>CM035839.1:86041181-86661544 GCA_020510985.1 Pholidichthys leucotaenia | reverse complement strand
TCCCAGCATCTTTTGGGCGAGAGGCAGGGTACACCCTGGACAGATCGCCAGTCCATCGCAGGGCCAACACAGAGAGACAGACAACTATTCACTCTCACATCCATACCTAAGGACAATTTAGAATCCCCAGTTTACATTACATTTGCATTTGCATTACCGACTGCACTATATAGTTCTCCACAGTATCTGCTGCTGGCTAATATATATTTTAACTGTTGACCAGTATCACTTAATCTTATCCTACACTTTATTACATGTATAGTTTATTTCTCTTATCTTATCATGTTTAATGTTGCAGCATTGTACCGAGACAAATTCCTAGTTTGTGTACTACATGAACAATGGCAATAAACCTGATTCTGATTCTGATTCTGATTCTGATTACTAAAATAAAAACAGTAAAAGTTGGCTATTTGAATTTCATATTTCCTACTGTTCTGTTGCTTAAATTGAATGAAAAAGTTCAAATCCATCATTTATTTATTTATTTATTATGTATATATGTAGGCCTATGTACAAAAGGAGAGACAGAAGAGGCTAGTCCCTGATGAGACTGCAGTGGTGGCCTAGTGATGGTGTGTTTTCATTGAGGGCATTTATTTACAGAAGATTACAACTGGCCAGAACAACAACAAAAAGAAAACGATGTTGCTTTTGCATGCACTTTTTGATGTTGTTATGGAAATATGATGCATTGTACATGGAGAGAGATGAAATAAAGTGAGGTCATTTTATATTTTAATGTGTAAAGGCGGTCAGCTTGAAGGGATCTCCTTCTCCCTGTGTCTCTTTGTCCAAACTGCCACCGCCAAAGGGTGCATGGAGGTTTTTGTAACAGGACTCCAGGTGTCAAACAGTTTCACATGTAGACAAAAGGACAAGAAATTTACATTACAGAAGACAGGCAATTTCAGATGTGCTTTTACATCAATTAATAGAAAGAAAACAAGTTCATGTTTATTCTTAAACACTACAATACTTAATTTTAACTTGGGGAAGAACTTAGAAATCTGCATTTGTGGAATAATTGATTTTTTTTCACATCTTTTATGCTTCTTACCATGCTTAGACTATCACCTAATCAGTCCCTAAGTAGGCTGAGGTGTCCTTGTGTTGAAATTCAAGAGATACTCAAATTGAATGGCTGACATACAGTACATGTGGAGATAATTTAGGAACCATTTTACAGTGGTCTCTTATTTTTGTTCCAGAGTTGTAGTTATGTTGTAAATATATTAAATGCTATGGATGCAGACATAAATTGGCTAGTATATTGATATTGGCCAATATTCACTTTATTGACTGATGTCTGCAAATAAAATATCAGCAGTGGCCGATATTTTCCCAATTGTGCAGTATTGATTTTGCGCTGAAACAAACAACAGCAAAGCCGCAAATTTAGAAAACATATAGATGCTTTAATTTCAGTTCACTTATGTTTTTATGATTAATATTTCTTTGTCTCTCTACAAAGATGGAATGAATGAAAACAAAATACACAACTAGTATCAGTTATTGGGCATCATTCTTTTTTTTTCGACATCAATATCAGTACTGGATCAAAATTTCCCATTTGGTGCATTCCTATTAAATACCATTATATTCCTCCATTAAAGTCTTTTTGTCAATTTCCTAAACTTATCAAATGTGCCACTTAAATTACAATCAAATATGATATTACACAAAATTACCCCATGACAGAAAATCACAAATATTTAACATTTGATTTTTTTGTCACAAGTTTATATTCCTCTTAAATTGTTTTTAGTTTAATCAACAATAGTTTGACAAAATTTCAATATAAATAGTTATATTGATTTTTAAACTTTTTTATTAAGTTCAGTTAAAGTAAATCATCCATCAATCCATCTTCCACCACTTTTCCGGAGGTCCGGGTCACGAAGGCAGCATTTAAGCAGAGAAGCCCAGACTTCCCTCTCCCTGGCCACCTGCTCCAGCTCTTCAGAGAGGATACCAAGACGTTCCCAGGTCAACTAGGAGACATAGTCTCTCCATCATGTCCTGGGTCTGCTCTGGGGTCTCCTCCCAGGGATGTTCCCGAAACACCTCAAGTGGCTCCTTTTGATGTGGAGGAGCAGCGGTTCTACGCTGAGCCTCTCCTGCATGACTAAGCTCCTCACCCCATCTCTAAGGGTGAGTCCAACAATCCTATACAGAACACTCATTTCAGCTGCTTGTATCCGCAATCTCGTTCTTTTGGTCATTACCCAAAGCTCGTGACCACAGGTGAGAGTAGGAACATAGACTGAGCAATACATCGACAGCTTTGCCTCAGAGCTCAGCTCCCTCTTCGTGAATAAGACCCCGAGATACTTAACTCCTCCACTAAAGGCAGGAGCTCTTTCCCAACCCAAAGAGGACAATTCACCCTTTTCCGACTGAGGACCATGGACTCGGACTTGGAGGTGCTGATTCTCATCCCAGCTGCTTCACACTCAGTAGAAAACCATCCCAGTAAGACTTGTAGGTCATTGCTTGATGAAGCCAACAGGACAACATCATCTGTAAAGCCTTTGTTAGTGGTTGTTGGTGTTTTTAGTACAATTTTTTAAAAATTATTTTAGTGTTAGTATTTGATTGTTTGTGTTATGTTTGTAAAAAAAAAAAAGATTCAATAAAAAATATTGTGGGAAAAAAAAGATCATCTGTAAACAGCAGAAATGTGGTCACTGAACATGACATCCTCTGTTCCTTGGCTGCGCCTAGAAATCTTGTCCATAAAATCGGATCATGACATAGGGCAGCCTCACCATAGTCCAACTTTCAGCAGAAATGAGTTTGACTGAGTGTTATGAATCATTATCATCATCATCATAGCAGTCTGTCCGGGGCGACAATGACTGTTTCATTTAGGTCTGATCAGATCCCTCCACACAGCTTTGTCCTTTGCCTTCTGCTGCCAGGAACACCTGACCTTGTTAACCTGGGCAACGTCCAAGCCGGTATGAGTTGCTCTCTGACTGATCATTTCATGAAACTGCTTGCAAAGTATTTGAGTACTGCTAGCTTTTGCTGTACTAGCAGCACATTCTTGGCAGATAGAGGTATTATCAGTGGCATGGACGGGCCAAGACAAACTGACTCCAGTATCTGTTGCAGTGACTGACCAGATGATAGGTTTGTTTATCCTTGCTCTTTGAGTAGTGCATGTCACGATGCACCGACTGGCAAAAGTCCACCACAGACCTTGCGACAGATGTGCTTATCTGCCAGGATGTCCAGTCTCACCCCGTGTAACTGGGAGTGGTCCACCACAGACCTGTGACAGATATTGTTTTTAGTTCTGCCAGGATGCCCAGTTTCACCCTCCACGCCCTCAGAAGGGCGGGGTTGCTGGTTGAGTTGCCAACGCCCCAACCCATGAGGCAGGTAGTACCAGTTTTCATGGTTATCTGGTAGCAAGCAAACCAATGCCTGACCTGACACGAGTGTCAGGTCGCACTTGAGTGTTATGAATATGAAGCCAGCTTATAAAATTTCAGTAGTTGTTTTTTTCCCTTATAATCAACATTAATATTCAACTTTCACAACATTATGCCAGCGGCAAACACTCAAAACTGTTAGCTGAAAATTCTGATGAATTAATTCAATTGCCATTTTTACTCCCTAATATGACTGGATTCACAAATACAGTAAGTCACGTGACATAATAATTTGTAATTTCATAGGTCAATTTTAGCAAAACATTCAGTCTACAATGCCGCCAAGGACACAGTCCAAGGACGGATAATTTTTTTTCACACATAAGGTGTTGTTCAGAACTCCTTATAAAAACTCCTTATACGAAGAATCAAGTCAGTGGCGGTAATGCACCTGTAAGCTGGATGCCAACTGCCAATCAAATCTAAAAGAAGAAGAAGATAAATCAAAACTACATTTTTTAAAAAAAGAGCTATGAGTGAGATGGGACCATTGCACTATTAGCATGCAAATGACTGATAAATACAACTTTGAGAACAATACTTTATATCTGTCCAGGATCAGTGTGTTGTAAAAAACAGTCACAACAAGCCATTTTCTTCTAAATATATCTGCAGGCATCTATTGAAAGAGAAGGACAAGTTGACTGCAACTCTTTTATTGTAAAACAATTGAAATAGCACATGGGATGGTTAATCCTGTCCATGTGAATATCGGATCATTTGTATAGTACATTCAGTTTATCCCAACTTATCATATGTTTGGGATTTTAGAAAGAAAAGCACGCCAAACAATCAATGGTGTTGCAGCAGGAGGGATGAGAATATTTTGTTTTTAGGCTTTAAAGAAAGACGTGCCCATTTAATCTTAGTAGAAAGTATTTGGCTGGTGTATGGGGGACACCAGTATTGGGCAGGTTAAAAATGTGCTTTCAGTCACATAATCACTCCTGCACACAAATCACCTAAACTCCTGTAGAGGTCAGTGTTTCTCTACAGCAACTCAGCTGAATTTCCTTCCATAGAGCTCAGCATTGATGTCCTGCAGATAAGATCATTTTATTGCCCTCGCACAAAGTCAGGCTGCAGTTTATAGAGATCAGGTAACCTGGTTGTGTATCTGTCTGCAGTTGAAACTTGACTTTTTTTTCTGTCTCTCTTTTCACATTTGGCACTATAATGATGACACTAGTTGTAGGATCACCAAGCTTACAGAAATGGCTGATCTGGGAGTGCTCTGGACTTGGCCTAGACTTGGGGTTATATGTCTTTTTTACTATAATTGCACATTTATTACCAATATATTACTGCATATTAGCACCAAGATCACCAAACCTGGGACTCTCACCATTGTCTATGTTTCGGGGTCAAAAGGTCAGCCAACACGGTCATATATTTCACTGCATGTCTGCTCATATATTCTGAAAGAGGAGAAAGATGTGGGGAAGTATTCAGAGGTATTGTTAGAGAATACAGAGGAAAACTACGGGCCCGCACCTCTGTGGAGTACAATTAGTTTTCAGTGTTCCAACTCTTGGGCCAGAATTATAGTCTACGTATAGAAGTTGTTTATCAGGGCACCAACATGAATGTACCTAACAGTTGGGACATGTTTGTGTTTGCTCCATTTCATCTAAACCTAAAATATACTTTGTTCCATGGTAGAGGGAATGACTCTGGGTGTATAACAGTCATAAATTTGCAAGGAACATACATACTCTATATTATTTTAAAAATGCCATACTTGTCATATTTGATAGCCAGTGGGTTTATGCCTAAATTGCTGCTTTTTTACAGACTTTAAAGTCTGATTCAAATGTTTTTGAGTGTTGAGAAAAGTTTAGAAACCTTTATGTTAAAAAGCAGCAATCCTTGTCTTCTTTTTGGGTTAAAACACACCTGAGCAAAAATGAGGCAGCCCTTGGGTCATTACAATTTGACTCGTAACATCCAAATTAGAGATATGCCAATTACTACTCACAAATACCTCACTGACACACAATGTGAAGAGGGCTATAGAACAGGATGTCTAGAAAACTATCCCACTACCCCTTCACTGATCAGCAGAACAATCCAGAACTGTCAGAAGTATGGAAGTACAGTAAAATACACACAATGCATAATACAGGCTATTTATACAGCATTTAGTTCCGACCAAGCAATTTGATTTGACAATAAGTTATACATTTGCAAGATATTTCACATTTGTTTAAAAAAAATAGACAAGCTAGACTTATGTAGATTTATTGTCTTGATTAGCAAACCACAATACTTTTGTGTTGATGGACTCTTTATTTCATCTGAAAATGCCAAGAAAAGTGAATGAAGTGTGCTGATGCCAAATCGCTAGCATGCTAACTTACCACCGGTGCAATGTCACAGTGACCACAAATGTACTCAACAGGTGACTGGTATGTATTATAAACACTGACTTCTGCACTGGACAATATTTTGTTTACATGTGTGTGACATGGCAATTGTTCTATTCTTTTTTATATTATGCTCATTGAGGTGCTTAGCAATAGTTAAGTGGGCACATTTAGAAAGAACTATTTTTCTCGGTGGAACAAAATAACTGGTTAAACAAACAAATCATAATATTTTGCCCTGTATTGCTGTCATTTAATAAACTGTACTTGTTGAACTGTTGTATAAAAGCAATATTACACAAGGAGCGTGGTCTCAATGAATATAGTAACTGTGGTGATTTGTCAAAGGCCCAATTAATTCTGTGTGACTGGAATTTGAGAAAAAAACACTACTACCAAATTTCTGAAAAAAAAAAAAATCCACAAAAAAGTAATAAATTTACAACATACAGTATCTCACAAAATTGAGTACACCCCTCACATTTTTGTAAATATTTTATTATATCTTTTCATGGGACAACACTGAAGATGTGACACTTTGATACAATGTAAAGTAGTCAGTGTACAGCTTGTATAACGGTGTAAATTTGTTGTCCCCTCAAAATAACTCAGCACACAGCCATTAATGTCTAAACCACTGGCAACAAAAGTGAATACACCCTGAAGTGAAAATGTCCAAACTGTGCCCAATTAGCCATTTTTCCTTCCTGGTGTCATGTGACTCGTTAGTGTTACAAGGTCTCAGGTGTAAACAGGGAGCAGGTGTGTTAAATGTGGTGTTATCGCTCTCACACTCTCTTATACTGGTCACTGGAAGTTCAACATGGCACCTATGGCAAAGAACTCTTGAGGATCTGAAAAAAAGAATTGTTGCTCTACATAAAGAAGGCTGAGGCTATAAGAAGATTGCCAATACCCTGAAAATGAGCTGCAGCACAGTGGCCAAGACCATACAGTGGTTTAACAGGACAGGTTCCACTCAGAACAGGCCTCGCCATGGTCGATCAAAAAAGTTGAGTGCACATGCTCAGCATCATATCCAGAGGTTGGCATTTGAAAATAGACATATGAGTGCTGCCAGCATTGCTGCAGAGGTTGAAGGGGTGGGGGGTCAGCCTGTCAGTGCTCAGACTACAGTATATGCTGCACACTGCATCAAATTGGTCTGCATGGCTGTCATCCCAGAAATAAGTGTAGTGTTGTTCTTAGGGCATATTGTAGTGTGACACGGGTGGTGGCACCTTCCGGTTCCTTCTTCTTCTTCTTCTTCTTTTATATTTGATTGGCGGTTGGCAACCAGCTTACAGGTGCATTACTGCCACGTACTTCACTCTATAGCATCACTCTATCTGATCAGGAGCTGTAGTCCTTCTATCATCATTGCTGTGTCCAATCGAACCTCAACTCTATCTTCAGACATCACTCTTCTTCGTCTCCTCGTACTTCACTCTATATCATCACTCTACACATCCTGGCCGTGGCAATTGCCACAGGTTCCTTCTTCTTCTTCTCCGCCACCACCTGGGGTATAAGAGAGCTGTGGGAAAGAGGGGCGGTCTCTTTGACCACCTCTCAGCCTTGCGGGAGCGCCTCTGTATAAACTGTGAGTCTATATTATAGACTCACAGTTTATACAGAGGCGAACGATGAACTAGACAAGACTTTATTATAGACTCTATAATAAAGTCTTGTCTAGTTCATCGTTCGGTCTCGTCATTGGTTCACAATTTACACACAACATTTGGCGATGAGGATAAAGTATGGATGCTGGTGTGTCTACAATTTGGCCATTTTTGGAGTCTCCAGGAGATCCTCCAGTCCCTTGGACAAGATGGTTCGCCACATTCCAAAATTACTTGGTGGCTCTGAACCTGGGTGAATTGAACAAGATACGGGCTCAGGCAATTCTGGTCCATCACTCTATAAATTCAAGAAATCTCTGTCTGTGTGTGTCACGACCAAAGACCGTCTATGATGTTCCTATGATGTCTGCATGATGTCCTATGATGTTCCTATGTATAACAACTCCTTATGTCTGAAATGTCCTATGATGTTCCTATGTATAATGACTCCTTATGTGTGAACCTATGTATAATGACTCCTTATGTGTGAAAAAATTATCCGTCCTTGGACTGCATCACTGATGAGCTATGACATCATCAAAGATCAAAGGCAGGCCTCACTCATGCTCACTCATGATCATAGGACATCAAAGATCAAAGGCAGGCATCACTCACAATCATAGGACTCGCTATGACATCATCAAAGTTCATAGGACTCGCTATGACACCATCAAAGATCAAAAGCAGGCATCACTGAATGAGTGCTGACATGAAATCTCTGTCTGTTGTCTGTGTGTGTGTCATGACCAAAGATCATAGGACCACCTATGATGTTCCTGTGATGTCTGCATGATGTCCTATGATGTCCCTATGTATAACAACTCCTTATGTGTGAAATGTCCTATGATGTTCCTATGTATAACGACTCCTTATGTGTGAAAAAATTATCCGTCCTTGGACTGCATCACTCATGAGCATATGCTATGATGAGCTATGACATCATCAAAGATTAAAGGCAGGCCTCACTCATGCTCACTCATGATCATAGGAAATCAAAGATCAAAGGCAGGCATCACTCACGATCATAGGACTCCCTATGACATCATCAAAGTTCATAGCACTCGCTATGACACCATCAAAGATCAAAAGCAGGCATCATTGAATGAGTGCTGACATGAAATCTCTGTCTGTCTGTTGCCTGTGTGTGTGTCATGACCAAAGATCATAGGACCGCCTATGATATTCCTGTGATGTCTGCATGATGTCCTATGATGTTCCTATGTGTAACGACTCCTTATGTATGAAATGTCCTATGATGTTCCTATGTATAACGACTCCTTTGACGGCATGAAGAGACAACAACTCTGCTGAAGAAGATGAAGGCGATTCGACCAGGACACAAATTAAACTAGGAGGAATGGAGGTGGGAAGAGAGGAAGAGGAAGTTTGGAGCACGATGGAGTCTAAAAGAAACAAGCGTAGACGTGAAGAAACTCAATCAAGACCTTTATCAAGTGCTGAGGAATCAGAGGATAAATGATCCCGGACTGAACAGGAGTGGAAAGTAATCATTAAACTTACTCAGGAAGGAGCATCATTTCGTGAGTGGAACCCAATTAAGCTCACAAATGCAATTAATGGGTTACTTGGAGAAGTTTTAAATGCAAGGGTTTTTCGTAGTGGTTTGTTGCTGGTTGCATGTAAAGATAGTGTTCAACAAGGAAAAGCAATCTGAGTCACTCAGATGGAGGGAAAAATGTGCAGTGTTCAGTATTGGAAGGAAATAAGGAATGAGAAGAGTGATATCGGGCATTTCAACGGCTGTCTCAACTGATGAAATAATGAGGAACTTCACTGGAGCAAAAGTGACGGAGGAACGGAGATTGAAAGTGAATAGAAATGGCGAAAAATGTGATAGTCTGTCAGTAATGTTAAAATTTGATGAAACAAGACTGTCAAGTAAGGTGTTTATTGGCTACATGAGTTATGAAGTCAGACTTTATGATCCTCCTCCACTCAGAGGTTTCAAATGTCAAAAGTTTGGTCATGTAGCAGCAATATGCAAAGGTAGGCAACAATGTGCCAGATGCTCTGGTGAACATGAATATACTGTAGCAAGTGTGAAAGAGGAGCCAAATTAAAGTGCTGTAACTGCAGTAGTGAACATAGCTCTGCATATCGAGGTTGTGAAGCCAGCAAAAGAGCAGCAGAAATTCAGCAGATAAAAGTCTCCCAGGGACTAACATATGCAGAGGCTGCGAAAAAGATACCAGCTAAAAAAGTGGGAGTGGACTCAGACAGGGAAAGTGTGCAGACTTGCAGTGCATGCAGTAGAATTAAGGAAGATACTCTGGTTTTGAAGGAAAATAATTTTTGTCCTATTTGTGGTAGATGTGATAAACTGCACTGCACAGACTTCCAAGAAAACAGAAAAAATCAAAATCATTGTGAAAGCAACAGAAAAATATCTTGGCATTAAGGGGCTACAGTGGGAAGCAGTTGAGGACTTGTTAAAACCATCTAACTGTCCCAGTTGCCGTTTGGTGACATAACCCCTAGTGGTCAAGAGTGGTAAAGATTTTTCTCAATAAAATAGTTCAGATTTCCAAGGCTGTAACTTGAAAAGTTGCAAAAGATAATGGCTTACTGTCAATTAGAAAGATGTAGAATATGATCCAAAGTTTCAGATAGGAATAAATTTACACATCTAATTTGCATAATGTCACGGCAGCTATATAAATTACATAACTCAGTGAAAACTGGACTTTGGACAAATTTACACAAAGAATGGTTGGGTTTTTTGACCCCATTTTTTCTACAGGGGCTTTTTGTTATCTTACCTTTAAAGTATATGAACCACAAAATCAGTACAATGTAAATAAACAAAGAAATATGTCACTTACCGTTGGCGAAGGGGGCTGGCTGGCCGGTGTGGTCGCTGCATTTTCATCCATCGTGGTTGTTATTTTGCGTTCTGTTGGTCATTTACGCTGTCTACCACATCTACAAAGTCTTATGATTATCCCACGTAAATTTTGATTGTATCCCGTGGCTATTTTCCATGTATAAAGCCGTTTATGTGACGGTGTATTACATGTCATCCATGAGTCCTCCAACGCGTGCCTGCCACCTTCTAAACTGGCAGATCAGTACTGTTAGATCTGAGTCAAAAACCCGGCAGGATCTTGAGATATGAGAAAAGTTATTCTTCTGGCCAAGAGATATGATATACTGAACAGCCCTTCAAAGTCCATCCATGTATCACTCTAACTCAGTCTTCTTTTAAATTTGATTGGCGGCTGGGAACCAACTTACAGGTGCATTACTGCCACACGCTCCACATATGTCTGTCTTTCTGTGTGTCCGTTTTTCCTCATAACTTTGTGATGTTTTCCTCATAGCTTTGTGACCATTTCCTCATAGCTTTGTGACCATTTCCTCATCGCTTTGTGACATTTTCCTCATAGCTTTGTAACGTTTTCCTCATAGCTTTGTGATGAAATTTTCTTCATAACTTTATGACATTTTCCTCATAGCTTTGTGACATTCTTCTTTTTTAATCTCGTATATGCATCTCATTATTATTCTTCTAGCTGTAGTCCATATCTGTGTCTCATCTCATTATTCTTCTTTTAGACTTGATTGGTGGTTGGTCCACCAGCCCATGATGTCTTTGAACTTAAAGATCCCCCACTTAACAAGTCCTCAACTGCTTCCCACTGTTGCCCCTTAATGCCAATATATTTTTCTGCTGCTTTCACAATGATTTTGATTTTTTCTGTTTTCTTGGAAATCTGTGCAGTGCAGTTTATCACATCTACCACAGAGAAGACAAAATTATTTTCCTTCAAAACCAGAGTATCTTCCTTAATTCTACTGCATGCACTGCAAGTCTGTACACTTTCCCTGTTTGAGTCCACTCCCACTTTTTTAGCTGGTACCTTTTTCACAGCTTCTACATATGTTAGTCCCTGGAAGACCTTTATCTGCTGAATTTCTGCTGCTCTTTTGCTGGCTTCACAACCTCAAAATGCAGAGCTATGTTCCCTACCACAGTTACAGCACTTTAATTTGGCTCCTCTTTCACACTTGCTACAGTATATTCATGTTCACCGGAGCATCTGGCACATCGTTGTCTACCTTTGCATATCACTGCTACATGACTAAACCTTTGACATTTGAAACATCTGAGTGGAGGAGAAACGTAAAGTCTGACTTCATAGCTCATGTAGCCAATAAACACCTTACTTGGCAGCCTTGTTTCATCAAATTTGAACATTACTGACAGACTACCACATTTTTCACCATTTCTATTAGTTTTCAATCTCTGTACCTCTGTCATTTTTGCTCCAGTGAAGTTCCTCATTATTTCATCAGTTGAGACAGCCATTGAGATGCCCAATATCACTCCTCTCATTGCCTTATTTCCTTCCAATACTGAACACTGCACATTTTCCCCCTCCACCTCAGTGACTCTGATTGCTTTTCCTTGTTGAACACTATCTTTACATGCAACCAGCAATGAACCACTACGAAGAGCCCTTGCATTTAAAACTTCTCCAAGCAACCCCTCCTTCTGTTCATTCCGGGATCGTTCATCCTCTGATTCCTCAGCACTTGATAACAGTCTTGATTGAGTTTCTTGACATCTATGTTTGTTTCTTTTAGACTCCACCATGCTCCAAACTTCCTCCTCCTTGCTTACCACCTCCATTCCTCCTAGTTTAATTCGTGACCCATTGCTCAGTGTTTTATAGCCCTCTGTGTTGGTGAGAAGCAGAAGAGAACATCCTTGACAATCTAGCTCAGTACATCTGGAGAACAACAGACAGTCTAATCTCCCAGGAATTAGGGAGTCATTCATACAAGAAACTAACAGGATGAATCCAAAACAAGGATAGACAGTATGTCACCTGTATCATCATTATTTTTCTGCTGACCCGGTCTCACACACACACACACACACACACACACACACACACACACACACACACACACACACACACACTGACTCTGGGGCATACTGAAGGCCACATGAAGAATGAACAATTTATATATCAGACATGGACATATACAGTGGGGCAAAAAAGTATTTAGTCAGCCACCAATTGTGCAAGTTCTCCCACTTAAAAGATGAGAGAGGTCTCCAATTTTCATCATAGGTATACCTCAACTATGAGAGACAAAATGAGAAAAAAAAATCCAGAAAATCACATTGAAGGATTTTTAATGAATTAATTGGTAAATTCCTCAGTAAAATAAGTATTTGGTCACCTACAAACAAGCAAGATTTCTGGCTCTCACAGACCTGCAACTTCTTCTTTAAGAGGTTCCTCTGTCCTCCACTCGTTACCTGAATTAATGGCACCTGTTTGAACTCATTATCAGTATAAAAGACACCTGTCCACAACCTCAAACAGTCAGACTCCAAACTCCACTATGGCCAATACCAAAGAGCTGTCAAAGAACACCAGAAACAAAATTGTAGACCTGCACCAGGCTGGGAAGACTGAATCTGCAATAGGTAAGCAGCTTGGTGTGAAGAAATCAACTGTGGGAGCAATTATTAGAAAATGGAAGGCATACAAGACCACTGAGAATCTCCATCGATCTGGGGCTCCACGCAAGATCTCACCCCGTGGGGTCAAAATGATCACGAGAACGGTGAGCAAAAATCCCAGAACCACACGGGGGGACCTAGTGAATGACCTGCAGAGAGCTGGGACCAAAGTAACAAAGGCTACATCAGTAACACACTACACCGCCAGGGACTCAAATCCTGCAGTGCCAGACGTGTCCTCCTGCTTAAGCCAGTACATGTCCAGGCCCGTCTGAAGTTTGCTAGAGAGCATTTGGATGATCCAGAAGAGGATTGGGAGAATGTCATATGGTCAGATGAAACCAAAATAGAACTTTCTGGTAAAAACTCAACTTGTCGTGTTTGGAGGAGAAAGAACACCATATCTACTGTGAAGCATGGGGGTGAAAACATTATACTTTGGGGCTGTTTTTCTGCAAAGGGACCAGGATGACTGATCCGTGTAAAGGAAAGAATGAATGGGGCCATGTATCGTGAGATTTTGAGTGAAAACCTCCTTCCATCAGCAAGGGCAATGAAGATGAAACATGGCTGGGTCTTTCAGCATGACAATGATCCCAAACACACCGCCCGGGCAACGAAGGAGTGGCTTCGTAAGAAGCATTTCAAGGTCCTGGAGTGGCCTAGCCAGTCTCCAGATCTCAACCCCATAGAAAATCTTTGGACGGAGTTGAAAGTCCGTGTTGCCCAGCGACAGCCCCAAAATATCATTGCTCTAGAGGAGATCTGCATGGAGGAATGGGCCAAAATACCAGCAACAGTGTGTGAAAACCTTGTGAAGACTTACAGAAAACGTTTGACCTCTGTCATTGCCAACAAAGGGTATATAACAAAGTACTGAGATGAACTTTTGTTATTGACCAAATACTTATTTTACTGAGGAATTTACCAATTAATTCATTAAAAATCCTTCAATGTGATTTTCTGGATTTTTTTTTCTCATTTTGTCTCTCATAGTTGAGGTATACCTATGATGAAAATTGGAGACCTCTCTCATCTTTTAAGTGGGAGAACTTGCACAATTGGTGGCTGACTAAATATTTTTTTACCCCACTGTAAAACAATATAGAATAATATGGAATTTTTTTTTCCAAGTACAACTCTTCAGTACAGATGGGGAGTTAAAGGGATGTCAAAGTGAGATGACAGGCGCAGTTGCTGTGCTGTGCTACTGGGGGCATGCGACCTGCCCATGAAATGTAGCCAGTTAAAAGGTTAAGTGGGGGACCTTTAAGTTCAAAGACATCATGGGCTGGTGGATCAACCGCCAATCAAGTCTAAAAGAAGAAGAAGAATAACGAGATGAGAAGCAGATATGGACTACAGCTAGAAGAATAATAATGAGATGAGACGCAGATACGCGATTAAAAAGAAGAATGTCACAAAGATATGAGGAAAACGTCACAAAGCTATGAGGGAAACGTCACAAAGCTCTGAGGAAAACGTCACAAAGCTATGAGGAAAATGTCACAAAGCTATGAGGAAAACGTCATAAGCTTATGAGGAAAAACAGACACACAGAAAGACAGACATATATGGAGTGTGTGGCAGTAATGCACCCGTAAGCTGGCTGCCAACCACCAATCAAATCTAAAAGAAGAAGAACGACTCCTTATGTGTGAAAAAATTATCTGTCCTTGGACTGCATCACTCACAATCATAGGACTCGCTCTGACATCATCAAAGATCAAAGGCAGGCATCACCCACACTCACTCACAATCATTGGACATCAAAGATCAAAGGCAGGCATCACTCACGATCATAGGACTCGCTATGACATCATCAAAGTTCATAGGACTCGCTATGGCACCATCAAAGATCAAAAGCAGGCATCACTGAATGAGTGCTGACGTGTTTGCTTACACCTGCTTTCTATGGGCATGCACAGGTAGGCACTAGTAATTTAGGTATGGAAGGAGAGCATATCCTTGCCACCTTGGGTGCTAGCGATAGCTTTGAGGACACTGAGCTAATGGCGCAACATTTTCACACCCCTGTGAACGTCATTGTCCGGAGGATTCAGTTTAGGCAGTGCCACCAGCGGACCGGCAAGTCGGTGCAATGATATGTTGTGGACCTGCGTCAGCTGGCTGGGGACTGCCAGTTTGGAGCATGGGAGGAAGAGCTGGTCCGCGACCAGTTCGTGGAGCACACGCTTTGCTTGACGGTATGGTCTAGGCTCCTCATGCACTCCGGCGAATTGTCGTTAGCCATGGCTGTTGAGATAGCTCAGCAGCGTGAAGCAGCGGACAAACTGTCACGTGACCTTGGTGAGAGAGCTACACTGCACCGTTCTGAATCACAATCAATGGCACAGGCTGTGGACCCGGACAGCGATGATCGCGAGCAGGAGGAGGAAGAATGTGCTACAGTTGTGAAGATAAGGTCTGCCCTGGGATCGCTCAGGTGTTTGGGTTGTGGGTCCACTAAGCACCAGTACAAGGCTAAAGAGTGTCCAGCAAGAGGTAAACGCTGTGGCAAGTATGGACTCCTGCACCATTTTGCCTGGGCCTGTAATAGGTTCAAACGAGGGGAACGGTGATGCAAAATGGACACCCCTGCTCCAACTCCTACGGTTATTCACACCGTCTCTCCAAGCACCGATGGCCGTACATATGGTATGGTGAAGCTGGATGGAGTGGAGACTGACATGGGCGCAGTGAGGTCCATATTGAATTGGCCTACCATGAGGAGTTTCTTCCCATACTACCGAGTGAGAGGTCATTCAGCGCCATTGTGTGGGTATGGAGGAAACAGGCTAGCCATTGTGGATTTGGTGGAACTGATGGCTAGGTTCAAGTTGGCAGAGGTCTCCGACCTGAAGTTCATGGTGACTGCCAGTGGCGAGAATATAATGGGCTGTGACCTTTTTCATGGACTGGGCTTTATGCTCACCAGCAGTGTTAGAAAAGAATGGTTGGGCTGTGGCGTGTGGGACTGGCCGGTTTCGCGAGTGGTGGACGATGCTGTACGGGACAAACCTTGGCTTAGTATTCTGGAACATGAGCAGGACCAACCCCACCCAGGGCCATCGCGGGAGGGTTCCTGTGCCAAAGCCCAAGTTACCCTAGCTGAGGGAACTGGGCGGTGTGGTGGGACGCCCGTGACGGCGGATGGAGCCTAGTGGTTGGCCCATTCTGTTTCCAGAGTTCGGCTGGGAGGTACAGAGAAGCAAGGGGTCACAACGGCTTTGCCAGCATCTGAAATGAAAGGGAGCAGGGCAGGACCGGCTGGCACGGTGAAACAACGTGCCACTCAAGGACACTAGAAGCTGAGTTGGGCTCCTCTGGGGGTCGCTGATGTGGTCCAACCCAGAGAGGAAACCCGGTCGAGAGGGGTTTGTAGAAACGACAGGAGGACCAGGGGCGGCTGCAGGTGGTGGTTGTTTGGGAGGATGACTACCTTCAGCTGTCTGATGGCTCACGGAGACATCCCAACGAGCTGCAGCATGCCAATGATGAAAAGGAAGTGTCTGGGCTTCGACGTGGGTCATCTCCGGGCACGAAGAGAAGAAGATGCTCTGGACGGGACCCGCCTGACGGGTCTCCGGGGGGTGGTTTCTCTGCCGGGACTGACTGGTAGTTTGGGGGGCAATGTGTTCAATACATGTTAATATGTAAATTACCCGGGTTATAGTAGCTGTGTTGATGTGTTTGATGCATGATGTTGAAATGAGGATTATTCAAGTTGTTTATGGGATTTGTTAATGGAAGTATAACCTGTTTGTATATTTGTTCTGTTCTGTTATGGGGATTGTTTTATGTTACTTATTTTAGGAGCACAGCGATTTTATGTTTAAAGGACTATACTCTAGCAGAAATGGCAGAATAATCCGTCTAGCCGTGTGGGGGTAGAACAGTAGTCCACCTATTTCCCCCTAGCTTTAGTTGTTTTGTGTGACTGTTATAGGCTCTGATATATTTACGTTTAATTTTAGTGTGTGATTCGGGTTCCAAGTTGGGGAGGGTCTCGATTGTATGTGCGTTTTGGACCTTTTTTTTGGTGGTGGGGTAGTGTTGTTCTTACGACATACTGTGGTGTGACACGGGTGGTGGCTTCACCTTCCAGTTCCGCCATCACCCGGGGTATAAGAGGACTGTGCGAAAAAGGGGAGGTTGTAGAGGAGCTGGGCAATGAAGAGGCGATTTGGTTTATAAGCGAAGTTTTAATGTTCAGCTCTTCTAACAAGTCTCATCTGGTGCAGAGAGCGGCAGAAGGGAAAAAGAGACAGAATCTCGCCAACTCACTGATTATATACAAGCACACAACAAAAGACATGCATAACAAAGGCTGACATCCCTCATTATCTTAATCCCCCCATTGTCTTGGTAATTCCTCTCCTCGTCTTGGGAGGTGATGGTAATCCCTCTCCTCGCCTTGGGGGGTGTGGGTGGCTCGTCCGGTCTCCCCCGCCGCGTCCGGGAACGTCTTTGTTCTTCACTCGGCGGGTGAGATTCCTTTGTCCTTTCAGAGGTGTGAAGTTCCTTACATATGTAATCACCAAACATTTCCACTTGCTCTAACATATGTAGGTTATGGAATATATGGTTAATATAGACCACAAGGTCTCTTTGACCACCTCTCAGCCTAGCGGGAGCGCCTCTGTATAAACTGCGAGTCTATAATAAAATCCTGTCTAGTTCACAGTTCGGTCATGTCACTGGTTCACAGTTACACACATAACAATAAGCCCCTTTTAAAGATGATGCACAAGAAAGCCCACAAACAGTTTGCTGAAGACAAGCAGACTAAGGACATGGATTACTTGAACCATGTCCTGTGGTTTGATGAGACCAAGATAAACTTATTTGGTTCAGATGGTGTCAAGCGTGTGTAGCAGCAACCAGGTGAGGAGTACAAAGACAAGTGTGTCTTGCCTACAGTCAAGCATGGTCGTGGGAGTGTCATGGTTTGGGGCTGCATGAGTGCTGCCAGCACTGGGGAACTACAGTTCATTGAGGGAACCATGAATGCCAACATGTACTGTGACATACTGAACCAAAGCATGATCCCCTCCCTTCAGAAACTGGGCCGCAGGACAGTATTCCAACATGATAACAACCCCAAACACACTTCCAAGATGACCACTGCCTTGCTAAAGAAACTGAGGGTAAAGGTGATGGACTAGCCAAGCATGTCTCCAGACCTAAACCCTATTGAGCATCTGTGGGGCATCCTCAGACGGAAGGTGGAGGAACCCAAGGTCTCTAACATCCACCAACTCCGTGATGTCGTCATGGAGGAGTGGAAGAGGATTCCAGCGGCAACCTGTGAAGCTCTAGTGAACTCCATGCCCAAGAGAGTGTTATGAAGCTGAGCGCGGTGTTTTCACCAGGCTCATGCTCTCACTTTATTTCTGGTTATTTTTTGTATTTCCTCAGTCTTGTGTGATTATTTTATGGTGCATTGTTCCAAGATGTATGATGTGTTTTGAGTTGCCGGTTATTTCTGTTTTTGTACTCCTGTTCTCAGTATTATTTTGTCAGTTCCTTTATGTATCCTTGTTCATCTTGCTCTTAATGTTTATATTGTGTTTCTCATTTTAACACAAGCTCCCCACCTTGTTCTCCAGACACTCCCACATGGTAATCATCTTGTGTTGGTAGCTCAGTCTTTCCCTGTTCTGCAATTAGGTCATCCTGCCCACTCATACTGTATGTTCCACACCTGCTGTCATTTACCTTGATTATTGCCTGCCCTATTTATAATCTGACTTTGCCTTTACTTCTTGTTTGCGTCTCATCAAGAATCCAGGTCTGTTAGAACCCTGTCCCTGTTCTAACTCCAGCTGCTCCTTATCACGTCTATTTGTAAGTTTATTTTGTGCACTGTGTGGACTTTGTGCTTTCTCTTATTAAATACCACAAATTGCAGTTCAGCGCTTGAGTCTTTGTTTCTGCCCTGAGGGGCAATTCATGACAGAGAGTTAAGGCAGTGTTGGAAAGTAATGGTGACCACACAAAGTATTGACACTTGGGCACAATTTGGACATTTTCACTTAGGGGTGTACTCACTTTTGTTGCCAGTGGTTTAGACATTAATGGCTGTGTGTTGAGTTATTTTGAGGGGACAGCAAATTTACACTGTTGTACAAGTGCTTGTACAAGTTGTACAAGCACTGACTACTTTACATTGTATCAAAGTGTCATATCTGACATAATGGCTGACCCAGGGAACAGACACAGACTCAGAAATGGATTCAATTATTTTTATTGACCCAGTGTATTGTGTGTGGATGTGTGAATGTGTTATGTTGTGTATGTGAGTGCTGGCTGGAGACTCCGAGCAGCTGGGAGGGAGCAGAGCGCCGTGCAGCCTGGCAACCCTATAGATGGAGCAAGACACACAATTAGCAAGGAGCTAGCTGGGCTCACGCTTAGGTGTAACTGTGGCTTACTTGTTCCAGGCAGATGGTGATCACCCGTTGGGCAGGTAGACGGCGCCCACTGTCCCAGCGTCGTTGCAGTCGTGGAGATGGTGGAGAAGAAAGGGTGGAAACCGCCGCCGAGGGAGACGATTCCGTCGCCGGGAGATTCCGCCTGTGCACAGGGGAGTAGCGGAGAACAGGTGAGTAAAAGGATTGGCTTACTTGGGTTTGTGGAGAGATCCTCCGGGAGTTAATGCCAAGGTGGCGAGGTAGAGCATCGTGAAGGCGATGGCTACGAAGTCGGGAGATGCGCTTCATAGCCAGGGAGACAGACGGCTCCGTGGAGGCCAGCAGGCTGAGTGGGGTTAAATAGTCCTGTCCTGATGAGGAGCCGGTATGTGCACAGCTGTGGATGATAATGGCCCAGAGCGAGTCATCACAGTACTCCCCCCCCCCCCCCAAGGGGTGCCTCCTGGCACCTGATCCATCCTACCTGGGTGCGTCCGCTGGAAGTCCCTGATGAGTTGCTTGTCCAACACGAAGGATGGACATACCCAGGAGCGCCACTCAGGGCCATACCCCTCCCAGTCCACCAGGTACTGCATGCCACAACCCCAGCGGCGGACGTCCAGGATGGAGGTGACCTTCCACGCTAGGTCGCCATCGATCACAACCGGTGGAGGTGGAGACCTGGGAGGAGGACAGAGAGGGCTGGAAAAAAAAGGCTTGATCTGGGACACATGGAAAGTGGGACAGATGTGGAGGGAGAAGGGGAGAGACAGGGGCACAGCTACAGGATTAATAACCCGAGTGATGGGAAATGGGCCAATGAATCGCTGCGATAATTTCCTCCTCTCACCCTTCAGGTTAATGTGTTGTGTTGAGAGCCAAACCTGCTGACCCACCTGGTAGGCTGGAGCCGGCCTCCTGTGGCAATTAGCGACCCTGGAGTTACGCTTCGCCGTACGTTGGAGCGCCGTCTGGACCAACCTCCAAACCCGCCGACAGCATCTCAGATGAGCCTGGACAGAGGGCACGGCGATGTCCCCCTCCTCTTCAGGAAAGAGTGGGGGGTTGTAGTCCAGGGAGGCCTCAAAAGGGAACATGCTGATAGCTGACGACACCGTGGAGTTGTGGGCATACTCAACCCATAGGCGCTGGGCACTCCACGAGGCTGAGTGAGACGAGGCCACACACCGCAGCACAGCCTCCAGCTTCTGGTTGGCTCTTTCGCATTGACCATTACTCTGGGGGTGGTAGCCGGAGGGTTGGCTCACCGTAGCCCCCAGAGCATTACAGAATGACTTCCAGACCTGAGACACGAACTGCGGCCCTCGATCAGAGACGATATCACCGGTATGCCATGGAGCCTGACGACGTGCCGCACCAGCAGATCTGCCGTCTCCTTCACCGTGGGCAGTCCCAGTAGGGGGATGAAGTGGGCAGCCTTAGAGAAGCGATCCACTATAGTGAGCATGACGGTGTGTTGATCTGACGGGGGGAGGCCGGTCACAAAATCCAAGGCGATGTGTGACCAAGGTCTGCCAGGAACAAGAAGAGGGTGAAGCAGCCCCGTCGGAGGAGAGGAAGGCGTCTTGCCGGTGGCACACTGGGGGCAGGCATGGATGTAATCAGCGACGTCCTTCCGAAGTGATGGCCACCAAAACGACCTCTGGAGGATCTTGACCGTGCGGGAACCCCCCAGACAGCATGCCAGCCTGGAGGAGTGGGCCCAGTGGATAACCTCGCCCCGAACTGAAGATGGAATGAACCATTTGCCCGCTGGCCCCCCGCCCGGGTCCGGTTCCACCTCCTGCGCCTTCAGGACCCTCTCCTTGATCTCCCACAAGAGGGCGCCCACAATACACGAAGGCGGGAGGATGGGGAGAACGGGCACCTCTGCTGTGTCAGGGGAGAACTGCCTGGACAGTGCATCAGGCTTGGTATTCTTAGACCCGGGGTGATAGGTGATGATAAAATTGAAATGTCCGAAGAATAAGGACAAGCAGGCCTTGCGGGCATTCAGCCGCTTGGCCGTTCTTAAGTACTCCAGGTTCTTATGATCTGTCCATACAATGAAGGGTTAGGCAGCCCCCTCCAGCCAGTGACGCCACTCCTCCAGCGCGAGCTTAACCGCCAGGAGCTCCCTATCCCCGATGTCGTAATTCCTCTCCACGGGGGACAGACGGCGGGAGAAAAACGCACAGGGCTGGACCTCCCCGTCCACTGGAGAACGCTAGGACAACACGGCCCCCACCCCTGAGTCCGAGGCATCCACCTCCACCAAGCACTGTAGCGCAGGATCCACCTGAGTCAAGATGGGGGAGGACGAAAACCGGGTCTTGAGCTCGGCGAATGCAGCTGCAGCCTCCTCCGTCCACTGGAAAGGCGTCTTCGGAGAGGTGAGGCGGGTGAGGGGAAGAGCGATGACACTGTAGTTGTTGATAAAGCACCAGTAAAAGTTGGCAAAACCCAGGAATTGCTGCAGCTGCTTCCTAGAGGAGGGGGGGAGGCCAGTCCACAATGGCCTTCACCTTATCAAGGTCTGTGATGATTTGGTTATGGGCGATGGTGAAGCCAAGAAAAGAGGTTTTGGAGGTGTGAAACTCACACTTCTCAGCCTTAACATACAGCTCGTTCTCCAGGAGGCACTGCAAGACCCATCTCACGTGAACGCAGTGCTCATCCAGGGATCTGGAGAAGATCAAGATGTCGTCGAAGAACACGAAAACAAAAGAACCCAGGCAGTCACGAAGGACATCGTTGATCAATCTCTGGAAGACGGCCGGAGCGTTGGTTAGCTCAAACGGCATCACCAGGTACTCAAAGTGGCCTCTTGGGGTCCGGAAACCAGTCTTCCACTCATCCCCCTCCCTGATGCGCACCAGACGGTAGGCGTTCTGGAGGTCCAGCTTGGTAAGATCGAGGCCCCCTGGAGGGAATCAAAAGCCGTGTCCATCAGAGGCAGCGTGTACTTGTCCTTGATGGTGATCTCGTTGAGGGCACGGAAGTCTATGCATGGCCTAAGGGAGCCATCCTTTTTCCAAACGAAAAAGAAACCGGCCCCCACCGCCGAGGACGATGGACAGATAATGCCCCAGCTGAGGGAATCCTTAATATAGGCCTCCATAGCCTCCTGCTCCGGCGCCAACAGGCTGGAAAGGCGGCTCAAAGGCAGCGGGGCCCCAGCCCAGAGGTTAAAGTAGAACTGAAGTGAACGGCATTGAACGGCACTGGGTGATAGTACATACAATTATAAAGATAATTTATCATTGGCACCCCCTCCACCAATCCTGGAATCTTGGAGAAAATCGCGATTTTGAATTTCCCGCCCTGAAAAATCCGACGAATCCGCCGATTATCGGGAAGTGCAGCCGGAGTTCCGCATGACGTCACGAACTGGGCCCAGTCCTCCACGTTTACCATTGCGAGCACGTCGACACTGGTTGTTTTTGGTGCATTTTGTCGTGATAGTCGACTACAAAACACTTCCAACACCTGGGAAGATCTGTTCAGTGGCCAAGGAAAGCTGTCATGGCGACGAAAGAAAAGAAAGGGGGAGGAAAAGCTGCACGGTGGCGCAGTGGTTTAGCACTGTGGCAGCACAGTTTACCCTTGGCCGGGGGATCGCGGGGATCATGAGATCGTGGGTTCGATCCCAGCCCCCGACCAACAGTGAGCTGTGTGGAGTTTGCATGTTCTCCCCGTGTTGCGTGGGTTTTCTCCGGGGATTTCTCCGGTTTCCTCCCCGCATACCAAAAACATGTAGGTTTAGGGCGCTCGCGCACGCAGCGACCGGCAGCCAGTGGCTTGTCACCAGACTGCAAACCGAATCTACCTACAGGTACAAATAAGTAACAAAAAAAAAAAAAAGCGACCGGGAAGCGATGCATTGCATGGTCACCAGCTGGTCACTGCACTGATTGCATCAGACCATTGGCACCACCCTCGGACCGCATTGTCCCTTTTCTATTGGAATTATTGTTATTGAAACACAAAAATCGTCTGCAGTCCAGACTTAATTTTCCTTATCCTGACACTCCAAACATGCCAAAGTAGAGAAGTAAAGACTCACCATTCTGTATTCAATAAGCGACTCTCCTCCCCATCACTGCTGCGGTCTCACTCTGAGTCGGTGCCGGAATCCCCCGACAATTCTGGCTTGAATCTGTACGGTTCGATGCCTCCCTCGCTCTCTTCCTGTTCACTTGACACTCCTGCATCCTCCTCTGTCTCGTCACCGATCCTGAATGCCTCTTCACTCTGAAAACTCTGGTTTTCTTGACTGCTGGAACTGCTATCATCTGCCATTGTTGTTTTGCTAAGGGTCACACTCGTGACATCACGCAGCGTCGTCTGCATTACTTCCGGTTTGTTTGGCACTGCCAGCCAGAGGCAAAAGTTTATCGGCTTATAGCTTGGCCATCGCACGGCCTAAAAATTTCTTTTATGTGTTGAAAAATACAATAGGTAATAAGGAATTAATCCGCTATTCTACCTTTTGCGCAAAAAGGTGGGTTCAGTTCTACTTTAATGGCACAGTCATAGGGCCGGTGGTGGTGGTGGTGGGGGGGTGGACAGCGCCTTGGCCTTGCTGAACACTGCCCCTAGATCATGGTACTCAGGGGGCACACTGGACAGATCGGGAGGAGGCGAGATGGGGGAGACCAATGGCATGGAAGGAGCACATACGGCGGACTGGAGACAAGTGCTGAGGCAGAAGGAGCTCCAGGACACCACGCTCCCTGCGCGCCAGTCAAATGAAGGGTTGTGGAGCTGGAGCCAGGGATAACCCAAGATGACCGGGGAGGAGGCAACTGGCAGGATGAACAAGCTGAGATCCTCTCAATGATTACCGGAGATGATCACTGAGACAGGGGCCGTTTGTTTAGTCACTATTGCCAATGGTGCCCTGGACAGAGCGATGAGCTGAAGGGGGGCCTTCAAAGGATGGCAGGAAAGCCCCAATTGGGTTGCCAGTTCCCTGGAGATGAAGCTCTGCTCCGCTCCCGAGTCAACCAGGGCGTGTGTGCAAAATTCAGCCCTGTTGTGTATGAATCTAATAGGTAATGTGCATTTGGAGAGGGGATTTGGCCGAGGTTGGTCTGTGAGTCCCCCTACTGCGACGCACGGATCCCCTCTTTTGGCCGCACGGGGCAGGCTTCTAGCTCGTGGTCCTCACTTCCACAATACATGCATAAGCCTAGCTCCCTATGGCGCTGTTTCTCTGCTTGGGAAAACTTGGTTCGCCCCATAACCATAGACTCCTGTGTGTCAGCTGACTCAAGGGAAGGCAGGGCCAGTAACAGGGTCTGGAGGGAGCGCAGGGTCTGGACACCCAAGCGACCGGACATTCTCCGCTTGGCTGCCCGCTCCCTCAGCCTATTATCTAAATGATGGCTAGGGGAATTAGCGCCGTAAGCCTCTCCAGCTTATCTAAGTGGGCCAACTCATCCCGCAGGCTAGGGCTCAAGCTCCTGATGAAAATGCTACACAACGAGGCATCCTCCCACCCCACCTCCGCTGCTACCACCCGGAAATCGACAGCATAGTCAGCCACGGACCTGCCCCCCTGTCGAAGATTTAACAATCGGGTGGTGAGCACATTGTCCTGGTCAGAGTGGTCGAATACCTTGTTGAACTCGCTAACGAACTGGCTATAGGTTAAGCTAGTATAGCTTGCCCTAGCCATCACAACGTACGCCCAAGCTAGCGCTCGCCCTTCCAAAAGGTTGGTAACATAACCTATCCGGCTATGCTCTGTTGGAAAGTCCCCTGGTACCCACTGGAAAACTATCTCACACTGGAGGAGAAACCCACAAGCCTCCCCTAGCTTACCGCTAAAGCGGGAGGGCATGGGAACAGGAGTGAGTCAGGTCGGGGTAGCTTGGCTAGGCTGGCTAATGGAGGAGCTAGCGGGAGCTGTAGCACCGATGGGCGCCGGTGGAAACGCCTGCTGCCCTGCCAGATGATCCAACCGGCTGTTAATTTGGGTCAGTTGATTCAAGATAACCTGCTGCGGGTAAGCAATTTGATCCACATGAGCCTCTAAGTTGTTAAACCGTTGTGCTAACGCGCTGTTCGCTGGGTCGTTCTGATGGAGCCGTACTGACATAATGGCTGACCCAGGGAACAGACACGGACTCAGAAATGGATTCAATTATCTTTATTGACCCAGTGTATCATGTGTGGATGTGTGAATGTGTTATGTTGTGTATGTGAGTGCTGGCTGGAGACTCCGAGCAGCTGGGAGGAGCAGAGCGCCATGCAGCCTGGCAACCCTATGGACGGAGCAAGACACACAATTAGCAAGGAGCTAGCTGGGCTCACGCTTAGGTGTAACTGTGGCTTACTTGTTCCAGGCAGATGGTGATCACCCATTGGCCAGGGAGACAGCGCCCACTGTCCCAGCGTTGTTGCAGTCGTGGAGATGGTGGAGAGGAAAGGGTGGAAACCGCCGCCGAGGAAGACGATTCCGCTGCCGGGAGATTCCACCTGTGCACAGGGGAGTAGCGGAGAACAGGTGAGTAAAAGGATTGGCTTACTTGGGTTTGTGGAGAGATCCTCCGGGAGTTAATGCCAAGGTGCCGAGGTAGAGCATCGTGAAGGCGATGGCTAAGAAGTCGGGAGATGCTCTTCATAGCCAGGGAGACAGATGGCTCCGTGCAGGCCAGCAGGCTGAGTAGGGTTAAATAGTCCTGTCCTGACGAGGAGCCGGAGTGCACGCAGCTGTGGATGATAATGGCCCAGAGCGAGTCATCACAATGTCTTCAGTGTTGTCCCAAGAAAAGATATAATAAAATATTTACAAAAATGTGAAGGGTGTACTCACTTTTGTGAGATACTGTAAAGTCACAAATTTTCAAGAAAAATTTTGTTAATTTTCTACATTGTGGAGAGTGCAAATAAAGGAACCAGACTTACACGACAGACAAACTTTATTTCTCTCTCTCACTTCAATCATACACAGAAAAAGAATTACTCAATACACTAGGTTCTCTCCTTTTATACCACTCCATTCCTTCCCCCTGTTGCCTGAAATCTTGCATTACAGTACATTCACACATTCACCCCTTACTGCTGTATTACCATATTTTTCCATTACAATACGTACTGTCCTTCTCCGTTAAATCCCCCACGCTCTGCCGGCAGAGGGAATATTCCCCTCCCCTCTGCTTCCAGTCTGAGATGAATATCCCGGCGTGGGTTCCCGACACCATGAAGTTTTTTTTGGTTGTTTATTTTTTTCTCTCATAAATGTCCAGTTTTCTCACCAATTAGTGATGGATAGCTAGATAGCTAGACAGATAGATACTGTAGATAGATAACTTTATCTATCTTAAGTTTTTCTTGTCAATTGTCAACATTTTTTCTTGAAAAGTAATATTTTTTTTTTTATAAATTTGCAACTTTTTCCTGGGTTTTACTTTTGTGATAAATTTCGTACTTTCTTACTATATATAAGTTTACCTAAATGAACACCTGACAAAAAAAACGCTGAATTAGCACGGCAGGCACGGATGCTAAAGAAACAAAATAAGATACAGACAACCTGGACAAGAAATTGTAGAATTTGGATTAAACTAAATGGAACACCTGAGCAAGCAAAAAGTATAATGATCAGAGATGCTACTGACTTAGATAAATACAGATGAACACTGACTATGAAACACAGAGTGAGGAACCTCAAACTCTAAAAATATGCCACTATGCTGAACATAAACCACAAGAGATGGAGAATGATATTGATCCTGATAACCACTTTTTCAATAATATTCATAACCACTGTGAATATTACACTGAAAAAGCAATTCAAAAGTCAAGTGCAATTAGATGGTAAACTGTCAATAATACACTTCAATAGCAGAAGTCTTAACAAAAACTTCTCACAGATTCAGGACTATTTAAAACAGCTAAACAGAAAATTCACAGCTATAGCAGTCTCTGAAACCTGGCTTAATGCAGACCAGGCTCCCCTGATGGCAATAGAGGGATATCAGATGTTTAACATTAACAGATCTCAAAAAAGGGTGGTGGTGTTGCACTGTATATTGATGACCTATATAGATGTAAGCATGTAAATGAAATGTCTCAGCACTACCAGGGATTCTGGAATGTGTTACTGTTGCGATTGACCTAGACAAAACAAAAAATCTAAATCATAAGCTGCATATACAGAACGCCGGGAACTTGCATTGAGACATTCAGAGATAAATTAGTCGAGCTGTACATAATATTACTAGTAAGAAAATGGTAGCAATTTGTGGAGATTTCATATTGATCTACTTAATCCACATCAACAAAATGTAGTTACAGAGTTCATGAACTCTATGTACAGCATGAGTCTAATCACACACATAACACATCCCGCAGCTTACGAATCCACAGTTCACTCTGCTACACTTATTGACAACCTGTTTGTCAATGTTCTCGACAAGAAATAGAAAGGTGATTATTGATAAATGATATAAGCGACCACTTGCCAATCCTTTGCACTTATCCATGGCACACGGGGCCCACACCAGAAAAATCTCAAAATCGTTCAGACACAATCCACCAAACGCAATCAGTTCTTTTAAGAGGACTTGCTGAAGCAAGACTGGACAGAAGTCTATGTATCAGATGTAAATGAAGCCTATGACACATTTACAAACATTGTAACCACTCTTTATGAAAAAAACTGCCCATTAGTTAAAAAAAGCTTAAAAACCAAATTTACTGACAAACCCAGGCTAACCCAAGGACTACAAAAGGCGTGTAAAAAGAAAAATTATTATATAAAGCTTTCATAAAGAAAAGGACAAAAGAAGCAGAGCAGCGGTATAAAACATACAAAATAAGTTAACATATATAATAAGATGTAGTAAAAGAGACTATTACCAGTAAAGAACTGGAAAAAAACAAAGACAATATTAAAAATACATGGACAATAATCAATAGTATCCTTGGAAATAAAAGCAGAAATACCAGCTACCCAACTAACATTCCAAAAAATAATAAATCGACTCCGCATGTGAATATAGCTTCACCTGCAGATGAATTTAATAATTTTTTTGTTAACATTGGACCTAAACTGGCCCGAGAAATACCCACTCGGTGCCAACAGGAGATTCAATATGCAATAACACTGCTGTAAAAGACATCATCTTCATAAAGAACACAGACGAAAGAGAGGTCATTGAAATTGTTAAATCGTTCAAAGTAAAACCATCTACTGACTGCGATGATATTGATATGCTACTAGTCCAAACTGTTATCGAATGCATAGTGAAACCACTGACGTATATCTGTAACCTGTCTCTCCAATCAGGTATATTTCCCAATGCAATTAAAATAGCTAAAGTAATTCCGATTTACAGACAGCGCGACAGAGGGGAACTCTCCAACTACAGACCCAATTTCACTATTACCGCCAATTTTCCAAGATACTTGAAAAAATATTCTATGAGAGAATTGACAACTTCATACTGAAGAATGATTTATTGTTGTGAGCAGCAATATGGGTTCAGACACAAAAGGACAACAGCATATGCCTTAATGGAATTTACAGAAAAAATATCAACAGCCATTGAAAATAAAGAGTATTCAGTTGGAGTATTCCTGGATCTTAAAAAGCATTTGATACAGTAGATCACAATCTATTATTAAAGAAACTACAAAATTGTGGTATCAGAGGGGTAGCACTGTCCTGGTTAAGAAGTTACTTAAAGAATAGATATCAGTATGTATGTGTTAACAACAAAAAACTCAGAGCTACTGAAGGTCACCTGTGGAGTCCCACAGGGTTCAGTTTTGGGACCCTTATTATTCAATATGTATATAAATGATATATGTAACGTTTCAGAAAAATGGACTTAATATTGTTTGCTGATGACACTAACCTGCTATGCAGTGGAAACAATTTGGAACAACTTCTGGATACACTCGGAAAGGAATTAGGAAAGCTGAAACTGTGGTTTGATTCAAACAAATTAACGCTCAATTTAAGCAAGACAAAATTTATAGTCTTTAACAACCATCACAACTACCCAGTACCCAAACTCAGTGTAAATGGTGTAGAGATTGAAAGGGTATCCGAAACTAAATTCCTTGGAGTAATAATTGATAAACAAACTGTGTTGGAAGCCACATATTAATTATATAAAAGGTAAAGTATCCAAATCAATTGCAATATTACACATAGTGAAAAATTTGCTGAATCAACCCACACTATACACCTTGTATCATTCATTAATACTCCCATACATGAATATTGTAATGAAGTATGGGGAAAATACATATAAAACAAACATATATCCACTCTTTATGCTTCAAAAGAGAGCTATTAGAATAATCAACAAAGCAGCTTACAGGGAACCAACAAACCCACTTTTTCTTAAACAAAAAACTCTCAAGTTGAAAGATCTGATCGACTTTAAAACCGCAATAATAATGTTCAAAGTGAAGAATCTATCACTGCCCGCAAATATCCAAAAGTTGTTCCAAACAAGGGAGAAACGATATCACTTCAGAGGAACATGTATATTTCAAAAGCCTACAGTGAGAACAACTACCAAGCAACACTGTATTTCAGTGCAAGGTGTCAGATTATGGAACGATTTTGGACCTGAATTAAAATCATGTACAAAGCTTGGACAATTTAACAAAAACTAAAGGAAGAAATACTCCAAACATATTTACAAGACGACATGTAAACTCACATAAGGATTGACATTTCCAGCCTGTGTTGTGTTATAGCTTAGTTTTTCTTTTTTCTCTGTGACACTATGTCTTAGATTTGTTTTTGAATAGTGACCGCTTAACTTAGACTAGCTCAGTTTTCTTTTTCTCTCAGTCATATTTTGTCTTAGCCTTGTTTTAAATTGTAATCGCTCTTGTCTTGTTTTCTCTTTTTTCTCCTTTGAATTCTTGGATGGAATATGGGTGGGCAATATAAGCTGCGGCTTCAGCCATCACCCATTTCGGATAACTCACGTGGAATTGTATAGTAGAAGGAGTCTTTGTCTAATTTGACCTTGTTGTTATATTATACAGTTTCTTTTAACCTGTAATGTACTATCCGAAATAAATAAATTCATTCATTCAATATTTTGTGATAAACTTGTTACCTTTCCTCCACATAAATTTACAACAATATACTCATATATTTGCAACTTTTTTCTCAGATTTTTATTATTTTTATTGTACATTTGCTCTCACTGATATACCAGACTATCCTTGCAGTCTTTATAGGAATGGAGGGTGGCAGGTTCACAAGAGGGGATGATTTTGCGTCGTTTTGCTGACAATGGGAATGGCCTTTTTAAATTTTTTTTTGCAAAGATTCATTTATTTGAATGGAAGTTTAATGCTTTATTTATTGAAAGAAAAGCTTTTTTCAGATTTTTGCAAAGATTTTTTTTATGCTGAACAGATATTTATTTTTCAATGGAAGCTGCCCAGTTCTCGTTACTGAACTTTTGCCATGTAAATACATAATTAATGATGAAGACCATGCTTCCTGTGTGAGATGACAATTTTTTAGAAATCTATGGGGCATTAAATATCTTCATGAGTGTATAGGTATTAAAATAAAATAGACCAAATAAGTAGACTACAGTAAAATTTGCACTACAATATTTAGGAATGCCCTTTTTTTGAAAACCTGCCCTCTGAAATGTTTGTGCATGGCACTGCAGTCAAGTACAGACAAATAATAAACATTAATATGACTGACAATATTAAACCAACTAACAGGCCATTAAGCAAGGGAAGATAATTGTAGCTACTCTCATAATTAAATGTAATGCTATTGTGTTTTAACAGTGACCTGGTGGTGGATATCAAAGAACTGAAATTCAGCAAAATATTCAACCTAAATGCTGAAAGTTATCTTGGTGGATTTTTTAAAAATTATTTCTAATATTACCATTACAACCACTAACTATTTTGATCCAGTTGTTCAATGTTTGGTTCTGTAAGTCAGTGTGCCTCTCTGGAGAGCCTTGGTTTAGAACAGGGATGTGTCATAAACCGAGCCGGTGTTTTCCTTCAGGCTCGGTTCTGGCCAGTCTCTGTGGCTCAGGTATTGGGTTATTATGTATTGTGTCATCTTTTGAGTTCTTGTTGTTTTTATGTTCTTGTCCTTTTTCTTTTCCGTGCCTGTTGTCACCGTTCTGGCCGGCGGTTGTTAGGCAGCCTCTTTGACCTACATTCTTGTGGGTGTTGTCTAACATTCGCCGGTCTGACCACGCCCCCGCTGTCTTGACAGCCAGCTGATTTCACTCCGGTGATTGTCATCCCCGCGCCTTGCCCAGGTTTACTTAAATTGTGGAGCCAGCAATGCTTGCACTTACAGTAAGTGGCGTTTGCCAGTCAAGCATTGCTGGTCTGTTGAATTGTCAACTGATGTACATAGTTGTATGTTTACTGTGTGCCACGAAGTGTAGCCACTTCCACTGAAGCCATGGATTCTCCTGCGTCCTTCAAGCGATGTCGGCTCTGGGATGCCACTGTGGTTAAATCGCTTCTCCTCATGCGTTCGCTAGGCGATTGCCAATTGTAAGTTTCTTTATATTTTTATATGTCCTCACCTTTTTTGGAACTGTTTGTCTTTACTTTAATAAATGTGTTGTGGTGTAACCCAGCGCGTAAATCCATCCTTCCTTCCCTTCCTCTGTGAGCTGTGTAAAAGAGCACGATGAGGTTTGTGACGGAATGGGCAACTATGTGTCATGGAGGGCCATTCCACTGCAGGTTTTCTGTTACACCCAGTCTCTTCAGCAGTTGCTTTCTCTAATTAGCAATCCCTGAAGCTCATCAGTGCAAACACGTGTTGCAAACAAATGTGTTGTGGTGTAACCCAGGGCGTAAATCCATCCTTCCTTCCCCTCCTCTGTGCGCTGCGTAAAAGCGCATGACGAGGTTTGTGACAGAACGGACCAGCCAGCGTAGGATTTAGCGGGTTGCACCCACACATATGTTTTTCTTTTGAATTATTTTTCTTTTTTCCACTCACCTGTTTCCCGGGCACCATGGCTGAGTTGTTGGAGAGGGAGATGTGCTCGCTGTGTTTCCTGGAGGAGATCCTTTCATGGACACTGGAGCCCTGTTCCTCCGAGATGGCTCAACAGGCTCGGGACATGGCGGTAAAGGTAATTAATAGGGATAGCCTCTGGAACCATCCAGAGGCGATGAAGATTCTCCTGGACATCTTCGCTGTACCATGCGAGGGGTCGGATGAGGATCCCCGAGTGTTCGAGCCCCTCACAGCCACTCCGCTTTCTTCCCCAGACAATACGGAGTTTCTCTGCATTTGTGATTTGGTGCCCAGCGCGGTGCTTAGAATCCCGGATTATCTGGTGCCCGAACTGTCAGCGAAGAAGAAGAGGAACACTCGTTGGACGACACTCCGCCTCTTCGTCCCGAGCCGTGGTCCGCTCCGAACCCAGAGGAGCAGGAGGAACTCCTCCTCCAAGAGAAGATGAAACCGTGGCTTCTCCCGGAGTTGGCCAGGAGGTTGGAAGAATACTCCCCGAGGAGGTCGGAGCTTCAGCCGGAGGATAAGCATGCCCCGACCACGGAAACAACAGCTGACGTCATCACACCCCAGGAATTCAGGCAAGTGCTTATTCAGTCACTGTTAACGTCACCTGAAACTGCTTGCTTGATTCCTGATAAATTGCCAGCTGCCGATCTTGTTTGTCCTCCTGTTTCTCCCGTTCCTCCTATGTCATCGTTCTTCCTGGGAGGAGAATTCCGGACGCAGGAGGAGCCTTCACTGGAGGAACCGGAGCGCAAGCCGCCTGCTTCCTCTCGTTGCTGCCAACCCCAGAGGGCTCACCAGAAGCACTCTAATGCTCCCACGTCAGCGAGCCTCTTGTCACGCAGTGAGGAGAATCCTGCTGCGTGGCCATTACACCAGCCTGCAGCCGTATCGATGGCTCCCTCCTTGATGACTTTTACCTCCGCCAATGTGGGGTCTGTAGTTCCCCCCCCCCCCCCGAATCCATCCACCTCTGTGCCTGCTTTGGAGGTTTCTCCTCTGCATATTGAGGAATCCAGAGTCGCTGTGGACACAGAGGGAGACAAAACTGCCTCTGACGCCACTGGAGTCAACCTGAACCAGGAGACCAGGCAAGTTCCTTTTCAGTTTACTCCTATTTCTGATAAGCAATTTTGCCTGTTTCCTGGCCAGGAGACTCAGGATTTACAGTTCCCTGAGTTCTCACCACCAGTGGCATATGACGACCCTTCACCTGTTCTCTCCGTGTCTCCCTGGTATGCTTCTGTGAGGACGCCGGTTCCTGAACCTAGTTGCCAAGCGGAGGAGGCGCCCGAGGTCCTGGAGGATACTGACCCGGGTTCGGCAGAGAAGCAACCCCCAGCCGCCATGCCGGCTGAGTCACTAGTGTGGGGGACATCACCCGGGGGCCTGGAGGTTGCTATCACCATCATGCCTGCTGCAAGGCCACTGCAGCAGAGTCATCCACTCAGCTAGACCTTCATGAGGCCGGATCACAGACGTCATTATTGGGATCAACAGAGTCCTGAACTGCAGTGGAGCTCGAGTCCAGGAAAGTGCTCTCATTTGTTTCTCTTCCCTGTACATTGGCGCAATCTTGTCTGGCTCTTGGTGAGGAGAGTCAGGTGGAGCCCTCAGCTGCATCGGATCTCGCCTCGCCGCGCTCCGCTGCTGCCGGTGACCCTAACCACTCTCTTCCTGTCATCCCTGAGCTCCTTCTTAGGGTTGCCAGAGAGGATCCGCCGCTACCTGGGGTGTCTGCAGACTACAACGACGTGAGTCCAGCCACCCCAGTGGAGGTCGACATGGCCACAGCACCTCCTGGACCTACAGAACCTGTGCACCCTGGATCACCGGAGTCCTGGATGGCAGTGGAGCCCGTGTTCAGGCAAATGTGCTCCCTAATGTCTCCTGTGCCTTTGTTGAAGTCACACTGCCCGACTCATGGTGAAGAGGGCCAGGGGCAGCTTTCTGCAGCTCCGGATGTATGTGTCGGTTATGGACCTGGCTAAGGTCGGCAAGATGCGGCTACGTGCATTCTGATCCACAGCCTGGGTACCGAGGGACAGCGGGTGTTTAGTACACTGGGGCCAGTGGACACATACAAGGAGTGTATCACGCTGCTAGCCGGACATTTTGCAACTCCCGAAAGTGTGCTAGTGAGGAGGATAAGGTTCCGCCAGTGCTGAGAGAGAGTGGGAGAGACTACCCAGTAGTATGTTGCGGACCTCTGCTGCCTGGTGAGCATGTGCAGGTTTGGGCAACTAGAGGACACAATGGTGCCGGAACAGCTAGTGGAGCACACCAGCAACCTGTGGATGCAGGTGAAGCTGTTGATGGTGCTGGATGACCTGCCGTTGGCAATGGCGGTAGAGTTAGCATTCCAGCTGGAGGCCGCTGACAAGCTAACATCACAACTAGGTGACCCACAACAACAGACCCCAACAGCACAAGCAGTTACCCCGGCAAAAGAACTTGGTTACACCATGACCTTCTCGAAGGACGCCGAGGTGAACATTACGGGACAAGGGAACATCATGGGATGCCAAATGTCCAGTAACTGTGGTTCTCCGACACACCGAATGTGAGCGCACTCCTGTCTGACCAGGGGGCAGCGATGCCAACACTGCGGCAAGCTTAACCATTTCACCAAAATGTGCCACTCAACACGATTAGCAACAAGCTTGCCATCCAGTTCACTTGAACCACTGGCAGCAACCACCATCCATACAGTGAACTCTAACAGAGCAGCGTACAAGTGGTGCATGGTGAGGCTCGCCAACATCAGCCTGTCACTACTATTGGACACTGCCGCTACAAGATTGATGATGAACTGGGTCACGGTTAACAGATTTTTCCCTTGACATCCAATCGGGAAAAACACAGCTGGGCTTTATGGTTATGGACACACTCGTACCAGCCTTGTAGGAACCATAACACTGATGGTTCACTACAGGTCCAGAGTCCTCCCAGTATTCACTTTCCAGGTAGCCACACATGGAGGCAACATCCTGGTGTGCAACCTTTTTTATGAATTAGGCTTTACCATTCACGGCAACCAGGGACTCTCTGACCACTGATGACTGGAGCGCATCACACCCGGACGTGGGTAGAGCCACTCCAAGCTTGACACTGCACAGAGAACAGAACACGGAGAGAGGGCATAAACCGGACTCATCTCTGATCCTCGCTCAGCATAAGCCTCAGGAAGCCGCCGCAGTGCTGCAGGAGAGAGAGTTCATGGCCAAGCAGGACCCCGGTAAATAACGACAACCCGGTGTGCGTCCAGTCACAGGTGAGAACAGCACACCGCTGTGACCACAACCAGCACCAGGAGAGAGAGGGCGTAAATTGGACTCATCTCAGATCCTCGCCTGGCAAAAGCCTCAGTGAGCCACCACAGCACTGCAGGAGAGGGAGTCCGTGGCCAAGCAGGACCCAGCAGAACAATGCCAATCCAGAGCGCATCCTGCCACTGGCATGAACGGCATGCTGCCACAACAGCAACCAACATTGGGCACGAGAGAGCAGCAGCGCTGAGTGCAGCTGAACAGATCGCCACTCGCAGTATTTGACTGGGTTTGGGTACGTCGATCCGAACGCCTAAACCTGCAGACGCTCCAGTCACCACCAATAATGATCACCGCGCAGTTGGGGCCAGCCATCTATCAGATGGCCAGTGATTTGAGATAGCACGCCAGCCATCTGTGAAAGGTAAAAGCAGATGCCCTAGACCAAGCCGTGATGTTGGAGCAGACCCAGCCAGTGTGGGATTTTGTTGACAAGAGCTGCGGGGCTCACGGCTGAGGGAATGAAGGGGAAAAGACTAATTACCTGGTTGGAGCTCAACGCTATCTCCTCAACAGATACGGCTGACAAAACACTCAGATACCTGGCAAACATCTGAGGACGTCACAGAAAAGTTGTTGTGTGGAGATGTGTGTAAAGGATGAGGCTGAGTTATTTCTCAAGTTCCATTTTATTCTCAACACACTCTCCAACATACAAATCAGAAAAGAGGCAGAACCCCCAACCTCTGCCAGTCTTATACCCCTGACATCAAAGCACAAAATCCCATTGTCTTTAAATCCCAAACACAATGCATCCCCCCTGCAGTTCCTATCTCTTCCACCCAAACCTCGGTGGTCAGGAAATCCTTCATGTCCATCTCTTTGCATATCAAAAGGTCAACATTCACATCCTCCTCTTATCCCTAGGAGGTCCAGACCTTTTGTTCCTCTTCAGATGTGAAGCCAAAGTAAGCACACAGCAATATACATGAGAGCATATGAACAGTCATATACATGTGAACCCGTGAAACTACATATGTGCACCACATATGACCCCCCCCCAAACGTCTAAGAGGGAACAACCAAACACAGATTGCATGTCAAAATAAAATCACCACACATCAGTCCACATGCTGTCTTGGTCTCAACCGTCTGCCGTATCTGCTGCAGGCGGGCTTAACCTCTTCCGCGGCGTCCTCCTGTTGTGGAGCTGCTGTCTGGGGATTAAAACTGTTAGTCAATCTCTGTGGGTGTACTGGGGAATGCTCCCTAGGGGGTCTACCCCGTCGCGGGGCTCTCGCCAACTGCACAGTTTCGTCAGCCATCACAAAAGCAGGTTTGAGTCTGTCTATGCCAATCATCTCCTTTCTGCCACCCAAATCTAGCAAAAAATGCTTATCACCTGTTTCCAGCACCCTGAATGGTCCATCGTATGGCGGTCGCAGAGCTGTGCGGTGGGCATCATGCCTGACAAAAACAAACTCCGCATTTTTTAAAGCTTTAGGCACAAAAACACGCGGAAAACTGTGGTGAACGGGGCCGGGTAGGGCACTCGGGTCCATGCTATTCTGCAAACGCTGAGCCGAGGAGAACTCTGGCGCTGGGTTGTCAGGGAGAAATTCTCCGGGCAGCCGAAGTGGCTGTGCAAACACTAGCTCCGCTGGGGAGGCGTCTAAATCCTCTTTAGGTGCAGAACGCAACCCCAATAAAACCCATGGCAGTTTGTCAACCCAATTTGCATCCGTAAGCGACGCTCTGAGAGCCGCCTTCAGCGACCTGTGAAAACTTTCGCATAACTCGTTAGCCTGCGGGTGATACGCGGTCGTGTGGTGGATCGTTGCCCCCAGGCTGTGGACCATCGCTGACCAAAGTTCGGAAACAAATTGTGGGCCTCTGTCAGACGTAATATCCGACGGAACTCCAAAACGCGCTACCCATGCAGTTAAAAAAGCGCGCGCCACCTCCTCGGCTGTAGTTGAAGACAGGGGAACAACTTCCGGCCAGCGCGTGGTGCGGTCGACCATTGTCAGAAGATGTGTGCAGCCTTGCGAGGGCGGTAAGGGGCCTACGAGGTCCACGTGGACATGATCAAACCTTTTAGCTGGAATATGAAACGGCTCCAAAGGAGCTCTCGTGTATCTATGCACTTTGGACCGCTGGCAAGCTACGCAGGCTGCTGCCCACTCTCTAACCTGTTTACGCAGGCCCGGCCATACAAATTTCTCCCCCACCATTTTGATCAAAGCGCGCACCCCCGGGTGCGCCAGAGAATGAACCAAGTCAAAAACGAGGCGGCGCCACGAGGCCGGAACCACCGGACGGGGTCGCCCGGTGGAAACATCGCAGATTAGGGGGGGCATACCGTTTTGCAGCACCCTGTCCTCCAGCCTTAACCCTGTTGGTCCAGACTGGAGCGCGCGCACGTCCGCATCGCCACCCTGCTCCGCGGCCATGGCTGCGTAATCTATCCCTACACGGACTGGGGCCGCGCGCGCTTCCGCGTCGCTACCCTGGTCCGCGGCAACAGTTGCAAAATCTACCTCTATGCGGGCTGGAGCAGCCACGGCATGTGAGAGGCAGTCTGCCACCACATTAAGTTTGCCCGCTACATGCTGGATATCGGTAGTGAACTCCGAAATTGCGGCCAGCTGTCTCTGCTGCCGGCCCGACCAAGGTTCTGAAATCTTGGCCATCGCAAAAGTCAGCGGCTTGTGGTCAACGAACGCGGTGAAATGGCGCCCCTCCAGCCAAAACTGGAAGTGACGAACCGCCAAGTGGAGGGCTAACAACTCCCTGTCGAAGGCGCTGTATTTCTGCTCACTATCGCGCAAAGTCCTGCTGAAAAACGCGAGTGGCTGCCAGGCTCCAGCCACATACTGTTCGACAACCACCCCTATGGCCACCTCTGATGCGTCAGTAGTGAGCGCTATGCGGGCCGTTGGGACTGGGTGTGCTAACAACGCAGCGTTTGCCAAGGCTGTTTTGACTTCAGAGAATGCGCGCTCCCGCTCGGGGACCATTCGATTTTATTTGTGGGTTTTTGTGTTTTAAGCGCAGCGTACAATGGTTGCATGAGCTGCGCCGCGCGGGGAAGGAAACGGTTATAAAAATTCACCATTCCCAAAAACTCCTGTAGCGCTTTGACCCTTTGTGGCTGGGGAAAATTTGCCACCGCGCGCACCTTGTCAGGCAGAGGAACTGCATCTTCGGGAGAGACGCGATGCCCCAAAAAATCAATCTGCGCCACCCCAAACTGACACTTTGCTGGGTTAATTATTAGCCTGTGCTCTGCCAACCTCCGGAAAACTGCCGTGAGGTGGTTCTCGTGTTCGTTTTCGGACGCACTGGCTACTAAAATGTCATCCAGGTAGAAGAACACGAAAGGAAGATCACGCAACACCGCGTCCATCATGCGTTGGAAAGTCTGCGCTGTGCCTTTAAGCCCAAACGGCATGCGCAAAAACTCAAAAAGCCTGAAAGGAGTTATTACCGCTGTTTTGGGTATGTCCTCAGCGTGTACTGGGACCTGATGATAACCGCGCACCAAGTCTATCTAAGAAAAAACGCGCGTCCCCGCCAAATGAACTGAAAAATCCTGGATATGTGGGATTGGGTAGCGGTCGTGTGCTGTAGCATTGTTCAGCCTGCGAAAATCACCGCACGGCCGCCATGAGCCATCAGTTTTAGGGACCATGTGAAGCGGTGAAGCCCAAGGGCTCTTTGAACGTCTGATGATGCCCAATTTTTCTAGGTTGGGGAATTCTTCGCGCGCTATGGCCAGTTTAGCTGAATCCAAGCGCCGAGCTTTTGCGAAAACGGGCGGCCCGGTGGTAGTAATAAAATGCTCCACCCCGTGTTTAGCCACGGTCGCCGAAAACGTTGGCACCGTGAGTGCTGGAAACTGATTGAGGAGTGAGTGAAACTTACCACCTGCAGCTGTGACGTTGGCTTGTGCTGTTGGCAGAGTCACTCGCACTGTGCAGGGAATAGAAGAAAAAGAGAGTGCATTAACCAGGTGTCTGTTAACAAGATCGACCAACAAACCATGTGAGAACAAAAAATCAGCACCTAACATGTTGAAATTGACTGCTGCTATGACGAAAGTCCACTCAAATGTACGGCCGTGGAAAGAGAGAGACATGGTCTTCTCCCCGAAGGTCTTAATCGCCGAGCCGTTCGCTGCTGATGCCACAGGGCCACTGGAAGGCACCAGCTGGTCAGCGTAGGAAGGTGGGATGAAACTAAGCTGGGAGCCTGTGTCCACGAGGAAGTGCCTCCCCGATCACGCGTCCCTCAGGTAGAGCAGCTTGTTCTCTTCACCGAGAGCCGCAGCTGGTACCGACTCCCAGTCTTGGCGTTTCCCGAGCGCTTGAACTGGCACGGTGGAATGCACTTGCGTGCCCTCTCAGCGAAACGGCGATGGTAAAAGCAAAGGACGTTGTCCGCTCCGCGTCTCCTGGCCTCCGCCGCTGCTGTCGTCGGTGAGTCTGGTGCTGCAGCCTCTGGCCCCCTGCCATCTCCGGATGTTGCGCCTAGCTCCGCTGCTGCGGTCGTGGCCGTGTGTCATCTATGGGTGTCGACGAGTCGCTGCGCCTCCTGGCCCAGCTCGTGGTAGTCTCGGTGGGCCAGCAGCTGCGAACTGGCCAGGGTAACTCTCACCGCTGACGGTAGTGTCCTGAGGAAAAGGTGGGCGAAGATAAAACCATCATCTTCGGAGTCTCTCAAACTCAGCATCTTCGCCATCAGGTCTGCAGGTCTGTCGACCTCGCCCTCAGTCAACGCCAGGAGCTTCTCTGCTCGCTCTCCCAGCGAGGGGGTGAAAAAACGGATGAGAGCAGCCTTCAATGTGCCATACTTGTCGTCATCTGGCGGGTGGTTAATCAGGCTCTCTACTCGCTGGGCTGTGTGGCTGTCCAGCTTTGCAACCACATGGTAGAATTTTGTGGCGTCTGCCGAAACCCTCCGAAGATGGAACTGTGCCTCGATTGTGTTAAACCAGGAGCGCGGGCTATGCTGCCAGAAATCAGGTAGCTGGACTGTGGTAGCTGCATTAGCCTGGCTGGCTCCTGATGAGTCCGGTGCAGGAGAATCGTCACCGGCCATAATACGTCTTAAGGTCACCAGTGTGGAGATGTGTGGAAAGGATGAGGCTGAGTTATTTCTCAAGTTCCATTTTATTCTCAACACACTCTCCAACATACAAATCAGAAAAGAGGCAGAACCCCCAACCTCTGCCAGTCTTATACCCCTGACATCAAAGCACAAAATCCCATTGTCTTTAAATCCTAAACACAATGCATCCCCCCTGCAGTTCCTATCTCTTCCACCCAAACCTCGGTGGTCAGGAAATCCTTCATGTCCATCTCTTTGCATATCAAAAGGTCAACACTCACATCCTCCTCATCTCCCTAGGAGGTCCAGACCTTTTGTTCCTCTTCAGACGTGAAGCCAAAGTAAGCACACAGGAATATACATGAGAGCATATGAACAGTCATATACATGTGAGCCCGTGAAACTACATATGTGCACCACAGTTGCACCCTTTAAATACCTTCTCTCAATGGGTAACAGGTGTGGATACATGAGTGGAGAAAATAACAGAATGAATGACAGGTGTGCAGCACCAAACAGTTTGACAGCTGGAAGCTGCACAGCGCTGTCAAAATAAAACAAACTGGAAATCATAATGAAACTAGAAAAGCACTTGGAGAGTGCAGACCTCCGCCAAGTGCCACAGTTCCCCTGTGGGCATGTTGTCCTGTATTTTTTTTTTCCCCAAGTGTTCTGATGATTTTTTTGCAGAGTTACATGCACAAAAAAAAAATATTGAAAAAATATTGAAAATGGCCCTATCTCGCAATGTTAAATAAAAAAAAAAAAAATTCCTGGATCCAGACGGTGATCCGGATCACCACCAAAATCTAATGATCTGTAGGATACCCCATTTCTGACAATCTGTGAAAATTTCATGAAAATCCGTCCATAACTTTTTGAGTTATCTTGCTAACAAACAAACAAACAAACCGACAAACCAAGGACAATGATCACATAACCTCCTTGGCGGAGGTAACTAATAGCTGATAAAGATGCAAAACTGTAAACCTTTTTTTAATAAAACAATCTTTTCATGAAAAGTTTTAATCCATAGAATGACTGTTTAATTAATCAAATATCACTACAGCGGATCACGGGTTGACAAAGTTTGTTTAGCAAGGATTTTACGTCGGATGCCCTTCTGGGATGCAACCCTCCCCATTTACCCGGGCTTGGGACCAGCACAAGAAGTATGCAGATATTGTGTTGCCCCCTGTGGCTGGGTAACCACTTTCCTTTCCCCATACTATTTATGCTGAGCACCAAGCTAGAAGGTGGAAGATACCATTTTTACCTCCTCCAAGGAGGTTATGTTTTCATCGGCGTTGGTTTGTCTGTCTGTCTGTCTGTTTGTTTGTTAGCAAGATAACTCAAAAAGTTATGGACGGATTTTCATGAAATTTTCACATATTGTCAGAAATGGGGTATCCTACAGATGATTAGATTTTGGTGGTGATCCGGATCACCGTCCAGAAGAAAACCGCCATTACGGAAAATGACATTTTCGTCAATAACTACTGAACCACTAATCCTATCATTGTGAATCCAATTGCTAGTCATATGTTTTCATGGTCAAGGAATCTGAAAACATACACATAAACACTGTATGGGGGGAACTGTGGCGCTAAACCGCCATTACGGAAAATGCCATTTTTGTCAATAACTACTGAACCACTAATCCTATCATTGTGAATCCATTGCTAGTCATATGTTTTCATGGTCAAGGAATCTGAAAATGTACACACAAACACTGTATGGGGGGAACTGTGGTGCTTGGCGGAGGTCTGCGCTCTCCGAGTGCTTTTCTAGTTATGGTCTTTGATATGAGGCTGAGGCTTTTATCATCACCCGGCTGGGGAATAACCCACAACCTCCACCACTCCGATGTTTAACCCTTATGGGCTCCTCGGTTGTTTTGTACATTTTTGTCTTTTTTTTTTTTTTTTTTTTTTTTATTTGGTGATCATTTTGGCTGCGTTACAGCTTTTGGCATGAATTTCTGCAAGAATGTTTTTTTTTTGACATTTTTTTGGGGAGCTCGAGGGAGGGAACCAAATATTCAAAAATTTTCAGGACTTTAACCCTTTATATGTCAGTTTGAATACACGATGCCTCAGGTTCAGGTTTAGGTTCAGGTTACTTTATTTGTACCCGTAGGAAGATTTGTTTTGCTGTCAGGTGACATCCTTTTAGACACATATTTACAAAACACAATTACATTCAACATGAACACAAACACAGACACACATGAAGCTGACTATAAACACGATAAAAGTACTCAAGGCTCCACCAATAAGGACATAAGACAAAGAGATAAGAGAGAAGGGTCATATTAAAAAAGTTAAAAGCTAAATCAAAGAGATTAAAAACTCAATAAAAGTCTAAAACCCAATAAAATTTTTAAAACCCAAATAAAAAACCTACAAAAATAAATAAATATAAAATAAAATTCATAAATAAATAAATTATGTGCAATATATTGCTACATCTTGTTCCACTCTTTGACAGCAGCAGGAACAAAGCTGTTTTTGTAGCGCTGGGTTTTACATTTTGGGACAACAAACCTCTGTCTGGAGGGGAGAAGTTGAAAGTGGCAGTGCAAAGGGTGGGAGTCATCATTTAAAATGGAGGTAGCAATCCTCTGTACCTGTCTGGTATACAGGGATGCCAGGCTCAGCTGTGACTCACCAAGCAAACGACTGGACCATCTAACTACTTCGTCTAAGGATTTCCTCTGTTTCAGTTTTATCTGACCAAACCATGACACTAAAGAAAAGGATAAAACAGATTCAGTAAAAGCCCTAGAAAATATTGTCATTATGGTTCGGTCAATATGAAAGCGTGTGAGTTTTCTTAAACAATGCAAATGTTGCTGACCCTTTTTGCACACCCTTTCACAGTTCTCTTCAAAGTTTAAATTACTACCAATAATCATCCCAAGATATTTGTAGGATTGCACACATTCAGTGGTCTGACCTCTTAGTAAAGTGACTTTGCACCTGGGAGATTTCCTCCTAAAGTCAATAATCATGTCTTTAGTTTTTGTCGTATTCAGCTGCAGGTAGAAATCCTCACACCAGTGAACAAAATCATCAACTACTGGGCCGTGGCCACTCTCACCATCCTGAAGGAGACTGACAATAACTGAATCATCAGCATGCTTTATAATGTGTCTGTTGTCATGTCTGCTCCGACACATGTTTGTGTACAGGATGAAGGGTAGTGGTGACAACACCCCCCCCCGAGGAGAGCCAGTAGAAGAACACTTTTGGTCAGACAATGTACCGCTGACCCTTCCTCTCTGTGTCCTGTTGGTTAAAAACTCCAGAATCCAACCCACCAGATTATTACTCAAATCAAATTGTTGCAGCAGCCTTTCAACTAAAATGTGAGGTTGGACTGCATTAAAAGCAGAAGAAAAGTCCACAAATAAAAGCCTGGCATGTGTCCCATTAAAATCCAGATGTTTAAAAAGCATGTTAAGCAGAGTGACAGTGGCATCCTCGACTCCTCTGTGAGGCCTGTAGGCAAACTGCAAAGGAACCAATGCATGCTCAGTCTGCTTTAGGACCTCAAATCAGACCAGTTTTTCAAAAATTTTCATTAAAATTGAAGTCAAGGCAACTGGTCTAAAATCATTTACCGTTTTAAGACAGCATTATATTGGAACAGGGACAACCACAGCATCTTTCCAGACCTTAGCCACATGCTGTGTCTGTAAGGACTTATTAAAAATGCAGTGAAACACAGGACTCAGTTCATGTGCACAGGACTTTACCAAGCGCCCACATATATTATCAGGGCCCTGACTTTTTTTCACTTTTACAGCACAGAACGCCCTTTTAATATCTTGCAACTCAATATTAAAGTGCTGATTATCTTTGAGTTTTTGTTTCAAATCTTGGGTTTCTGTGCTAAAATCAAAGGAATCAAAATGACCATAAAAACAATTAAGAGCATTAGCCAGCTCTGTGTCTGAAATAAAACCATCTAAAAACACACGATTACTGCACTCTGTGCTCTGAAGGCCTGCAATAGTTTTCATACTAGCCCAGGCTGAACCAAACTTCTTTGCTGCCATCTTGCTTTCAAGTTCTGATTTATAATTCTGTTTTGCTCTTAAAATTTCAGACTTCAACTCTTTTGTGGCAACCTGCAGCTCAGAAACAACCCCCTGTTTAAAGGCCAGTGCTTTCCTCTGTAAGCAGGATTTAACTGATTTAGTAACCCATGGCTTGTTGTTGGGATATATTTTGACACATTTACATGGAACGATCATATCCCTGCAAAACGCCATGTAAGAGCATGTTATGTCCACCAAAGAGTGCCTCTCATTTTATGAAAAAAACAACAACACAAAAATGTGATATTTTTCATATTGTGGTGACCCAGCACACTGCAGACTGACACTACTTCACACTCAGCAGGGCTGGAGGAAACGGAAGATAATTTACATATGGACAGAGAGCCCCAGGGGGCAATCAGAACAATGGACTGTTGTGTATACATCCCTGGATGAGGGAGAGGACATCTGGGTGCCAGTTGGTCATGCTAATGATATGTATTGACTGATATGTATCTCACTATGCTAATGCGCCATGCACTCTCTCTGTCTGTATAACATGAATAAAAGAGCTTGCTATACATGCCTCAGCAACGCAGTAGCTCACCGAGCTACAAAGCGCATCTCATTATGTTGGAGGAAATAAAACCTTGTACCCTTCCAGCTCGTCGCATCTCGCCTGCTCTATTACCTCCACATTGGTGACCCTGGATGTGCATGGTGCGTCGCTCGACTATGCCATTTTCTCCACACTGGTGACCTGACGAGAGAGAATGACCATCTACTCCCTCTCACCGCGCTGTGGATTCCAGAGAACCAGAGAACACCTGCATCCTCTTCATCCACACCGGAGCGCGCTCTCCGGAGCGGGCAGCGCTGGGACCGACACGCACCATGAACGGTGACACGAGCAAACCGAAGGAAGCAGCCTGAACGGGGAAGATCATTGGCGCCATCTGCATTGATTTCCACTAAGCTCCCCGACTTTGACTCACCTCCCGACAGCAGACTTTCTGGGCACAGAAGCCCCATGCACACACCGCAGGATTACGAGGACAGCGCAAACATCGTCCTCTGCCGCTGCACATGCCCAAGAAACATGGTTGATCGCCATCCTCGGAACCTTTAGGGCTGCTCACGCACCTGAAGCAGACATGCAGCCCGCACACGGGACTTTGTATGGGTTTCTCAGCCATGGTGCACAATGGGAATTTAACTGATTGCTTTCCCCGATGACTTTAGGGCTTCTTCCGCACCTAAAGCCAAACCGCCAAGTCCCTCACACAGCTTTAGTTTTTTTTTTTTTCCACAGCTGCTATGCAGCCTTGGGGAATTTGGCCGTTTGCCTTCCCCACAGCCTCTCAGGACTGAGCCATAAGAGGAGTCAGAGACTTAATTTTTCACAGCCGCTGCGGATCACTGCCAGGTTTACTGGGAAAGTCCCTCACCATCGCGGATCCACACACAATTTTTGTGTGGCTCAGACACCGTTGACGTCCCGGGCCGGCACTCACTTACTCCCACCCCCTCCCCCTCCTCCACCACAGCGCTCTTCCCGCACCTCACTCCCTAAAGCCGGCCGATCACCGGTTTGTTCCATTACGCAGGACGCGCACTGACCCCGTGCGCCCACGATCCACGGCCGTTCAACGTGCTGGAACTCGGAGCGGAGCACACTGTCTTTTCCACCCCTCCCCTGTCCCCCCCCACGGACTGACATGCCCTCCGACTCCTCTACAGCAGGACAGTTCTACCGGAGCTGGAGCCCAAACGACGGTGGGGGAGGGGGGGGACAGCCCCTTCTGAGTGTTCTGGGGGGAGCTGTGTGGTGACCCAGCACACTGCAGACTGACACTACTTCACACTCAGCAGGGCTGGAGGAAACGGAGGACAATTTACATACGGACAGAGAGCCCCAGGGGGAAATCAGAACAATGGACTGTTGTGTATACATCCCTGGATGAGGGAGAGAACATCCGGGTGCCATTTGGTCACGCTAATGATATGTATTGACTGATATGTATATCACTATGCTAATGCGCCATGCACTCTCTCTGTCTGTATATCGTGTATAAAAGAGCTTGCTATACATGCCTCAGCAACGCAGTAGCTCACCGAGCTACAAAGCGCATCTCAATAAGTTGGAGGAAATACAGTAAAACCTTGTACCCTTCCAGCTCGTCGCATCTCGCCTGCTCTATTACCTCTACAGTATAATACATGGTGGAGGGATGTGGCATTGTCTGACATTACAGAATCCATGCTTACGTATATGTTGGATTTTTCAGTGAAAAATAAAAAAATGTGTCACCGGAAGTGACACATTTTTTATGTGTTGCGCCAGTGACTACCCCACCGGAAGTCAATGGGGCATGAGGGTTTAAAAACATTAAATCTTACACTGTGCAAAAACTATTAATGCAATAAAATCCCTTTTATTGCTAATCTTTGACATGTCCAAGACTCTAGCATAAAACAATGCCACATTCCTCCACCATGTATTATATGGAAAATATTTCATTTTTGTGTTTTTTTTTCATAAAACAAGTGGTATCATGTATTCAAATGGGCATTTAAAAGGTTAAAATCCTGAAAATTATTAAATATTTGGTTGTTTTGAGCAGGGCTGAAGTGGTTTAAGAGATCTATGCAGAAAAAAGCAGAAAAAATATTGATGTCTGATGATTTTATAGCAGTTTTTTGCATGTACATTTTTGGCTAGAGGGTCCCCAAAGGGTACAAAATTGTAAATATGACACCACATCTATCTATAAATGCAACAAATCTCTGTGTGTGTGTGTGTGTGTGTGTGTGCGTCTGTGTAAGATAAGATAAGATAAGATAAGATAAGCCTTTATTAGTCCCACAACGGGGAAATTCCAGGATTGCAACAGCACAGGGATAGCAACACTCAGAGCAACAATCAGAAGGCAAGAAAAAAAACAAGCAAGCAAGAGCAGCTAATAAACATATGTACGTATTACTATAAAATATATATATATACACACACACACAGACACACAGTGCAGAGCATTGTAGCTGGATGGAATAAATATATGAATATATGAACACACAGTGCAGAGCATTGTAGCTAGATGGAATAAATATGTAAATATATAAACACCCACAGTACGGAGCATTGCAGCTAGGTGGAATAAATATGCAAGTATATAAACACACACAGTGCGGAGCAATGTAGCTAGATGGAATAATATGTAGATATATAAATATATAAACACCCACAGTACGGAGCATTGTAGCTAGATGGAATAAATATGCAAATATATAAACACACACAGTGCAGAGCATTGTTGCTAGATGGAATGAAACAGCATAACCGTCTACTTAGTTATCCTACATGGTATGATTATGTGCCCATACATATTGTGTGTGTGTTCCTCAGATATCTCCCAAACTATTTGTCAGACTGACCTCAGATTTTATTAGTGCTTTGCTGAGGTTACAAGGGTGTGCATCCCTGAGTACGGAGTTGCTCAGTCACAATATGCAATTTTTATCAATAAATGTTTAGCCACAGCTCCATTTCCTCTTGTTCTGGCTTCTAGAAGTGTGGCCGGGGTTTTGGATTGACTCGTACTGATGGGATAATACGCGGCATCACGACATGTCATTCATCACAGCGCTCCGTAAACAAAACAAGGAAGTGAAAAGTGACAAATTTGACCAGAAAAAGAGAATACTGAAGATGTAATGCTTAAAAAATTATACTATCATGTTGCTGTGATTGCGTAGCTCTAAAGGATAATTCAGCATAAATGGAGAACACGAAGTGTGTGGGTGCTCTGGGGGGATGGGAGGAGCAGCAGCTGGACCACCTTACTGCAGTCCTTCACAGGAAACCAAGCCCAGCTTGCCCAGTTAACGGGAGTCTTGGCTGCTGCTTCAGCCGTGCTTCACCCGTGTGCCACCGCTGGCGGATCACAGTCCTTCGCCGGGAGCCAAGCCCAACCTGCCAGGTTAGCAGTGGACAGGAGTCCTGACTGATGTTTCACCCGTGTGCCACCGCTGTCCTTTGCGGGATGGCGGGTTCCCCATGGCGCTCCTCCCGGTGCTGGTGTGCTCGCACTGCTATCTAAAATTTAAAACTTAATAATAATACCACCATGATTATGGAGCGAAATGGCCAGATCAATTGCATATCATATGCGGACACATATGCACGCTTTGACTAATCGACAATCGTGACCAAACACACTAAAATGCCCAAATTATGAAATAAATCATTTTTTATTTACTAATAAATGGGCAACACTGATGCAACAGTTGCAGCCAAATGGGTTATTCTGCTGTGTATAATAATGTTGGGTGTTTTGTACTTATAGTATTGCTAAAATATTAAAGGATACACTACAATGGGTCTCAAATATTTGTAAACATGTCCTGTTATAGTACTGCATGACCTTATTGACAATATACTATAAACTACACATATAAACTAAAAAAATTAAAATGATGACTGAACAACTCCCATTCCCCAAAATGCAAGATACACTATTATGAATATAACTCATAAAAGATCACACAAATAAGTGATCTGACAAACAAATAAACAAGGGTTCTTAAACAGTCGCTATTATTGGACGTCCCATTCATTTTCAATAATTCTGTAATTAATATTCACACAATCAAATAAATCTTAGTGTTCAGTCCCTTTCATATTTGTCAAAGTCTAACGTATGATTGCCTACATATAGGCTACACCTCTTTGTGTTCCACTTTCAAACACAGCCTACATTTGGGCCTGCAAAGCCTAATTGGGCTACCTGTTTTTAGACAAGAATACTTGCTTTCTACAGGCATGCACTTGTAAAAAATACTAATGCAATTAAATCAATGTTGTTGCTACTTTATGACATATCCAAGACTCTAATCACCAACAATGCTCCCACCCCACCACTATTCATTTTATTTAAAAAAAATCTAATTTTTGTGTTTTTTTATTCATAAAAGACAACAATGACATCATGTATTCAAACTGGTATTTAAAGGGTTAAAATTCTAAAAATGAACTTTTGGTAGTTTTGAGCAGAGCTGAAGTGGTTTGTGAGATTTATGCAGAAAAAAAGCAGAAAAAATACTGATATCTAATAATTCTATAGCAGTTTTTTTTTGTTGTTTTTTTTTTGCGTGTACATTTTCGGCTTGAGGGTCCCCAAAGGGTAAAAAGGAGGAGTCCCTGAGGGTTAATCACCCAAATAGTTTGAAAACTGTAATAATTAAGTGCCACCGACAGATGGCAGTGTTGTCTCAACTGTTTTTATGAGGTCAAGCACAAAGTCTTACATTAGATCAGTGCTTCTCAATTATTTTTTGCAAAGCCCCCCCTAGGAAAGAGAAAATATTTCGCGCCCCCCCAACTCGCCGCAGTGACTATAAATAAGATCATTATCTATAAAAATTGTATAAGTATACCTAAAATTGTATCCTTTTTAACATTAACAAAAGAAAAAAGCAATATAAATCAACTTTCAACAAATATTAACTTTATTTTGCCACACAGAAACCCTGTTATAGTCTAAAACAGAAAAAAAAACTTAAAGTGCATCAAAGTGCCTGAAATAAAAAATATGTCAATCCTTATTTAAACTAGAAACATTTTTGACCAACTGAACCATTTGATGCTGAGAAAAATAATTCAATCAATAAATAATATTAAATGTAAATTGATCTGGAACATTAACACAGGAGTACCAATATATTTAACATTTTAGTCTGAAGAAAAAGGTAGAAAAAGGCAGTATCAACTCCTCTGCAATTGTGTGGGGTTTTTTGCACTGTGCAATTTGGTACGCCACTTTAAATGATGCTGAAAGTGCTCGCTGGTTTACTGATGTAGCGTTCACAAAGTGGGATGATTGTTGGCCGTACTCCGCACGTTTTCGCTGAAAAAAATCAAGCGGCTTATCAACGTGTTGAGGATGTAATGTCTGTAGGTGACGTCTTAATTTATTTGGCTTCCTGCTGTCCGCTGCCAACACTTTCAGACACAGTGAACACACCGGTCTTTCCTCGTCTCCCACCGTAGTCAGAGTGAAGCCAAGCGCTAGATAAGCTTCGTCATATTTCCTCGTCTTAGCTTTTGGGAGACTTTCATTTGTCTCTTTACCTCTGTCTCTCTCCGCCTTTCTTTTCGTTACTGTTAAATATTTCTCCATGGTGTCTCTCGAGGGGTTTGTTGACAGCAATTTAAAAAGTTTTAAACTCCCGCACAGACTTTGACAATGAGAGCGCCACTGCACCACCTGCTGCCGTGGATGTGCAATTACACTTTACACGGCAAAAGCAAAGCCTGTTCCCTGGGGTCACACGCGCCCCACCCGGCATCGCATCGCGCCCCCCCCCCTATTTGAAAAGGACTGCATTAGATAGATAGATTTGTTTATTTGACAGGGACAGTGCAATAAACATAGACAATTAATCAATGACAATCAATCTGATGTGTTGCACAGAGTGTATAGCTATTAGCTAATTTGCAACTCTTGTCCCTGGACTTGAAGTATTAATTTTTCATCTTTAATCTGACTATTTTTGGAGTGATTTGGATTACATAATTTGACAAAGTGAAGTCAATCAATAACAAATCAGTTTGAAGTTTATCAAGTTAAAATAAATAATTATTAAAATCAAGCAAATCAAATAAATATGCAAATATTTATTGGTAAGGAAAATTACGAACCAAGCTGATGCGTTAAGTGATTTCAGCTTCTTCTTTTTTCACAGTCCACTGCAGAACAGAATTTAAAGCAGCACTATGTAACTTTCTTGTGCCTAGTAGAAACACTGAAAAGACTACAACTAAGGCGACTATGGCTTCAGTCCTGACAGCCAATCACAATGTACTTTGTGGCTGGTGGGTAAAGCTGTGCCCTTACTTGATTTACTGTTGAGACTTGGGTCATAGATGCCATAGTTGTAGTCTTTCAGTGATCTTACCAAAAAAAGGAGCAGTTGCAGGAAATGTGTGCCCGCTCAGGTTATGGGGGAGATGGCATTCACTCAGTCAAACACTGGTACGCCATTAAAATAATTTTGCAAACATTATTTTAAGGTGAAAGTCTTAGTGTTGCTTTAAATCACCAATATCAGTCTGACAGCCTCAGACGTGCAGTATTACATAACCATTTACGTTTCAACTTTTGCTGCAGCCGAATCAAACGCTGTCAGAATAAAAACCCTGACAGGTGCAAACAGGAGAAAACTTGCTTTCATTGGTGTTCACGGGCGTCTTCCTTTAAATAGAGCCCGTTCCTCACCCACCCATCAACCTCCGGCATAATCACGCGACAGCTCAGAAATAGCAATGCGAGGTGGGAGATCAAACTATCACCTCTTAATTGTACCCCAAGTTTTAAGATGCTGAGATCCCATTAGCGCACAAAGATGTGTGCTGTGTACAGCTCCTGAAACATGCATTGGTTATAATGCAGCTGGGAGATGAGTCAGAAGTTAGACAAGTGGATGAAGTGCCACACTGGCATCCTCCTGTGCTGGAAGCCATATAAGGAGATGTGGATTTGTAAGGTGTGGTGAGGATGAGAAAGTTTTCACTTTAACAGTTTTAGAAAAGAAAACTGAAAACTCTGGTGGAGAAGAGAAGAAACATTCTGTTTCCATCCATCCATCCATCCATCCATCTTCTTCTGTTTAATCCTTTTTGGGTCGCGGGAGAGCTGGAGCCTATCCCCGCATCTTTGGGCAAGAGGCAGGGTACACCCTGGACAGATCGCCAGTTCATCGCAGGGCCAACACAGAGAGACAGACAACCATTCACTCTCACAGTCATACCTAAGGACAATTTAGAATCCCCAGTTGATGCCAATTAACCTGACTTGCATGTTTATTGAGTTTAAAAGTATCACTTCTGTATTGTTTTTGAATTGAATTGAAAAGAATAACTTTATTGTCACTGCACACAAGCACAACGAGACATTGTTTAGAGCAAACCTAAGATGCCACCAATCAGAGCTATGTGAGCTCCAGCAGACATTTTTTTATTCAAGATGAAAGAGGTGATAGAATGGAGAAGACTGGAGAGTGTAGCATGTTAGGTGTAAGCCACAAAATGAATATTGACTGTGGTGTGTTTTGTCTCAGAAGCTGAAGAAATTAAGACTCCCTCTCTCCCAAAAGGTTCAGTGGATGTTGTTTTTTTCTCCAGTGAGGTGAGGCCTTCTGAGAAAAAAAATGTGAAAATCCCAAATTCGTTGAAGTGCTCCATCAACGTGTCAATGCATTGATTTTGACCACGTATCTTTTTCCGCCCAGCTGCATATGTGTGCCCTACCCTGAACATGGCTCTCAGTAAGACTGGGATCCTCCAGTGGCCCTGAATCCTGTTCAGCTCCTATGGGACATTTGGAGGAAGGAGGAGTAGGGGCCAGCAACCAGCGTGGTGCAGCCAAATCGACACAGGGCTGGGTAGAAAGAGGGAGGGGGGGAGTTGTGGAGATGGTAAATGGTGGCAGTGATCAGAGGGAGAAGGTGGGAAGATGGGACGAGGTGGGGGTCCGGCCTGTTGAGGCGCGCTCCCCCTGCCCTCCAGAGGGAACACGGGGGGTTGAAATCAATGTCCTGTTAAGTGCAGCTTAGCTACGGGGTACTCTTTCCAATGTTATCCATGCCCCGGTGAGCCAAGGTCCTGCCTGCATGCGGCTAAAGCAATCCGAGGGCACCAACACGAGGCCCTTCTATGCCTGCGGTTCTTTTCACCTCCATGCTCTCTGCCAGTACTCAACGCCCTTCTCCAAACAGTTGTGTCCCCGTTAACTTGAGACTCATCTCACACCACCGGTCTCACTCCATCATACCTGTGAGTGTTACACCAGTACTGCAGTAGCCCCATGCCCCCCAATCCACAACTGATGAACAAGTTCCAAAGGAGGCAGTGACCTAAATAAAGCATTGTGTTGTGCATATAAACACCTGGGGCGAGCTAAAAGAAGAACATTTGTCAGCATTGTTAGACCGTCATTGACCTCCACTAAAGGCCATATGCTCATTAGAACATCACTTGCATATATTGGAACCTGAGTTCTTCTTAAATCTGAATCTACAGTAAATATTAGGGGCAGGGTAGCTGGCTTCAACGTGGGCCTTGCTCTTTACCCACGCAGTCATTTCAGACACAATTAGAAGAACTAGATCTGACTTATGTCAACTAATGACATTAACCTCAAGATATTTAAACCCAAACCCCTTTTGCAAAAATAAAAGTGATTAAATAGATTATCTATGAAAGCATCACAAAAGAAGTGTCCACATGAGACTCAGATGGTCCCCCAGGAACTATTCTACAGTAATTCTAAGTGGCTTGTTAATCATTTAGCAGAGGTGACATTTATCAACACATCAAAAGAGAAATTATAGTGTGAAGAGGAATCAGCATTGATACTGTCTTGGGCATGCCTGACTGCTACTTTTTTTTTTTTTTGAGGGGCGTATTAGGAATGTTGACCCAGACACACACGTCTGCCTGTGGCTGCATTTAGTCAGCGAGAGCAGTAACAGTGTGTGACTGAAGGTGAGGAAACAGCCCAGGGCCTTCATCTGTGTTTAGATGTCAGCCCTCCTTGGGTACAATATCTCCATAGCCTCCTTGGCCTTTCTTAACATGAACTCTCAACACGGTCACCAAAGCACGGCTGGAGGGAAGGTCACAGGCACACAAATGCTTCACAAATAAAAAGGAAAGTTTCAGTTTTTAAAATATACTATAAGGCATTGGTCTTTTTGGTCCTGTATTGCCGATATTGCAGCACTACACAATCGGTGGTTGTGGTTGTAGACAGCAGTGTTAACAACAGTAGATCAGTAGTCAGTTCTTCAAGTCTTATCCCTATGCGCATATTTCCTTTAAGTCAACATGGGCTGAGTTTGGGGAAGCATGATGTACAGGTGTCTATTGATTACTGCCTTTCTTGCATGAATGGCTGAGAAAGACACAGTCTATTGACTTGTTGCCGGGTTGATCTTAAAAATCAGCTGTGAAACAAAACAAAAGAGCTGACTTTCGTTGACACTGGGTTGATTATATTGCACTTTTGAAACACAAGGCAAATGTTATTAAAGATTTCTCCAGGGGTACTATGAGGACATGTGTGTTCCTTTTTTAAAGGGGTCACTGACAACACTTTTCCATTTTGACAGCTCCCACAGGTCTTTATGAAATGTTTGTGGCATATTTTGTTCATATTTTCTTTATTTAACTAGAAAAACACTCAGAGAGCACATACCTCCAAAAAGGATCCTTCTGTCCCTCATAGATACCTCCAAAATGTAATTGGTTTGTGTGTAGGCCTAAAGCCACTTCTGGTGAAAATTGCATCCAAGGCTGTCCATTAGTTTTGGAGTATTGTTGCTAACACACTGTGAGAAGATAAGAGCCTTGGTGTAGGAATGCATTCTTGGATCACCACCAAAATGTAATGGCTTACTTTGTAGCCCAAGAGCCACTTCTGGTAAACATTTCATCCAAATCCATCCAGTAGTTCTCATGTAATCCTGCTGCACAAATACATACAAAGCCCTTGGTGGAAGTATGGACTCTCAGATCATCACCAAAATCTAATCATCTGTTCCCCATGCCATTACACACCTTTCCTGAAAATGTCATCAAAATCCATTCATAACTTTTTGAGTAATGTTGCTAACAGACAGACAAACAAACAAACAAGCCAACGCCGGCAAAAACACAACCTCCTTGGCGGAGGTATTGCAGTATCAGCGTGAATCATCTTTTGCAGTATTAATCAGAATGGCTAATTTCAGTGCATGTCTCTTTAAATGCCTAAGAACAAAAGTTAACTCCACCTTCCCTCTTACGTCTCAGCTGGCTAGCTCCTAGCTTGGATAGTGAGCCTGAGCCAACTAACCTAAATTTGTCTTAAAGAATGAATGAAATAATGCATCGCTGCTGGACAGGGGTGTGTGGTTTCAGTGGTTGATAGGATATGACCAGTCCCTGGAGAACACAGAATCATTTGTGAATGAATGGCTAAACTGTTAGCTTCACCTAGCTGCCTTTGGTCTCGGTTAGAGAAAACAATAATAAGAATGGTTTGATGTAGCATCATGACGAAAATATAACAAAAAGCCAGAATGATGCAAGATATATCATCAATCAGTAATAAATGAGTAGTAAACCAGGTGGAAACAAGGATGCCTATTAGGGTGACTGAAATCTAAAGAAAATAACAATGTAAACCATGCTAGCTAACTCCTTAGCACTGTTTCTTCTGATGCTTCCCCACTAATGTTTGCAGACATTTCTTCAAGGCTGCATGTCCACCAAATGCGTTTTTTCCGCTCTGGGCAGCAGTTTTCTATTCATTCTCTATGTAGTCCAACGTTTACAGCGCTGAAACAGTTTGAGTGGTGGCCGTTTTTTGTTGCGGTGCTCAGGACGCTCGCCGTTGAAAAAAGTTCACCTTTTCAGACTGCATCTGAGCTCGTCAGTCAAACCTTTCAAAGCAGCCAATCAGAATAAGGAAGGGCGGGACATAGGATGCTGGTACTAGTCTCTACTCAGACTCCTGTTTTCCGTGTCATCGTATTTTACATCCAGAGCTGCTAGAATATGTTTCCTGTCCATTGTTATTTAGAGACTGCTATTAAAAAATCAGTAGAAAGTCTGACCATAGGAAAAGCGGAAGTGCTGGGCTGAGAGTGACAAGCTGTTGCTGGGATACAGGGCACAGACTTTTTTGCCCCAGAGTGCAGTGCACAAACGCTGAAAAAAAAAAAAAAAAAAACGATCAGGGCGGCTGGGTGACAAAAAACGCATTTGGTGGACACGCAGCCTTAAAAGAGCAGTGGGCAGGTATGGAGGCTTATCTTACCTTTTTTATGACTTCCTGTAGGAAACCAAAGGAGTTAAAATGGCTCATCCATCTATCCATCTTCACTGCTTAATTCTTTTCAGGTCGTGGGGGAGCTGGAGCCAATCCCAGCATCTTTGGGCGAGAGGCAGGGTACAATGGCTACAATGGCTACAATGATAAAATGGCTCATCAGAGACAAAAATGGTATAAAGGCTGTGTGTGTGTGTGTGTGTGTGTGTGTGTGTGTGTGTGTGTGTGTGTGTGTGTGTTAGGAGAAGTGAGTGTTTTGATATTTGTTTGATAATGACATGACCAATAGACACATTTAAGAATGTTAAAACTTACAAAAACACCATTTTTAGTCAATGACCCCTTTAAGAGCAAGTTGGATTTAAGGGCATGTCCTTTTATTACTTCCAGTGAAGCCAGTTTTTCATGAAGTTGTCCAAGCCTTTATATGACCAAGTTATGAAAGGAAAATGATGGTACCCATTCACCAAGCATCAACAGTAGTGTAAAATGTGCTGCTGGCTAGCACTTCTGCTTTATACTGTATGTTTCTTATAGTCAGTTGTACACACAATACCACCCAATTTCTACATCTGAACATGTCACTAATGTATCATCATCATCATCATCATAGCAGTCTGTCGGGGGCGACAATGACTGTTTCATTTAGATCTGATCAGATTCCTCCCCACAGCTCTGTCCTTCGCCCTCCGCTGTCAGGAACTCCTGACCTTGTTAACCCAGGCGACGTCCAAGCCGGTATGAGTTGCTTTCTGACTGACCATTTCATGAAACTGCTTGCAAAGTATTTGAGTACCGCTAGCTTTTGCTGTACTAGCAGCACATTCTTGGCAGATAGAGGACTGTACAACCTAAGCAGGGCTGCTTGCAGAGATAGCAAAAAGACGTAACAAACTAATAGTTTTTTGAATGCAAAAGATGCAATAGACTTACACAATGGTCCCCCCCGGCGTACAACTAGGAAAATACCGGTCGCTATGGAGAGTGAGAATATGTATGGGCACATAATCATACCATGTAGGATAACTAAGTAGACGGTTGTGCTGTTTCATCCCATCTAGCAACAATGCTCTGCACTGTGTGTGTTTATATATTTACATATTTATTCCATCTAGCTACAATGCTCTGCACTGTGTGTCTGTGTGTGTATATTTTATAGTAATATGTACATATGTATATTAGCTGCTCTTGCTTGCTTGTTTTTTTTTTCTTGCCTTCTGATTGTTGCTCTGAGTGTTGCTATCCCTGTGCTGTTGCAATCCTGGAATTTCCCCGTTGTGGGACTAATAAAGGCTTATCTTATCTTATCTTATCTTATCAGTGGCAAGGACAGGCCAAGACAAACTGATTCCAGTATCTGTTGCAGTGACTGACCAGATGATAGGTTTGTTTATCTCTGCTCTTTGTGTAGTGCATGTCACGATGCACCAACTGGCAGTATAGTTGTACACAAATCACAGTTTACGGCATTATTTTTAGATGGGGTTGCTTGCAGTGCTAATGGCTAACGGGCTAGAACAGGTCAGTTCCCCCACCTCGTATAATGAAACAAAAGAAAATGTAACAGATTAAAAGTCAAAGAGTTGTGTTGCTGTGCTTCACTTAAATTTGCCTGAAAACACCAGTAAACTGTTTTGGTGTTACAGATTGTCATTGTTATAGTTGACTTGGGCATGACATCATTTCATCAGATGGTTTTCAACCCTAGACAGAAAAGGAACCTTTATGTTCTTGAAGTTCATACAGGTGTACTCTAACTACTGTAGTAGTGCCCTTGTAACATGTACAGCACTTGTAGTAGGGCTGGGTGATACACCGAAAAAACAGTCGTGAAAAAATTAGGACACCCTGTATAAGCCTGTGTGTGTTTTTTTAAACATATTTGGACATATGTATATTTAATATCAATGTTTAAAATACTGAGATTCATGTAATACAACTAAACAATTAAAAATAAAGACTTTTTTCAAATTTTCTGTAAAATGTAATTCTAAACAAATAGTGAGGAATAAATTAGGACACTCCCCATCTTTTTAGGACACCCTCCCCCCGTTCATTCCCACTTAAAATGGCTAAAATAAATGTTGAAAAATGCAAATAAAAACAAAAACAAGATTTGACATAGATGTATGTGAGCATTTCTTAATAACGAAGTGAATATTTAATGGGGTGTCCTAATTTTTTCACATGACTGTATTTGTTTTATTGATACATTCTACTATGCGCGATACAAAAAATGTCTTTATCGCGGATCCCGAGCATTGTTGCGGCAGTGTAAGCTGTCAGCTCAGTGTTGCCAGATAGGAAATGTTGAAGTATTGTACCAGTGGCTTAAAATTATTGTATTTTGAAGAAAACTATCGTACACACCCAGTTTTCATTCTGACATGGCTCAAGATCATCTGCTTCAGTAGCACATTATCATAGATCGTGCATATTACAGCCTACAACGCAGTTTTACTTAACAGATGAGTTGAAAAGAAGACTGCAGTCAAGCAGCCCAAAAAAGCACCTCTACCTGTGTGGAGTACAGGATGAACCCCTGGCCTGCACTGAACAGCCCAGAATATCAGTCATACTTAGCTATCTTCTATATGCCTTCTGCTGAATCGTCATATATCAAGGTCTTGCCTCATAAATATTTTGAGAAGCACTCCATTTATATACATTAGGAATAAAAATCAATCAATCCACCAAAGCTACTACTAAAATGCCTCTGATAATTGAAGGAGAAATCTGTTTTACAGTTTTATTGAAAACCCCAATCCAGTGACATTTTTACAGACATTTGCACGTTGCAGCAGCAACAGAAAGCTTTAATGCTAATGCCAACAACAGGGTTGAACCAGCTAGTAAAACTGGGCTCTGCCCCCCCCCCCCCCCCAATTCGTTTCTCAACCTGCTGGCGATGTTGCTTACTTGTTGAGTCTGCCGTGCCTGCATTAGTGCTGTAATGTACACGAACGATTTGATCAAGTGTACTAGTTTTTACAGCTGAACATACTGTACTGAATCACTCACCAGGACTGTACTGGAAGCCAGGGATCACCAGCTGAATCATCCACCTGAGCAGCAACCAAGCCCTGCCCGCTCGGTTCGGCTGACTCTCATTTCAGTAAGTGGTAGATAGTTGGAGCTCCAGCACTAAGTGATTCGGTGTACAACAATTGTTAACGGCTCTTTTTAGCTTGACTCAGTATGTTTCTGTGAACTGTGGATCCCATCAGTAGCCTCCAATCGAGGCCGCTTCTCTGCTAGCAGGTGGGAGAAGTTTGCCCCTCTCTGTTGCTGCAACACGAGTCTTCCATCTTCTTTTCTATGCAGCCTGCGCACGTGAGATGATGCGTAAAAACAAGCGTAGTATGTATGTGCAGGATCTGTATCCTGATTGTGTTTGCTAATGTATTAGCTATGTAATGAAGAAATTAAATTATCGCACATTATGGGATTTTTTAAATTATTGCTCGTATATCATACAGAACGCAAAACTATCGTACAAATATGATAATTAAGATAAGATAAGATAAGATAAGCCTTTATTAGTCCCACAGTGGGGAAATTCCAGGATTGCAACAGCACAGGGATAGCAACACTCAGAGCCATAATTTAGAAGATAAGACAATAAGAGCAGTGAATATACATATGTACACAGAAATATACACAGCACAGAGCATTGTAGCTAGATGGAATAAACAGCATAACGGTCTATTCAGTTACTCCACATAGTATGAATATGTACCCATACAGTATATTTCGTATTTGAGTCAGCCTAGGGGACATTATTGTGCAAGTTTGTTACATTTTGTGCATTCAGTACTTATTAGGTTGCAAAGTTGTTTTTTTTACGGCCTCTATGAACAGCCCTGCTTAGGTTATAAAGTCTGACAGCCGTAGGTAGGATGGACCTGCAAAACCTCTCGGTTGCGCACCTAGGATGGTGCAGCCTATCGCTAAATGAGCTCCTCAGTGCGTTCACCGTGCCTTTCATGGGGTGGGACTCGGAATCCAGCAGAGATAACAGCTTAGTCACCATCTTTCTCTCTCCTATCTCCTCCACTGGGTCGAGGTGCTGCCCCAGGACAGAGCTAGCTTTCATCAGTCTATTCAGTCTTTTCTTGTCAGCTGCCGTGATGCCATTGCCCCAGCAGACCACTCCAAATGTGATGGCTGATGCCACCAACGAATAGTAGAAGGTCTTCAGGAGCACCCCTTGTACACCAAAAGACCTGAGCCTCTTCAGGAGGAACAGCCTGCACTGTCCCTTCTTGTAGAGCGCATTGGTATTGTGTGACCAGTCCAGCTTATTGTTCAAATGAACATCCAGGTACTTGTAGGATGTCACCATCTCAGTGTCTGTTCCCTGGATGTTTACTCTGCTGTGAGAGGTTGACCTCACCTGTGGCAGTCCATCACCAGTTCCTTAGTTTTCCTCGCATTGATCTGGAGGCAGTTCCGATGGCACCAGTCCACGAATTATCATACATCTGGCAACACTGTGTCAGCTTCTCTCTCCTCTCCTCTCTCACACAGCTGCACCCAGGTCTGTTTTTTCCTGCAATTTTTTTCTTTAGAAACTGCTTCTTTTGAGCCTGTTTTCGTGGAGCAGAGACACTTGTTTTTTATGCACAATCTGGCAACACTGGCAGAGCTTTGGGAAAGGGGGATAAAATGAAATTACACACACAGGGCTGCAGTGGAAAGCAGACTTGAATGAAAGGAGAAAAAAGTGCCAGCTCCGTTCTCTGGCAGTGGTTCGGATTTCAGAAGATAAAAACTAAACAAAATACAGTTTTGTGCAAATTATATCACACTACCACTAATTTGTTTCACCACTTGAATTGTCATCCACTATAATATGAAGAATGCATTAAAATCCACTCTCAACATCCAAGGTAGCCCCTACAAAATAAATAAATAAATAAAAAATAGAGGAACCAGCCTTAAGGAAATGACTATATGGCTTCTTCATTTGGAAAATTTATCCCATACAACAAAAGTGCAAAAAGGAAAGAGATCACAACTGCAGTCACAAATTATACTGCCAGACATTGGCCTTATTGTTAAAAACATGACCAAACAGAAAAAGTGGACTTTAATTTATATGGTTTTAAAATATCTTTCTCTATTCTTGCTTAATGCACATTTTACTACGTTGAGTCCTTTTTTGTTTTGTTTTGTTTGTAATGGTTTTATTACAGGCCAAGGCCTACCATTATTTATTCTGATTTGTTGCAAATTTATGAGTGGGGTTGTCTGACTGGTTCAATAAAGTTTGCTAAATTTAACTTGATTTTAAACCCCCCCCCCCCCACACACACACACTTTCGTATGCAATTTAAAAAAATGCAATACATGGATCTGTTTCTACTATCATGGCAGTGCCATTTTATGCAAAGGTTTTTACATTTACATTTATACAATGGTTTGGAGGGGATCTCAAGATATCGTGATATATATTATGTATCGTGACAAAACCCTAAATGTATTGCAATAAATGTTAAAAGCCATGTCACCCAGCCCTAACTGATAGTACAGTAGACTTTCATATTTTATGTTTAGAGTCTTATCCAGCAGTATCAGTAGGGTGCCTGATCTAAAATTCACTCCGTAACATGAGAACAACCTCCTACAATAATATTTTTTCAAATCACACTTTCAGTGCCAAAAATATTTGCACAGCACTGTACAGTATGTTTACCGTAGATGAGGAGTGAAGCAAAGCTCTTGATTTTCTAAAGGTAAACAGATACTGCAAGTCTCTTTAGCATCTGACTAAGAACAGTACATACAGCTTTAGAAACTTCAATTTTCAGTGAGTTGCAGAGGTTTCCTTCATTCGTCAGCGTATCCGTTTCAATCACATCTCTGCAAGCATCCTTTCCTGTCAGCGCAGTTGCTGTGGTTGTCCGTTTCTAATCTTGACAGCTTTTCTCCACATCACAACAACTGATGAGTGGAGGTCAAGTCAACATGAAAAGGAGAAGAAAAACATCATCAGATGCTCTGAAATACAATTTTCTGACACTCACAAGTGCAAACATTTTTATTCTCCAGCCCCAAACCCCACAGGAGCCTTTTTTCTTGCAGCTTCACTGAGAGGCCGGGGCAATCAAGCAGTCTACCTTGTTAGGAGGTGTTAATTGGAGTTAGTCAGATTCCTCACTTTGTCAAGGAGTCTGACAACAGAATTAATTAGAATTCAAGTATGTAAATCAATTCAAATTGTGGCCCTTATGGGGAAGGATATGAAGTGTTTTCACCGAAGGAAAACAAGCACTTAGAACATGAGCCAAGTAGTTGCTGTGTGAATTTTATAACCTCTTTTTGTGGATTTTATCTTCACTAGTCTGCTTTTAGAGAGGCCATAGATGTACGGTATAAATAGAGGTGTTGAGCCGAACATTACCCTCCAGTAGATGGTTGATGGGACATCTTTCCATTTAGCCAATTTTCATATTTTCTATGTATACACGCTTCACATGCAGTTCCTAAGGTAAATGATAAAAAAAAATGTGTGAAAACACCATGGCAACAACAGAGGAAATGGCAGTACTCCCTCTGCTTTCTGGGCTTTTCACCTAATTGTTTTTTTTTATGTTGTGAATCATGTCATGTAAAACTTGTTTAAATCACACGTTGCACACTTGAATTGTAAGCTGTGGCGCTACCTTGTAAGACTTATTTGCGATAGGAAAATGATGGCTCAGCACTTTTGAATACACAGTGGCTTCTGAGAATTCCAGGTTTCTATTTATAGAAGCATGGAACATGAAAGTTCTCTTGGTGTATCCTTAGCACAACTTTGGCCTTATATGGGATGATGTGATTTTTAAATTTATTTTTGATTTGTGATTTCAGGTTTTTAAATATGTTTTATTGGTGGAATGGCAAATTTATGGCCATTAAAGTTTAATAAATGTTAATTAGGGCTGCACACTGTTAGGGTTTTTTTTTGCCATTAACCTATATGCCGATACTTTGAAAATAGTTTTTGCCGATTGCCGATACTGATATATGCACATATTTTCCCACCTATTTACATCCTCTTTGTCTTACAGTGGTATATAGAGACACATTCCTCAATCCCCATATCTCACGGAGCGGCGAATGCTGAGGAATGTTTACAAACGTTACACTTTTTGGGTTTTGTCTGGGTTCACTCAGGATTCATAAAAGGTTGCCAAACAGTTGGCCAACAGTTTTTCTTGTTACCCAAAATTTTAAACACTTTCAAAATTTTAACATGCTCAAAATTTTTTTGCAAATGTTTTTTTTCCGCCAACAGTTGCAAAATAGTTGTAATGGTTGTGAGTGCTTGCAAATGGTTGTAACACTTTTGCAAATGGTTGTAAAGCACGGTGCTAGAGTTTGGTTTTTTTGGTTCACCTAGTAGTGAACACTATCCATCCATCCATCCATCCATCCATCCATCCATCCATCTTCTACTGCTTTTCCGGAGGTCCGGGTCGCGGAGGCAGCAGTTCAAGCAGAGAAGCCCAGACTTCCCTCTCCCCAGCCACCTGCTCCAGCTCTTCAGAGAGGATACCAAGGCATTCCCAGACCAGCTGGGAGACATAGTCTCTCCAGCGAGTCCTGGGTCTGCCCCAGGGTCTCCTCCCAGTGGGACGTGCCCGAAACACCTCAAGTGGGAGGTGTCCAGGAGGCATCCTGATCAGATGCCCATACCACCTCAACTGGCTCCTTTCAATGTGGAGGAGCAGTGGTTCTACTCTGAGCCTCTCCCGGATGACTGAGCTCCTCACCCTATCTTTCAGGGTGAGTCCAGCGATCCTACAAAGAAAATTCATTTCAGCTGCTTGTATCCGCGATCTTGTTCTTTCGATCATTACCCAAAGCTCGTGACCATAAGTGAGGGTAGGAACGTAGATTGACTGGTAAATCAACAGCATTGCCTTAGAGCTCAGCTCCCTCTTCACCACAACAGACCGGTACAACGTCCGCATCACTGCAGATACTGCTCCGATCTGTCTGTCAATCTCTCACTCCATTCTCCCCTCACTCGTGAATAAGACCCCAAGATACTTAAACTCCTCCACTTGGGGCAGGAGCCTGTTCCCAACCTGGAGAGGACAATCCACATTTTTCCGGCTGAGGACCATGGACTCAGATTTAGAGGTACTGATTCTCATCCCAGCCACTTCACACTCAGCGGCAACCCGTCCCAGTAAGATCTGTAGGTCATTGCTGGATGAAGCCAGCAGGACAACAGCATCTGCAAACAACAGAGATGAGATCCTGTGGTCACCAAGCATGACACCCTTCGTTCCCTGGCTGCGCCTAGAAATCCTGTCCATAAAAATTATGAACAGGATCGGTGACAAAGGGCAGCCCTGGCGGAGTCCAACTCTCACTGGGAATGAGTCTGATTGAGTGTTGGCAATACGAACCAAACTCTCGCAACGGTCGTACAGAGACTGAATAGCTCATAACAACAAGTCCGACACCCCATACTCCGGAAGCACCCCCCACAAAAAACCACGAGGGACGCGGTCAAATGCCTTCTCCAAGTCCACAAAACACATGTAAACTGGTTGGGCAAACTCCCACGAACCCTCGAGAATTCTCGAGAGGGTAAAGAGCTGGTCCGATGTGCCACGGCCAGGACGAAAACCACATTGCTCCTCCTGAATCTGAGGTTCGACCAATGGCCGGACTCTCCTCTCCAGTATCTTGGCATAGACCTTCCCTAGTGAACACTAGCAACTGTTTAATAGCCTTTACGACAAAACTTTTGGCGACCTGAATAAACTGTGTGTGAACTGCTTTGTAACCTTTTATGAACCATGGCGAAACCAAAAAAGTGCAGTGTTCATGAACATTCCTCAGCATTTGCCACTCCATTAGATCCAAGCTTGATTTTGGTCAACATTCATCAGAAAAACTGGCGAATCCAGAAACTGCCAGGTTCACCAACATTTGCTGCACCATGAGATACTACCCCAAGGAAAAAAAGACAACTGCCTCAACTTAATCTGAAAATATGTGTTATTTATTTTAGTAACATGTTCAGCAAGACTATAAACTTCCTCCTTTTAATGTTTTTGGAGGATGCTGTGCCTGTCACAGCCCTTACAACAGCCACAACCAGGGCAAGAAGAAACATGTAAATAAATGCACTCTGTCCACAAGGATCATGTGAAAATGAAAGCACCAAGGTGCTGATGCCTCGGTGCCAGAGCCTTGGCAGAGGTATGCGTTCTGGGATCATCACCAAAATGTTATGGGTTCCTCTCTAGCCCAAGGACCACCTCTAGTAAAAAATTCATCCAACTCCATCCAGTAGTTTTGGAGTACGTGCATGTGCAGTGAAAATAATCCGCAGTTCACATGCCCGTACTGCCAGTGGCAGCCAAGAGCCACCAAACTGATATGAACAGCTGCAATCCAAACACAAAGAAGAGCATGGTAGAAGACGTTTTAAATGGCAGAAGTGATGGAGGTACGTGAATACAATGACAATCAAGACAAAGACGAGCTTTTGCTATTTAGTGGCAGAGGAAGAAAACAGACGGGCAAAAAGACGCACATTTGTTCACTCAGTATTGGTGGAATGCGCAGTACTTCCCTGTGGTGGAAGTTTCTGGGTGTATGTGCAGTTCACTGCAACCATTTGCGGGAGAGGACTGTTGGGACTTGGGAGTTTTTAGTGAGTTTTAACGAGTTTTACCTCGTCCTTCCACTGCAAAACTAAACAGCAAAACCAGTGTGAAAACAATCAATATGATGAATAAATGGTGTAGTTGCTGAATGCATGTTTCTTTCAGTAACTGCTATTTTATAACAGTTCAGCTAGAGATCGACTATGACAGGAAGTCATCCATGTGCTGTAAAAAAGTCACACTGCCGCGTCTAGTGGCCCAGCATAGTTATTACAGTACCTTTTCCACTGGCTTCATTGATGTTAAAGGTGAGTTCAATTTGTGTTAATTTTGAAAACGAAACCTTATTTTGAAATTTTGAAAAGTTAAAAGTTGAGAAAATATCAGTCCCTCCAGGATTTCGCGATGTTGCGAATCGCATCAATTTACGCAAAATCAGCCAATCAGTGTAACTATTGCACGACCTTGCAACTTTATCCAGTCACTGCAACTTTCCTGCAATTTTGGACAGTCCTCGCCAACTTCTGCCAATTTCCATCCATCCATCCATCCATCCATCCATCTTCTTCCGCTTAATCCTTTTCGGGTCGCGGGGGGGGCTGGAGCCTATCCCAGCATCCAATCAAATTTCAGTTGAGTGGCACTGAAACGCTCAGTCTAACCAATCAAATGCATAGCTATATTGCGTTCACTTCCGTGTTTACAGTAAGTATTCATGGAACGCTTCAGCAAAAAACTATATTAAAAAAAAACCCACTCACCCGCGAGGTTTCCAACACTGTCCCTTCCGTCGTGTCCCCCAGCCTGCCGGTGGACGTCTCCGTCCTGACCGCGTGTACGAAGTGCTGGGTTTGTGTTGAAAAACGTCCGCCTGCCCCAAAAGCACCCCGTTGCGGGAGTGCACTTGACAAGAGACCCCCTAAAATCACAAACAAACAAGCAGGTTTAACACTACAGCCAGTGTTTGATCATTTCATACATCTTTAGAGGTAAAATCATTAGTACATCTTGTCAGTGAGCTTTAAAGCTGTGAATCTCTGAACACGGACAAAGCTCCCCCCCCCCTGTAAATGAAAGGTGTGTCTGATGAGACGTGTGTGTGTGTGTGTGTGTGTGTGTGTGTGTGTGTGTGTGTGTGTGTGTGTGTGTGTGTGTAGACGAGCAGCAGATAGACAGACAGGTAGGAGTTAGGCATAGGAATATTGTCTGCATTTTTTTTTTCTGGAAAAACACAGACTCCAATAGACAATACAGACTAACAGAATAAATTATTTATTTTTTCCTTTCCGCTCGGTACTGAGTGGTTGGGGACCGTAGGGAGTTTTCAAATGAAGGCGCTGCAAATAATTTCCACATCTCTACTCTTTAACATGCATTCAATGCAATTTAGCTGTTGTAATGGATATTGTGTTAAAGTCTGTATAGGCTGTTGTACAAAAGAGTTTTTCTGCTTTGCAGAAGTTTCTGCTTAATCAGTCCCTCCAGGATTTTGCGGGATGTTTTTATGATTGTTGCGGCCCAAAAAGCCTGAATTCGCGGGAGCTTTTTTTAAAAGTTGCGATAAAAGTTATGATGTTTGGAGAGGTTTTTTTGCACTAAAAGTTGTGGGATGAAATACAAATTTTAAAGCAGATGTTTTTTCCAGTTTACTACAGTGATATTCTATGTAACAATACAAGAAAAGCACAGGATTGTCAAACATTTCCTATTACAGTGATTTGTAAATTAAGCAGAAACTTCTGCTATACAGAAAAACTCCTGTGCAACAGCCTATACAGACTTTAACAAAATATCCATTACAACAGCTAAATTGCATTGAATGCATGTTAAAGAGTAGAGATGTGGAAATTATTTGCAGCGCTGTCATTTGAAAACTCCCTACGGTCCCCAACCACTTGGTACCGAGTGGAAAGGAAAAAATAAATAATTTATTGTTAGTCTGTATTGTCAACTGGAGTCTGTGTTTTTCCAGAAAAAAATGCGGACAATATTCCTATGTCTAACTCCTACCTGTCTGTCTATCTGCTGCACGTCTTGACACACACACACACACACACACACACACACACACACACACACACACACACACACACACCCACCTGTCTCATCAGACACACATCTTTCATTTACGGGGGGAGTGGGGGGGGGGGCTTTGTCCGTGTTCAGAGATTCACAGCTTTAAAGCTCATTGACAAGATGCACGTACTAATGATTTTACCTCTAAAGATATATGAAATGATCAAACACTGGCTGTAGTGCTAGACTTGCTCATTTGTTTGTGATTTTATGGAGTCTCTTGTTATGTGCGCTCCCGCAACGTGGTGCTTTTGGGGCAGGTGGATGTTTTTCAATCCAAAGCCAGCACTTCGTACATGCAGTCAGGATGGAAACATCCACTGACAGTCTGGGGGACACGGAGGAAGGGACAGTGTTGGAAACCTCGCGGGTGAGTGGGGTTTTTTTAATCACACACAGTTTTTTCCGTTAATACTTTCTGTAAACACGGAAGTGAACACGATGTAACGATGCATTTGACTGGTTAGACAGAACATTTCAGTGTCACTCAGCTGAAATTTGATTGGTGAAATTGGCGGAAGTTGATGAGTATTGGCCAAAATTGCAGGAAAGTTGCGGTGATTGGATAAAGTTGCAAGGTTGCGCAATAGTTGCACTGACTGGCTGATTTTGCGTGAATTGACGCGATCACAACATTGCAAAATCCGGGAGGGACTGCTTAATTTACAAATCACTGTAATAGGAAATGTTTGACAATCCTGTGCTTTTCTTGTATTGTTATATAGAATATCACTGTAGTAAGCTGGGAAAACCATCTGCTTTAAAATTTGTAATTCTCCCCACAACTTTTAGTGCAAAAAAAGAAAAAACTCTCCAAACATCACAACTTTTATCGCAACTTTTAAAAAAAACTCTGGCGAATTCAGGCTTTTTGGGCCACAACAATCATAAAAACATCCTGCGAAATCCTTGAGGGTCTGAAATATGACGATACAATGATACAAGCCTTTAGTTCCACTTAATTTTGGAAACAGAAAGGCAGACAGACCGACACGCACGCACACACACACACACACACACACACACACACACACACACACACACACACACACACACACACACACACACAGACGCATTAAGTATGCCTTTCATCTCACTGAGGCATAATGAAGTGCATTCACTGTACAACTGTACAGTAACTAAAACAATTTGCACTAATATAAATAGAAAGTGTAATATTTATTTTTCTCCCTTGTCCTGTCAGGCAGCTAGGCAAACAGGACAGGGATCTGTCACCCTTATTGTGCCAAAACAGATTTACTTTGCCAAGAGGAGCTTATACAGTACCTAACTGTGTATTGTATATTGTTGTAAACTCCTCCTGTAATAACTTTTAATACTTCCTAGGGGTCATTGTTGATAACAAACTAAACTGGAAATCACACATAAATTATGTCAAAACTAAAATGTCTAAATCCATTGCCGTACTGTATAAAGGTAAGGATCTCCTGTGTCAGAAATCTCTTTGCATTTTATATAATTCACTCATAGTGCCTTTTATGACATACTGTGTGGAGATCTGGGGAAGCACATACAAAACAAACACAAATTTAATCTTTTTACTACAGAAAAAAGCCGTACGCATTGTATCAAAGAAACCTTACCATGAAGCAACAAATCCAATATTCATTCAATTACATACTCTTAAATTTAGAGATCTGGTAGATTATAATGTCATTCAAATCATGTACAAAGCAAATAATAACCAATTACCTGTAAATATTCAGAGACTGTTTAAAAAAAGGGAAAGCAAATATGAGCTAAGAGGTAGCTCTGTTTTTAATAAGCCAAAGGTTAGAACAAATAGAAAGTATCATTGCATGTCTGTCACTGGAGTTAAACTGTGGAGCTGTTGCTCTGAAAATATTAAAACATGTTCAACTCTGAAGCAATTCAAAAAATTGTACAAAGATGAGAAAATCTCCCAGTATTCTCACTGTAAATGCTGGGAGATAAATTTGTAATAACTTAAAGTTTTTTTTTTTTTTTTGTCTACTTGTTCCATTTGATTTTCTTTGATGATTTTGGGTAAGACTTAAATTTTATGTTATTGATTTTAAAATTGTAATGGGGTAGGCACTATATCAGCACTAGCTTCAGCCTACACCCTTTTGGTTGTTCTTTTGTGTGTTCTTATTGTATTGTATATGTTTATTATTATTATTATTATTATTATTACCGAATAAAATAAATTCAAATTCAGTTCAGTTTATTTTAATTGTTTTACCCATGGAAGACCCAACAGGATGGGGAAGAGGGAAAGGAAGTGTGTGAAGGGGGAAAAGAAAAGGGAGGGGAACAGACAAAAAAACAAACAAACCAACAACTAAAACAAACAAAAGACAAACTGCTTCTTCCACCGAAGATGTCTCAACACGAGTCTGGTTTCCGCACCTGTTAAAGGAGAGACACTTGTGCGTGTGTGTCTGTGTGCATATATATGAGAACGCGCGCAAAATAAGTGTGTGCATGTGAGTGGTTTGTCAGGAAACATACGAAGCGGAGGGCCGGTCGCAGCAGCTCTCCCCCGGGGAACCCCGAGCAGGCAAGGCAGTGCCACCAACCCCCACGGGGCACAAACGTCCGAGGTCAGCAAGCCCCAGGAAAGCCAGGCATCCGCCCCCGGAGGGACGATCAAGGGAGGAAAGTGTAATATTTTTACGCTACCGAATAAAGAAGGACAAATAAGCCTACTTGTGCTTTACAGATTTAATTAAAGTCAGCATCATATAAACTGGACCAAATAACGCAAATGTTGCATTATTTATTAGGATGCACCAATTGTGAAATTTTGGGCCAATACTGACGTCAGAAATAATAAGTTGGCAAATGGCCAACTTATTTTTTATAATTTGGTATCAGCTAAGAAATATGCATTGTTATTAAAAAAAACTGAACTGAAATACTTTAAAATGTATGGTTTCTGAATTTACAGCTGTAGCCTACTGTTGTCTGTTTCAAGGCAAAATCAGTGCCACACAGCTGGGACACACCAGGAAAATATTGACATTGCCCATGTCTTATTTGCTAGTAGCCGAGATAAATATCTCTTGACACCATTGTTAGGCTGATATATCGGTGCATCCCCATATTCTCTAAGTTTTGCTTGGGCCCAGATGCAGGCCAGTTTTTTAATATTTGGTTGTTAGTGTGTTTGTTTATTATGACCTATGTTAGCGACAGCAGGACAGCTATCCTATCCCCAGTGTCCAGAAAAACTTCACATTTGTGACAAATCACCATAACCTCTTACACTGTAGCGCAGTAATAACACACACACACACACACACACACACACACACACACACACACACACACACACACACACACACACACACACACTTTTAGATGCATCAAATCACCACTTGGAAGATTCTGAATTGGTGCACAAATCTCAAAGAACTGATTTTTAAATGTCCAGAGTTCAGCCAGAACTGAAAAGAAAGTAACCAGGCTCTGCAGTGTCTATGGTGGGTGATACGCAGGATAAATGTAACACTCCAGTCGACCTGTCATACCTCTCTTCCATTTATTTTATTAACAAAAAATACTGGAAGTGAATTCATTATGGGTCTTTACAGATACACACAGTGAGTTAAAACAAGAAATCCTGATTTGGGAAAACAAAGATGCATCAGGAATCTTCTTATCATGTCATCACAGCCCTCTGAATCTTAATCGTAATAAAGTCAAATTGAATTGTGAAGCGGACAGAGATTCCCACCCCTAACAGAAATGTATTCATTTCTGCACTACTCAAAATTATAAACAAAAAGGTGCTGCTTTAACATTTTTTAAAGATTACTGCATGCATTTATTGTGCTATCTGTATTGGACGTACAGTAAATTTCATTCTTTCATGCCACTGTAGCTAACAGACAGTTTAGTTCTCACCTTTGTTAAAGTAAAATATGTCTGGCTGATCACTCATTTACGTCTAAACTTAAAACATATATTTTTATATAATACATGTGGACTTATAATACATATGTAAACATTTCGGGCAGCTTAGTGACGCAGTGGTTAGCACCGTGGCAGCACAGTAAGAAGGTCACGGGTTCAATCCCACCCTCTGACCATCGGTGACCCTTCTGTGTGGAGCTTGCACGTTCTCCCTGCGTCTGTGTGGGTTTTCCCCGGGTACTCCGGTTTCCTCCCACAGGCCAAAGACATGATGCAGGTTAGGTAAACTGGCATCAAACTGGGGATTCTAAATTGTCCTGAGGCATGAATGTGAGAGTGAATGGTTGTCGTGTCTGTCTGTGTTGGCCCTGTGATGGACTGGCGATCTGTCCAGGGTGGGCCAAAGATGCTGGGATAGGCTCCAGCCCCCCAGCGACCCAAAAAGGATTGAGCGGTAGAAGATGGATGGATGGATACATGTGGACTTTTGTAAACTATGGCGTCTCTGAAAAGCATGAGAGAAATTTGATTTTTTTAAACATTTAAGCAGCAAAATATGTGCATTAGTACAGTTTTAGTTTTGCATTTACAAAAGAGAGGAATTGGAGCTGCTGTGCTTTTGCAGTTTCTGGTTGTGATGCAGAATATCTTTGCACCACACAACTGGGCAAACATCCAAGTGGGACAGCCTGAATTTAGTATGTTCTTCTTAATGAACATACTTAACTGAACATCTCTTCCTACAGTAGCTGCTGAATATACTGGAGTGTAGGCATTTTTATTGTGAACACCTAACAGCTATGGCCTCTAAATAAAGGAAACATACTCAGAAAGACATTTGGATAATGCTTTAGGAAAAGCTGCTTTATTATCCATTTAATAACACCTCCATGAAGACAATTTGTACAAGATACATCACATTCTAAAGTGCACGAATACTGTACAACAAAAAGGACTTAAATACGCAAGGGCAGAGGGGGAAAGAAAATTCACATTGTCAAAAAAAAGTTGCAAAAATAAATGAATTAATTGGTACATGCTTAAAAAAACCAATCACTATGCATGTTTCTGTTCAGGTATGTGAGAGGGGATTGCCTGGGGGGGGGAAAAAAACCTTGTGCAGCTTGCTTTGGGGGGAACACTAAGCTTTGGCACCTTTAGAGAAAAGAGAAAAAAAAGACATTAACAAGGACTGGAGATCACTCAATAATAAAAGAATCATATTTAGCTTAAATAAATACAGTCTTAGGGGCTTGTGTAGAATGCATAATAACCCATGCCTTTTGGGTTGTCCTTGTTGTACTCCTCCGAAGTCAAGTCCTCACACTTGATGGTTGGGGAGTTTTCCGTGCTGGAGCCCCCGGGGGACATCCTGCGCCTCTTGCACACCATGGAGTACACGCCAGAATCAGTAGAGTCCACCGATTTCAGAGAGTGGGACGTCTCAATCCAGGTCGAGGCCGGTGGCGCGTTCTCCTCGGGCAGCTTTTCTTTTGTGGCCCCCAGCTGGTCCTCAGAGAAGGCTGGGGGGCTTGGGCGAGGGGACCAGGGCAGACCCGTGGTCATTTTGCGCTGATAAGAGCTTCGACTGCCCCATCCCGCAGCCATGGTAGCGAAGGCCGAGTCCGGGTAGTAGCTGAGGGCGTGGGATGTCTGCAGGGACAGGGGCTTGATGCCATAGGACAGCAGGCTGCTGGTGGAATAGTCGTTCTCATATGACAGATCCAGCTTATTGGAGCCTGGCTGCTGGACCGGGGGCACGAACCAGCGCTGCGCAGAGGCTGCAGCACTGGCATCCTCACTCTGTGGGGAGAGAAGGCTGTTGGTTTGCGGAACGGCCCGTTCTCCGGGGTAGAAGCGGTTCTGAGGCAGGTTGTTGACAAACTGGTCCTGAAAAAACGGCTGCATGGCGTAGCGGGCTCCAGGCACGATCTGGGTAGAGCGCGGCGAGTCTGTAGGGGACGGAGTCAGCCTGTCGCTCTCTGGGGCTGTGTACATCCTGCTTAAGAAATGAAGAAGACACACAGTCATAAACATGAATTTGACTTGACCAATTCTGTCTCAAGTTCATGCAGCAAATAAATGAAAAACGACACAGGCTGAATTGTGAGACACATACGAGTCATAGTTATCCCGAAAGCCTTTGGCGAATGGGTTGTGATCGATCTTCAGTTGTGTGATCTGAAAGAAAAAAAAATCTTGCATGAATACAGTGCATGAAAAGGTAAAAAAAAAAAAAGTCAGACTACAGTAAAATAATAAAGATTCTTACATCTGTGTTCTGATAGGCTGTGACAGCTATAAACTGGTTCTCTGGAAAGGTGAACGTCTGAGTCCTGGCCTCGTTGCTCATGTCCTCCACGCCGTCTTCTGTCACTTCCACAATGTGCAATCGTGGTTGGTATTTATGAAGTGACTGCAAGACGATCATCTGCAAATTGTTAAGCAAAAAAAAAAAAAGAAAAAGAAAAGAAAAAGCCACGCCATTATTTCAATAAACAAAGAGGATATTTGTTCATAAAGATCATAGACTCAAACACATATGTGAGTTTGAAGGATTCAGCAACACACACTGAAAGTCAGCGAAATAGAAGCGTCTCCTGACGTTAAATTTAAGCACATCACAAATGGATATCGAACCTGTGTGTTGTTGTTGTTGGCCCCTTTATTGTTGGTAAGTTTCAACTTGCTAAAAGAGATTTCTTGCCTCATCCAGTGGGCACCAGTGTTGGGGGATTCAGGGTGAACGTACATTTTGTTACCTGAAATTAAACCAAACCAAAGGCATCTTACTTAGTAATACAGAAAACCTGCGACAAATCAGTCAACACCTGTAGAAACCGAGCAAGGTGAAGCAAAATAAGAAATCTAATTTTCATGATTTTTAAACATGAAATAATTAGTTTAATATTTTCAGGCCTTTGAACTATTCAAAATAATGCTAAGAAAACACTATATATATATAATTCAAAACACAATAAAACATACCAAAGATTTTGATTTAGTGCAAACATTACTGCTAATCACCTTAGGCTCTTACTCTCTTTAGTAAAATTTAAAAAGTGTTTAATTAAAAAATGCTTTTATTGTGCTTATTTTCAGGCATAAAAATAAGTAACATATTTCAATCATGTTTTTTATTTTGTTGCTCTACATAGTAAAAAGTTACATATTCAGTCTGACACATTAAATTGTTCAAAGACTGCTTAAATTTTAATGGCTCAAAATTGATAAAATAAAAATCAAATCAAATCTTTAACGCTGACAAGTTCAATGTGACAATATAAATTAAGATTATAGAGTGTCAGATTTCCAAATGTTTATCTTATTTTTTTACAGCAAAATAAAAATGTTCCCGTGCCTTTCTTTCTTTTTTTTTTTTTTTAAATTGTTGCTCACCTTGCATATTATTGTCTGCTTTTCCACAGGTGACCCACTTGCCTCCCTGAAAGCGCCAGTGGTTCGGGTCGGCCAGAACAATTTCCACAAAGACGTTGTAATGGGCCGTGAGGTTGAGTCCGGTGATGTTGAAACTGAGGAACGGGAACATGCGTCTAGAAAAGTGGGGGGAAGAAAAAAGAAGGAGAACAGTCAGAGCAGCCGCGTTCACCACAGCAAAAATCCCGAAGCACAACTTCGGCAGTTAAATGAGATTTTAATTTGTTCGATTGTGAACGATCAATATCAAGTTCGAAAATAAATTTGGAATGATCACCTTCTGTGTTACATTGTTGAGTAACTTCGTTTATAAAATTGACCAAAAAATCAACTTAAAACAACAAACAATTAAAAGGAAATATGTGGTTCCTGTGCGTAAAAAAAACCCCCTTGCGTAAAAATTGCAAAAACGAAACTACTGTATGTGCTAAAACTGATAAAATAATAGTATTTTCTGCATCGGGCCTTTGCATGCAAAGCTCCCTGGCTTACCTGCCCTGTTTGGTGATGATCATCTCGGTCTGGTGCCGGTGGAACTTCAGCCAAAGCGGCCGGTTGCAAAGATAGACCTGCGCCCTGGCGCCGGCGGCGGACCCCGGCAGGGACATGGAGCCGATGCCCGTTCCCGTCCCGGGATAAGACGGGTACAAGCAGCCCGGACCCTGACTGAACTGGTACCCTCCGCTGCCGAACTGACTCCTGCTGGTGCACACGGAGGAGGAGGAGAAACCCGTGGGCGGCAGCACGGATCCGTAATGTAGCGAAGCAGGATACCTGGAGCTACCGGAGCCGGTGTACACCGACCCGGTCTGCCCGGCGTAGGGGAAGAGGGAGCAGGGGTTTGCCATGTCTGAGCTCGCCTGGGACGACGAGATGAAGTATCTGTCGGAACCAAGTTCGTCTATGTTGTACCGCCGACCGCTCGTCAGCTCGTCCTCGCCCAACACCGGGGAGCCCTTCCTCCCATCGGGCCCGGCTTTGGCGAAAGTGTCCCCCTCTCCTTCCCCGAGCATCCCGTTCCCCACCGCGCTCAGGTACTTCTTCGGAGCGCTGCTGGACTCCGACTCCGTCCTCTCCACCTCTTGGTACCCGAGCTGCGACGACGGCCTCGGGCTGTTGTTGGCGCTGTCCGAGGAGGACAGATTATAAAAGGTCTTGGGTAAACTGATGCTGGCGCTGGGAAGGATGTTCTCTAACTGCATCGTTTTGTCACAAGTTTTGCAATGAGTGAGAATTTCAGGAGTCCAGAGAGAAAGAGGGAGAATGCGGGCCGAGGAGGTGGCACCATGCAGCGCCCCGCTGGCTCCTGTCTCTACAGCCGCCCTCCCTTTGCAACCGTGGGAGGTTTAAACCCTCATCTGCGCGCTTCGGATCAGATCGCCGCTTGGACCCGCGGTGTCTGTGCGACTCTTATAAGACGCACGCACACACACGCACAGAGTGAACTGTATCATTGGGAGGAGCTTTTTTTTTTTTGGAGAGGCACGCGGGGGCACCAGCCCTCTCCGCAGCCAATGGCTGCACAGCTAATTCAATTAAAAAAGTCTACGCGAGGCTCATGAGCGAGAAAAGGTTTATTTTTTTTATTCTTCTTCAAACCTGTAGATTTCACTGAGGTGGTGCTGTTTCCACCGTGCGCAAAGCCGCAACATTATGTCGGTTAAACTTCGTGCGTAATTTTCATTTTTTTTTTTTTTTAATCACAATGCAAGTTGGATTTGCGCAGGTCCTATACGAGCAAAACTTGTCGGTTTGTTGCACCGTTAAAACACCGAAGGGCTTATGCTGCGTTATTACAAACTGCGCCTCATTTAGCGGCTTTGCGCTTCATATCCTGCATGCTCATGAGCAAAATGCGCTTTTAGAAATGTAGAAATGGGGAGAAAAAAAAATAAGACCTTTTTGACGCCCTGCAAGTGGCAAAAACAGCTCTTAAAGAAAAGAAAAGAAATCAAACGTGTACCCTATTTAAAATTAAACATTATATGGAGTATTGGAAATAAAATACAAACTGGGTCTGAAAACTGAGCTTTAAATCTAGACGGAGGAATGCTTGTGTCATTTAAAAGAAAGATTCAAATCATTGGAATTTTATCGAGAAAAGATGATTTTTTTCTACTGAAATATATTCCTTCGAAAGATATAATATGTTACTTTAATGATGAAACAATAATAAAAAAGACGTTTTAAATAGACTAATTAAGAGTCTCCGATTTTAGTATGTAGACCTATATTAAAAACTGTAAAGTTAGCCCATAATTACGCATATAAATTAAAGATTTAAAGCGTTTAAAGCATGTTAAGGAGATACAACCTTAAATAGTACTTTTATTTTATGTCTTACATTTTCACAGGGTAAATAAAAAAAACAATATTTTAAATAATAAACTGTGGTAAATCGCTTCAAACTCCAGTCCTACCAGTTGTCCCGTTCTTGCAGGGGTTGCCCAAGTCGCGCAGACTGCGTAACGCGCAAAATTAAATAATCATAACGTGCGTGTACTTGAAAATTACAGCCGTAAGATATTATGACACGAGCACACACCCATGTGAGAGAAATGAGAAGCTCTGGCAGGCAGAAACCAGCATCCAGCCGCCCTGGCCTCAGAGACGTAGTGCTCCCTGGCCTGATGATGGCAGAGGGGTTTGTGGCTGGTGAGAGGGGCACAGCGCTCCCTAGTGACCGATCACCGGGACACCAGGTACCGGCCCCGCCGCCGCCTCGCACCCAAGCCACTTCACATCGCCGGGGCGTCAGCTCGTGGGCCGTTAAAGTCGCAGATTTCCCCACTTTTCTTTCGCACTTCATATCATCTTCAGCTCGGCACAGTTTGCGTCTGCATGCAGGGTGTGCGCGCGCGCGCCGCCGCCTTTTGCGTCCGTGCCTTCTTCGTGCACGTGCAAGTCTTAAAGAAAAGGTGGAGGGCGGGTGGGGTGGAGTGGGCTGAATTTTGGGGGGGTGGAAAATGGGGATACAAATCTGTGAAAAGCTGAGGGAGAGTCTCGGCTGGAGGCAGATTGGCTCGTGTCGTAAATGGGCCAGTAAAGCCTGTTACTGGGCCACCAGGGGACTGGGAGCTGCACGCCTTCAGCCCCACCAATCTGTCAGTCAAGATTGAGACCCTTCCCAGACTACTGGAGGGAGACGGAAACACCAAGATATTTGACAGCTGAGATCAACCATTTTTCCACTCATTTGGCTGGATTGTTTATTCTGACCTGTTTTCCAACCGTGAATCTCACGTATCTGAGGCGTAACCAAGCAATCGCTCCAATGTGAGCAGTCACTTCTCAAAAATACACAACCCCCCCCTTGGAAATGCGCAAAATGATCAAAGTGCCAGGGTGCTGCCACACTGCAGGTACAAAAGCTGTTAATGCCCATTTCCTAAATCATCTGGACGCAAAGGGCAACATATAGTAAAAGCATCGTGAGTAATATCAAGGACCTGCGATCCAAAACTGAACATATATTTATTATTTCGCCGGTTACTCATCATCTCATTACTTGACTGCCTTGACTTCCTCTTTCTGCAGGGTTTTCCATATTTAGAGAGTATATGGTTGAGAAGAAGCTGCATTTATAGCTGTCAACACCTCATCACTGCAGTCCTGCTGTAAAGGTTTTTCTCATTCTGACGGCCCTGGCATTATTGGCAAATTTCTAACGTTAAAGGAAGTAGCTACTGTTTTTGTGAAAAATTTGTTTTCATGGCACCTGCACAAGCCCAGACTCTCGATGCTTTACAATCTGTCACCGAGATATGAGAAATTTGCTTTGTATGATTTTTTTCACAGCTGATCATTGTACTTTACAGCTTTATTTCACAGATGATGAAAAGCCCATTGAGAGAAAATATCGGGAGGGAAAAAAAAAACTAATGTTAATGTTATCATTTTAATGACTGTTTTGTAAGGCGTGTTGGTTTTCCAAAGTGACCTTAAAGACCTGGTTGCCATTTGAAAACCAGAAAACAAAATAAAGCTGATTTACAGGCCACCTATAAATAAACTGATGCCAAATGAGGTGGATGTGTAGATTGTACTCATAAAGGAGCTCTCACTAGTGACCTATCAGCATGTTTCTTGACCGCCTATAAAAGTCCAAGTGTGTCTGCGATGACCTTCTTCAGCCCCGGGCCAGGGCCCCGTGGACAGAGGAAGGGAAGTCTTACCATATTGTTGTCAGAGTAGATCATCAACACAGCACATGAAAGGAATACATTCCAAGTTTTATGGGCCGAGGTGGCTGCCGAGGCCTTTGCTCGCCAGTGAATTCATGTGCCCCATTGCAAGGATTAATAACGCAAGTCTCATTAGAGATCCCTGCCTCCGAGACCCCTGGAGGGAGGGGGTGCTGGGAAAAGAACTGAGTGCAATGTGCAGCAACGCCAGCGCCACGCTCCTCCGCAAATCATCGTGCTTCAAGAACATTTTTATTGGAAAGAATTTATTTCACAAGTTTATCAAAGATGTCCTCCAGTATATTTCCCAGTGTGCAGGGATTGCTACCATTTAATCAAAGCAATAGTCTTTGCACAAGGAGAGCTTATGTTACAGACATGCTGCTGTCTTCAAAGATACAAAAGTGACATGTTCATGAATTCCCATTTGGGTCTATATTGCTTTCATCAATTACTTTGCCTAACCCTTATTTCCTTGTTGCCACTGTTCTGTTAAGATTTAAACAGCACAAGGTTTCCCCACTACATCGGGATGTACAGCTCTGGAAAAAAGCAAGAAACCACTCCAAAATCTTTCCTAAATTAGTATCTCTACGTGTTTGGCATCCATTCGGTTTGGGAATCTGTTGAAATGCAACACAAGGACGCCTCAGTCTACTTAGGAGATACTGATTAGGTCATCATCTAAGACACATTAAAGCTGTGAATAAAAATCAGTTATTGCACAAATACAGATTTCTGAGCTCTTCCTAAGTTAAAACTTAAATATTTTAGTGTTTAAGAATGAACATAAACTCGTTTTCTTTGCATTATTTGATCCAAAGCCACATCAAAAGCAACATCTTTTTTTGTTGTTGTTGTTTTGGACAGTTGTCATTTTCTGTAAATAAATGCCCTAAATGACGATGGCCTAGAGTGGTGGCCTAGAAGTAGAGCAGCCGCCCCACAACCGGGAGGTCAGGGTTCAAGTCGCGGCCGGGTCATGCCAAAGACCATATAAAAATGGAACTTCCTGCCGTCCAGCTTGGTGCTCAGCAAATATGGAATGGAGGAGGGAAATGTGGGCGGCAGTGGCTCAGGAGGTACGAGCGGGTCGTCTAAAAACCAGAGGGTTGGCGGTTCGAATCCTGCTTTCCCCAGACATCCTGCCGTTGTGTCCCTGGGCAAGACACTTTATCCACCTTGCCTCCAGCGTCCATGACTCCGGGCGTGAATGTGTATAAATGGTCGGAGAGGCCACTGGTGCCGATTGGCAGCCACATCTCTGTCAGCCTGCCCCAGGGCAGCTGTGGCTACAGCAGTAGCTTACCATTTTCTGTGGAGTGAATGAATAATGTATCCATTGTTGAGTGTCTATGAAAAGCCCTATATAAATCAGATGCATTATTATTATATTTTGACTTGGAATTTGGGTGAGTTGTTTTCAGTAGGTTAGAGAATAAAACAAAGTTCTTCATTTTACTCAAACACATATGTAAAAATAGTAAAACCAGATAAAGGGATAATTTTGCAGTGGTTTTGTGCTCTTAATTTTTTTTATAACTGTATATATATACAGTATATGTAAATAACAAGAGCTTTTTTTTTTTTTTTACCACAGTGGAGTTTCTTTGGCTGCATCGAGAATATCTGATTGAATATGTAAAGTATATTCATGTTTGATGCCACGCAAGGAAGTTATCACAAAACCAGAATATTCTCCATCTGCAGCATGCCCGGGAGTGAGACCCGTGGGGGTTCTCTCTCTCTCTCTCTCTCTCTCTCTCTCTCTCTCTCTCTCTCTCTCTCTCTCTCTCTCTCTCTCTCTCTCTCCTTTTTTCATAGGCAGCAGGTTTGATTTTCTCAAAAATGCATTCGCATATATTGCATAAAGCCATCCAGATGCCACTTTGCCTCATCCCCACAGATAAGTCTCAGTGTCAGCGTGCTGCTGCGTGTTTGCCTGTGGAAGGAACAGTGGATTACTGCAGAAATGTATCTGGGGATATGGGAGTGCAATATGTTTGCAATGAAGAGGGTTTTCAAGGGGCAACGATAATCTATTGTGTTAAGGCAAATCTTAAAGGGGGGAAAAAAAAGGGTGCACCCGTTGCATGCAGGGAAATTGGATTGAAGCTGCTCTGAATCCCCCAAGGCATGATAACATGATTTTTGGATTACTGCATTATAGGAAGTGTCACCCAGGACCTGCGGGGAATGCAGCAGGTATAATTATGGAGGGAGGATGAGCTTCAGTCTTCTGTACACACATATTTGACTTTTTGCCTTGTCTCACAAATAAATTACTCTCATGCTTCCACGAAAAATGGAGACTGTCATACACGGGTTGAAGAAGTGAACACATGCAGTATTTTTTCAGCCTTCGAGATGTTTTCTAATAATTACCTGAGATATGAGTTGGCTGCCAATTACTTAACTGAATTCAACACATCCAACAGAACAAACGATAATGCCAAAAGTGAATTGAAGTCCACTGGCCAGAATCTAACCCTAGTCCCCATTTTAGCATCAGCCTCTGTTGACCCACTTCTCTCAGCCTAGCCTCCCCAAAACAACTGAAGAACTGACATAAGGGACCCCAAGCAAATAGCGGGTGCTAAAAGTTTGAGAGTATAAACCGTATATGTGTGCTCCCTGGAATGTGAGGTGTAAGGGATGGGCGATGGAGCTATATCTGCCCGGAGTTAAGGCTCCCAGATAACGCACCCTGTCCAACAGGAGCACTCCTTTGGCCGAGGAGAGTTGGGGTGAGGAAGGGGAGGCTGTCCCACACTTGAGTCTCATTATCCCAACCAGCCACGGCCACCAAGGCAACGGCGACTCTGCCCTGCTCACCCCAGCTTTGCATCCTTTCCCATAGCACTATTACTGCCAAACAAGCTGGGCTTTTATCACATTGCTAACCCTGACTCAGAAACTGCATTTAAGGCGGACCCTGTATTTTTTTTTTTCTTGTCCTGCCTTTTTTTTTTTTTTTTTTTTGGACAGGGAACACAAACAGATTTACACCACAGGAGTATTCTGCTGCCGCTCCTGCTTCAATGTGGTTAAATCAGTGAGTCAGAAGTGAGAATGTAGAGTTTTAACACTTCTCTCTCCCGGTATGAAAGCTTCTTGAGCGACACAGAGGAAAGCCCTAACTGACTTACTGTCTACCAACCAGAGGCATATGCTAGTGAGAGGGAGGTTATGTCGACATGAATAATGGTTTAAGGTTGACCCCCCAGTGAAACAGCAGTGTCGCCTTGGCATCTTCAGCCTCCTCGGGGAGGCTGGGGCTACATTCACAGCACCAGAAGGCCTTCATTTCCCCCTTTCTGTCATCCCGAAAGACGATTCTACCTCTTTTTACAGTTTTGTGTTCCTTTTTATTACTTTTTTGATCAATATCTCTTAAACTAATTGACAAAATGCCAGCTTATTCCCTGAAAAGGCTCCTATTGCTGCTCTGGAGAATTGCATCCAGCAGCCATTAGATATAATTAGAGACCACAGAATGGTTGTGTATTAAAACATTTGCAGCAATTTGGCAGCTGTATAATTTAGATGTACTGGATCATGCCATGAACATACATGAAAATACACAAACGTGCACGTGCACGCTCACACACACAATCATATACAGTATGCGCACGCACTCATATATGCACACACAGAGGGACCTCAGTGCAGCGGACACCTTCAATATTGAACCCAGACCCAGGCCTGGTCTCTGTATTTACATGTAAATGGTCTACAACAATCTGCGGCCCCGCTCGTCTGCTCTGTCCCCACAGCCTTCTGGGCCTCGGGAATGGAGCTGCTAGTCAGATGGGGGACCACATCAGATGGGCTCCCATGGTTATAGAGCCAAGCGCTCTGAAGAGAGAAGGAAGAAGGCCTGTCTGGCAGCCACCGAAACAGCAGGGACTCCCACATAGCATGGAAGTGGTCCATGGACTGGTCTCCTTCTCTGACAGGAAAACAGAGGAAAGATGTACAGGACGAGAAGAAAAAAAATCGACTCCTGTCTTTCAACCGCAGACCAAAGCAGACATCTTTTACATGTAGAAAAGTAGGTGGGCCTCGCTTGGGTGTAGCTGGTGAGAAAAAATAAAAGGAGAAAAAAATGTTCAGGAAGGTTTTCAAGTGGAGGACAGAGAACCTGGTCTGTCTTCTTGTGGGTAGAGGTGTCATATTTGACAAGTGTATATGTGGATGTGTAGGGGTGGGTGTCAATGATAAGAAATTATGAACAGCAGTGAGCATGCATATCCAAGTCACATGGCGGTGGGAAGGAGCCTGCCTGTATTTGTTCCTCATGATCGTCTGTCGAGTGTTTGTGTGTCCTTCTGTGCTGGCGGGTCAGGCATGGTGGAGGTCTAGACACATGGACCAAACATTCTGTCTGACAGCGAGCTCTTGTTTCGAGGTTCATCTGATGGTTGTAGACCTTGATAGAACAGACCAGCCGAGGCAGGTTGGACCCATACCCAGTGTTAACGCTCAACACTTGGTTTCAAAAATCTGGTATCTGTTGAGCTATTAAAGCCCCAAGAAATCCAGACTGTTTGCTGTGCTTTCTTTCTTTTCACGGTCTGTTAATTTCCCCACAAAAAACTAAAAGAAAAGAGTCTTTTTTTTTTTAAATCCTGCAAATTTTACTTGGTAAACTTAATGACAGCCCAGACACAGTTAAGCCAGTCTATTATGCATTTAAAACCAATTTTAACAGTTTCATAAACATTGATATTTGGGCTGATTTGAAACTTTTTCTTTTACCTTTTAATGCTCTCCACAAATTGATATTTGATTGAAAATTGATTTGATTTACAATATTTCTTGGGAGAAAAGTGCAGTCAATTTACCACATATTGGCTGTGTCTAGAATCATTCCCTACCATCTGCTAGTAGTAATAGTAAAAGTGAATTCAAATACCGGTCGCTATGGAGGGTGAGAATATGTATGGGCACATAATCATACCATGTAGGATAACTAAGTAGACGGTTATGCTGTTTCATTCCATCTAGCAACAATGCTCTGCACTGTGTGTGTTTATATATTTGCATATTTATTCCATCTAGCTACAATGCTCAGCACTGGGTGTGTTTATATATTTATATATCTACATATTATTCCATCTAGCTACATTGCTCCGCACTGTGTGTGTTTATATACTTGCATATTTATTCCACCTAGCTGCAATGCTCCGTACTGTGGGTGTTTATATATTTACATATTTATTCCATCTAGCTACAATGCTCTGCACTGTGTGTTCATATATTCATATATTTATTCCATCCAGCTACAATGCTCTGCACTGTGTGTCTGTGTGTGTGTGTATATATATATATTTTATAGTAATACGTACATATGTTTATTAGCTGCTCTTGCTTGCTTGTTTTTTTTTCTTGCCTTCTGATTGTTGCTCTGAGTGTTGCTATCCCTGTGCTGTTGCAATCCTGGAATTTCCCCGTTGTGGGACTAATAAAGGCTTATCTTATCTTATCTTATCTTATCTTAAATGAAGGGGATTATATCATAAATTCAATTGACAACTGGAAAAAATGAGATTTTGGACACTACTAGGCTCATTTTCTTTTTTAATTACATCACTAAAATGAGATAGATTAATGAAGGTTAACAGGTAAATATGTACCTACAGTATATGTATTTTGTTGTGATCCTTGTGGGGCCACATTATACACTGGCTAATCTAGTAAAGATAGTTTAGGCAGTACTTTTAAGATGACACCCAGCCATCATCTTCTACCGCTCATCCAGGTGTCTGGGTCACGGGGGCATCAGTCTAAGCAGAGAAGCCTAGAGTTCTGCCCGACATAGCACCATGATCCCAATGATCCCTACTGCAGGTGGTGAGCCCACTGGAGGGTGGACTCGGGGCTTGTTAGGGCTGAACCTAGCTGGGTCCCATGGGCAGAAATCTGGCCACCAGGCACTTGCTGTTGAGCCTGGGTGGGGTACACTGGATCCTTGTTAAACTTTTTCATTGGCATCCAGTGGACTGCTCTTAGTGTGGCTTTTCACCCAGGTTACCCACTGGAGACCCTACCATTGACAACGTGGCTCCTGGGATTATTAGTGGACGGAAAACCTCTCCACTAAGATAAGGTGGGACTTTTGAGGTATGTTGTGGGATATTTTGAGATATCAGGGGTTGATTTACAATCACTAAGTATCCATATACTCCTATGGACCATTTGCAGCAACGCCCCCAGTCAAAGGTCAAGCTGTCGTCACCATCATTTTGGATATCATGACATAAGCCGCGTATGTGAAAATGCTAAACTATGTTGATTCGTGATTTTCTGCAACATTTTTACATTATTATCATGTTTTGCCTGTACTGCTGTGGGTTGCTCTACCTGTTCTAGCACCAAAGGAATTTCATATTATCACTTTCCCAAGGATGCTGAAAGAAGAAAGCTATGGACCACTGCCGTCAAACATAAGAACTTCGTACCCGCTGAGCTTTCAGGAATTTATAGTCAGCATAGAGTTCAGATGGAAAGCTTGAATTCAGCCACTTCACAGTGTACTGCGTGTCCATGGAGCACATTTTTTGTGCTCTGAGCGTCTATTTTGTGTTCATTTTCTATGTAATCCAGCGATTATATAATTTAGCTATTACAACCCTCAGTGCAAAAACGCTCTCAGCAGTGAGCGTTTTTGTCACTACACTCACGGTGCTGAAAGTTGAAAAAAAAATTAATTTTGGAGCACTGCAGCACTCATCAGCGGCACACCTCTGTCAGAATCAGGCTGAAAGGATACATGATCAATATTTAACAGCAGATGTTTGGAGAAATTCTTACCCGTTTGATGTGGTTTAGTGAAGATAGCATAGAGCTTCAATGCCAGCTGTGAAACCCAAGAAGACAAGGTTTAATTGACAGGAAAAATGATTGCTAGGATACAGGGTGGAGATCTTTTTTTAAGAGTGTGTGTGAAGTACCCAGCAAAACAGGTTTAGATCGTTTCTATGCACTTGGTGGAGCAGCCTAAATTTGACCTATTTGAAACAGAATGTTTCAAATAGGTCCATGTTGCCATGTTGTGGCAGCACGGTGGCGCAGTGGTTAGAACTGTCTCAGCACAGTAAGAAGGTCTCGGGATTGATTCCACCCCTGACCATCGTGGGTTTGATCCCACCCCCAGACCATCGGTGACCCTTCTGTGTGGAGTTTGCATGTTCTTCCCGTGTCTGTGTGGGTTTACTCCAGGTACTCCGGTTTCCTCCCACAGGCCAAAAACATGCAAGCTAGGTTAATTGGCATCAACTGCGGATTCTAAATTGTCCTTAGGTATGAATGTGAGAGTGAATGGTTGTCTGTCTCTCTGTGTTGGCCCTGCGATGGAGTTGCGATCTGTCCAGGGTGTACCCTGCCTCTAGCCCAAAGATGCTGGGATAGGCTCCAGCCCCCCCCGTGACCCAAAAAGGAATAAGCGGTAGAAGATGGATGGATGGATGGATGGATGAAACAGAATGTGAAAGATTTGTGTGCCACTCGAGAACACAAGGATGTACGTATAAAGGTCTATCTATACCTAACACACAGGTCGATGCACGGGCAAACAGTGTCAACACTGAACAGCTGCAACCATTCATACAGGCACATGTGGCACTCACATTTGTTGCAGTTTTCCTCCTTAAGTATAGATGGCATTGTCAAGAAAATGAGACTGCTACACAGCTGAAATAGGAATAGAAGAAGAGTCATGCTGGAAATAATCAATTCTAATCAAATTCTTTTTCTAGCATCTGGGTAATTTCCTTCCATGAGTTTTGGGCCATTTGGGAATCTGCGTTCTCATATTGGCGTATCATAAAGATGCCGGTACTGTTTTAAATGCCCCAGCATTTTTGTCTTCTTCTTTTTCTTGCGTTTAATTTCTTTCTCTGTGGGTTTTTGGATTTGATTAGTTGTTCGCAGTGCAGTGGCAGAGTGGTTAGCACTGCGGCAGTGCAGCAACTCACCCTTGGCCGGGGGATCCTGGGTTTGATCTCAGCCCCCGACCAACAGTGATCTGTGTGGAGTTTGCATGTTCTCCCCGTGTCTGCGTGAGTTTACTCCGGGATTTCTTTGGTTTCCTCCCACTTGTCAAAAAACATGCAAGATAGGTTAACTGGCATCAAACTGGGGATTCTAAATTGTCCTTAGGTATGGATGTGAGAGTGAATGGTTGTCTGTCTCTCTGTGTCGGCCCTGCGATGGACTGGTGATCTGTCCAGGGTGCACCCTGCCTCTCGCCCAAAGATACTGGGATAGGCTCCAGTCGCCCCGCGACCTGAAAAGGATTAAGCGGTAGAAGATGGATGGATGGATAGTGGTTCAAAATCAATTACCGCCACCTACCAAGCTGGAGTGTGGGACACTGCCAGCTGCGCTGCGCACACTAGGTTACAAGAATCAGGAGGTGCACGACCAGCCAAAAAGACACCAAAGAGTACTGTGTGACACCAGTCGTGATGCTGCTCATGAGGATCAGCATGTCAATTATAGACAGACCTTAACAGTAAGTGTATGAGTTAAGGACAGGCTGCAACAACTCAACTGCAGCTCTGTGTTATAATATTCAAAACAAGTAAAGACAGTTTAATTCTTTTAATCTGTATGATGTGATTTTTTTTTTCTACTGGGGAACTTACTTTAAGAATGGTGGAGGATGGGGTGGGGTGGGGTGGTGGTGACCAATGAGTCAGGCCTGCAGCTAAGCCAAATGGACCCATATTTAGAGATAATTTTCACCATCAAAAAATACTGAAACTTCAATGTAATTTGAGACAGCACTATATCAAATTTATTACCCCCACCAATGGCGCCGTGTGGGTAGGGCAGTCACCTGAGTCTGCATAGCTCTTTGTCCATCCGTCCGTCTGTGTGTCTGTGTTCTAATTCAAGAGGAAATGATGCTAGGGTGACAAAACTTGGCACTCAAGTTGAACATGGGAGTACTGCGTTTGGCTATGCTTTTGGGATCACAAGGTTAAAAGTCAAGGTCACAGGGCCATAAAAAGTCAAAATAAGTTTTGGCTGATAGTGACTTTATTATGAGAGATAAAACCACCACATTTTAAAGTGACACTCTTCCAAAAATTAACAAAAAAAAAAAAATATGTCTGTAACATGTTTTTTTATGACTTACGAGACATATCAAGAGCAAAATCACTCAAATGTGTCATAGCTGAAATTTGAAATTTACCCATTTACCCTGAAATTTCCCCATTGTGGGACTAATAAAGACATCTTATCTTATCTTATCTTACTTACTTATACAGCACTTTTTTCCCCTCATCTCTGGATGACCAAAGCGCTTTACAGATCCTGCTATCTACCCATTCACATATACATTCACACACTGGTGGCGGCGGAGCTGCCATGCAAGGTGCTCGCTTGACCCACCAGGAGCAGCTGGGGCAAGAGGAACAACTTAAGCCTCGCCCCCTGCAAGAAGGCAAGTTGAGACAGAACGTTTTTGGTGACGTAACTATTCATGGTGCTGGCACGTGGGTAGTGTTGAGACAATCAGGACTCTCTCGTTTAACTGAAGTTATCCTCCCGGCTAGTTAGCATTTTTTAACAAACTGCTTTGAAAACTTGACCCAAATTAAGATTGGTTTTACCATTAATAATAATGGAATTTCCCCATTGTGGGACTAATAAAGGCTTATCTTATCTTATCTTATCTTAATACAAAAGGGAATAGACCTACACATTCACACACCACACTGGCCCAGGGGAGCTCTGCACTATGTAAATATACAGTCCGTGAAAAGAAAAAAAAGGCCACACACCAAACTAAATCAATCCCGTTAAAATAGACACACATACATATACATATATAAACAAGCATAAAATAAACAAAGGCGGTACCCAACCCCATAGCTCACAAGATATACACAATAAACACAGAGATCCCCGAAAGAAAAAAAAAAAACACAAGTTACATCAAAATCAGGTGATGAATATACAGTATATACCTCACACCAACAGTCACGCAAACATTCACACCCAGGTGTTACTGCACCTTCCACACACACAACATGCAGTCACCAGGCATACACACATACACAACTGTGGTCAAGTGCACATAAAACAAACAGGCAATTACACAACCTCACATTACCATGTTGACAAAACAGTGTCTCATTGTTGTGGGTTTGAGTTACAGTGGGGTAAAAAAGTATTTAGTCAGCCACCAATTGTACAAGTTCTCCCACTTAAAAGATGACAGAGGTCTCCAATTTTCATCATAGGTATACCTAAACTATGAGAGACAAAATGAGAAAAAAAAAAATCCAGAAAATCACATTGAAGGATTTTTAATGAATTAATTGGTAAATTCCTCAGTAAAATAAGTATTTGGTCAATAACAAAAGTTCATCTCAATACTTTGTTATACACCCTTTGTTGGCAATGACAGAGGTCAAACATTTTCTGTAAGTTTTCACAAGGTTTTCACACACTGTTGCTGGTATTTTGGCCCATTCTTCCATGCAGATCTCCTCTAGAGCAGTGATGTTTTGGGGCTATCGCTGGGCAACACAGACTTTCAACTCCCTCCAAAGATTTTCTATGGGGTTGAGATCTGGAGACTGGCTAGGCCACTCCAGGACCTTGAAATGCTTCTTACGAAGCCACTTCTTCATTGCCCGGGCGGTGTGTTTGGGATCATTGTCATGCTGAAAGACCCAGCCACATTTCATCTGCAATGCCCTTGCTGATAGAAGGTGCTTTTCACTCAAAATCTCTCGATACATTGCCCCATTCATTCTTTCCTTTACACGGATCAGTCGTCCTGGTCCCTTTGCAGAAAAACAGCCCCAAAGTATAATGTTTTCACCCCCATACTTCACAGTAGGTATGGTGTTCTTTCTCCTCCAAACACAACAAGTTGAGTTTTTACCAAAAAGTTCTATTTTGGTTTCATCTGATATAACAGTGCCAGCGATCTGGCACTGTTATGACTCCTCAGCGATTCACCAAGTTGACTCGAATCATGTCCGTTGCTTTTAATGTCGGCACGGCCAGGGTTCGTGCCATCTGATGGTACGCCGGATGCTAGATGTTGTTGCGTCGGAGCGGCACCAGCCACTGTTGACTCAGCAACCGTATCCAGTCGGCCACTGGAGCCTTTTAGCTCACGCTCTTTGGACCTTTCCACAACTGCAGGGGTCAAACCGTGCCGTTTGAGTCCACCGTCTGTGGGACCACAAACACCGGCACGGGACCCCCACTTTGATGGCATACTAAGGTGCTGGTGGCGTCCCTCTTCACCCAGAATAGGCCACCCTAAGTCCCACACTTCTTCGCCACTTCCCACATAAAATGGCCGGTCCCACAGACCACCACCTGCCCACTCCTCCACATCTCCACAGGTGATGGAGAAACCAAGCACACTCGCTTTGTTGTGAGGAAAACACTGACTTACTGTTTCTAAGTTCAAAACGGAGACCGCTGACCCCATGTTGGGCAAAACAGAGTGAACCACCGTAGGCGCCATCTTCTTAACACTGTTCTCTACAGGTCCCTGTACCTCCTTGTTGAAACCGTGGCAAACTCTGGCAAAGTGATGGAGCAGACTGCAATGTCCACAACGCTTACCCTCTGCTGTGTACTCCCTGGCTCGACAGCGGTGCCTGCTGGGTCCGCAGCCGTAGCATCTCGGCGTCCCCGGGGCAGATCGTATTTTGACGATGGCCGCACACTCATCGTCGCTTCCATCGTCCGAATCCAAGGCCAGGGTCTTCCCACATGCATCATTCTTCAGCAGGGCTTCGTCTTCACCGAGATTTCCCGGTAGTTGTTTCGCTGCCTTGTGTCATTGTGCTAGCTTCATTGCTGCTAGTGGTGTTCGCTCACCAGCGCGAGTTAGCAGGCGAATTCTCGCCGAGGGGTAGGCCCCGTATTCCGCTAACTGGTTGTGAACCAATTCCTCCTCCAAAGTTCCAAGCCTGCACTCACCCGCCAGCCACCGAAGGTCCGCCACAAACTGTCGAACCGACTCTCCGGGTCGCTGGTGTCGCTGCTTGATCTGCATGCGCCGTGTCATGATGTCTTCAGGGGCGCAAAAATAGCCCGCCATGAGCCTTGTTACATCGCCGAATAAGTCACCTCCTCCAAGCGTGTTCAGGACCCTCCGGCTCTCCACATCCAGGTTATGGACCAGAATAGCCCAAGCACATAATTTGTCAAGGTCGCCGAGGTCTAATGCCAACAGATAGTATTCGAAGGCCGCGGACCATCTGGCCCAAGGGACCAACGGCTCAGGCAGAACCTCCAAAACTGCACGAAGCGTGGTAGCAGCCCTCTCCATCTCTGTATAGCCTTGTCACTAAATGTTGTGTCCGAACAATGAGGAAGTGAGGTGACGTTTATAAAGTTTATTAATAAGAACTATATACACACGGGGAGTCCCTACTATGAGTATGGGAGTACCAGTGAAGAGACAGTATGTCTCCCGCTACAGGCTTATATACCACAGGTGATGCCACCCCCCAAAGGCGGGGAATCACCCATCCCTAGCCTAGGGCACTGCCATACTAATATTATATACTGTATATATTACGATCTTACAGAACCTGGGATACCTCTTGAATATCCAATGACCTTGACCTTGCATTTGGCTTTCCAGATTGGTAAGGTCTGAAAATAGGTCATGGCGTCCAGTTAGAATTGTAACAAAGTCAAACCAGGGATTTTCCCTTCTACATGATGTTTCAACAGTTCCTATTGGATCAGATAGCACTTTATGCTGTATTTTCATCAAAAGAATGTCTGTGTTGTCATATAGGATTTAGGGCTGCAATGATTACTCAAATAATTCAAATAATTTGGTTACAAAAAAATTCTCTATTCAAATTTATACGTCAACGTGTCATTTAATGTAGCACTTCTGGTCTATATGACCTTCTTCCGGTGCAGCCTTCTTCTGGTCATGCTATACTGCTCAAAAAAATAAAGGGAACACTTTGAAAACACATCAGATTTTAATGGGACTCAGATTAAAAAGTGTTCCTTTAGTCTGAGTAAGCTGGACTAGCCTGCCACAATTTCGATATCCAGCTTATTTTTTCCCATTAAAATTTTATGTGTTTTCAAAGTGTTTCCTTTATTTTTTTGAGCAGTATTCTTAAACAAAACACAGATTTGTTTAACAGTGCCATGTCAGAGTGGCATAGTGACGGGCCAGCAAGGATAAAGAATTTTTTTTTTAAAATGACAAAAGTATCTCAAGTCTGGAATCATTTCAAGGTCAAATTGAAGTGTCTCGGCAGAAAGCATCCCACATCATGCACAGCCAGCGCACCCGAGACAAGGTACGTGATTGAGATTTAAAATTAAGATGAATAGAATGTAGTCAGCTATGCTAATTATGCTTATATCATGCCCAAACACTTCCAGCTGGCCCGCTGCATCCGCGGAGAGAGAGCTTAGACTTTCTGCTGCACATTCACCAGCCATAATGCTCTGCACTGTGTGTCTATATATATATACATTTATAGTAATATGGACATATGTTTACTAGATGTTGTTTTTTTCTTGCCTTCTGATTGTTGCTCTGAGTGTTGCTATCCCTATGCTGTTGCAATCCTGGAATTTCCCCATTGTGGGACTAATAAAGGCTTATCTTATCTTATAACCAAAGAACATGTAGCCGCTGCCGTTAGCATTGGATGCTAACGGACGCTAATTGCTAGCAAAAAAAAACTTTATGGTGTAACGTACCATTTAAAATTACGGTCTATGCAATAAACATTGCAATAAGCATTGCAATAAATGTGTACCTGTGTTTTTGAGTGTTTGGTACAATTACTACTGCTCTTTAGGAAAGAAAGTTCTGCAAATGTTGGTCAATTGCAAGTTTTTTTAAAAAAGGTATCAGATTACTCGAGTAATCTTTGATTAGAGTGGGTGATTACCCGAGCCGTAAAATAGTCATTAGCTGCACCCCTAATAGGATCGAATCGTGGCTATACACCGTCAAAGAGCTCTGAACTAACCAAACCATATGATTTTTTCCTAAAAGATTTTAATAGTATTTTTTTTTTTTTTAATGAATGAATGAATCTTTATTTTCGGATAGATTAAAAGTACAGATTAAAAAGAAACAGAATAATATAACAAAGGGGGAAAGAAAATCCAACAAGGTCAAATTAGACAATAACTCCTCTGATTATACAGTTCAACATAAGTTATCCGAAATGGGTGATGGCTGAAGCCGCAGCTTATATTGCCCACCCATATTCCATCCAAGAATTCAAAAGAAAAACAAAACAAGAGCGATTACAATTCAGAACAAAGCTAAGACAAAATGTGACAAAAAACTAAGCAACAACACAACGCAGACTGGATATGACAATCCTTATGTGATTTTACATGTCATCTTGTATATATGTTTGGAGTATTTCTTCCTTTAGTTTTTGTTTAAATTGTCCAAGCGTTGTACATGATTTTAATTCAGGTCCAAAATCGTTCCATAATCTGACTCCTTGCACTGAAACACGGTGTTGCTTGGTGGTAGTTCTCACTGAAAGTAGAACTGAACCCACCTTTTGGCGCAAAAAGTAGAATAGCAGATTAATTCCTTATTACCTATTGTATTTTTCAACACATAAAAGAAATTTTTAGGCCGTGCGATGGCCAAGCTATAAGCCGATAAACTTTTGCCTCTGGCTGGCAGTGCCAAACAAACCGGAAGTAGTGCAGACGACGCTGCGTGACGTCACGAGTGTGATCCCTAAACAAAACAACAATGGCAGATGATAGCAGTTCTAGCAGTTCCAGCAGTCAAGAAAACCAGAGTTTTCAGAGTGAAGAGGCATTCAGGATCGGTGACGAGACAGAGGAGGATGCAGGAGTGTGGCAGGTGGCAGGCGTGCACAAGGGCGAGCTCGGGAGACAGAGACCTAATGCACCTGTGACAGCAGCTGGCAGACGGCGATGCAGAGGCGAGGTCCGCCGCCGGGGAATACAGTGATCCCTCACTTATCACGTTTAATGGGGACCAGAACCGACCGCGAAAAGTGAAAAAACGTGAAGTAGCGTCACCCCCCCCCCCAAGGGCGTCACAAGCACTATTTTGCACAAAAAGGCACAAGAGAACAGCGAAAAGTGCCACTAAGCAACACAAGCGATAAAGAAGGCGCTCTGCAGGGAGAGAAGCTGGGTAAAACGTCTCGGCCAATCAGCTTGCAAGGTAAAACGTCTCGGCCAATCAGCTTGCGAGATTCCCGAGCGGGGAAGAGGTGGGCGGAGATGTTCTAGTCCATCAGGTATCAACACGGAGAGCCCGCACAACTCAAAATCCACCTCTCTGACCACCGCTCCACTCCTCTCCGCCCACCTCTTCACCGCTCGAGAATCTCGCAAGCTGATTGGCTGAGGTGTCTTTTATACTGATAACGAGTTAAAACAGGTGCCATTAATACAGGTAATGAGTGGAGGACAGAGGAGCCTCTTAAAGAAGAAGTTACAGCTCTGTGAGAGCCAGAAATCTTGCTTGTTTGTAGGTGACCAAATACTTATTTTACAGAGAAATTTACCAATTAATTCATTAAAAATCCTTCAATGTGATTTTCTGGATTTTTTTTTCTTATTTTGTCTCTCATAGTTGAGGTATACCTATGATGAAAATTGGAGACCTCTGTCATCTTTTAAGTGGGAGAACTTGCACAATTGGTGGCTGACTAAATACTTTTTTACCCCACTGTATATAGTGTGGGTTGATTCAGCAAATATTTCACTCTGTGTAGTATTGCAATTGATTTGGATATTTTACCTTTAATATAATTAATATGTGACTTCCAACACAGTTTATTATTAATTATTACTCCAAGAAATTTAGTTTCGGATACCATTTCAATCTCTACACCATTTACACTGAGTTTAGATACTAAGTTGTTGTGATGGTTGTTAAAAACTATAAATTTTGTCTTACTTAAATTGAGCGTTAATTTGTTTGAATCAAACCACAGTTTAAGCTTTCCTAATTCCTTTCCGAGTGTATCCAAAAGTTGTTCCAAATTGCTTCCACTGCATAATAAATTAGTGTCATCGGCAAACAATATTAAATTCATTTTTTCTGAAACTTGACATATATCATTTATATGCATATTGAATAACAATGCCCCCAAAACTGAACCCTGTGGGACTCAATTCAATTCAACTTTATTTATATAGCGCCATTTCACAACAACAGTCATCTCATAGCACTATCAACTGGAGGGGGGAACCCCCACGGTTGCAGAAAGACCCCAGCAATCAGGCGATCCCCTGTGAGCAAGCACTTGGTGACGGTGGAGAGGAAAAACTCCCTTTTAACAGGAAGAAACCTCCAGCAGAACCAGGCTCAGGGAGGGGCAGTCATCTGCTGCGACTGGCTGGGGGGTGAGGGGATAGAGAAGAAGAAAAGAACAGACATGTAGAGAGCAAACAGCACGATGGGGACTCAATCCATGGGAGAGAACAAACAAATGTTAATGACCAGCAAAAAAAATATTTCATAGAGAGTGAGGAAAGGAGTGAGGCCCAGTGCATTACTGGAGGTCCCCCGGCTGACTAAACCTATTAGCAGCATAACTAAGGGAGGGCTCAGAAACACATGATCCCTCCCTAATTGTAGGCTATATCAAAAAGGTAGGTTTTAGCCCTATTCTTAAAAACAGAGATTGAGTCTTACTCCCGAATCCAGATTGGCAGCTGATTCCACAGGAGAGGAGCTTGATAACTGAAGGCTCTGCCTCCCATTGTACTTTTGGAGATTCTAGGTATTACAAGTAATCCTGCATTTTGGGAGCGTAGTGCTCTGTTAGGATAATACGGTAGTATCAGATCTTTTAAATAAAAAGGAGCCTGATTGTTTAGAGCTTTGTAAGTAAGAAGAAGGATTTTAAACTTAATTCTAAACTCTATGGGAAGCCAATGAAGGGAGGCCAGAACCGGAGAGATATGATCTCTCTTTCTAGTACCTGTTAAAACTCTTGCTGCAGCATTTTGGATCAGCTGAAGACTTTTTAAAGATGTTTTAGGACAGCCTGATAATAAAGAATTACAATAATCTAATCTCGAGCTAACAAAAGCGTGGATCAGCTTCTCAGCATCACTCTGAGACAAGATGCTCCTAATCTTGGCAATATTATGCAAATGATAGAAGGCAGTCTTAGAAACAAATTTAATATGTGAATTGAAGGACAAATCCTGATCAAAAATAACTCCAAGGTTCCTCACAGAGCTATTAAGAGAAAGAGTAACTGCATCCAAACTGAAAGTTTGATTTGGAAAGGAATTTCTAAGGTTTTTTTGGACCAACAAGAATGACTTCAGTCTTATCTGAATTTAATAGCAGGAAATTACAAGTCATCCAAGCTTTGATTTCCTTAAGACAGGCTTCTAACTTGGCTAATTGATTACTATCATCTGGCTTCATTGACAGGTATAATTGTGTGTCATCTGCATAACAATGAAAATGTATACAGTGCTTTCTAATAATGTTGCCTAACGGAAGCATATATAAACTAAAAAGAGTAGGGCCTAGCACAGATCCCTGTGGAACTCCATGACTAAGCTTTGAGTTGAAAGAAAACTCATTATTTACATGAACAAACTGGAACCTATCAGATAAATAAGATCTAAACCATTGCAATGAAGTTCCATTAAGTCCAACATAGTGTTCTAATCTATCAAGTAGAATATTATGATCGATAGTATCAAAAGCTGCACTAAGGTCTAAAAGGACAAGTACAGAAACTAGTCCATTATCAGATGCAATGAGGAGGTCGTTAGTGACCTTCGCTAAGGCTGTTTCAGTGCTATGATGGATTCTAAACCCAGATTGAAACTCTTCAAGTAAACCATTTCCCTGCAGGTGGTCAAATAATTGCGTAGCAACAACTCTTTCTAAGATTTTTGAAATGAAAGGGAGATTAGAGATTGGTCTATAGTTAGCTAAAGCTCCTGGATCTAGCGTTGGCTTTTTGAGTAAGGGTTTAATTACAGCTGTTTTAAAAGCCTGCGGTACATGGCCTAAAGTTAATGAAGAATTGATTATATGAAGAATAAAGCTACCAATAAGTGGGAAGACTTCTTTAAATAACCTGGTAGGAATAGGGTCTAAAAGACAAGTTGAAGGTTTGGATGAGGAAACTATTTTGTCTAACTCACAAAGGTCGATTGGAGTAAACTCATCAAAACAGAGATCAATAGAAGGAGTTGTAGTAGTTACAGTATTTAAGTTAACTGTGGGAAGAATCTGATTGATTTTATCTCTGATGGATGAAATTTTATTATTGAAAAAGTTCATAAAGTCCTGACTAGTAAGCTCTAAGGGAATGCTAGGATTGACAGAGTCCTGACTCTTTGTCAACCTGGCTACAGTACTGAAAAGAAACCTGGGATTATTCTTGTTCTCTTCTATTAATGCAGAGTAATAACTCGTTCTAGCTTTTCTAAGAGATTTTTTATAAATTAAAAGATGATTTCTCCAAGCTAAATAAATTTCATCTAAATTAGTAGAGCGCCATTTTCTTTCTGATTGACGAGTCTTCTGTTTTAAGCTACGATTTTCTGTGTTGAACCAAGGAGTTAAAAATCTCTGATTAGACTTTTTCTTTTTTAAGGGGGCCACCAAGTCTAGAGTCTGATGCAGAGAAGCTGAAACACTATCCACCATGTTATCAATTATAGAATGAGCAAGCTGTCTATAGCTTATTTCCGTTGTGTTGACACATGGCATAGAGGAAACAATCTGCATAAATTTGGTAACAGCATCATCTGAGAGGCATCTACTGTAATAATATTTTTCTTTAGGAGCCAAATAGTCAGAAATAGTAAAATCAAAGGTTAACAGACAATGGTCTGACAGTACAGGGTTATGAGGAGACACTACAAGATTTTCTATTTCTATGCCATATGTCAGAACAAGGTCCAATGTATGGTGGAGGTAATGAGTAGAATTTCCTACTTTCTGAGAAAACCCAATCGAATCTAATATTGAATTGAATGCCACATTAAGGCAGTCACTATCTACATCCACATGTATATTAAAGTCCCCTACTATAATTATTCTATCAGATTTCAGCACTAAATCAGCTAAGAAATCAGCAAATTCGGATAAAAATTCTGAGTAGGTTGATGGGGGACGATAAACTATGGCAAATAAAATTGGGTTTAACCTAAAATTGCTAAAGTGCCCAATACTGAGGACCAGGCCCTCAAAGGAATTATAACATGTTTTTTGCTTTACATTAACTAGTAATTTGGAATGGTAAATTGTTGCTACTCCTCCTCCACGACCAGAACTTCTGGGATTTTGACAGTTTAAATAACCAGAGGGGGTTGATTCATTTAAACCAACATAATCCTCTTGTCCTAACCAAGTCTCTGTAAGGGAAATTAAATCAATCTGATGATCAATTAACAGATCATGGACTAACAGAGACTTGGGAGTTAGAGACCTAATATTTAACAAACCACATTTAATTTTTAAATTATGAGGAGGAACAGAGGCCAAATCATTCAATTTAGAGGCTTTATGTTTAATTTGAGTTTTACCAATATTTTGCTTTATCACTTTGGGATGCTTATACATTATATTTTTATTCACTTTGGAGGGAGCAGACAACGATTCTCTGATGGGGAAGACAGGGGCTAAGCTGAGGGGTGGCGGATGAAGAGGAGCTGCAGAGAGGCGTGTAAGACTGAGACTCTGCTTCCTGGTCCCAACTCTGAGTAGTCAGGGTTTTGGAAATTTGGATAAAAAAGATGCCAGATTGTTAGATAAATGAGAAGCACCATCCAAAGTGGGATGAATGCTGTCTCGTCTCATAAGACCAGGTTTTCCCCAAAAAGAGCTCCAATTGTCAATGTAGCCCACGTCATTTTTAGGACACCACACAGACAGCCAGCGGTTCAAGGATGACGAGCGACTAAACATGTCATCACTGGTCAGATTGGGGAGGGGCCCAGAGAATACTACAGTGGCTGACATCGTTTTTGCAAAGTCACACACCGATTCTATATTAAGTTTCGTGACTTCCGACTGCCGGAGACGGATGTCATTAATGCCGGCGTGAATAACAATTGTGGAATATTTACAGTTACCTTTAGCCAGCATTTTCAAATTTGACTCGATGTCGCCTGCTCTGGCCCCAGGAATACATTGGACTATGACCGCTGGAGTCTCTAGGTTCACGTTTCTGACTACAGAGTCGCCAATGATCAGAGTTTTTTCCTCAGCGGGTGTGTCGCTGAGCGGGGAAAAACGATTGGAAACGTGAACAGGTTGGTGGTGTACCGGGGCTTTGCGACTAGGCTTCCTTCTCACCGTCACCCACCCAGTCTCCTCGCTGCTGAGGAGAGCCGGGGAACCACTGACAGGGGGGCCTAAGCTAGCTAGCTCCGCTGCAGCTAATGGGCGTCCGTCGAGATTAACTGGCGCAGACGGTGTTTCAATGCAGTGGAGCCGGGATTCCAAATCAGACAACCTCGCCTCGAGCGCCTCAAAAAGACAACATTTATTACATTTACCGTTATCGCTAAAAGAGGCAGAGGTGTAGCTAAACATCTGACAGAGAGAGCACACCAGAGGAGAGGAAAGAGAGGTAGTAGCCATAGCTAGTGGCTAGAGAGCTGGAGAGCAAACCACACAGGCAGACAGCAAAACAGGAGGTGACGATACGTTACCACAAGGAAGTGACGATCCCTGAAAATGAAGTTTACACCTATACAGGTCATCAATATACAGTGCAACAACACCACCCTTTTTTGAGATCTGTTAATATGAAACATCTGATATCCCTCTATTGCCATCAGGGGAGCCTGCTCTTCATTAAGCCAAGTTTCAGAGACTGCGATAGCTGTAAATTTTCTGTCTAGCTGTTTTAAAATAGTCCTGAATCTGTGGAAAGTTTTTGTTAAGATTTCTGCTGTTGAAGTGTATTATTGATAGTTTACCATCTAGTTGCACTTGACTTTTGAATTGCTTTTCAGTGTAATATTCACAATGATTATGAATATTATTGAAAAAGTGGTTATCAGGATCAATATCATTCTCCGTCTCTTGTAGTTTATGTTCAGCATAATGGCATATTTTCAGAGTTTGAATTTCCTCACTCTGTGTCAAATGACGTCCTCCAACTGGGGATTATTGATGTCTACTCAAGTCAGTCATAAGTTTTTTTGTTTGTTTTGTTTAGTTTTATTTTTTTTAAAAGTACATTGACATGGTATGTCAAAAGAACTATTTTTGCCGTGTGTGTGGATATGGATTATCATAGTCTCTTAATTTTCTTAATCAGTGTTCATCTATTTATCCCTCTAGTGGTTGTGAAAATAACTACATGAAGTGAGCTGGGTGAAAGGCGTAATGTCTGCCTAAGGTTCATTCTTCTGTGTTTCCCTGGACCTCTCGGCTTCCTTCTTCCCAGTGCTCTTAGTCGGTGCTCCTCTCCTGGATATTGGACTCCTGCCTACCATGCCACTAGGTCTCCTCTCCTGGACAAACGGCACACCAAGTAACCTCTTTCCTTTTATCCCCATCTCTCTCAGGAACAAGCCACAGGCCTGGGCACATCCCTAAACCTACCTTCTGAGGCTCTCCTCCTGCAGCAGCTCTCCTCTCCAGCCTTTCTCCCACATCTGCTTCCTGCAAGGAGACCAGCAGTTATTTCTCCATATCAAGTAAGCCTAAACTCCTCTGCACATTGCCTATTACCAGTCTTTCAGTAATTTACCTTGTCCTCTCCTCTCTCCTCCACAGGGCTATTGGTCACAATCAAACAATTAACCAGAACAATAAATACTTATCTTGCACCTTACCTGTTGTTTCCTGTTGTGGTTTCTGCCGTAGGGTTCCTGTATTGCAAATCATGTCAGGTCAAGACTGAGTCAATACCAAATCCAAAGCAGGCAGTGACCGAATCAAGGCCAAGACCACAGTGTACATATGTGGATCTTGACTTGGTGTTGATACATTCTGATCTTGGTTTTGTCATAACTACAACACTACCCTAACATTTTCCTGTGTACTTAATGAGTAAAAGAAGTCATTCAGCAACTTGGAAGTGAAACTAGAGTAAGCAAAGGGGGGCCGCAGGATTTGATCTTATTTTTACTTCTGTATTTCATCCTCAACCTGCTTCTCTATGTGGGTTTTGCTGCTGTTGAAACTTAAATGCGGTGGCACATGATAATTTATTTTTGGGTCAGAAATTATTTGTAGGACTTGTCAAACAGGGCAGCACAGTGGCGGAGTGGTTAGCACTGTGGCAGCACAGCAACTCACCCTTGGCCGGGGGGTCCTGGGCTCGATCCCAGCCCCCGACCAACAGTGATCTGTGTGAAGTTTGCATGTTCTCCCCGTGTCTGCGTGGGTTTACTCCAGGATTTCTCCGGTTTCCTCCCATATGCCAAAAACATGCATGTTAGGTTAACTGGCATCAAACTGGGGATTCTAAATTGTCCTTAGATATGGCTGTGAGAGTGAATGGTTGCCTGTCTCGCTGTGTTGGTGCTGCGATGGACTGGTGATCTGTCCAGGGTGTACCTTGCCTCTCACCCAAAGATACTGGGATAGGCTTCAGCCCCCCCCCCCCCCCCCGTGACCCAAAAAGGATTAAGTGGCAGAAGATGGATGGACTTGTCAAACAAGGAAAACAACTCTCTGCTTGAGTCTGTTAGGTTAATCAAATTATACAATATCTAGATGATTTCTGAGTTTTTAAACATTAACTGAGATTTCAGTTTATTAATAAAGCATTTTTTCTTTTTATATTTCACACATTCAAGCAACTTTTGAATTGATTTATGCAACTCATTCAGTGTAAAGTTAGAATATTTGCTCAGTTTTTGCAAAAAAATATACTTGACTGTCAATTTATCAACAGTATGATGTGGTCATAAATTTGTCAGTCAAAAATGCAGGGCTGTACAGTATCTTTTCTTGGTGAAATTCAAACCATTATTCCCAGTCTTGATAGATGTAGCAAGGGGTTCCTCAAAGATGCAAAGAGTTCATTGTAAAACATGATTTTGCATAGGAGGGCTCTCTGGACTAGTGTTCCCAACCTCATATAAGAATGTTCCCCACCTCCTCACATCACAACGAACAATCACACCTTTAGCGCAGAGGCAGCTAAAAGGGGAGCCCCAGGCTGATGTGGTCTTCATATATATATGTGCGAGTGAGGGAGTGTGTGGGTCTCTGCTGTGTTTCTGCTGTGTGTCTGTGCCTGCTGTGTGGGGGACAATGCAACACGTTAAACCAGTGTGGGAGGTGTGAAGACAGGGGATCTGTTGCACTCACCATGAACAAAGACGAGACTTGCTTTTGCTTTCTGTTCATGTCATCTGAAATTGTAGTTAATTGAGTTAACTGCCTGGCTTTTGGGGTTTTGATTTTTATCTAAAGAGCCATGAGTAAGCTCAAGGGTCTCTGCACCTTTATTCAATGTTTTTATCAGCGCATAAACAATCAGTCAAAATCTGGATGTAAAAAAGTGAACACTGTACCAGCGTCAGATCTATTTAAGCTTTATTTAAACCTGTTTTCATTCCAATTTGAAGCTAATTATGTAGGTGCTGTGGATGAAACCATGGTTTATTTCACCTGTGCAGTTAGCGCTGATTAGCAGTGCCTCACCCTGAGCAGCAGAAGATGTGAGTGGGTGGTCTCATGAACACAGTGAGGCTATTTTCTCTCACTTTTTCAAATTAATTTCTCAAGTATTAAATCACTAAAAAGGATGTTTATTTTGATATTGTGGAAGCACGGGTGGGAGATTCTCCACCCAGAGAAGGCAGCTGGGATAAAGGGGAACAATGGACCGGAGGAGGAAGTGCCACCGGGGGGGGGGGGGGGGTCTCAGACGGGACAGTATGGACTATGCACCACCCAGGGAGAAGAGGAACCACCAGAGCCGCTGGAAGAGAGAAGGGTGTGAGCAGCGAGGCCGACGTTATGCTATGTTAATATGCCACACAGGTCTTTGTTCCAAACAGTGTATTATGGTCGGAAGTTCTGGGTCTCAATGCATAGAATTAAAGGTATAAAAGAGGAATGCACAGAGACCCGGGAGCTCTTTTACTGTACAATATGTTGGAGAAGGAATAAAGTTCATGTGTTGTCTAGCTCGTTGCCTCACATGTTTCCTTTCTCCACAATATCAAAATTATTGTGACTCCATTGCATTAACCCATGCTATATACAATGATTTTTGTATATTTTTATTTCAACCAAGGAGGTAATGTTTTCATGTTGGTTTGTTTGTTGGTATGTTTGTCTGTTTTTAGCAGGATTATGCAAAAACTACTGGATGGATTTTGATGAAATTTTTTTTTACCAGAGGTGGCTCTTGGGCTACGGATGAATCTATTAGATTTTGGAGATGATCTGGGTCAAAATGCAGATTCTGGATCACTTTTTTACTTTCTTTAATTTTGTGAGATAGGGCCTTGGCAGAGGTATGTACTCGCTGAGTGCCCTCTAGTTAGTAAGATGACTCTGCTGTTATTACAATTTAAATAATGGACTTCTAAACCCACAAGCAAAAAAAACAAAACAAAAAACAACAAAAAACCCCCCAACACTATACGAAACTCAATATGGATATACCCAATACAGAGTAAGTATAAAATTACTGTGATTTTTTTTCATAAAATGAGTGGATTTAAAAAAAATCTATGAAAATGAATTTGAACAAACTGAATGGGTTCATATAAGAGTATACACCACTGCAGAAGCGATATCTGCATGGACCTTGAGGGCAGTAGATTTGAAAGAAAACTGATTAAAAAAAGTTTAGAATCCAAATTTATACAATTAACACCACTATCCAAGAACAACATGTGGCTCAACATCATCAAGAAGCTGCCCTACGCTGATGGTATGTAGCTGGTGTTTGTTTGGAAACCTTAAGGAAATACAAAGGCACTAACATTAGTCACAACAGCTACCATATAGCATCACATCTGACATTCATAGGAAGCTTAGAACACTTTGTAATAATGTTATGGGCCAGAATGTAAATAAGCTTGTGGTTAGCATACCCAAATTTGTTCCATATTAGCAAAAAATATTGTCCAAAGGGGCCAAAGCTGTTTGAAAACAGCCTGATTATCTTCACACATTACATTTTCACATTGCAGTAGTGTGAAACAGCACAATTTTTTTGTTTGTTTTTATGATTTTTTTGTGTTTGTGTTTGAGTTTGCTCATGTTAGGCTCCACGCAAAGTGAAACAGTGACTTTTGTCTCAAACCTGTATGGGGCATGGAGAGCCAATCAGGACAGTCTATGAGCAGTACACATGGTACACCATTTTTGTGATGAAAAAAAGGCTCAAGGAACCGCTAAATAAAACACCAATAGAGGGCAACAGAGGCAATATTCCTCACTATTTGTTTAGATTTATATTTTACAGAAAATTTGAAAAAAGTCTTTAATTCATTTTAATTGTTTAGTTGTATTACATGAATATCCCAGTATTTTAAACACTGATATTAAATATCCATATGTCCAAATATGTTAAAAACAATCCACACAGGCTTATACACGGTATCCTAATTTTTTCACATGACTGTATGAGAATTCATGCGACCAACAGTGATCTGTGTGGAGTTTGCATGTTCTCCCCATGTCTGCGTGGGTTTACTCCGGGATTTCTCCGGTTTCCTCCCACATGCCAAAAACATGCACGTTAGGTTTATTGGCATCAAAACTGGGGATTCTAAATTGTCCTTAGGTATGACTGTGAGAGTGAATGGTTGTCTGTCTCTCTGTGTTGGCCCTGCGATGGACTGGCGATCTGTCCAGGGTGTACCCTGCCTCTCGCCCAAAAGATGCTGGGATAGGCTCCAGACCCCCGCGACCCGAAAAGGATTAAGCGGAAGAAGATGAATGAATGAATGAATGAATGTATGAGAATTAAAAGTAACTGTCTTCACTTATAACAAGCTAAGCACCTCTGAAGCAATTAAAAATATAAAATATAAAGAAAACTAAACTGCAGTGATAAGGAAGCTGTGTGGGAGTAATCAATTAAAAATCCTCATTAGGCTGTCGGTGATGAACGGCATCATTGACAAGTACCAGGGATGTTTGACAGCAATGCAAGTCACCTCAGAAGACAGACAACTTTATTGAATTTCTTTAACCTCTTGTACTCCGGTGTACCGCGGGCGGACATGTCTCTGCGTCCTAGAGCGCACGAGGGTGCCCTAGTATGCACACTGTGCGTCCTAGGGTGCACTGAAGAAAAAAAAAGCTGCATTTCCGTTCTTCCACTACAGACACAGCTGCGAACAGAAAGCCAAAGGAGTGCTTTGATTGGTTTAGATGTGATTGACCTCTCATTCGACTAATAAGAGCCTTGAATTGGGTTTCTGAAACCTTGAAGAACCAATGACTGAAAACCTAGCAAGAAGGACCCGCCTACCAACAGCTGCGAATACAGTGAGCCAATTGAAGCACAGAAGTTTGAAAGCATGCGTCCCTTGCAAAAAATCTGTTTTGTGTAAGGCTGGGTGACACACAGGCGTTCGCCAGTCTTTTTTTCTTACTACTGTTCTTATTTGTTTTGAAAAATCGTTTGCCAAAACCGCAATCATGGAAGCGCAAAACCACAATAATGGAATTATGGTTTGACCGGGTCACGTGACCAGAACCACGAGTCCGTAACAAGCGGACCAGCGTCATGTTCGTCTGACAATGAGGAAGAGAAGTTCACCAGCGACACTGCTGTTGTGGACAGGTAAGTGTTATAAGCTAAATTATTCTTTATCCCTGAAAATTGTAATCCAAATGACTTTTGACCGATCGGTAAATTACAACTGTGCGTTATTGCAACATGACGGCTCCGGTCCGGTCCGGACGGCGCACGGACCGTATCCAGTCCGTGCGCCGAGTCCGGACCATGAACGCCCCCCCCCGCTACTCTTCTGTAGATATTATTGCAGATATTTTAGTACAACTGTGCGAAGTAGACCGCGGTGCCTGTCATGTGTCGATGGACGATGTCCGTCTTCTGTAGCGGGGGGGGGGGGGAGTTGTTATCTTCTACATTACAGATATTTTAGTATAATTTTTATTGCACTGTAGGTTATTTTTTCTTGTAAAAAAAAGCCACACATTTTTTACGTGGCATGCTTCTTTGTGTGTGGGGGCTTGTTTGTTCATTCATTCATCCATGAATGAATAAATAACCCCCCCCACACACACACAGCCCTTCACTTTTCATTAGAGCCCAAGATCAAGCTTCTATACTGAATCATTCAAAAGTTATAGACGTTTTTCCAAACTGTGCCATTTGGCACAATTTGGCGCAGTTCAAAAATGCCTGGGAACAACCTAAGAAAAAAGCTGTGTAATATATTCATTTTTTGTGGTATTGCTACAAAATTTTGACCTCAGCTGGACAACACTTGGTTCTACATCTCTGTTGCATTTTCCAGCCCGGATCTGACAGCTGTGTGTTATTTGCAAGCATTTGTTTCCAAAAAAACACCCAGGCGAAATTTATTTTCTTCAAGTTCAGTATATTTAGATGACTGTTACTCAGTGGCCGGAGCACTTAGAGTGATTATGACTGTTTTGCCAAAAAATTCAAAGTGTTTTCTTTTAAATGAGACCAACCCCATGAAGATGCTGCAAAGGGTTGAAGAACAGCTTTTGATTTACTTTGGGTACGTAATTTTTTGGTGTTTTTAGGGAAATTGACCAGAGTGCAAGGGGTTAAACCAATGGAACAGTTGGACTCTCAGGGGCTAAACTTTTTCAGAGAATGTGACTCAATCAGTCATGGAGTGGACAGCCCCATGGAGACAGGATGGGCAGCAGTGCTGATGTAGGAGCGATGTTAGCATAGCTGCACCTGTTGCTAGCAGAGACTAGTGGTGGATGGAAATGGAGAATTTATCCCTGATGGACTGAAGGATCTCTGAGATGAGGGAACCAGTACAAAGTATGAGTTCTCCCAGGCCTCCCAGCTCCTTTCCATGTAAGTTACGGATTATGAAATGACACAAAATCACCTGAGACGTGAAGATGGGTAAAGAAAGAAACAGAAGAATTAAGTTGAGGGCTCTCTGGATAATTTATGGGCTGATATCTGGACAAATAAGCATGAAGGCAAGAAGAAATATTACTCTTTTTCTCTGCTGTGTCTGTGGTGATTATTAATTTTGTGTCACAATCCTCCTCATGCGCTTTTACGCAGCACATTGAGGAGTGAGGAGGAAGGATAGATTTAAGCGCAGGTTACACCACAAACACATTTATTGACAAAAGGGCAAATAGTTCCAAAAACAAAGACATACAGAAAGGCTACAGGGTGCACTAAAGGGCTCACGCAATAGGACGTGCAGCGGGCAGACCACAGTGCACAGTGGCCACAAGACAAACAGTACAAAATAGCGTATAGCTCGGGTTAACTTCCTCCAGGATGCTCAACAGCCTCGGGAGAATGAAACTAGGCAACAGTGCAAAAGAGTAGCAGCTTAACTGCAAAGGGAAACACAAACAGTTCATACTCACAGTACTGGAGCAGTCCGAGTAGTCCAAGTCTTCCGGCGAGTACACACAACCAATAACTACACTGAGGAGAGTAGCGACAGTGTAGCTGTCATGGTCCGTGTGCTGACTCTGTCTGCACTCGGGTTGTCCGGTAGTTCCCCATTCCCCAGGCTGTTGTAAGTGACGTGTCTTGCCTCTATTTGTGTTTTTCCCCACGAGGCTCATTATTTTGTTGTGTTTATCCTTATTCAATAAATGTACAAACTCATTGGCTGCCTACAGCATCTCATTAGCGGTCCACCAGGACCGCTCCATAACAGTAGATCGCAGCCAAAGGAGACGCCGGTTACCGTGAGTTTGTTTTGGGCTTGATTTTTCACTTTTCCGTGTACCATCGTGCTGAGAGATGGCGTCACCACCTAAGGGCTATGCCATGGGTCTAGGCTACGAGCTAGTCATGGCTCTCATCAAGATTAATGGGATCCTCTCCAACGCTCATAGTCATCCTGTCCCCAGCAGATCGCGCTGGTACCTGGACCTCGCTGAGGCAACTATTAACCGCCATCCTCGCTACGCCGACCATCCTGAGATCACAGCGAGGATGGCGGACATCTCTGCTCTCTGAGAGAAGCTCCGTGGGCTGAAGGGAAACTCCGGCAGGAAGCCGAAGAGGAGACATCCTCGCTCCTCGTCTCGGGATCCCATTCCTGTCCCCCGTCCAGTCCAGGAGTTCGCACCACCCTGGGGTCATCCCCGGAAGAGAAAGACGTCAGCCGGGATTCCCCCAGCATATCCTCAGCAAGAACCCTGTCCGGATCCAGTACCAGCTTGCCGGAAGGACTCTACCTCCCAGCCAGCTGATGCTCCTGCATCACGTAGGAGGGGAATGACTGCAGCCACCGCCTCCGGGTCATCTGTCCCCGCTGTTCCGTCAGCTCCTCGTTCCCGGTTCGTCTCAGCCGTTACTCCCTCCTCCTCGACACTCTCCCCAGCTGTTGTGAGCTCCACGAGCCCTGCTCCAGCGATGCCGGTCACCGATCCAGTTCGAACGGCTCATCCTCGTCTTCCCGGGGGGGCCTCCCTCACCATCCAGTGGGGAAAGGGAAGAACCAAGCCCACCGCAGCAGCTTCCACCGGCCCTCAGCAGAACAGGCAAGTGCATTTTCATTCTTTTCCTTCACGGGGTGAATTGCCTTGTCTGACCCCTGGGGGTGGAGTTCTGGGCTCACAGTCCCCTGAGCTCCCTCCACCTGCTGCAGAGATTAGTCATGAACCTGCTTCCTTTGTGTCTCCTTCGCCTGAGCATTCCTCGGCACCAGGTTTACGCCGTTGGACGAGGAAGGAGCCTGTGGCCCTGGGATACCTGGTTCCAGCCCCGCAGCCACGTCATGGGCAAAGGAGGAGGGCTGACTGCAATCTGGAGCCTACACCGACGAGCAAGCGTCCCCGGGTCTCCACGGAGGGACAGTCTGACCCGGCAGGCCACGGATCCAATGCCACCACGCCATGCGGGCCCTCGGCGGGGACATTAGCGTCAGGGAATCTCCGGACTGTGGACACCATCATGCCGGTTGCGGAGCCCGCCGTAGCCAAGTGGGAACCTGAAGACGACCTTCTTCCATTGGAACCCGGATTGTCAAAGTCCTGGACGGTGACAGAACTCGAAATCAGGCAAGTGCTCTATTTTGTCTTTCTCCTATCAATTCTGGAGCATTTTTGCCTTTCTCTCGGGGAGACGAGATGGGTGCAGCCGTCCGCTGCATCCGAGCTTGTCTCGCTGGGCTCTGTCGCTGCCGGTGATCCTGATCCCGGTTCTCTTTCTTCTCTTGAGCCTTCTCCCAGGGTCACCGGTGCGGAGTCTATTCCGGTCGCTGTATTGGAGGTTCCGGGTTCGGGTTTGGAGGCCGTCCCTGGTGCTGTGCCGGCCCAGTCGGGGTCCGTTATGGGTGCAGCTCTGACCCAGTCGGGGTCCATCATGGGAGTGGTTCCGGCCCAATCGGGGTCCGTCGTAGGTGCAGCTCTGACCCAGTTGGGGTCCGTCACGGGAGTGGTTCCGGCCCAGTCGGGGTCCGTCGTGGGTGCAGCTCTGACCCAGTCGGGGCCCGTCAGGGGTGTGGTTCCGGCCTCATCGGGGTCCGTCGTGGGTGCTGCACGGTCCCGCTTGGGATCCAACAGGAGCACAGCGTCAGTCCGTGTGGGGTTCGGAGAAGGAGCTGCAGATCTTTCGCTGATCGACACCGGACTGGTCCCTTTCCCTTTTCCCGTCCCCTTTTCCCTTCCATCTGGGGCCGCTGGGATTGCCCGTTATTGGCTCGGCTCTCCCTCGCTATTTCTCTCTACAGGAAGGCCATCTCCGAATTCTCCCCTGCGGTCCTGGTGGCTGAATGACGTGGGTCGGCCGCCTGGGAGACTGCTGTGCCCGTTTGGCATTCTGGGTCGGCCACCCGACAAACTTAACTTTCTGTTTGGTGATCTGGTCCGGCTGCCAGAGGTACTGTTTTTCCTGGCCTGGGACTGGGGTAGGCCGCCCGAACTTTTCCTTTTTCTCCTGCCTGCGATTTGGACGCTAGACGCAGGAAGACCCCCCGAACTACTGTATTTGCTTTCACGTTATTGTGCTCTGCCTGCTGTCATCCCTGTGTTTTTTTCTGCTCTTCGGTAATTTTAGGGATGTGCGGGTGTGTTTGTTATTGAACTGTCTATTTCGCCGCTCCTTAGCGCGTCTTTTTTTTTCTCTCTCTCCTTTTGATTGTTCCCTCCGTAGTCTGAGACGTGTTCTTTTGTTGCCAATAGCCGTTTATTCGAATTGATTTAAACTGTAGGTATTCGCTGCTATTTAGCGTGTTTTGTTTTTTTTTCTCTCTCCCTTTCTCTGTTTGAAGGATGATATGTGGTTGCCATTTTATTTCTTCTAGGCCTGTGTATCTTGGTCTATAGACTCGGTATTTCTGTTTGTGGCCTGTGGGCTTAGTATTCCTGTTATTTGCATTTATTGTCCTGTCTGTTTTTCCACCTGTGCATTATGGAGTATTTTTGTATTTGTTTTTCTCCCCATGCTCTGTAGTTGCTCCATGTTATATTTTCTGTATTCGCCCTTGTCACTTTTTATTCCAGTTCCTTGTCTTGGTGTTTTTTTTTTTCCTGGTTCTGGCCCTCCTGGCCTTTCCCACTCCTCCCTCCCTGGGACGGCCCTGTTGACCTTCTAGGTGGTGGTGGTGGGGGGCTCGATGTTACACCGTGTCTGGAATCCGCCTCGTGAACGGGAGCAACTGTAATGGTCCGTGTGATGACTCTGTCTGCACTCGGTTTGTCCGGTAGTTCCCCGTTCTCTCCTCAGGTGCACCACTTGGCCTCCAGGCTTTTATTATGACAGCGTCTTGGTGGGGCTTCCGGCTGTCAGAGCCGAGCTCCACAGGATGGCTGGACTCCAATCAGCTGACTTTTCATCAGCTGATTAATCTGTCAAACCCTATTTAAGGAAGCAGCTCTGTTTACTCGGGGCTGCTACCTCTGCCTTTCCAGTCTGGTTTCCCTACTTCCGAAGCCAGTTGTTTCCAGCGTTCGGTTCCATCCTCGCTAATTGTTGTAAGTGTCGTGTCTTGCCTCTATTTGTGTTTTGCCCCACGAGGCTCATTATTTTGTAGTGTTTATCCTTATTCAATAAATGTACAAACTCATCAGCTGCCTACAGCATCTCATTAGTGGTCTGCCAGGACCGCTCCATAACAGTTGCTCCCGATACCCTCGTAGGACAATACATCCATATGACAATACAATGGTCCAGCAATGCTTGACTGGCAAAGGCTGCTTAAGTAGAAGCATTGCTGGCACAACAGATTAGGTGCACCTGGGCGAGCCGTGGGAGAAACAATCATCGAAGTGGAATCAGCTGGCTGTCATGAGAGGGGGTGTGGTTGGACCGGCAAGTGTCAGACAACGCCCACATGAATGTAGGTCAAAGGAGGCTGGCTAACAGCTGTCGGCCAGAACAGTGGCTACAGGTACGGAAAAAAGAACAAATGACAAAGAAACTACAAGAACTCAAAAAATAACACAATACACAAATAAACCTGAGCCACAGCGGTTCAGAACCAAGCCCAAAGAACAAATCAGCTTGGTTCATGACAGAGCCTCCATCTCAAGGGGTGGATTCCAGACATCCACAATAACATCATAAGGATATGAAAACCCCTGCCTCCCCCCAGCAGGAACAACAACCAACGAACCCGGGTGGGAGGTAGGGGGAACAGGAAAGGAGGGAACACAACACACCCTGCCCAGGGCCCACAACAGAAAAGACAATTAACCCCCCCAAGTCCAAAGGCGTGAAGGCTCAGGGGGCCACCGAGAGTCCCAGGCCCAGCAGACAGTCCGGCAAACAGAGTCTGTTGGCCTGCCGGGAAACACGGGCCACCTGGCCCAAAGACTCACTCCTTCTGGCAGTTGGCCAGCATTGTTGAGCCACAAGGACCGGAGGGGTGAAGCAGAAGGTGGCCTGCCCACTGGGAGGCCACTGGTGGGTGACCGGACCATAGGAGGGAAACCCCCATGGTGTCGGACAGGGAGGGGGAGGAGACCACGGTATCTTCAAGCTGACCTGCAGCACCCTCGGTGATCCCGGCTTGGGACACAGCTGCACCCACGATGGACCTTGACCAGGCCAACGCTGCAGCCTCGGTGGACCCCAACCAGGCCAACGCTGCACCATCTGTGGACCCCGACTGGGCCAATGCTGCACTCCCGGTTGCTCTTGGCTGGAGCTCTGCAGCACCCACGGTGGCTCCCAGCTGGAGCTCCGCAGCAACCACGGTGGACTCCGGCTGGAGCTCCGCAGCACCCGTGGTGGCTCCCGATTGGAGCTCTACAGCACCCGCGGTGGACTCCAACTGAAGCTCTGCCGCACCTGTGGTGGACTCTGACTGGGCCAACGCTGCACCCCTGGTGGACCCCGCGCTGGAGCGTGGCATCTAAGAGGGTCCGTGCAGGAGCGCAGCACCCCCGTTGGGCTAACCCTGGGGCGCAGCCCCCACGAGGGTCCCCAGCCAGTGTGCCGCACCCACAGAGACACAGCCTGCGGAGGGACCCACACGACGGCCTCAGGCAACAGGGGAACTGGACCCGTGACGTTGTCATGCAGCAAGACCAGTTCCAAGGAGACCCCTGGTGATGATGGTTCCTCTCCGGTGACCCTAAAAGGAAACTCAGGATCGGGAGAAGAAACAAGGTAATTAGGGTCGCCGGCAGCGGCAGAGCCCAGCGAGGGGAGTTCAGATGCAGCTGAGGGCTGCACCTGACTCTCCTCAACTAGAGCCAGACAAGATCTCTCCAATATTGACATTAAAAATACAAGAGAGAAAACTTGCCTGAGCTCGAGCTCCACCACCGTCCAGGACTCCGTCGATCCTGATGATGAAGACTCGGATCCGGCCTCTAGGAGGTCCAGCTCAGGCTCCCAATCTGCTGCGGTCACCTCCGCAGCTGGCAAGATGGTGATAACAGACCCATAGTCCTCCTGCAACGGCTCCAACGCTGGGGATTCCTCCAGCGTGGCTGCAGGGGGACATCTCCGTGCTGGCTCTGGAGCGAAGTCCTCTGAGGCCACCGGCTCCTCCACCGTCTGATGGCTTTGACCTAGGGTCAGCAGGTGCTGAAGAAAAATTGGAGGAGACACCGAGAGAATAGAAATACAGTCAACATTTGCAGCTGGAGGAGATGACCCAGTGGACTGCTGAAACTGGGTCTCTCCCTCGGGAGGCAGACAAGGTTTATCATGATTTAACTGGGTGGAATGAAAAAACACTTGCCTGTCATCCCGGTGCTCATTGTTCACAGCTTCAGTAGGCAAACAGTCATCCCTCTCCGTGTCTACGGCGATCTGGCCCCTTTCAGCAGATTGTGGAGGGGCTGTCTCCATGGCTATGGAGGTGGGCGTTCCTGGGGTGACCCTAGCAGACCTCACGGCAGCTGGAGGGGAGATGGCTGCCGAGGACAAGGAGGGCTTCTCCCGACATTTCCCTGCCTGATGACGCTGTTTGCGGGCGGCTGAAGCTCATGATGAAGCTGAGGGAGCGGTGATAGCTAGCTGTGGAGACCGTCTCCGCCTGGGCTTCGTTGCGAGCACCCCCCTCCTCAGGTTGGTGAACTTCTCATCCAACGCACAGACCGAAGTCAACAGCCCCTCATATTGGGGATAGCTCCACAGCCCTGGATGCACCTTCAAGATAATTACGGCAAAATCCAGGCAGCTCCACCTTGCCTTCGGTCTGTGGGCTTCACGGGCCTCGTCCATAAAGTCCTGGATGAAGGTCGCTGCCCATTCCTCCTCCACCGTGGGGCGCCCCGCCGATCGTCTGCTTCGGCTAGTACGGGAACGGTGCGCCAAAGGCATCGTGGGCAACACAGGTGGGTGAGGAAAAAGTTCAAAAAGAAAAAAGTGATGTGTGGGTGTAACCCGCTAAATCCTTTGCTCATGCTGGACCATTCTGTCACGATCCTTCTCGTGCACTTTTATACAGCGCATCGAGGAGTGAGGAGGAAGGATGGATTTAAGCGCAGGTTACACCACAAACACATTTATTGACAAAAGGGCAAACAGTTCCAAAAACAAAGACATACAAAAAGGCTACAGGGTGCACTAAAGGGCTCACACGATAAGACATGCAGTGGGCAGAGTACAGTGCACAGTGGCCACAAGACAAGCAGTACAAAATAACATATAGCTCGGGTTAACTTAGAGTCCTCCAGGATGCTCAACAACCTCGGGAGAATGAAACTGGGCAACTGTGCCAAAGTGTAGCAGCTTAATTGCAAGGGGAAACGCAAACAGTTCATACTCACAGTACTGGAGCAGTCCGAGTAGTCCAAGTCTTCTGGCGAGCACACACAACCAATAACTACACTGAGGGGAGTAGCGACAGTGTAGCTCCCGATACCCTTGTAGGACAATACATCCATATGACAATACAATGGTCCAGTAATGCTTGACTGGCAAATGCTGCATAAGTACAAGCATTGCTGGCACAACAGATTGGGTGCACCTGGGCGAGGCATGGGAAAAACAATCATCGGAGTGGAACCAGCTGGCTGTCATGAGAGGAGGCGTGGTTGGACAGGCAAGTGTCAGACAACGCCCACATGAATGTAGGTCCAAGGAGGCTGCCTAACAGCCGTCGGCCAGAACAGTGGCTACAGGTACGGAAAAAAGAACAAATGACAAAGAAACTACAAGAACTCAAAAGATAACACAATACACAAATACACAAATAAACCTGAGCCACAGCGGGTCAGAACCAAGCCCAAAGAACAACCTGGCTTGGTTCATGACATTTTAAGACTGACTGCAATTAATGAAATACTGTATATGCTATTGTGTAATGTGTGTGTGTGTGTGTGTGTGTGTGTGTGTGTGTGTGTGTGTGTGTGTGTGTGTGTGTGAGTATAGTATTGAACACGTCAACATTTTTCTCATTAAACATATTTCTGATGGACCCACTGACCTGAGATTTTCACCAGATATTGGTAACACCCCAAGTAATCCATCCATACAAAGAAATCAAGGCAACTGTGTTCACAAAGCAAGTTATATTTAATAAAGGGGAATGACACAGGGAGTATTGAACACGCTTGGTGAAATTTAATATTTAGTAGAAAAGCCAATGTTGGTAATAACAACTTCCAGACGCCTCCTGTACGAAGAAACTAGGCAAAGGCATTGCTCAGGAGTGATTTTAGCCCATTCTTTCACACAAACTGTCTTCAAATCTTGATGGTTCCATGGGTGTCTTCTATGTCTTTAGTTTGTTCAATAGAATTTCAATTGGATTCAGGTCAGGTGACTGACTGGGCCATTCGAGCAGCTTTATTTTCCTTCTCTGGAGCCAGTTGAGAGTTTCTTTGGCTGTGTGTTAGGGATCATTGTCTTGCTGAAATGACCACCCTCGTTTCATCTTCAGCGTCTTGATAGATGGCAATAGGTTCTTATCAAGGATGTCTCTGTACATTTGTCCATTCATCTTTCCTTCAGCTATATAAAGTCTGCCTGTACCATGTGCTGGAAAACACCCCCACACCATGATGGGATGTGCAGTGCCATTTCTCCTCCAAACAGGCCACGTGTTGTGGCATCAAAAAAATTTAATTTTGGTCTTATCTGACCAGACTATATTCTCCCAGGATTGTACAGGCTTTCCCAAATGTTGTGCATCAAACTTTAAATGAGCTTCAACATACTTTTTCTTCAGCAATGGGGTCTTGCAAGGTGAGTGGGCATAGAGCCCATGTTGGTTGAGTGCATTACTTATTGTTTTCTTTGAAACAACAGTACCTGCTAACTCCAGGTTTTTCTGGAGCTCTCCACAAGTGGTCTTTGGCTCTTGGATAACTCTTCTGATAATTCTTTTGACTCCTCTGTCAGGAGTCTTGTGAGGAGCTCCTGGTCATGGCCGGTTTATGGTAAAATGATGCTCTTCCCACTTCCGAATAATAGCTCCAACAGTGCTCATTGGAACATTCAGCAGTTTAGAAATCCGCCTGTAACCAATGACATCATTATGTTTTGCAACAATAAGGTTGCGAAGGTCTAGAGAGAGCTCTTTGCTTCTACCCATCATGAGTTCTTTGTGGTGTGAATATCTGATATTCACAGACCTTTTTAAAGGCTATCAATCAGAACTTAACCAACTGATGTCACGATTCTGAGGCTAAGACCCAGAAACAACACAGATGGACACAATATAGAGTGTCAACAATAATTTATTTACAATAATTGTGCAATAATAATGTGCAGAAGTGAACTGCAGCAAGGATCTGGCAACCCTACAGGGAGAGAGCAGAACAAGGGTAAGGTAAGGGTATTTTTGTTAATAAAATATGCAAATTCATCGGCTGGTTTTCGGCGTCTTATTGATGGCTCGTGAGGGCCATTGTTGACAGTAAGTCACAGTCAAAATGAGACGCTGGTCGCCGTGAGTTTGTGTTTTGGGGCTTGAGTTTTTCCCCTTCCCTGGGTGCCAGTATTTTTTGATAAACAAAGTCAGCATTCGAGCGTGGGTTTTGCCCCGAGTGGTTGTGGGAGGTGGATGGTTACCTGGCCAACGCCCATCTACTTATGCCCACCTATGCTGCATATGAGCACCTGGATCTCACACAGAGGACGTTATTAAAATATCATCTGACCTCCTTTCTGGAAGGAAAGGAGTGACTTTGATAGTGGCACTACGGGGACAAATAAAGAAGGCGGTCAAGGAGCCTCTGCCTTCCCTCCGGGACACGGTCAGTCCAACGAGGGAGAAGCTCCGCAGACTGGAGGGAAACTCCGGCAGGAAGCCGACGGTGAGGCATCCCTGCTCCTTGCCTCGGAATCCAGTTCCTGTCACCCATCCGGTCCAGGAGTTCACGTCACCCAAGGGTGGTTCCCATCCACTGTGTAGGAGGACGTCAGCTGGGATTCCCCTGGAAGAGACGCAGTGGGCAGCTGAGCTCGTCCGGGGCCGTGTGGCTGAGGCTCGCTCTTCCTTCCATCCGACTCTAATCATGAAGCATGTGGTGGCAGCAGTCAGACTGGTGGAGGTCAATCCCAAGCTTTATGATTATCCCGAGTACGCTGAACTGCTGGGCTCTGTTTCTGCGCAGCAGCGGCGGTTTCCAGACCTTACCTTTGCCTCACCCTCTGCCGGTAGACGCTGTCACCCTGCTCGCGCCCAGCCTCAGCGAGATCCCCGTCCGGATCCAGTGCCGGGCCGCTGAAAGAACCCTATCCGCCAGCCAGCTGTTGCCTCTGCGTCACGACAGAGGGGGAAGACAGCAGCCTCCGCCTCCAGGTCTTCTGTTTCCGCTGTTCTGTCAGCTCCTCGTCCCCGGACTGCCACGGCTGCTTCTCCCTCCTCCTCAATGCTCTCTCCAGCTGCTGTGAGCTCCGTGAGTTCTGCTCCGGCTGTGTCCGTCATCAATCCTGCGCAAGGGGCTCCTCTTCGTCTTCCCGGGGGGTCCTCTGTCACCATCCATAGGGGAAAGGGAGGAGCCAAGTCCGCTACAGCAGGCACCATTGGCCCTCTGGAGAAAAGGCAAGTGCTATTTCATTTTACTCCTCCATATTATGAATTGCCTTGTCTGATTCCTGGGGGTAGAGTTTGGGCTTCACAGTCCCCTGAACTCTCTCCACCTGCTGTAGCCGTTAACTGTGAACCTGCATCCTCTGTGTCTCCTTTCCCTGAACGTCCCCCAGTGCTAGGTATACACTACCGGACGAAGAAGGAGCCTGCGGCCCTGGAGAGCCTGTTTCCAGCCCCGCAGCCACATCACGGGCAGAGGAGGATGGTGGACTGCCAATTGGAGCCTGCACCGACGATCAAGCGTCCCCGGGTCTTCATGGAGGAACGGTTCGACCCAGCAGGCCACGAATCCCTGGCCATCATGCCGTGCGGACCTTCGGCGTGGACCTCTGTGCCAGGGACTCCCCAGACTGTGAGGACCATCATGCCGGCTGTGGAGCCCGCCGCAGTCAAGTGGGAACCAGGAGTGGACCTCCAGCTTGCTGAACCTGGATCGTCGGAGTCCTGGACAACGGTAGAGCCAAGATCAGGCAAGTGTTCTCTTTTGTCTTTCTCTTTTCTGTTCTTGAGCATTTTTGCCTGTCTCTCAGGGAAACGAGCCGGGTGCAGCCGACCGCTGCATCCAAGCTTGTCTCGCCGGGCTCTGCTGCTGCCGGTGACCCTGATCCCGTTTTTTTCTTTTTCTCTGAGCCTTCCCCCAGGGTCACCGGAGACAAATCAGCTCCGGTCATCATCGTGGAGGCGCCAGGTTCGTGCTCGGAGTTTCATCCCTGATGCTTCGCTGGCCCAATTGGGGCCCGTTGAGGACGCAGTGCCGGTCCAATCGGGGCCCATCGAGGGTGCAGCGCTGGTTCTGTTTGAGGCCGGTGAGGGAGCTGGGGATTCCCTTCGGCCGGACGCTGGGCTGGTTCCTTCTCTTTCCTCCTATTTTTCCCCACCAGGTGCCGTTGGGGTCTGGGACTTGGGTAGGCCGCCTGAACTGTTTCTTTTTTCCCTGCCAACAATTTGGAGGCTGGATGCGGGTGGACCTCCTGACCGTTTTTTTTTTTTTTTCTTTCCTCTGAGCTCTGCCTGCCTATGTCCCTGTGGGTGTCTTTTTCTTTCTCTGTAATGTGAAGGGATGTTTACCTCCGTCAGGCCGCAGGCTGCAGGAGGTTATGTTTTTGCCAGCGTTTGTCTGTCTGTCTGTTTGTCTGTCTGTTGGTTAGCAAGATAACTCAAAAAGTTTTGGACGAATTTCCATGAAACTTTCAGGCGTTGTTGGAAATGGTACAAGGAAGAACTGATTAAATTTTGGGGATGATCCACATCACTGTTTGGATACAGGAATTTTTTAAAGGATTCGTTAACATTGTGAGATACGGCCATTTTCAACATGTGTGCAGGCGCAATGGAGGGCGCTGGTCATCGTGTCTGATGAACACAAACTCTGCGTTCTTCAAAGTTTTAGGCACAAAAGCACGCGAAAAACAGTGGTGGGCCGGGCCCGGCAGCGTGCCTGTGTTTGCGCTACGCTGCAAAAGCTGAGACGGGCAGCTGTCCGCCGCGGGATTATTTGGCAGAAATTCCCCGGGCAGCCATAGGGGCTGCGCAAAAACAAGCTCTCTGCTGGGGAAGCTTCCAAATCCTCTTTTGCCACGGAGCGCAACCCCAATGTAAAACCCACGGCAACCTGTCTACCCAATTTGCATCCGTCAATGAAGCCCTGAGTGCTGCTTTCAGTGATCTATGAAAACGCTCGCATAACCCATTGGCCTGTGGGTTGTACGTGGTTGTGCGATGAATTGCAACGCCCGCAGCCTGGGAGTTTGGAGATGGACACAACAGCAACACTTCAGTTTATTACCTCCGCCAAGGAGGTAATGCTTTTACTACTGAACCACTAATCCTATCATTGTGAATCCAATTGCTAGTCATATGTTTTCATGGTCAAGGAATCTGAAAACGTACACACAAACACTGTATAGGGGGGAACTGTGGCGCTTGGCGGAGGTCTATGCTCTACGAGTGCTTTTCTAGTTTTTTTTTGTTTTTTGTTCCTGTCAGGTGGTTGATCTTGAACTGTATTTGTATTGGGGAAATGTTCAGTATTTTGTCAATTCATGTGAGATTTCGCCCAAGTGAGAAGCTGTAGTCTTATCAGATATGTGGGAAATGCTTCATTCAGTTCTTTGGGTTCTCATGAGAACTCTCACTTGAGGTGCTGTAGTCTTGTAATGTCTGTGGATCTTTATTTTCTGGATTAAGTTTCTTTTGTGGGAATGAGTTGTTCTTGCAATTTCTGAGGCTTTACTGTGAATATTAATCTTGTATCAAGGTCTATTATCAAATAATCTGCTTATTCTTTTTGCTTTGGACCCGCTGACCTCCAATCTTATGCGCTGGATGTATGGATGTGTGTATGAGCATTTTTGATGAGGGGGGCATTGTCAGGGTCTGGAGTGTCCGTTCTGCCATACCAATTAAATGGAGTAGATGGCAGTTCCTCCATTTGTGTATTTTAGAAGCTCATTAATTGATTGTATGCTGTAGTTTGAACATGTGAATTATCCATTGAAATGGTACAAGAAACGTGCATTGTGAGCTGAACACAGGAGGGAGACGCTGACATGCCTTTTCGTACGTACTTACAGTAATGTGATGCATTGGATCGCCTTTTTTGAGTTTGTGCCTCTTTTCTCTTTTGAAATAGCCTCTCTTTACATGGAGTCTGCCTTCTTTACACAGACGTGTTTATGCAGTCGACCCAGTGACAACACTTCGGCTGTTTGGTATTTACAGGACACTCAGTAGCACATTTAGCTGGGGAGACTTGATCACCTTGACCCCGTTTGTGATGTGGCATGCTTTGGGACCTAACATGAATGTGATCTAATGTTGCAAGTTAACTTCGAGCCATTATGTGCAATACTTATTTTTTCCAGAAACGGTTTTCTGTAATGTGACTCATTTGGTCAACATAAATCATGCAGTCATTCACACTCATTTCTCTTCTTTTTCACACTGATGTTTGCAAGAAGGAAAAGAAATTTGTCTGGATTTCTTTTCATTTTTTTTAAGCATTAGTTTTGTGCTTATTTACATATTTTGCTAAAACCATGCTACTGTGATTAAAGACATCGCATATTCTAGGTTGATAATATATTTAGCATTTTCTATATTTGCCTTGTAGCTAAGACTTGTGGAAACCGAATTTGCTGTCAAATGTATCTTGTTAAGTTGGTGTGTTTCTGTGTACCCCTTTCATTCTTTTTCCGGGAAGGATTCCCTATCTGCTTGTCTATAACCAGTGCACTGCAATTCCCTTACTCTCTGGTATTCTGTAGGACACTATTTGTAGTGTGCTGCTCTACTTGGTAGCATTTTGAGTTGTTTTCCTGGTATGTTAGGGTACTATGTACGTATTTTTGTTGTGTTCCTGTATTTTGGTTTTCATGTTCCCTTGCTGATCGGAAGGTTAGGTATTTTCTTGTATTTCACCTGTGCTTTGGGGTCATTTGTAGCATGTTCTGCTTTGTTTTTTTTTTTTTTTCTCTTTCTGTGTTTTTGCCTCACCCCTTTGATTGTTGTTGCCCTCCTTTGTATGTTTTTTTTCCTCCATGATATGGTGTTTTCCTTTTTTTTTTTTGGGTTCTCGCCCTCCTAGCCTGTTACCCCTCCACCCTCCTTGCGTCGGCCCTGGTGGCCTTCTGGTTGGGGGGGGGGGGGGGGGCTGGATGTTATGGTGGCGCTTGGTGTTCGCCTTGTAAACAGGGGGTACTGTGATGGCCTGGGCGCTGAGTCTGTCTGCGCTTGGGTTGTCCGGTATTTTCCCCGTTCTTCTGTTTGGCATATGGCCACTTCAGGGATTTTATTCTGACAACGTCACAACGGGGCTTCCAGCTGTCAAAACTGAGTCACGTTCTGACAGCTGTTCAGTATTTTCCCTGATTACATTTCTCTATGATTGGGTTGTCATTAGTATTTAAGGAAGCAGCTGAGGGTTACTCCTCGCTGCGACCTCGTCAAACCTCCATCTAAGATTCATGATTCGTTCTTCGCACAGTAAGTGTGTTTCCTCATAGTCTGTTTTTGTACCAAAGTGTTTGTTCATGTTTTTGCCCCACATGGCTGTTATTCTGTCATTCTTGTCTTTTTGTTAATAAAATATGCAAACTCATCGGCTGGTTTTCGGCATCTTATTGATGCCGAAAATCAATGCGAGTTGATTGAGGGCCATCGTTGACATACACTAAGTGAAATAATGATAATGAATACTGTTTTGTACTTTTAGGCTTACAGGTCAGGGAAGAAGGCACAGCTGATACCAGGTAACCAATCGTCCTTTGCCAGGGAGTTGGTGATCGGAAGAAGGGGCACTCCAGTGCTGGAGGTGCAGCAGGGAACAACAAGGGAAAAACAAGAGAAGGACTGGGAGGCTGGCCAGGCCTGGGTGAGGGGAGAAGGTGAAGGAGGCAGTACAAATAATGGTGGTAAGTTGACTTACTTGTGGTATGGGAAGAGGGATGTGCACAATTCGTGGAAATAATAAATCCAATCCAAAAGGCTAGTCCGGGAATCCAGAGACGGGCAGGGTTTCTTGGCACAACTGGCGAGCACGAGTCAGACAAGATCTGAGGCATGAGGCAGGCACAGGGTCTAAAGCAGGCAGAGGTCAAAAAACACGGCAGTGCAAGACAGATATCATTGATCATGAGACAAGGTACAGGCAGGATGAGAGTTAACGTGGCCAGACAGAATGATGGGAGAGCATGCTATTTAAAGGCTCTTCTCTGATTGATGGCATGTGGTAATCACGGCTGCAGGGAGAGTGCCTAATCAGGAGGAGAGAAGGAGAGCAGGAGCACAGAGCATCAGGAACCCTTACAGTTGAAATTAATTTGCACTGATGAGGGATGGGATGGCTTCCTAAGTTCTGATGAATTTCAGCATGGTTTCTTGTCTTTCTATGCCTTTTGCACCTCTTTTTTTCTTCTTGTGTTCAATACTTATTCTGTGTCATTTCCCACTTTATTAAATATAACTTGTTTTGTGAAAACAGTTGCCTTGATTTCTTTGTAGGTATGGATTACTTGAGTTGTCACTGATATCTGGTGAAAATCTCAGGTCAATGGCTCCATCAGAACTATATTTAATGAGAAAAATATTGATGTGTTGAGTTCTTATTTTCCCCCCCTGTATTATATCTTAAAACTTTCCAAGAACAATGTTTACAGGAAAACCCTCATTGGTGAGAAAATTGTATATTTATTATCCAAAAAAAGTAAAAAATAAATGTGTAAAAATGTAAAGAAATTGGCTTTTTGGGGTAAATGTATAACTTCATTGTTGTAAATCTATGTTTTTTTTCTTCGAGATGCCGGGGCGGGGGGGGGGGTGTTACATTTCAAAGTCTTTTTTTTTTTCCTCACAAAATGTCACTTTTTCTCTCAACCGTTTACATCAGTGTAGTCTGCGTGCTAGACGACCTGCAAGGGTACCTGACCACACCACCAGGCACAGGCGTTATTGTCTTGCGTGGACCTGGAAGCATTTATGCTGGACAAGGGGCCTGTAGGCCTTAGTGCTGTTCTCTGATAAAAGTCGATTCATGTTGAGCAGAAATTATGGCCGCCAACGATGTTGGAGATGTCAAGGTGAGAGCTATGCATCAGCGGTGGTGGTAGTGCTACAGTCTGGGCAGGTGTATCTAGTCAATACAGAACTGCCCTACACCTTGTGAATGGTACAGTGACAAGCCGATACTACCTGAATAACATCATTAATCCAGTCATTGTGCCCCTGCATGAACACAGGCCTAATTTCATTTTCATGGACAACAATGCGCCAGCTCATCGAAGTCGCATCATTAGGGAACTGCTGCTGGAGGCTGGGGTGCCTCAGCTCAGGGTACCTCTGGAGTGACCTGCACTTTCTCCAGACCTGAAATCCCATAGAAAATCTATGGGATCAGCTGAGTCACCATGTAGAGGCTCGTAACCCTGCACCTCACAACCTCAATGTCCTGAGGGACGCCCTTCAAGAAGAGTTGAATGCCATGCCTCAGCAGACAATAAGTCGATTTGTGAACAGCATGAGACATCGTTGTCAAGCTGCAATTGATGCTCAAGGGCACATGACAAGTTGTTGAGACATTGACATTTTTAGTTGTGGTATACCCACCACTGTTGTTGGCATTTGATTCAATAAATTGTTTGAGATGAAGAAATCATTATTGCATGCTTCTACTTAAATGCCCTACTTCCATCCATCCATCCATCCATCTTCTACCGCTTTTCCAGATGTCTGGGTCGCGGAGGCAGCAGTTCAAGCAGAGAAGCCCAGGCTTCCCTTTCCCCAGCCACCTGGGGAAAGGGAAGCCTTCTTCCGGCTTTCAGAGAGAGCAGACACTTTTCTCTCCTCTCCTCCTTCTCCCTCCCTGACTGACTGAATCCCAGCTTGCTGTATTGTCTGTGTCTGCGTTGCTCTTCTACTGGCTGATTCTTGATCCAAACGGAAAATTATGGATTTGCTAAGCTGGGCTTTGAATACAATTGACACCGTCTTTTCAACTAGGAAATCGGGCCCGGGGGAGCCCAACTGTCCTGCAGGTACTGCTGCTGCGGGTTGTGTGACACATACAATTGGAAACTTATGTGTCTGTGTGACCTTTCGATTGAAGATGTGGAAGACATCTACCTGTTTGGCATCATGATCTCAGGACTACTACTGATCGGCTTTGGTGTGGTCCTGGTGTATCAAAAACTAAAGAAGATGGACAGAGCTAATCAAAATGCTGACCCAGCGAAGCTCTTTCATCAATTTGACCAGTTGGGGAGGGCTCTAATAGCGGCTAATGGCGAACTGAACAGGAAGATTGGTAACATCTCGATGTCGCTAGGAGCTCTCCAGGAAATGATTTTAAAGCCTGGAAATGTACATGGAAATTATGAAGCACTGAATCGCATGAGAGATGAAAATTCCTACTCTGAGTGAACTGTGTTTATTTGACCTTGTTTCGGCTCCCTGCAGCTCTCACTCCTGGATGAAGATAAGGCAGAAGAAAGTTTTGGCTTGACTTCTCTCTAACATAAACAACCTGGCATACAGTAATCTGAACTCTCAAGGACAGCGCCATGTGACTGGCTTAGAAATTCCATCGGTCATGCACTGAGTGTTGATCTCTAGAGGACCCATGCTCTAAGTTTCAGACACTAGTCATAACATCTGCTGAGAGTGGATTTTTGCTGTTCACCAGTCTGATACACACACTGCTCACAACACCACATGACTGATACACATATCACTGATTATCATATACTTACACTGCCTCTCTCAACTTGCCTGTTGTTAATGTGTGATCCATTGTCTGCTAATTGTTGCATAGAGGGTTTTTTTTCTGTGTAAATCACAATTTGGCTCATTCGAGCTTTATATGAGCTTATACGAGCGTTATTTTGATAACTATGTTTTTCTCTCTGCCTATTGTGTTCTCCCCCTCCCCCTCCCCCTCTTTACCCCCTCCACTGTATGACAGGCGCCGCGTCATGGCTGCCGCGTCATTGGGATGCGCCTATTGTGCGCGCCCAATGTCAAGTCAAATTCCTCATATGTTTACTTGTAAACGTGCTTGGCAATAAAGCTCATTCTGATTCTGATTCTGATTCTGATTCACCTGTTTCCAGCTGTTCAGAGAGGATACCAAGGCGTTCCCAGACAAGCTGGGAGACGTTGTCTCACCAGCGAGTCCTGATCTGCCCCGGGGTCTCCTTCCAGTGGGACGTGCCCAAAATACCTCAAGTGGGAGGTGTCCACTAAATCCAGTGGGACACCTCAAAGTGGGACGGCTCCCACTAAATGCCCTACTTTCATGATATAATATCACTGTAGTGTGAATATTATATATATATATATATATAATATATATATATATATATATATATATATATATATATACACAGTATATATATATATATATATATATATATATAGTATATATATATATATATATAAATATATAAAATTAAAAAGAATTTGAATAAATTTGAAACTTCCCCACCTTATCGTTGTGGGGGGGTTTGCGTGCCTAGAGATTTCAGAAGCTATGTTAACCGTGGCCAATTTGCCTCTGGTAGGGTCACCCAAGATACAACTGGTCCTGGGTGAAGGGGCCAGACTAAGAACGATCCAACAGACTCTCATGATGACTGTTCGAATAAGGATTCGGTGTACCCTGTATGGCAGGCTGATATTATTATAAAATCAGTTGGGCCACAATTTGAAATCAAGACATGTAATTGGGGCGCACATGTTCAGTGATCTGTTGAATACGACAAGGTTCAAAACCAACACAGATCAGGTATGATTGAAAAATATGCACTTTTTAATTCATTGTCTTGGTTTTAAATGTGTGCTTGGCACATGACAAAGGCACATCAAACGTGCATGAAAACACAATAACAGTGCTGGGGTTGAGCTGAACTTCAAGTAATAGAAATATTTATCCTCTTGAACAACAATTACATAAATAGAATGGGGAAAAAATAAAATTCTGCAAATAACTATTTTGGTCATATCTTACTCAGGCATATCTCAAAGTGCATAAAAACTCAATGTGCACTGTTAGTAGCACTGACATTTGTTTCCCTTTTGAAATAAAATATACTACATCTGTCAGGAGCCGAGCCGGCTGGTTTTCCTCGGCTCGGTCCTGATCTCTCTAGTGGGTCTCGGGGGCCGGTTGTGGTTTGCATGTTTAGTACCGTATTTTTCAGACTATAAGGCACACTGGATTATAAGGCGGAATATTATATATATATATATATATATTTTTTTTTTTTTTTTTTTTTCTCTCGGCGCCACACCAGTCGGCTGCCTTTTGCAACAGCGGCTCGATTCCGAGTCTTTTTCCCTTCCTCTCTCTTTTGATCCTGTCTTTTTTTTTTCACCCCACTTATATCACGGACACACAGATCGTCCTAAATGTCTCCTGTGCCTGTGGACGAGCCACTGCTTATAGCAGGATACGATTCAGCAGAGAACAGCTGCTAGCATTCAACCGCCACCCGGGTCCATTGGAAAAACTCGACATATAACCGAGAGAACTGAGGCGAAAAACGCCGCGGCTGCCGGGCTGGAGTAAGGCGTAGGACAAAAAATATAAGGTACAGACACTCCCTTCCATCTGTTGTCATGGGAAATGTACGGTCGATACTGGGAAAGTTAGATGAGCTAGCGGCTATCTCCCGTTATGATAGCACATACCGGGAGTGCTGCTCTCTCCTTTTGTTTACTGAGACGTGGCTAACTGAACTAGCAGCAGATGCTAACATTGAGCTGGAGGGTTTTCACATGCATACGCGCTGACCGAACACCAGACAGTGGCAAGGCTAGGGGGCGGTGGAGTGATAATGTATGTTAACAACAACTGGTGCAGACCGGGACATATCACTGTTAAACAACGACACTGCAGCAAAGACATTGAGTTGCTAGCTGTTAGCATGAGGCCTACATATCTCCCGAGAGAACACTCACACGTGATCTGCATTGTTGTTTATGCAAATCCGACGGCGAACGCTGGGACAGCACGTGACGTCATCCATTCAGTAACCAGCAGGCTGCAGACAGAACACCCAGATGCTCTTCTCCTCATCTCAGGCGATTTCAACCATGTTTCACTGTCTCCCATTCTACCCACGTTCACCCAGTATGTCACATGCCACACTAGAGACAATAAAACACTGGATTTATTCTACGCAAACACTAAGGAGGCGTACACCTCATCACAACTCCCCCCACTCAGGAGATCGGATCACAACTTGGTTCATCTCCGGCCGGTGTACAAACCCCTAGTGCACAGACAACCTCCGGCCATGCACACTGTGGAGTTATGGTCTGAGAAGACAATGGACACCCTAAAGGGCTGTTTTGAAGCCACCGCCTGGAAGCAGCTCTGCGATCCACATGGTGAGGACATCGATGGCCTCATTCACACCTTCACGGGCTACCTCAGCTTCTGTGTGGACAAATCCGTTCCCACCAAGACCATACGGCGTCACTCAAACAACAAACCCTGGATCAACCCTGAGATAAAAACACTTCTGAGAGAGAAGAAGAGGATCTTCAGGTCAGGGAACAGGGAGATGCTGAAGTCCGTACAGAGGGAGCTGAGGAGAAAGATCAGAGAAGGCAAGGACAGCTTCAGGAAGAAGATGGAGGACAAGCTGCAACAGAGCGACATCAGCGGGGTCTGGAGAAACCTCAAAACCATCTCGGGGCTCCAGAATACCTCCCCCCAGGCCACAGGGGGCAGGGAGTGGGCGAACAACCTGAATCTGTTTTTCAATAGATTTGACCAACCGCCCTCCCCCCTGACTGCACAACAACCACTGCTGCCTCTAAAGAAATCAAGTCCTGCTGCCCACTCCCCACTCCACCAACACCCCCCCACTCCCAACACACAGCCCCCCATCCTGACCCTGACCAGGACCCAGGTGAGGACGGAGCTGAGGAAGATCAAGGCGAGGAAGGCGCCGGGACCGGACGGCATCAGCGCAAAGCTCCTCAAGTCCTGTGCAGACCAGCTGTGTGGGATTGTGACGTATATCTTCAACATGAGCCTGAAACTGGGGAGGGTACCACAGCTGTGGAAAACATCTTGTGTGGTACCTGTACCAAAAACTTCCCACCCCAAAGACCTGAACAGCTACAGACCGGTGGCCTTGACGTCCCACTTGATGAAGACCCTGGAGAGACTGCTCCTTGCTCACCTCCGCCCCCTGGTGGAACCAGCGATGGATCCACTCCAGTTCGCATACCAGCATGGCATTGGGGTGGAGGATGCGGTGATCTTCCTCCTTCACCGTTCTCTGTCCCACCTGGAGAAGCCCGGGAATATGGTGAGGATCATGTTCTTTGACTTCTCCAGTGCTTTCAACACCATCCAACCGATGATCCTGAAGGACAAGCTGCTGCGCGCAGGGGTGGACCAGCACCTGTCATCATGGATCCTGGACTACCTCACGAACCGGCCTCAGTTTGTGAGAACCCGGGACTGTGTGTCCGACACGATCATCAGTAGCACGGGGGCCCCCCAGGGAACGGTGCTGGCTCCCTTCCTGTTCACTCTTTATACTGCGGACTTCTCACACAACACAACACACTGCCATCTACAGAAGTTCTCTGATGACTCTGCGATCGTTGGCCTCATCTCCAATGGAGATGAAGCTGAGTACAGAGGGCTTATCCAGGACTTCGTGGACTGGTGCCATCGGAACTGCCTCCAGATCAACGCAAGGAAAACTAAGGAGCTGGTGGTGGACTGCCGCAGGCATGGGCAGCCCCTCACAGTACCAGTAAATATACAGGGAACAGACATCGAGATGGTGACATCCTATAAGTACCTGGGTATTCATCTGAACAATAAACTAGACTGGTCACACAATACTGATGCACTCTACAAGAAGGGACAGCGCAGGCTGTTCCTGCTGAGGAGACTCAGGTCTTTTGGTGTACAAGGGGCGCTGCTGAAGTCATTCTATGACATGGTGGTGGCATCAGCCATCACTTTTGGAGTGGTCTGCTGGGGCAGTGGCATTACTGCAGCCGATAGGAAGAGACTGAACAAACTGATTAAGAAAGCTAGCTCTGTCCTGGGGCAGCGCCTTGATCCGATGAAGGAGATAGGAGAGAGAAGGACGGTGGCTAAACTGTCATCTCTGCTGGAGTCCGAGTTCCACCCTATGCAGGACATACTGAATGCACTGAGGAGCTCATTTAGCAGCAGACTACATCATCCCAGGTGCACAACCGAGAGGTTTCGTAGGTCCTTCCTACCAACGGCTGTCAGACTGTACAACCTAAGCAGGGCTGCTCGCAGAGATAGCAAAAAGACGTAACAAACTAATAGTTTTTTGAATGCAAAAGATGCAATAGACTTACACAATGGTCCCCTCCGGCATACAACTAGGAACTTACCGGTCGCTATGGAGGGTGAGAATATGTATGGGCACATAATCATACCATGTAGGATAACTAAGTAGACGGTTATGCTGTTTCATTCCATCTAGCAACAATGCTCTGCACTGTGTGTGTTTATATATTTACATATTTATTCCATCTAGCTACAATGCTCAGCACTGGGTGTGTTTATATATTTATATATCTACATATTATTCCATCTAGCTACATTGCTCCGCACTGTGTGTGTTTATATACTTGCATATTTATTCCACCTAGCTGCAATGCTCCGTACTGTGGGTGTTTATATATTTACATATTTATTCCATCTAGCTACAATGCTCTGCACTGTGTGTTCATATATTCATATATTTATTCCATCCAGCTACAATGCTCTGCACTGTGTGTCTGTGTGTGTGTGTATATATATATATTTTATAGTAATACGTACATATGTATATTAGCTGCTCTTGCTTGCTTGTTTTTTTTTTTTTTTTTTTTTTTTCTTGCCTTCTTATTGTTGCTCTGAGTGTTGCTATCCCTGTGCTGTTGCAATCCTGGAATTTCCCCGTTGTGGGACTAATAAAGGCTTATCTTATCTTATCTTATCTTATATCAATGAACGGGTCTATTTTCATACATAAGGCGCACCGGATTTTAAGGCACATTAAGCAAAACAAAACAGTCAGATAAGTCAAACTTTATTAAACTCATTCACAATAACTCTCAACATTGTTCAGTTGGAACACATAAAATACAAAACAATACACTCACTTCTTCAGTTAATTCCTCTTCCACAAATCCATCAAATTCTTCATCTTCAGTGTCTGAGTTTAACAGTTGGGTGATTTCGGCATCAAGCATGCCCGGATCGCTCTTGTCATTATCCGAGTCAGTCTCGTTCCTGTTACTCCGCGAGGCTCCTGACTACGGTAGCCATAATGCTCCGGCAATCCATCAAGCATGCAACTTCGTAGCTTACCAAAGTTGTACTAAAACATTTTGACAGATTTTTGAGTGCCGTGTACCACATAAAATCGGTTCGAGGTCAGTAAGCACAACCAGAATTAATACATAAGGCGCACTGGATTATAAGGCGCACTGGATTATAAGGCGCACTGTCGATTTTTGAGAAAATTAAAGGATTTTAAGTGCGCCTCATAGTCCGAAAAATACGGTATGTATTTCCAGTGTGTACCGTGCCCATAGGTGGGCTGCACGGTGGCGCAGTGGTTTAGCACTGTGGCAGCACAGTTTTACCCTCAGCCGGGGGACCGCGGGGATCATGAGATCGTGGGTTCGATCCCAGCCCCCGACCAACAGTGAGCTGTGTGGAGTTTGCATGTTCTCCCCGTGTTGCGCGGGTTTACTCCGGGATTTCTCCGGTTTCCTCCCGCACACCAAAAACATGTAGGTTTAGGGCGCTCGCGCACGCAGCGACCAGCAGCCGGTGGCTTGTCACCAGACTGCAAACCAAGTCTACCTACGGGTACAAATAAGTAACAAAAAAAAAAAAATAGCCACTGCTCTGGGGCCGGCAACTGTGTTTCTTCTGACAGTCTGCCGGTCCGACCACACCCCCCTCACTGATCACCATCAGCTGTTCCCAGCCCCGTTGATCATCTTCCCAGGCCTCGCCCAGGTGCCTCCAATCTACCATCCCCAGCAATGCGTGTACTTTAGGAGCCTTTTTCCAGTCAAGCATTGCTGGGTCATTGCACTAGACATGCGGTCGTCAGTCGCCACATGATAGTCAAAGTCGTTAAAGGAGTGTTTCTCTTGGTGCTTATTTGGACTTACTGCACAGCTCCAGCTCTTTGAGTATTTACTGTGTGTGTTTTCCCCGGTCATCCTCACCTGTATATTGTAGAGCGTCCTTGAGGACTCCTTAAGCTTCAGAGGAAACTATTGTGGAAACTGTGTGTCAGTATCTTCGTGTGTTTAATAAATGTGTGTGGTGTTAAATCCTGCGCGTAAATCCTCGTCCTTTCCTCCTCCTCCATGTGCTATGGAAGAGTGCACAGGGAGTTTATGACAGAATTACCCAGCCGGAATAAAAGGATTTAGTGGGTACACCCACACATCCTTTTCCCTTCCCCTTTTTTGTGTAATATTTTAGGACTGACCTGTGTTGGAGTTGGCCATGGATTTGGCGCCCCGAAGTTATCCGATGAGCTTGGGATGGGAGTACTGCCATGCGTTAATGGAGGTCGACAGGCTCATTGCATCGGCCAGCCTGTATTCTGCCCTGGAGGACATTCTCTGGTACGTGGGTCTGGCGGAGGCAGAGGTCCAGCGGTGTCCTCAGCTCGCTCGGCATGCCAAGGGAATGGAGAGGATCACACAGTTGTCGGTGCTGCGGCGTGGGTGTGGCGAAGGGGTGAGGAGGCCCCTTAAGAAGACCGAGCTCGCGTTGAGGGATAAGCGCTCCCGGGGCTACATTCTTCCTGCCTCTCGCCAGAGCGAGATGCCCACTCCCATTCCGGCTCCCCCAGCTCCAGCATCCAGCTCTCAATGTCGTCCTTCGAGATGGCGCCGTGGGAAGCCTTCCCCTTCATTCATGGCCATCACCCCTACTGTTCCTGCTAGGTCCAACGGGGCTGCCTTCTGAACGCCCACTTTTGTAGCCATGGAGACAGTCCCTCCTCCACCCGTTGAGGAGGGCTGGAGCACCATGGACACAGAGAGGGATGACAGCCTGCCAGCTGCAGCAGAAAACATCAGAGACCGGGAGGACAGGCAAGTGTCTTTTCATTCAACTCATTTTGAAAATAACAAACATTGTCTGTCTCCCGGAAGAGGGACCCAGTTTCAGCAGTTTGCTGCTCTCCCTCCAACAGCTGCAGCTAATAACTCTTTTTCTACCCCCCGTGTCTCCCCCATCTGCTGGTGAGCGTCTGTTGATCCAGGATTGGAGCCGTTGCACAGCGGAGGAGCTAGTTGCCTTGGAGGATCCTGCTCCAGAGCCAGCACCGAGGTGTTTCTTGGCAGCCACGCCGGTGAAGTCCCCTGCTTCTTCTCCCTGGCCAGCACCTACTCAGTCCCTGGGTGTGCCAACGGACGAGGAGTGGTCAACCCTGCTCGCCGCGCTCAACTGCTGGGTCAAAGAGGCAGCAACGAGAGAGAGGGAGGAGTGCAGCGAGAGGGAGGTCCGAGGACACTTTTCCCCAGCTGCAAGTGGTCCACCCCCCGCGCCGGCTCAATCCCCAGGCTTACCATCAGATGAGGAGTGGTCGAACCTCCTCGCTGTGCTCAACAGCTGGGTCGAGGAGGAGCATTGGGAGAGGGAAGAGCACTGCGAGAGGGAGGCCCAAGAATGCGCTTCCCCGGCTGTGAGGGTTCCACCCCCTGCGCCTGCTCAATCCCCAGGCTTACCATCGGACGAGGAGTGGTTGAACCTACTTGCCGCGCTCAACCACCAGGTCGAGGAGGAGTCGGATGAGGGTTCCCCAACGCTTGAGCTCCTCGTGACCACTCCACCTCCCTCTTCGGAGAAGACGGAGCTTCTCGGCACGACTGACTCGCTGCCCAGCGTGGCGCTTCGCATCCCAGACTATCTGGTCCCCAAGCCATCCAGGAAGAAGAGGAGGAGGAACTCCAGCTGGAAGAGGTCTCCGGTCTTGCTGCTGCAGTACAAGGAGGAACACCCGGAGGGGGGGAGACATCTTGGAGGCCGCTGAGGACATCTCATGTCAGGAGGACAGGCAAGTTATTTCTCATTTAACTTTTATGCTTGATGAACAATTTTGGCTGCCTCCTGGCGAGGAGACTCGGGGTGAGCAACCCCCTGAGTGCTCTGCCCCAGTGGCATGCTGTGCCCCCATACCCAACTTCACCCAACCCTTTCTGTGTACCCCCACGAGCTCGCTGGCACCGGATCCAGGTCACTCGAGGGGAGAGGAACCAGAGACCCGGGAGGGTCCAGCTCATGGGTCAGCGGAGAGGTCATCCTCAGGCACCACGCCAGAGGAGTCGGTGACGAGGAAGGCAGCGCACGGGAGTACCAGGACTGCTACCACCATCACGCCTGCGGCGGGGGCTGCCACAGCAGAATCATCCCCCGGACTAGACCTCCAGCCAACGGGACCCCAAACATCATTGTCGGCATTGCCGGAGTCCTGGACGGTGGTAGAGCTTGAGCACAGGCAAGTAACCTCTCCGGTAGTTCATTTGTCAATGATTGAGGGATCTGAGCCGGGTGTAGCTACCGGCCGCATCTGGACTCCTCTTGCTGGGCTCTGCTGCTGCCGGCGACCCTAACTGTTCCTCCTCTCCTATCCCCTTCTAGCTCCTTCCTAGGGTTGCCGGAGAGGAGCTGCCGCAACCCGGGTTGCCCACACATGACAACGTGGGCTCAATGGTCCCGGGGGAGGTCGACGGAGGTGTAGCACCCGACGGACTGGAGGAACCTGCGCACCCTAAATTGCCGGAGTCCTGGACAGTGGTGGAGCCCGAGTTCAGGCAAGTGTGCTCCATTATGTCAATAGTTTCAATGTTGATGTCACACTGCCCGACTCATGGTGAGGAGGACCCGGGGAAGCTCCCAGTAACCCTCGGGACCACCTCACCAGGCTCTGCCACTGCTGGCGACCCTGACCCGGTCTCTCTTTCTCCCTCTCTTGGTTTGAAGCCCCCTGACAGGGTCGTCGGAGAGCTGCTGATCCCACCAGAGGCCTCCGAGGATCAGGGGTCAGCACCAGGGGTCAAGGGGAGCATGACCTCCCCTGTTGGGGAGATCACTACGAGTGCAGCTAAACTCTAGCCGGAGTTCACCACGGGTGCAGCCAAGCTCCAGCTGGAGTTCACCTCGGGTGCAACAGAGCCTCTTCTGGAGGTCACCGTGGGTGCAATGGAGCCTCTGCCGGAGGTCACCACGGGTGCAACAGAGCCTCTGCCGGAGTTCACCACGGGTGCAACGGAGCCTCAGCTGGAGTTCACCGTGGATGCAGCAGAGCTGGCCTGGTCGGGGTCCACTGCGGGTGCAGTGGAGCCGGCCCGGTCGTGGTCCACCGCAGGTGCAACAGAGCAGTCCCGGTTGCGGCCCATCACGGAAGCAGCCATGGCCCAAGCTGGGACCACCGAGGGTGCTGTGGGTCTGCCCAAGGATGCCATGGCTCCCTTCTCCTCTCTGTCCGATGCCATGGGGGTTCCCTGTCTGCAGTCTGGTCACCCCCCTGTGAGCCTTCCAGTGGGCAGGCCGCCTCCCACTTCATCCTGCCGGTCCTGGTGGCTTTACAGCGCTGGTCGACCGCCTGAGGGACTGGGGTTCTGGGCCAGATGGCCCGTGCAGTTCGGCAGGCCACCAGACTCTGTCCGCTGGACTGCCCGCTGGATCTGGGACTCAGGGCAGCCTCCCGAGCCTCCACGCCTTTGGACTTAGAAGGGCTATTGTGGACCCTGGGCGGGGTGTTGTTTTCCCACCCTTCCTGTAACGGTCTGGGATGTTACCTTGGGTGTCTGGGAATCCACCCCTTAAAGGGGGGGCTCTGTCAGGAGCCGAGCCGGCTGGTTTTCCTCAGCTCGGGTCTTGATCTCTCTGTGGGTCTTGGGGCCGTTGTGTTTGCATGTTTAGTATGTACTTCCAGGGTGTACCGCGTCCATAGCCACTGCTCTGGGAGCGGCAGCTGTGTTTCTGCTGACAGTCTGCCAGTCCGTCCACACCCCCCTCACTGATCACCATCAGCTATTCCCAGCCCCATTGATCCTCTTTCCCGGGCCTCACCCAGGTGCCTCCAATCTACCATCCCCAGCAATGCGTGTACTTTAGGAGCCTTTTTCCAGTCACACATTGCTGGGTCATTGCACTAGACATGCGGTCGTCAATCGCCACATGATAGTCAAAGTCGTTAAAGGATTGTTTCTCTCAGTGCTTATTTGGACTTACTGGACAGCTCCAGCTCTGTGAGTATCTACTGCGTGTGTTTTCCCTGGTCATCCTCACCTGTAGATTGTAGAGCGTCCTTGAGGACTCCTTAAGCTTCAGAGGAAACTATTGTGGAAACTGTGTGTCGGTATCTTCGTATGTTTAATAAATGTGTGTGGTGTTAAATCCTGCGCGTAAATCCTTGTCCTTTCCTCCTCCTCCTCCTCCTCCTCCATGCGCTATGGAAGAGCGCATGGGGAGTTTATGACAACATCCTGGTCATAACTGACCTCGGCACATCACAAAGTGCATTTAGCTGAATAAAAAACAAACTGTCAAACACTTCAATGCATAAACCCCCCAAGAAAAGATTAATCACGTTGACAAACATTGCACATCCACTATTGTGGTTTGTTTTAACTTACCACATGTGTGAGTAGGAACCTCTTATTATAACTACACATTCCATTACACACACATATCAGTCAACCAGAAATTTCTAGTAGAGTTAAGGATGCAAAAGGCACCCACTTAAAAACTTGGGTAATGACTTCAGTCTTGAAGGTTTGAGGTTTTTCTCCAAAATTTATGACAATTTTCTTATAGTTTTCTACTTTTCTCTGTAAATTTATCTAAATTTGAAACCATTTTCCTCAAATTTGTAATTTTCTCTTGTAAAATTGACTTTTCTTGTACATTTGAGACTTTATTATAAATTTGTGGATTATGTCTAATTTTTATCTATTTTATTAATAAAATTGTTTTTTTTAATAAATTTGAAACAGATTGTGGTAAAATTTTGACTTTTTTCCTTTATCCAACTTATACTTTTGACCATTATTTTGCAGAGCCAGAACAGAACAATAACACAACATAACAAAAATATTTTCTTGTAAGTTGTCTGTGTTTTTTCAACTGATTTAAGACAATTTTGCACCGCTGAATCTGAAAATGACATCCGTTTCGACTGATCAGGTCCAGTTTTTATGCTAAGTTGTAAGCAGTTGTACAGCAGTTGTACAGTTGGACTGTAAATTAAATAGTAGACACTGATAAAGGTAAGTACATGTAAACTGAATGTTATAAGATAAGATAAGATAAGATAAGCCTTTATTAGTCCCACAATGGGGAAATTCCAGGATTGCAACAGCACAGGGATAGCAACGCTCAGAGCAATAATCAGAAGGCAAGAAAAAAAACAAGAACATCTAGTAAACATATGTACATATTACTATAAATATATATATAGACACACAGTGCGGAGCATTATGGTTGGTGAATGTGCAGCAGAAAGTCTAAGTTCTCTCTCCGCGGATGCGGCTGGCCAGCTGGAAGTCTTTAGGCATGATGGTGACCCTCTTAGCGAAGAAGAGACCCACCAGGTAGGCCTCTCTGGTCTCCTGCAGAGCCATGACGGCGAAGCTCAGGAAGCGCAGGTGGGTCTTGAAGTCCTGAGCGATCTCCCTCACCAGGCGCTGGACGGGCAGCCTACGGATGAGCAGCTCCGTGATGTCATCATTGTTCAAAATTCAGAGAATTTCAAGAAATAAAAAAGAATTTTGCATCATTTAAAGCAAAAATACTCGTATATGTAAACAAAAACGTAAAAAACATGTGGCCATAGTTCAAAAAGTTGACCTGATTGAACAAAACCAATGTGATTTTTGGATTCAGCACATCAAAATTGTCCTAAATCAGCTAAAAAACTTAGACAATAAATTTGGTGTTGACCAATGTAATTTAACTCTGATTTCAAAGAAAAAATATTTTTAAAATTATATTTGATGAAATACATTTACTTACAGTATCTCAAAAAAGTGAGTACACCCCTCACATTTTTGTAAATATTTTATTATATCTTTTCATGGGACATCACTAAAGATATGACAGTTTGATACAATGTAAAGTAGTCAGTGTACAGCTTGTACAACAATGTAAATTTGCTGTCCTCTCAAAATAGCTCAACACACAGCCATTAATGTCTAAACCACTGGCAACAAAAGTGAATACACCCCCGAAGTGAAAATGTCCAAATTGTGCCCAATTAGCCATTTTACCTTCCCGGTGTCATGTGACTCGTTAGTATTAATTCAATTCAATTCAATTCAACTTTATTTATATAGCGCCATTTCACAACAACAGTCATCTCATAGCACTATCAACTGTAGGGGGGAACCCCCACAGTTGCAGAAAGACTCCAGCAATCAGGCGATCCCCTGTGAGCAAGCACTTGGCAACGGTGGAGAGGAAAAACTCCCTTTTAACAGGAAGAAACCTCCAGCAGAACCAGGCTCAGGGAGGGGCAGTCATCTGCTGCGACTGGCTGGGGGGTGAGGGGATAGAGAAGAAGAAAAGAACAGACATATAGAGAGCAAACAGCACGATGGGGACTCAGTCTATGGGAGAGAACAAACAAATGTTAATGACCAGCAAAAAAAAATATTTCATAGAGAGTGAGGAAAGGAGTGAGGCTCAGTGCATTACTGGAGGTCCCCCGGCTGACTAAACCTATTAGCAGCATAACTAAGGGAGGGTTCAGAAACACATGATCCCTCCCTAATTGTAGGCTATATCAAAAAGGTAGGTTTTAGCCCTATTCTTAAAAACAGAGATCGAGTCTGACTCCCGAATCCAGATTGGCAGCTGATTCCACAGGAGAGGAGCTTGATAACTGAAGGCTCTGCCTCCCATTGTACTTTTGGAGATTCTAGGTATTACAAGTAATCCTGCATTTTGGGAGCGTAGTGCTCTGTTAGGATAATACGGTAGTATCAGATCTTTTAAATAAAAAGGAGCCTGATTGTTTAGACCTTTGTAAGTAAGAAGAAGGATTTTAAACTTAATTCTAAACTCTATGGGAAGCCAATGAAGGGAGGCCAGAACCGGAGAGATATGATCTCTCTTTCTAGTACCTGTTAAAACTCTTGCTGCAGCATTTTGGATCAGCTGAAGACTTTTTAAAGATGTTTTAGGACAGCCTGATAATAAAGAATTACAATAATCTAATCTCGAGCTAACAAAAGCGTGGATCAGCTTCTCAGCATCACTCTGAGACAAGATGCTCCTAATCTTGGCAATATTACGCAAATGATAGAAGGCAGTCTTAGAAACAAATTTAATATGTGAATTGAAGGACAAATCCTGATCAAAAATAACTCCAAGGTTCCTCACAGAGCTATTAAGAGAAAGAGTAACTGCATCCAAACTGAAAGTTTGATTTGGAAAGGAATTTCTAAGGTTTTTTGGACCAACAAGAATGACTTCAGTCTTATCTGAATTTAATAGCAGGAAGTTACAAGTCATCCAAGCTTTGATTTCCTTAAGACAGGCTTCTAACTTGGCTAATTGATTACTATCATCTGGCTTCATTGACAGGTATAATTGTGTGTCATCTGCATAACAATGAAAATGTATACAGTGCTTTCTAATAATGTTGCCTAACGGAAGCATATATAAACTAAAAAGAGTAGGGCCTAGCACAGATCCCTGAGGAACTCCATGACTAAGCTTTGAGTTGAAAGAAAACTCATTATTTACATGAACAAACTGGAACCTATCAGATAAATAAGATCTAAACCACTGCAACAAAGTTCCATTAAGTCCAACATAGTGTTCTAATCTATCAAGTAGAATATTATGATCGATAGTATCAAAAGCTGCACTAAGGTCTAAAAGGACAAGTACAGAAACTAATCCATTATCAGATGCAATGAGGAGGTCGTTAGTGACCTTCGCTAAGGCTGTTTCAGTACTATGATGGATTCTAAACCCAGATTGAAACTCTTCAAGTAAACCATTTCCCTGCAGGTGGTCAAATAATTGCGTAGCAACAACTCTTCCTAAGATTTTTGAAATGAAAGGGAGATTAGAGATTGGTCTATAGTTAGCTAAAGCTCCTGGATCTAGCGTTGGCTTTTTGAGTAAGGGTTTAATTACAGCCGTTTTAAAAGCCTGCGGTACATGGCCTAAAGTTAATGAAGAATTGATTATATGAAGAATAAAGCTACCAATAAGTGGGAAGACTTCTTTAAATAACCTGGTAGGAATAGGGTCTAAAAGACAAGTTGAAGGTTTGGATGAGGAAACTATTTTGTCTAACTCACAAAGGTCAATTGGAGTAAACTCATCAAGACAGACATCAAAAGAAGGAGTTGTAGTAGTTACAGTATTACAAGGTCTCAGGTGTAAACAGGGAGCAGGTGTGTTAAATGTGGTGTTATCGCGCTCACACTCTCTCATACTGGTCACTGGAAGTTCAACATGGTATCTATGGCAAAGAACTCTCAGGGGTCAGCCTGTCAGTGCTCAGACCATACGCTGCACACTGCATCAAATTGGTCTGCATGGCTGCTGTCCCAGAAGGAAGCCCCTTTTAAAGATGATGTTCAAGAAAGCCCGAAAACAGTTTACTGAAGACAAGCAGACTAAGGAAATGGATTACTGGAACTATGCCCTGTGGTCTGATGAGACCAACATAAACTTATTTGATTCAGATGGTGTCAAGTGCGTGTGGCAGCAACCAGGTCAGGAGTACAAAGACAAGTGTCTTTCCTACAGTCAAGCATGGTGGTGGGAGTGTCATGGTTTGGGGCTGCATGAGTGCTGCCGGCACTGGGGAGCTACAGTTCATTGAGGGAACCATGAATGCCAACATGTACTGTGACATACTGAAGCAGAGCATGATTCCCTCCCTTCAGAAACTGGGCCACAGGGCAGTATTCCAACATAATAATGACCACAAACACACCTCCAAGACGACCACTGCCTTGCTAAAGAAACTGAGGGTAAAAGTGATGGACTGGCCAAGCATGTCTCCAGACCTAAACCCTATTGAGCATCTGTGGGGCATCCTCAAATGGAAGGTGGAGGAGCGCAAGGTCTCTAACATCCACCAGCTCCGTGATGTCATCATGGAGGAGTGGAAGAGGATTCCAGCGGCAACCTGTGAAGCTCCAGTGAACTCCATGCCCAAGAGAATTAAGGCAGTGCTGGAAAATAATGGTGGCCACACAAAATATCGACACTTTGGGCACAATTTGGACATTTTCACTTAGGGGTGTACTCACTTTTGTTGCCAGCGGTTTAGATATTAATGGCTGTGTGTTGAAGAAAGCTTGGGTTCTTCATAGGATTGCTGGACTCACCCTCAGAGATAGGGTGAGGAGCTCAGTCATCTGGGAGAGGCTCAGAGTAGAACCGCTGCTCCTCCACATTGAAAGGAGTCAATTGAGGTGGTATGGGCATCTGATTAAGATGCCTCCTGGACGCCTCCCACTTGAGGTGTTTTGGGCATGTCCCACTGGGAGGAGACCCCGGGGCAGACCCAGGACTCAGTGGAGAGACTATGTCTCCCTGCTGGTCTGGGAATGCCTTGGTATCCTCTCTGAAGAGCTGGAGCAGGTGGCTGGGGAGAGGGAAGTCTGGGCTTCTCTTCTTGAACTGCTGCCTCCACGACCCGGACCTCCGGAAAAGCGGTAGAAGATGGATGGATGGATAGATGGTTGTGTTTTGAGTTATTTTGAGGGGACAGCAAATTTACACTGTTATACAAGCTGTACACTGACTACTTTAAATTGTATCAAAGTGTCATATTTTCAGTGTTGTCCCATGAAAAGATATAATAAAATATTTACAAAAATGTGAGGGGTGTACTCACTTTTGTGAGATACTGTAAATTTCCAAAGATTCAGTTTTCTGTTAAAATATTTCTATATACAGTATTTATAGTTTTTTTTATAACTCTCCTCACCACCCAGACCGCAGGAAAAACCTCCCTTATTTTGAAATCCAAATGTTGGCACGTTTAGTATGTCTGAAGGCTGCTGACGGATTAAAGTCATTGACTTTGTGAATTTCGATCATCTTAACTTGCCAGGTACATAATAATGAACATAAATTATTTTAATGGCTGGTGAAGTAAATCCTCAACAATTCAGTCACTCTTGCCTCTTTTCCTGCATATGAAGCCTAACCCACACCTATTTGCTCAGCGAGTCTTATTGTTTCATTACCAGCGGATTAAAACCGCAATAAATGCCTCCACTGCTTACATACCTCTAATGCTTTTTTCCCCCACTTTTAAAGTACTTTAATATGCTCATTCTTCTCTCGGACAGTGATGCTAGCGAGACACTCTGCCTGGCCTGCCGACTGGAACGCTCACATGGGTGGGGCGCTTCTGAACTCTGCATGGATGATAGTCACGCGCGTTATTCGTGCATGCGCTTGCGGACTGTCCATCCATCCATCCATCCATCCATCCATCCATCCATCCATCCATCTTCTATCACTTTTCCGGAGGTCCGGGTCGCGGAGGCAGCAGTTCAAGCAGAGAAGCCCAGACTTCCCTCTCCCCAGCCACCTGCTCCAGCTCTTCAGAGAGGATACCAAGGCGTTCCCAGACCACCTGGGAGACATAGTCTCTCCACCGAGTTCTGGGTCTGCCCCGGGGTCTCCTCCCGCGGGGCAGACCGTCATTCCTTCATATTTTTTTCTTAAATTTATGTTTCCTTCCTGTCAATCTCGCACTGGAGGAGTGGCGTCATTGGCTGGAGGGGGCCTCTCAGCCGTTCGTTGTCTGGACTGATCATAAAAACCTGGAGTACCTGCGTCTGAACGCGCACCAGGCCCACTGGTCCCTGTTCTTTGGACATTTTGATTTTTTTTTTAATTTCACCATTACCTACTGCCCCGGGTCCAGGAATACGAAGCCGGACGCCTTGTCCAGACAGTTTGCCCTGGAGGCGGCGGAGGTGACCAAGCACCCTATCCTCCCTTCATCGTGTGTCGTGGGCGCCCTCTCCTGGGGGCATTAAGGAAACGGTCCTGAGGGCACAGGAGGATGAGCCGGACCCGGGCGGGGGGGCCAGCGGGTAGACTGTTCCATCGGCCGCTCGGGGGAAGGTTATCCATTGGGACCACTCTTCCAGGTTTGCGTGTCACCCTGGGAGGGCTCGTACAGTGGACCTTCTGCAAAGGACATTTTGGTGGACATCGCTCCAGAAAGACGTCGGGGATTACATCCGTGCCTGTCCCCAGTGCGCCGCCGGCAAGACGTCCTCTTCACCACCGGCCAGACTGCTCCACCCCCTTCCCACTCCCGGCAGACCCTGGTCCCATGTGGCGTTAGATTTCAACACCAGCCTCCCACCCTCCAACGATCATACGGTCATCCTCACCATAGTTGACTGATTCTCCAAGGCCGCCCATTTTGTCCCCCTGCAGGGGCTGCCTACGGTGAGGGAGATGGCGGACCTTCTCGTCCAGCGTGTGGTGAGGTTGCATGGGATCCCCCCGGACATTGTCTCCGATCGGGGTCCACAGTTTGTCTCTCAGGTTTGGAGGCCGTTCTGCAACGCCCTGGGGACTACAGTGAGTCTATCGTCAGGCTATCATCCACAGAGCAATGGGCAGTGTGAGCGGGCGAGCCAGGAGTTGAAGGCTGCGCTGCGGTGTGTCACCACTGCCAACCCAGCATCGTGGAGCTCCCACCTTCCTTGGATTAAGTACGGCCATAACACCACCATCTCCCACCATCAAGGTGGGATCGACACGCTGGTTGTTGCCAACGTATCTGGAGACTGAAGTGAACAGACTAAAGTGCAGACGAACTAGCGGCACCTCCGTTGGTGGTGTGTGGTGGCGCACTCGCGTGGCCCCCTTCTTCTACATCGGCCGGCGGATCGTCTGGGCTGCGGGACACCTTCATCGTGCGGTGGTGGGTGGCGGAGCTGACGGTGGAGAGGCTGACCGGGATTCCGGCCGGATCGGACGGCGGCTGCGGCGGCGGAGCTCAGTGGAGGAGCTGGCTGAGGCCTCGGCTGAATCCGAGGTCGGCTGGACCAGATACTGGTAGCACCGGAGATTGTCCTGCTGTCATCGGCTGCGGGATACATCGGGAGAGCTTTGGCTTTGCTGGCAGATACCTGCTGCCGGGCTGCGACCCAGGCTAGCGGTCTCTGTTGGCCACCGGGAGAGCTTCGGATTCGCCGCCTGGTGGAACAGCGCTAGCTGGAGGCCTCCACTAGCAACCGAGGGAGCATTGGCCTCCTCGGCTTCACCGGTGGATCCAGTTATTCAATTGCTAGTCAACAGGTGAGCCTCTCCCTTGATTCTAATTAAATCAAATCAAAATCAACTAGTCATTATGCCTCCAAAAAAGAGTCAGACACATGGAGAGGAGCTGGAGGAGATTAAACTCTCCCTAAACTTTATGTCTGAGGAAATATCAAAAATAGCTAAACAACAAACGCTACTTGTTAACCTTATAGAACAAGTGCGCGAGCTCAAGGCTGAAATTGTGGACAAGGACAAGAAAATTAAATCCTTAGAAAAATGTGTGGATGAACTTGAACAATATACAAGAATGGATGACGTCATTGTGAGCGGTCTGAACAGCAGACACCGCTCCTATGCACGTGTGACAGCTGGAGTTGGTGATCAGGATGGGCAGGATGAGACGCTGGCTGAGTCACACACTCTTGAGCAGCAGGTATTGACCTTTTTCAGTTCAAATAACATTGTTGTGGACAATGAGACTATTTCGGCTTGCCACACATTACCCAATAAAAATAGTAAATTAAAACCAGCGATTGTCATCCGATTCGTCAGTAGGAAAGCAAAAATTGATCTTCTGCGACAAGCAAAAAAACTGAGAGGAACGGCTGTCTACATAAATGAACATTTAACAAAAAAGAACTCCGAAATAGCTAGACAAGCCAGGGCCCTCAGAAAACAAGGAAAAATACAGTCGACATGGACAAGAAACTGTAAGGTGTGGATAAAACTGCTTGGCACTCCAGAAGACGCTAAAGTAATGTTGATTAGAGAAATGGAGGAATTGGATAGATTTAAACCTTAGCCCTGATTCAGCAATAACGGTGCAGTAATCATGAGTGGAAATTTTGTGTTCTTTTCCTTTTTTCTTCTTGGTGTACATGGTTGTCATAAATTATGTTTAGTACTTTAGTCAATCATTCTTCCTCATTTGATGATGGAGGTGTAGTGGGGCAAATTGAAGCTGGAAATTTTGTTAGTGCTGAACAGCAACCACAGGACATTTTGGGAGGTGTTGACCCAGACAACAATTATTTTGGTCATATTAATAATAAGTGTGTTTATTATGAAGAACAACAATTAAATGGAATTATGAATTTGGATCAAACATTAACAATAATACATATTAATAGTAGGAGTCTCTATGCAAACTTTGATAGTATTAAGGAGTTTTTGAATCAATTTAATACACCATTTAGGATTATTGCAATAAGTGAAACATGGATTAATGAAGAAAAAGATGTAAATTTTGAACTAGATGGATATGAGATGTACACACAAAATAGGAAATGTAAAAGTGGTGGTGGGGTAGCACTGTATGTTGATAGAAAATTAAAAAGTAAAAAAGTAGACAGTATGACATCAGCAGTGAATGAAAGTATGGAATGTTTAACAATTGAGATTACGATGGAAAAAAGAAAAAATATAATAGTAAGTTGTATATATAGAGCACCGGGATCTGATATGGAAAAATTTAAAAATGGGATGGAAAAGATGTATGCAAAAATAAGACAAAAGGATATCTTTATTTGTGGTGACTTTAATATAGATTTGATGAAAACAAAACAACACAAACCAACTGAAGATTTCTTAGATACAATGTATAGCTTAACCTTATTTCCAAAGATTACAAAACCTACAAGAATAACGACACACTGTGCTACCCTGATAGATAACATTTTTACCAATGTTATTGAATATAATATGGTGAGTGGTATAATAATAAATGATATTAGTGACCACTTGCCTGTATTTGTTTCTTTAGATGTTAATTATGGGGCTAATGAGAGTAAGAATAATAATAAACTATGTAAAAAGATTATCTATAAAAGAATACGAACAGAAGATAGAATCAGGGATTTAAAAGAAGACTTAATGTTACAGAACTGGGATGTTGTCTATAGAGAGAAAAATGTGGACTTGGCATATGATAAATTTATTGATATATTTAAATTATTATATGATAAAAACTGTCCAATTAAAGAAATTAATAAAAAACACATACAAAAATTGCCCATGGTTAACCAAAGGGTTACAAAATGCTTGTAAAAAGAAAAATTATCTCTATAAAAATTTTATTAAATTAAGAACTAAAGAATCTGAAAAAAGATATAAAACATATAAAAATAAATTAACTGATATAATACGAACTAGTAAAAAATTATATTATAGGAAAATGTTAAATGAAAATAAAAATAATATAAAAGGAGTCTGGGATATATTAAACAAATTAAGGAAAAATGGAACTAAGAAAATGATATATCCAGAGTATTTTACTGATAATTGTGGTGATATTTATGATAAGAATATGGTAGTAAATAAAATGAATAAATTTTTCGTAAGTGTTGGGCCAGAGTTGGCAGCAAAGATTCCAAATCAAGGAAAAGACACTGTGAGTGAGACTTTAATTGGAAGTAACCCTCGGTCAATTTTTCTTACAGCGGTGGATGAACTAGAGGTAAAATCTGTTGTTGAAAAGTGTAAAAATAAATTATCTACTGACTGTGATGGTATTGATATGGCACTAATAAAAAGAACTGTTGATGGTATATTAAAACCATTCACATATATTTGTAATTTATCATTTCAAACTGGTTCATTCCCGCAGAAAATGAAAATAGCAAAAGTAATTCCATTATTTAAGCAGGGAAATAAACACCAATACACAAACTACAGACCAGTATCACTTCTCCCACAATTTTCAAAAATTCTGGAAAAACTTTTCAACAACAGATTAGAAAACTTTTTAAATACACAGGATGTGCTGAATCAGAACCAGTATGGGTTTAGAGCCAAGAGTACAACATCATTGGCGATAATGGATGCAACAGAGGAAATAATAAATGCATTAGATCAAGGAAAATATGCAATTGGTGTGTTTATAGATTTTAGAAAAGCATTTGATACAATAAATCATTCAATACTTCTTAATAAATTGCAAATGTATGGTATTAGGGGAATTGCTCTGAAATGGGTTACAAGTTATCTATCTGAGAGACAACAATTTGTGAAAATGGGAGAATATCTGTCTGGGTGTATGGGAATTGCCTGTGGGGTCCCCCAAGGGTCAGTATTGGGCCCCAAATTATTTAACATATATATAAATGATATATTCCAAGTTTCTAAATTATTAAAAATAATATTATTTGCTGATGATACTAATTTATTTTATTCTGGAAATAATTATAATCAACTAATCCATACTCTAAATAATGAATTAAATAAGCTAAAAAAATGGATGGATTGTAATAAACTATCACTAAATATAGATAAAACTAAGGTAATGATATTTGGTAATTGTAAAAATAAAGAAGATATACACATTCATATAGATAATGTAGTTATTGAAAAAGTTAAGGAGATCAAGTTTTTGGGTGTAGTACTGAATGATAAAATTAGTTGGAAACCACATGTCAGATACATACAAAATAAAGTTGCAAAAAATATTGCAATTATAAATAAAATTAAGCAGGTCCTAGATTATAAATCACTTCATATTTTGTATTGTTCATTAGTACTTCCATACTTGACTTATTGTATAGAAGTTTGGGGTAACAGTTATAAAAGTAAACTTAATTCATTGTTAATATTACAAAAAAGGGCAGTCCGTGTTATACACAAAGTTGGGTACCTCGAACATACTAATTTATTGTTTTTACATTCAAAGTTATTGAAATTATGGGATCTGGTTCATTATTACACAGCACAATTAATGTTTAAAGTTAGTAAAAACCTCTTGCCACACAATATACAGAATCTATTCAGGGAGAGAGAAGGGAAATATAATTTACGGGGGAATACAAAATTTAAAATTCACTTAGTAAGATCTACACGGAAGAGTTTTTGTGTGTCTGTGTGTGGGGTAAAATTGTGGAATGGGTTGGGGGAGAAACACAGGCAATGTCCCAACATCCATATATTTAAATCAACATATAAAGAAATGATTTTTGAGCAGTATGAGAATGAAGGGCAGTGATGTTACATTGTGTCTTCAGTGAGGGAAGGTTGTTGTGTGTTATGGTGATTGTGAAGGTGATGGTGTTGTTTGTGTTTGCATTGAACATGCCAGAATTGTATGTTTATTGTTGTTGTAATATTGTTGGATATGGACTCGTCATTGTTGTGTTCATTTTTGTTGTATAAATTGACTATGGTGTATTACGTGAATGTGGTTGTGGATAATGATGATTATGATTAATACTGTTAATTTGTTTGTGTGGAGGAAGGGGTGGGACTGTATAAGCGTTGGCTTCTTCCCACTCCTTTTGAAACATTTTATTTTGTTTGTTTTTTTGTTGTGTTTTGAACTCTCTTTTTTTCTTTCTTTAACAATGTTCAAATAAAAATCAATCAATCAATCAATCTCCTCAGCAATCAGCATGTCCCCTTTTGAGGCCTCGCTGGGCTACAACCCCCGCTGTTCCCGAAAGAGGAGGGGGACATCGCCGTTCCTTCCATCTGTGCTCATCTGAAGCGCTGCTGTTGGCTCTGGAGAGCGACCCAGGAGGCACTATGACACACGGCAGAGCGCAACTCCTCGGTGGGTAATCGCCACAGGGCTCCAGCTCCCACCTACCAGGTGGGTCAACAGGTATGGCTTTCTATGAAGCATATCAACTTGAAGGCTGAGAGGAGAAAGATCTCACAGCGGTTCATTGGGCCTTTCCCCATTAGCCGCATCATTAACCCTGTTTCTGTGCGCCTAGTTCTCCCCCCTCCTCCCTCCGCATCTGTCCAACCTTTCACGTCTTGCAGGTCAAGCTCTTCTGCTCCAGCCCTTTGTGTCCCCCTCCCAGGTCTCCACCTCCACCGATGGTGATCGACGGCGACCCGGCTTGGAAAGTCAGCGTCATCCTGGACGTCCGATGCTGGGGTCGCGGACTGCAGTACCTGGTGGACTGGGAGGGCTATGGTCCGGAGTGGAGATCCTGAGTGCGTCCCTCCTTCGTGCTGGATAAGCAGCTCATCAAGGACTTCCACCAGGCGCACCCAGGTAGGCTGGAACGACCGCCGAGAGGCATCTTGTAGGGGGGAAGTACTGTCATGGCTGCCCTTTATCCTCAGCTGCACGCACACTTGCTCTCCATTCCAGTCTGGGTTATTTAAATCGTGCGGTCCTGAGATCGGCACGGAGTCATCTGTCTCTTTACCCAGAGACTCGCCAATCTCCAAGCTGAGCTTCCAAGCCTCACCTGTTCTTCCAGTCCTGCCTGTCGAGACAGGACTCACCTTCACCTCCAACCAAGTAAGCCTCCGTTCATTCCTCTAACCTCTCAGAGTCCCCTGTGCACAGGTGGAGGTCCGTGGCGGCGGACCTCTTTCCCTCCTGGCGGCGGACCGAGCTGCACTGCTTCACACACCAATGCTAACCACCATTGGGACTGCGGGCACTGTCCTCCTGGCCGTAGTCGCTGAGCTTAACCTGAGTTCCACCTCCACATCGCAAACAGTAAGCACAGAGCAATCTCGTACATTCCCTCCAGGGTCTGCCACTAATTCTCCCTCTGTCTGTTTGTCCATAGAGTTGCCAGGTTGTGCGGTGCTCTGCTCGCCCCACCAGATACACACACACACACACACACACACACACACACACACACACACACACACACACACACACACACACACACACACACGCATCCACACACACACATTATTTACAATAAAGAGATAATTGTGTTTATACTCGAGTCGTGTCTGCTCTTTGGGTCTGAAACCATGTCATATATAAAATACACACACATACACAGAAATATAATTAATGCCTCGATAAATATGATTAATGCCTTTAAGTGTACAAATGATAATAAAATTGGAAGCATGTCTACCATGATGCAGAAAATAGTGAAGAATTAAATGCAGAAGATATGTTCAGTAGAGATATATACTGTAGAGTGCATGCCTGTACACACAAACATATACTGTATATATATCTTCATATTTCTTGATGCATTAACAAGCAAATATGTAGCCTGAATGGGGGAAAGCACTCTCACAAAACTGTACCTCTGCTAAGAGTCTATTTTACTGCTCCTGACAAAAGGCAGAACCCTAAAACAGCAGCGAGTGACGTCTTCAGACTTCATATACTGCCTGTGCGGAACTTGAATATCTCAGAATGTGACACACTTCGGCCGAGAGTGAAATTAATATAAGTTGACCTTTTTTCTTCTACATTTCTTCTTTTCTCTAAACTGCCATTCCTACTAATCCTGCCATTGCCAAGATAGTTATTGTTGATTTTACACAGGGTATAGAAGGAGAGACAGCCACCAGAAAAACTTATTTATGCAGCGATTTAAAAAAAGAGTGCTTACATAGCCACAGCCTCCTGGAAACTGTATCTGCTGCAGCACCACCACACCTGACCCCTTGAGACTCTCCAGACTGCAGGCTATTATATTCATGCTCTATACTGTATGAATTACAACTTTCATGAGGTGCTTATTTTTGCATCTTAAATTTTACTTTGTACCCTTTGTGTTGTCTTAATCTTAAAAGCAAAAGTGAAAACAGCTGCTAGCCCACAAGCTGAAAAGAACGCCAGTTTCACCATCATATCAGGCGACACCACATCACAGGGTAGATCAGTTTGCACTGCACGTGCCTAACATCCTGTCACTGTTTTCAGGGCTGACACAAGAAGGGTTTGACATACGTGTCGACAAAGCATCAACCAGCCTGAGTCAATTAACAATATTCCATTCTGATGCCTTATACTGTATACTTATAGTCATGTGAAAAAATTAAGATTTCCTGTATAAGCCTCTGTGTGTGTGTGTGTGTGTGTGTGTGTGTGTTTAACATATTTGGACATATGGATATTTAACATCATTGTTTAAAATACTGGGAGATTCATGTAATACAACTAAACAATTAAAAATGAATTAAAGACTTTTCTCAAATTTTCTGTAAAATATAATTCTAAACAAATAGTGAGGAATATATTAGGATACCCCCATCTTTTTTAGGATTATTTTAGGACACCCCCACTTTCATTCCCACTTAAAATGGCTAAAATAAATGTTAAAAAATGCAAATAAAAACAAAAACAAGGGTTAAACATAGATACTGTGAACATTTCTTAATAAAGAACTTAAATTTATTGGGGTATCCTTACTTCTTACATGACTGTAAGTAGGGACATTCGCCACTGCTTCAGCCTATACCTCGACTGCATGGGAGCTAACCTACTGTATACGACTCTTGCTCTACTGCCGAGAGATTTTGTGTGTCTATGTGCAGCTTATGCACACGTCGATGCGCAGCTGCTGGCCTTTCTCCCTGCCCGAGGCCAGAAGGCACGATCCCTCAGTCCCTGCCAGCTTTTCGTGGACCGGGGGCCACTGCTGTCAGAATGGCAGGCGTTTGTGGGCGGCTGCTATTAGTGAGTCTTCTTCACGCCGGATTCTGGAGTTCCATCAGCTGGTTGTGTAACTTGTTTCTTGTGGGGCAGGGAGGCGGGGACGCATGTCTGTGTGTGCACTGGGAGGGGAGGTGCGAGGAGTTGGGGGGCTAACTTTTGGCACCGGAGTAGGCCAGTACAGTGGACAGTCATTAGGTGGGGTGATACAGGCTTACGAAGTGGTAAGAAATGTAATTTAGGGGTATCAGAGTAAGGCTGCCTGGCAAGAATGAGAAGTGTATAAAAAACAAATTGTAAGTTTTGATGAGAAACCTATGAGCAGCTGTCCTCCCCATGTCCGTGTTTATGGTTCGGTCCCGTCTCCTGTACAGAGCAGCAGCAGGGGCAAACCATCACATTTGGTGCCCAGCGTGGGGGCGGTTGGTGAGCTGTCGAGCTCCAACTATCCCATGGAGCTTTTCTTCTGTCTTTTCAGTACAATTTTGACTAACCTCATTTGCATCTGCTAATTAGGTCCTGTTAGCATAATTCATACACATGACCCCCCTTTTGAAGCTAATGAATAGATACATCTCCAGACAACTCCCAAAGAGCGTTTAATGAGACTCAACTTACCGCAAGAATGCTGTTACTGCGAAGCAGAGTCGAGAAGGAAAATCAGAGGTATTACATTTTGTACCTGAATAGTCAGAGGAGAGTTGGATATTAAAGGGGTTATCAACATATTCATACCTGGCTGTAGATTAAATTATAATGTGTGCTTTTCTTTTCACGCTGAATAAAAAGTTTTTCATTAAAATCCCGTCCATTTGTAATCACATGGAAAATACGCCGCAGATGGAAGGATATGGATCAGAGCTGTGATTTTTGAAACGATCAACCTTATATTTCTCTTTAGATGGGATATATGCAAAACATCAAGTTATGAATATTCATCGAGAAGAACGGTAAACATGATTCATCTTATACAGCTGGGCATTATTCACAGAGGCAATGTGTAGAATAGAGCAGCACCTTCCTGTCGGGTTGTCAAAGCAGGAAAAAAAAAAGCTTCACCATGTTCTTACATATTTGAGACGACGCAGGTTCATGTTATCAGGATGTACCGCTGATATGAGATCAGAGCTTTCACAGTTACCTTTGTCGTTAGCATTAAATTATAAAAAAAAGTACATAAATAGTGTACTAAAAATCATTAATAGTGTGTTTTCCTGGCCATTTAATGTGTTGCTAGCCGTATTTATTTTAGTGTTAAGGTAAGACGCAAAATGATGAGAAAGTTTTTCTAGCATTGTGCTTTGTAAAATCTCATGTATTTCTAATAGAGGGTAATGCAACTGAAAATCCAGCTCGTAGCACAGATTTATTTGCACACTACAGAATGGAGTGTTGGAGTTGTGCTGCCATTCTGCTGCAGAGCTCCACCTGGCTGATTGAGTGAGGACTCAGCGGGGAGTCTTGAATCATCTCAGCTGAGGCCTCATAGCCTGGCCTGGCTGGAGCCCTCATGATGTGATACTGTAATGAGCCAGGCCTCAGTGTGTTTGTGTCAGAGTGTGGGTGCGCTTGTGTGTGTGCGCGCATGGTCTGTGGGAGTCTATATGTGTGTACGCATAGGGGTGCGCGTACATGTATGCAATTGTGTGTGTGTGTGTATGTGTGTGTGCGTGCGTTTGCTCCCGTCTGCTCCCTCCAACCGGTTGATCTTTCACATTTTGCACGGGCAGGAGGGACAGGAGGCTGCCAGGCTGCGCCCGGAGCCTGGGTACAGTACAGTTAGCAATGCCCGGCATTCATTAGCACCTCCCAAGCTGTCTGCACTTTTACCAAACGCTCTAGCTAGCTAACATGCACTGGCTCCCTGCACCCTGCTCTTGTCACCCCAGCAAAGGCCTTCACCATGCGTTGGCTCGACTCAGCCACAGCTGAGGCCTCCAGTCTTGGCTTGGGCCACTTCAACTTTGTCACAGTTCAGCACAGTCACACAATGGAAAGCCAAGAAGCTTTGTCAGAGTTCATAAAACTTATAAAAGAACATGTTAAATAACTCCTTCACTTCTTCCACTGCTACATCCAGAGACCTTTGAGCCATTCATCCGAGGTTATGTACACATATTACTGGGGTTTAAAGTTGTGTTTTTAGTGAGAAATATTTACCGAAACCTCTCTTCTTTTTATTCCATGCTTTAACTTCTAAGTGGCCAGTGACTCGTAGCCCTTTTTCACAAACACATGGTTGAATTAATATCTAAAAATGTGTAACTGGGTACCAACTATCATGTATTGACATTGGCCTGCATTATGCAACATGATTTTGCACTTTATAGGATGCCTGGGTGTGAAAAAATTTTCACCCATCGCCAACTGGGGCAAAATTCATTTCCTGAAAAAAAAAAAAAAACACCTCTGGTTTGCCCTTGTATGGCAAAGAGCACATCAAGCAATATTAGTGGGAAGCTGATATGGGGATTATTGTTTGCACAGTTGCTGTTTCCGCACAACAACTTAGTTTAATGAGATGTTGAAGTATCACAAAAAACAAAACTGGGTGACATGATGGAAATAATAACTTTGAAAGTGCTTGTCTAGCAGCATCTTGTAAATACTGTATGTTTATGTTTTTGTGACCAGAAGAGGCCTTTTGCACACACTCACGCATGCATATGGTTGGCACTCTGCTGAGTGGGTCACTTTTACACTTTGCACGATCGTATGCCTTAATGACAGTTCTCTGGGAAGGAGCGAAAGAGCAGCGAAAAAGGAGGGAGCTAAAAAAAGGACCAGACCTAAGGGCTGAAGCTGCTGCAGGTGACACAACAAAGTGTTGTCTCACCTCATCACGCTTCTCTTTGTTTAACACATCTACCCCCCCACCACCCCCCACTCTCACCCACTCTCTCTCCCATAATCATATGTTTTCTCTCTCTCCTCTCCTTCTCCGCTCGCTCCCTAGCAAGATCAACAGGCTGGGAATACCTCTGAGAGCTGCGACCGGGGTGCAAAGAACACAGCAGGAGTGGTATTCGCCAGTCTTGGCACTTTCCCAGCCAACTCCATTAAAGCCTGTATAATCTTATTCTGCAGTAATTTTGAAAACCCCTTTAAGAGTGTTTTCACGGCTCCAGAAATGTGTAGATGTGTCAATAAAAATGTGTAGATTAGATGGAAAGGCCTTGCATGTTTTACCATTACAGTCACAAATCAGCTGACCAAAGTGGGACATTAATCAAACCTCTAGTCCTAAACAGTTTGTTGTGTGGTATAAAAAACTAGAACCAGTAGCAGAAGCCAGAGGCATTTTTTTGAAACAGCACAACTTCTTTATTGATTATCAGAAAGACCGACTGATTCTACCATCTAAAAAAAAGCAACTAACCCCTGCCCCCCAAGAAAAAAAAAATAAGAATCTTTTTTAGTTTGCATTTTATTGATAGGAAAAAGTGAAAACAGTTTATGTACTTTTTTCAATGGAGACTAAATCATCACAAGTTAAACATGCATTTTTAAAGTCTGCATTAAATGGATACAAGAAAACATTAAAGCATAATAATAATTATCCTTTCTAAATCTTGAACTCACAAATATTTCTACATTTATGGTATCTAGCTAGCTTTGTCTCATGATGTGGCAGGCAGTTTATAATACATTTTACTTCAATAACACAAGATTTACTTCATAAGTTGGTCTACCACAACTACTGGTGTGCAGAACTTATTTATGACATCCTTAAAAAAACAACTTTGGCATAATATTACAATCATCACTCCTGCAAACTTGATTCTTGGATGTCTCTAAAATGTTTTCACCGCTCTGTGGATTGTCCTCTTATTATGGTGGAGAGGTCTGAGTGTTCTAATGATCACAGGAACTTGTTATAGTCTGGGCTTGATCTTAGGATCAAGCCCACGCTTTATGTTTATTTGTGTTTTCTGTATGCTCCCCTGATTTAGTTTATTGTGATTATTTGCTTTATTTGCCTTCTGTGTCTTCCCTGGGTCCTCTGCCATTGCCTCCTTTGTTCCCCCCAGTCTGTTTTTGGTTCTTGTGTGTATAGTGGTTTACCTATTGTTTCCAGCAACTCATGTTTTCCAAACTAATAGCCACTTCCTTCTCGTATTGCTTCTGCTTTGGTGCCCTGTATGTTCATTGCTATGTTTCATGTGCATCCCCTGTTCGTGATTGTCTGTACAGCCCCACCCGTCCTGTTCCCCTCAGCTGCACCTACTTCCCTGCTACCCTTGTTTCCCCAGCTGTCTCTCGTTGTGATTATCCGTTTCCCTATATGTATCAGTGTTCAGTGTCTGTCTGATGTGGCGTTGTCATCTGTTTTTCTCTGCCGGCATCCTTGTATTCTGAGTTTCCCAATGAGTTTATTTACCATTTGTGTCTCGAGTTGTTTTCCAGCCCATGTGCTGTATTTTGTTTGTTTATTTGTGTTTATGAATAAATCATCATGTTACACTGGAGTTCTGACTGCTATTGGAGTCCTTCTTACCTGCCTACCGGAGGTGCCCCTGACAGGAACTATGTTTTTGGGGGCAACTTGTGATCAAATCCGAAACTTATGAAGTAGTGTTAACCTATTTATTCAAGGGCTATTCATTAAATATTTCCTATGACTCATTTCCCATGGACTGAGTGGAGCTAAACTTGGCACAGGATTAGTCTTTTTCTGCATGGGTAACACCAAGGGTCACACACTTCTCCCATTGCATTAAGCTGCTGTGGAGAATTTGCCTGTAGAAGTCTGCAGGTTGACTTGACCTTAGAAATCAGCATTTCATCGTCTTGAAGTGCTTTCTCTTTAAAAATGACTTCATGATTGGGAAGAGGTGGAAGTCAGATTGCGCGAGTGTTATGTCTGGATGTAGGGACCAGTGGACATGTTCTTTGTGTTGAAGGTTAGCTTTAATGAACTGCTAACTAAATGCGGGGGAACCATAAAGCAACAAGCTAACGGCTAGTGGGAGTGTAGTACAGCAGGTAGCAAGTGGAAGGCGGAGCACCAAAGAGATAGTCTCCTGCCGTTAGGCCATTAACTGTTTAACTGTCAAGATTTCATGGACCGATCACTCCCCTAGTGGCACAGCGCAGCGCTGTGCCTGTCAGGTGATATGACGTGCTAAACACTCCCCAGTTGTACTGAGAATTTGTTCCTAATGATTTCACCTCACAAGGTGGCACAACACATATAACTTACTGCTCTTGCCTTGGAGGAATCATGGCCAACAAGAAGCATTCATATTTACACCAAAGAGGAAGAAATTTTTCTTTTTTGTCTTCTTATTGATTAGACAAAAAAAAAGGACATCTACCAATCGACGGAGGAGCATTTGCTCCCAGATTTGCCAATTATGATTCAAAAAGAGATTATTTAGCTTATATATATATTTAGCTTATAATATATGTCCGCTGCGTAACCTCGCAGCGAACATATAAATTGATGCGAGCCCAAAATGCAGCAAAGTAATGTGTTTATTTACAAAGGAAGAATGTACAAAAAATGTCCAAATAACAGTTACAGATGGGAATGGGAAAGACAACCCGCTGCGAACCTAGTAGGCTAGAGGAAATGCCTAATGCGCTCCAAGCAATCAGGAGCAGAGGAAGAAGGCACAAAATGAGGACTTACAGAAATGTTGGAGTGGAAAGGCTCAAGGCAACAATATGATTAGTCCAAAGGAAAACAGCCAATAATCCGGTAAGTCAGGATGTCCATGTTCACTTAAGCTGCCACACTGACTGGTCACACTGCCTCCCTATAAGTACACAATACATGAACGAAGGCAAGTGGACACAGCTGTGTGGCAAGCAGGTGCATGAATGATTGGATGTGTGCATGAGTGAGTGTATGTGCATGCGTGCGTGCATGTGGTGATGGAAAACGGCCAGTGAATGTCTGGCAAAAGGAGGAGGCGTGGCCGTAGGGCTGGCAGAGAGCAAGGCTTAATCTGCCAGCTGGAATTAATAAGCAATGATCAAAACTTACAGCCACGGGTCATGGATGGGGTTGAAACAACCCCGAACATGACAGAGCCCCCCCCCTCCCAAGTGGTGGATACTAACTAACTAACTAACTAACCTGCACTTATATACCAGACACCCACTGTACCATCAGAACAGAAAACACAACCTGCCTCCTCCCCTCCGCTCAAAAGGCCAACACAACAAACTAGGGTGGGAGGTGGGTGAAAACAGGTTAGGAGGGATCAAACAAGAAAAGAAAAACACCACAATACAACACAATGAACACTTCCCATCCCCAAAACTAAGCTAACCCACCCCACCCCCAGGAGTCCCACAGTTCAGGGGGCTGGCCAGAGTCCAAGGACCAGCAGGTGGCCGTAAATTCAGAGGCCGGCCAAAATCCCAGGGCTAGCAGGTGGCCTGCAGAACAGTTTCAGGCGGCCTGCCAGGGCATACGAGCCACCTGGCAAGGGAAATCAGCCTTTCAGGTGGCCTGCCCACATGATTAAGCCACCAGAACCGGAAGGGCAGATGAGGCGGTGGCCTATCCACCAGAAGGCTGAGAGGTGGGTGGCCAGACAGAGGAAGGGGAACCCCTGCGGTTACTGGCGGCGGAGGAAATAGAACCGCGACGGTGCCCAGCAGAAGGAGGAGGAACACCCACAGGGCCTCCAAAAGGGAAAGGAAGACCCCAGTGTCCCCAAACTGTCCCGTGGCACACTCGGTGGTCCTGACGTAGGACTGAGACTCCGTAGAACCCACGGTCGACCTGGGCTGGGCCATGGCTGCATCTGTGGTGGTCCCGGTCTGGGACAACGTTGCACCCCCAGTGGACCCCGACTGAGCCATGGTTGCACCCGTGGTGGACCCCAGCTGGACCCTTGTTACACCCGCGGTGGGACCCCGGCTGGGTCACTGCTGCACCTTCGGTGGTCCCTATGTGGGACTGGAGCTCGACTGCAACCTCAATGACCTCCTTGGCAGGGAAGGCTGGACCCACAGTGACCTCCAGTGGTGAACCTGGGTCCCCAGACCCATCTGGCGATGTTAGACTTCCTCCGGCGACCCTGGAAGAGGACTCAGATAGGGAGAAAGAAGGGTCAGGGTCGCCAGCAGTGGCAGTGGCAGAGCCCGGCGATGCGAGTTCAGGTGCAGCGTGTGGCTGCAGCTGGCTCTCCTCACCTGGAACTAGGCAAAAATGCTCTATGAGGGAAAGAAGAAAGACAAAAGAGAGCACTTGCCTTAGCTCGAGCTTTACCACCGTCCAGAACTCCAATGATCCAGGCGATGTTTCCACGGGCTCGGCCTCCTGGAGGCGCAGCTCGGGCGTTGACTCTGCTGTGGTGGCCTCCGCAGCAGGCATGGTGGTGGTCGCAGTCATCGTCGTCCCAGCCATTGTGACCCACACTGGTGACTCCTCCAGCGTGGCGGCAGGGGTCTGGCTCACCATTTCTGCGGGCGAAGAATCCTCCCGGACCTCTGGCTCCTCCCAGTCCTGGCTGTCCAGCTCCAGCGCCGGTGTATATTCAGGTGAGAAGGGAGAAAGCATGGAGAGGGCTGGTGAGCAGTTCATGGCTGCAGCAGGTAAAGAGGTCTCTGGGGACTGCACACCCAGAGACTCTCTACCAGGGATCAGGCAAGAATTTTCAACAATTTTAGGAACAAATGAAGAGATTACTTGCCTGTTCTCCTGGTCAATGATGTTTCCTGCTACAGCTGGCGAAGTAACATCCCTCTCCATGGCTGTGACGGCCCTGGGCTCCTTCATAGGCTGCAGAGAAGCCCCCAAAACCCGCACCAAAAGGGATGGATAAGAGGAGTAACCTGCCCCACCCCTTGGCGGAGTTAAAAACGGAGGATGAGATGGCTGCAGGTCTCCTCTCTTCAGAACTGCGATCAATCTCCGCCGGCCCCAACCATTTGTGTTTCTTCTTATTCCCTCGCAATGGAGCGAGGCCGGGCTCAGGAGACAGAGGCTATCTGGGTGCTGACAGCTGGTGGAGGAAAACGGCTGAGGCCCGGGAACGCCTCTTCTTCGGTGTGCATCCGGGCTTCTCCGGGCGCTTTCTGTCCGCTCCGCTGTTCTCCTGCTATAGCGCAGCGATCAGGGTGATTCTCTCCCTCCCCTCAGCGTGCATCATCAGCTGAGGGCAGCCGCGAGCTGTAGCGTCTGCCAGTCCCACATAATGTCGTCTGGAGCAGAGTAAACGCGTGCCGCCAAGATCAACCCGTCTATTTTCATCAGGGCTTGGTAGCATTTCCACCCCAGACGCATTGGATAGTCTCTGCTACCCGGTAAGTCCATCCTGAATGTAACTCCGGAAAGGGAAAAACACACAGGGAGTAGTGAAGAAAAAACATGGCACGTTACTTCACTGCTTGGGCTCTTTGCGGTGGCAGCTTACTGTCATGTCTGCTGCGTAACCTCACAGCAGTCATATAAATTGATGCAAGCCCAAAATGCAGTAAAGTAACGTGTTTATTTACAAAGGAAGAATGTACAAAAAATGTCCAAATAACAGTTACAGATGGGAATGGGAAAGACAACCCGCTGCAAACCTAGTAGGCTAGAGGAAATGCCTAATGCACTCCAAACAATCAGAAGCAGAGGAAGACGGCACAAAATGAGGACTTACAGAAATGTTGGAGTGGAAAGACTCAAGGCAACAATATGATTAGTCCAAAGGAAAACAGCCAATAATCCGGTGAGTCAGGATGTCCATGTTCACTTAAGCTGCCACACTGACTGGTCACACTGCATCCCTATAAGTACACAATACACGAACGAAGGCAAGTGGACACAGCCGTGTGGCAAGGAGGTGCGGGAATGATTGGATGTGTGCATGTGTGAGTGTGTGTGCGTGCGTGCGTGCATGTGTGTGCATGTGGTGATGGAAAACGGCCAGTGAATGTCTGGCAAGAGGAGGAGGCATGGCCATAGGGCTGGCAGAGAGCAAGGCTCAATCTGCCAGCTGGAATTAATAAGCAATGATCAAAACCTACAGCCATGGGTCATGGACGGGGTTGAAACAACCCCGAACATGACAGTTTGTTTATTGTTTTGTTTACATTGGTCTGCATTGTACTGATTTTCTGGTTCATATACTTTGAAGATAAGATAACAAAATGCCCAAAACAAGAAACGGTGACAAAAAGCAGATCCATTCTTTGTGTAAATATGTTCAAAGTCCATTTTTGACTCAAAGTGGCATTATGCAAAGTAGATGTGCAAATTTACTCATATCTCAAACTTTGGATCATATTCTACATCCTTCTAACTGACAATAAGCCATTATCGCTTACCACTTTCAAGTTATCGCTTTTGAAATCTCTGACATCTGATCTGAATATTTTCTTGAAAAAAATCTTGACCACTAGGGGGTTATGGCGCAATTTGGAGGTTGTTTAATATAGTCACGGCGTGATGACGTCATGTTGTACATGCGTCCCCACGTCTGTGATGTATATGGTGGTATTCCAGTTTGCCACATTTATCCCCCCCCCCGGGAAAAAACAGAACTCTGCTGTGATGGTTAACATTAGCTGGGTACCTTGATTGTGGCATACTGCTAACCAGTGTTGGGAGTTACTGTAATGCCACTACTTTTGCAGACGTGCTGTGTAATGGAATGGACATTTTCTTTGGATCACTGCACATCGGATTAAATCCATAATCATAAAGGTAAGATAAACATGGACAGCTTTATGCAGTGTTGCACTCTCACTCCATAATGAGGAAATTACTGGAAATATCATGTTGATTTTCTTCGGATTTTTCCCACAATAAGAGCTCTCAAGGCAGGATAAAACAGACTGAATATGTTCTAAAAGCTCTGTCTGAAACAGTCTCTTTTTAGCCTGACATTAATAAACCCATAATATAATCCATTAATTAAATTATCTTGCTATGTGTGCAAGATGTCCCACTCGTGGAATGTTTTACATTGGCTGGACACTGGCTAAAATGGTAAGGGATTTAAATCTAGAGCTGTAAATCAGGTATGGGTCTGTTAGTATATTACCAATTTTCTCAAAAGTTGTCATGTCCTGGTGAGCGCGCGCCCCCTCCCTCCTGTTTTTCTCCTCAGACAATCAACACACCTGGGAGATGAGACGCACCTGCTGCCTCTGATCAGTCACTGCTTACTGTATAAGGATCTGCTCTTCACTGCCTCAACGCTGGCTCATTTGGGTTGCTGCCTCCTATGCAGGTGCGTCCACGGGGACTGCGTGTGCTCACCTGCCCCATCACCCACACTCAGCTGCAATCATCTCCACCCGGTCAGGCACCACCAACCCGGTCCTTCATCATATCACAGCCAGCTTCATCTTGCTGGTTCGTCTCTCCCCGCTGGGGTCCCGGTTGGATCGCCTGTTCGGCCCAAGTAAGTGGTCATTTGTGTATTGCACTTCCCTGTCTTCATTCCTCCTCTAACAGCTCTCCTCTCTCCTCCCACAGGCCACTTCCTCTGGCGAGTGATGTTTTCTGTAGCTGTGCTCTGCTGATCTTGAAATTTAATAAATTTACTAACGTGGTTTTTGTGTCCTGTGTGTTCCTTTGTTGCTGCATTCTGCACGTGAGGTGTCTAGTAAATAACCATGACAGAACGAGCCAGCCAGAACTTCGGCTCAGCGAATGCAGCAGCCTCGGAACATTCAGCTCTCGACTGCTTAGATGCGACCGAGAGGCAGGTGGCTGTGCTTACCCAGCAGCTGCAGACAATTATGCAGATACTGAGTACGGTCACTGAGCATTTGGCTAACCCGGCTCCTCCGGGCCCTCCCGCTCCTCCTGCTTCCAATGTTCTTACTACTGTTTGCCGAACCACCTCCATTCCCACTCCTGTCCCGTACGTGGGGGAGGTGGGGAAATGTAGAGAAATTTTATGTCAATTACGGCTGTATCTGGGGCAGGTGTGTGTGTGTGTGTGTGTGTGTGGGGTTACCCGGATGACACCGCTAAAATTCATTTTATGACTCTTCTGCTTTGGGATCGGGCCCTCAGTTGGGCACGGTCCATTCTCGACAACTCAGAGGGGGCCGATTACACATTTGAGCGATTTGTGGTTGATTTCACCCGCACGTCTGACCGTACGGAGAGCCAGGGGAACATCATGAGCCACCTGCTGTCTCTCCACCATTGGGCTCGGTCTGTGGCTGAGTTCTCGGTGGAATTTCGGGTCAAAGTGGTGGACTCGGGGTGGAATGAGGTTGCTCTATGCAGTGCGTTCCTCCACGGTTTAAACCCACACCTCCACGACAACCTGGCAGTTTATGTGGTTCCCAACTCTCTGGACGGCCTAATTGATCAGGCTGTTGGTTTAGACAACCGTTACCACGCGTGCGTGAGGGAGCATCAGTCCTCCTCTCGCCTGCCCGCTGTGCGGGCATCCACCACATCTTTGCCGTTAGTGGATTCAGGGGCGGAGCAGAATTTCATCTCCTCCCAGCTTGTTCGGGAGATGGGTATTCCCACCCAAAAATTGCCCAGACCCCAGAACATCACCACCTCATCTGGCCAAAAGATCGCACTAGTCACTGAATGCACGGCACCCATCGCTATCCTTCTTTCTGGGAACCATTGGGAGGAACTTTTGTTTGATATTTTCCCAAATTCATCCTCTCCAATGGTCCTTGGCTATCTGTGGCTCCGGAGGCATAACCCCATTATCAATTGTGCACAAAACTCTATTTCCTCCTGGAGCACGTATTATTTGGCTTCCTGTTTGAGTTTAGATAGATAGATAGATAGATAGATAGTTTATTTCGAACACAAAAATATAACAAATACAAGCAAATGGCAAATGCAATAAAGTAACATTATACACTGTTCGAAAGGGAGAAGGAAGAAGTGAACACTTATTAATTCCATCTCCTCTTTTCCATAGATACACCCATGTGAATTTTATACAAATTACCACCTTTAAGACCCCAAGTAAACAATTTACTGTATTTTTTACAAATCAACATTAACACCCATCCATTCTAACATACAATGATGTCCATACATCAAAACCAGCCTCAAACAACACAGATATACACAGTTCTGTCCCACCCACCATTCCATAGTGTCCCATAATATCCCAGAGTGAACATAATGAATTGTACATATAACTACTACCCTTCTAACATATACCCTTTCAGCAAATGGTGCTTATACCTCTTTTTGAATTGATTTCTGTTTGTACATAGTTTCAGTTCCGGCTCAGTTCCGGCTCAGAGTTCAGCCGAATGTTCGCCATCTCTCCCCATTTCCTCTCCTCTGGCCGAGCCGTTGGACCTCAGCCTTGTCTCCAAGGTCTATCATGACCTGGGGTCTTCAGGAAGTTGAGAGCGTTGTCACTTCCTCCTCACCGCTCTTATGACTGTGCTGTGGAGCTCCTCCTGGGGACACGTCTGCCGTCTAGCCAACTTTACAGCATTTCCGGTCCGGAGAGAGAAGCTATGGAGAGATACAATGCCGGCCTTATTTGGCTATCATTGGCTCCTCTTGGGGCGCTTTTTTTTTTTTTCGTTGGAAAGAAAGACGGGTCATTGTGCCTATGTATTGACTACCGGGAGCTCAATGCGATCACAGTGAAAGATAAATATCCTCTGCCCCTGATCAATTCTGCATTTGAGCTCCTTCAGCGCGCGGGGATATTCACTAAATTAGATCCTCGCAACGCCTATTATTTAATCCATATTTGCGAAGGAGATGAGTGGAAGACAGCCTTTAAGACTCATATGGGGCAATTTGAGTATTTGGTCATGCCGTTTGGGCTCACTAACGCCCCTGCTGTCTTCCAGTGGCTTATAAATGATGTCCTTCGTGATTTGATTAATCAGTTTGTTTTCGTCTACCTAGATGATATATTAATCTTTTCCCACTCACCAGAAGAAGTCCATGTGAGAGTCGTGTTACAACGGCTCTTAGAAAACCAACTCTATGTTAAAACTGAGAAGTGTGAGCTCTCCACGAGTCCCACCTCCTTTCTGGGCTTCATTGTGGCAGAGCGGGAGCTGATAGCTGACCCAGCCAAGGTGAAGGCTGTGCTTGACTGGCACACACCCCACTCCTGTAGGGAGCTCCAGCGCTTCCTAGGGTTTGCAAATTTTTATCACAGGTTCATCTGGAACTACAGTGGGGTAGCACAGCCTCTTACGCAGCTGACCTCCATTAAGGTACCATTTCGCTGGTTCGAGGCAGCTGAACAGGCCTTTTCTAAATTAAAAGGCCTGTTCTCGGAAACGCCCATCTTTGCACAGGTCGACCCTCAGCTCCAGTTTATCCTTGAGGTGGATGCTTCTGATTCGGGGGCGGGCACTGTTCTTTCACAGTGCTCATCCTCCGACCAGAAGCTCCACCCATGCGCATTTTTCTCTCAGTGGCTCACGCCAGCCGAGAGGAATTACAACATCGGGGATAGAGAGCTTCTAGCCATTAAGTTTTTGAAAAAAAAAAAAACTGTTGCTTCACAATTATTGGAGTATATGGAGTCTAATAATTACTTACATCCTCTCTATGGCTTCTGACCAAATTATTCAGCTGAGAGTGCAAACTCCTACTTGATTGAACAAATAAAAAACAAACAAACAAAAAAAAGACAGTGGATCAAGGTGAGGTTGTGGGAGCTGTTTTACTGGACCTAAAAAACAACTTTTGATGCAGTGAATCATTACATTTTAGTTACAAAAAAATATTTAAATCAGTTTTTCTAATTTGGCCATGCAATGTTTTCGTCTTATCTGTGTGACAGACAACAATGTGTAATGATGAATAATGAAAGATCTTTCTTACCCTCTTAAAATTCTAGTTTTCCACCCACAGAACATTTCACATTGGCTGGAAATTGGCAGGAATGCTAAGGGGTTAAGTATGCATTTAAAAGTAATGTGATAGTTACTTTTCCAAGTAACTAGTTACTTAATCATGCAGTAATTGGTAAAGTAACTGTTACTTTTGAAAAGAATAACTAGTAACTGTAATTAGTCACTATTTTTTAGCAACTTGCCCAACACTGCTGCTAACACAGCACAAACATCACCGGGACCATTCCATGTAACGTAGCACAGCGCTAGCTAACAAACATACATCTTTGATTTTCTGCAAAAAGCAAGAAAACTGAGAGGAACAGCCGTCTATGTAAATGAACATTTAACAAAAAAGAACTCTGAAATAGCTAGACAAGCCAGGGCTCTCAGAAAACAGGGAAAAATACAATCGACATGGGCAAAGAACTGTAAAGTGTGGATAAAACTGCTTGGAACTCCAGAAGACGCTAAAGTAATAATGATTAGAGAAATGGAGGAATTAGAAAAATTTAAACCTTAGCTCTTATGCAGGAATAACAGTGCAGTAAGATTATGAGTGGAATTTTTTTTGTGCTCTTTTTTCTTTTGTTTTTTCCGCTTTTTTTCCTTTTGGAGTACATCGTTGACACAACTCATGATTAGAACTTTAACCAATCATCCTTCCTCATTTAATAATGCAAGTGTATTAGGGCAAATTGAAGCTGAAACCTTTGTCAATACTGAACAGCAACCACAAAACATTTTAGGAGATATTGACCCAGATAATAACTACTTTAATCATATTAACAATAAGTGTGCTTATTATGATGAACAACAATTAAATGGAATTATGAACTCAGATCAGACATTGACAATAATACATATTAATAGTAGGAGTCTCTGTGCCAACTTTGATAGTATTAAGGAGTTTTTAAATCAATTTAACACCCCATTTAGGATTATTGCAATAAGTGAAACATGGATTAATGAAGAAAAAGATGTAAATTTTGAACTACATGGATATGAGATGTACACACAAAACAGGAAATGTAAAAGTGGTGGTGAGGTAGCACTGTATGTTGATAGAAAATTAAAAAGTAAAAAAGTAGATAGCATGACATCAACAGTGAATGAAAGTATGGAATGTTTAACAATCAAAATTATGATGGAAAATAGAAAAAACATAACAGCATGTTGTATATATAGAGCACTGGGATCTGATATGGAAAAATTTAGAAATGGTATGGAAAAGATATATACAAAAATAAGACAAAAAGATATCTTTATTTGTGGTGACTTTAATATAGATTTAATGAAAACAAAACAACATAAACCAACTGAAGATTTCTTAGATACAATGTATAGCCTAACCTTATTCCCAAAGATTACAAAACCTACGAGAATAACGACACACTGTGCTACCTTGATAGTCAACATTTTACCAATGTTATTGAATATAATATGGTGAGTGGTATACTAATAAATGACATTAGTGACCACCTGCCTGTATTTGTTTCTTTAGACGTTAATTATGGGGTTAATGAGAGTAAGAATAATAATAAACCATGAAAAAGATTATTTATAAAATAATACAAACAGAAGATAGAATCAGTGCTTTAAAAGATGACAGTGTTACAGAATTGGGATGTTGTCTATAGAGAGAAAGAAGTGGACTTGGCATACGATAAATTTATTGATATATTTAAATCATTATATAATAAAAACTGTCCAATTAAAGAAATTAGTAAAAATATAAATGCAAAAATTGCCCGTGGTTAACCGGGGGGGCTACAAAATGCTTGTAAAAACAAAAATTCTCTCTATAAAAATTTCATTAAATTAAGAACCAAAAAATCTGAAAAAAAGATATAAAACATATAAAAATAAATTAACTGAAATAATACGAACAAGTAAAAAAATCATGCTATAGGAAAATGTTAAATGAAAATAAGAATGATATAAAAGGAGTCTGGGATATATTAAATAAATTAAGGACAAATGGAACTAAGAAAACGATATATCCAGAGTATTTTACTGATAATTGTGGTGATAATTATGATAAGAACATGGTAGTAAATAAAATGAATAATTTTTTTGTAAATGTTGGACCAGAGTTGGCAGCAAAAATTACAAACCAAGGAAAAGACACTGTGAGTGAAACATTGATTGGAAAGAACCCTCGGTCAAGCTTTCTCTCAGCGGTGGATGAACTAGAGGTGAAATCTGTTGCTGAAAAGTGTAAAAATAAATTATCTACTGATTGTGATGGTATTGATATGGCACTAGTAAAAAGAACTGTTGATGGCATATTAAAACCATATTAAAACCATTTACATAGATTTGTAATCTATCATTTCAAACTGGCTCATTCCTGCAGAAAATGAAAAGAGCAAAAGTGATACCATTATTCAAGCAAGGAAATAAACACCACTACACAAACTACAGACTGGTATCGCTCCTCCCACAATTTTCAAAGATTCTGGAAAAACTCTTCAACAACAGATTAGAAAACTTTTTAAATAAACACAATGTGCTTAATCAGATTCAATATGGATTTAGACCAAAGAGTACAACATTGTTGGCAATAATGGAAGCAACAGAAGAAATAATAAATGCATTAGATCAAGGAAAATATGCAATTGGTGTATTATAGATTTTAGAAAAGCATTTGATACAATAAATCATTCAATACTTCTTGATAAACTGCAAATGTATGGTATTAGGGGAATGGCTCTGAATTGGGTTACAAGTTCTTTATCTGAGAGACAACAGTTTGTGAAGATGGGAGAATATCTGTCTGGGTGTATGGGAATTGCCTGTGGGGTCCCCCAGGGGTCAGTATTGGGCCCCAGATTATTTAACATATATATAAATGATATATTCCAAGTTTCTAAATTATTAAAAATAATATTATTTGCTGGTGATACTAATATATTTTATTCTGGAAATAATTATAATCAACTAATCCATACGCTAAATAATGAATTAAATAAGCTTTGAAAATGGATGGATTGTAATAATGTTGTCGTTGCGCATGTGGGCAACGACAGTGAAACCTGGAGAGGGGTGATTGGGAGGAACGGCCTGCCCGATCTGAACCCGAATGGTGTTCAGTTATTGGACTTCTGTGCTAACCACAGTCTGTCCATAACGAACACCATGTTCAAGCATAAGGGTGTCCATATGTGCACCTGGCACCAGGACACCCTAGGTCGCAGGTCGATGATCGATTTTGTTATCGTATCATCAGACCTGCGACCGTATGTCTTGGACACCCGAGTAAAGAGAGGTGCAGAGCTGTCAACTGATCACCACCTGGTGGTGAGCTGGATCCGATGGCAGGGGAGGAAGCCATTCAGACCTGGTAGACCCAAACGTATAGTGAGGGTGTGCTGGGAGCGTCTGGCTGAGGCCCCTGTCCGGGAGGTCTTCAACTCCCACCTCCGGAAGAAGTTCAACCACATTCCGAGGGAGTCTGGAGACATGGAGTCTGAATGGGCCATGTTCTCCACCTCTGTTGTTGAAGCGGCGGCCCAGAGCTGCGGCCGCAAGGTGGTCGGTGCATCTCGTGGTGGCAACCTCCAAACCAAGTGGTGGACACCAGTGGTGAGGGGGGCCATTAAGCTGAAGAAGGAGTCCTATCAAGCTTGGTTGGCTTGTGGGACTTCCGAAGCAGCTGAGGTGTACCGGCAGGCCAAGCGGAGTGCAGCTCGGGTGGTTGCTGAAGCAAAAACGCGGGTATGGGAGGAGTTCGGTGAGGCCATGGAACAAGACTTTCGGTCGGCTTCAAAGAGATTCTGGCAAACTGTTCGGCGGCTCAGGAGGGGAAAGCAGCTCCCCGTCCACACTGTGTATGGTGCGGATGGGACACTGTTGACTTCAACTGGGGATATCGTCGGGCGGTGGAAGGAATACTTCGAGGATCTCCTCAATCCCACTGATACACCTTCCACAGAGGAAGCAGGGTTTGGGGACGAGGGGGATGACTCGCCTATCACAGGGGCTGAGGTCGCCAAGGTGGTTAAAAAGCTCCTTGGAGGCCAGGCCCCAGGGGTGGACGAGATTCGCCCTGAGTACCTCAAGGCCCTGGATGTTGTTGGGTTGTCATGGTTGACACGCCTCTGCAACATTGCGTGGAGGTCGGGGGCAGTGCCTTTGGCATGGCAAACCGGGGTGGTGGTTCCTCTCTTCAAAAAAGGGGACCGGAGGGTGTGCTCCAACTTTAGAGGGATCACACTCCTCAGCCTCCCTGGGAAGGTCTATGCCAAGGTACTGGAGAGGAGAGTCTGGCCGTTGGTCGAACCTCGGATTCAGGAGGAGCAATGTGGTTTTCTTCCTGGCCGTGGGACATCGGACCAGCTCTTTACCCTCTCGAGAATTCTTGAGGGTTTGTGGGAGTTTGCCCAACCAGTTTACATGTGTTTTGTGGACTTGGAGAAGGCATTTGACCGCGTCCCTCATGGATTTTTGTGGGAGGTGCTTCGGGAGTATGGGGTATCGGGCTTGTTGTTACGAGCTATTCGGTCTCTGTACGACCGTTGTGAGAGTTTGGTTCGTATTGCCAACACTCGGTCGGAGTCATTCCCAGTGAGAGTTGGACTCCGCCAGGGCTGCCCTTTGTCACCGATCCTGTTCATAATTTTTATGGACAGGATTTCTAGGCGCAGCCAGGGAATGGAGGATGTCATGCTTGGTGACCACAGGATCTCATCTCTGTTGTTTGCAGATGATGTTGTCCTGTTGGCTTCATCCAGCAATGACCTACAGCTCTTGCTGGGACGGTTTGCCGCTGAGTGTGAAGCGGCTGGGATGAGAATCAGTACCTCCAAGTCCGAGTCCATGGTCCTCAGCCGGAAAAAGGTGGATTGTCCTCTCCGGGTTGGGGACAGGCTCCTGCCCCAAGTGGAGGAGTTTAAGTATCTTGGGGTCTTGTTCACGAGTGAGGGGAAATTGGAGCGAGAGATCGACAGACGGATTGGAGCAGCATCTGCAGTGATGCGGACGTTGTACCGGTCTGTTGTGGTGAAGAGGGAGCATAGTTCTAAGGCAAAGCTGTCGATTTACCAGTCAATCTACGTTCCTACTCTCACCTATGGTCACGAGCTTTGGGTAATGACCGAAAGAACGAGATCGCGGATACATGCGGCTGAAATGAGCTTTCTCCGTAGGATTGCTGGACTCACCCTCAGAGATAGGGTGAGGAGCTCAGTCATCCGGGAGAGGCTCAGAGTAGAACCGCTGCTCCTCCACATTGAAAGGAGTCAGTTGAGGTGGTATGGGCATCTGATTAGGATGCCTCCTGGACGCCTCCCACTTGAGGTGTTTCAGGTACGTCCCACTGGGAGGAGACCCCGGGGCAGACCCAGGACTCGGTGGAGAGACTATGTCTCCCAGCTGGTCTGGGAACACCTTGGTATCCCCTCTGAAGAGCTGGAGCAGGTGGCTGGGGAGAGGGAAGTCTGGGCTTCTCTGCTTCAACTGCTGCCTCCGCGACCCGGACCTCCGGAAATTGTGTGATATCCTACCGTGTAGCAATGATCACACTTGAGTTATTTCTTTGGCTAACTCTGCCGTTTATTCTGCAACACACATAATATGACTGAACATGGATTCTGCCACATACTCTGCTATGGACTCAGTGTTCCTCCTTATGCGTGAATTAAATTTGAATCGTTGCACGATTTCACTCGGTTTGGGGCTGAAGTGCTTCTGAAGCTCAGCAGTAAGCTGGTCGTACGTTTTATCTTTCGGTAATGCAGGGCTTATTAAATTTCTCAACAAGCTGTAAGTAGTTGCACCAACTCCACTCAACAGTACAGCCTTCCTTTTGTCTGGCTCCTCAATGTCATTAGCTTGGAAGAAAAAGTCCAACATTTCACCATATTCTTCCCATGACTGAGTCGAGTTATCAAAAGGGGTTACCGTTCCGATTACAGCCGCCATTGCTCGTCGTGGTGGGGAAACCTCGTTTTTCCTCCTCTGAACTTGCACTCGAACTACTGGAGTCACTTGAGTTCGCCACACTCGCAATGTTCTCTGTTTCTCGCCGCTGATTTTTTTCTTTTAATCCTCGTCGCCAATTTTTTTTGCCACATAATATACAAAATCTTTTCAGTGAGAGAGAAGGGAAATATAATTTACCGGGGAATAAAATTTTTTAAAATGCACCTAGTAAGATCTACTAGGAAGGGTTTTTGTGTGTCTGTGTGTGGGGTGAAATTGTGGAATGGGTTGGGGGAGAAACACAGGCAATGTCCAAACATCCATATATTTAAATCAACATATAAAGAAATGATTTTTGAACAATATAAAAATAAAGGACAGTAACATTACAATGTGTCTTTAATGAAGAAAGGTTGTTATTGTGAATATAGTATATGCTGAGTACTATTATTATTGATATCATTATTACTAGAATTACGTATAGTATTTCCAAGGTTCCAAGGTTGTCATAGCCAGGAGCGGCACTGGGGTTAAGCTCCCAGTGCTCATAAAATACTCCTTATGGCGTGCGTCTCGAAAAGCCTCTGACAACTAAGTCCAACTCCTAGCCTGCCCGTGTGGTTTAGTCTCTAAGCCCGGCGGACCTGCTTTTACTAATAGGAGAAGGGGCGAGGGCGGATCTCTGGCGCCTTAAAACCAGATGCTTCGGGTAGATGGTGGCTCGTCAACCTGGGAAGGTAGCCCATCTAGGGGAAGGTAAACCCTGATTTCAAACCTCTGCTGCCTTGCGGCATACCCGGTCACGGGAAAGGCTTCGGGAGTCAACCCTGAGGAAAAATCCGGAGTCGGAGCCCCTAAGGCAGTTCTATGTTGTGCTCAACATCGTTCTGGCAGCTCCTGCAACGGCACTGGTGCCAAACTGTAGCAGCCCTGCTGTTCCTTTTGATTCATTAGTGACGTGGAGAGGGGGGACATGCTGCATGGGCAACATCTTGTCCTCCATACCTTCCTGCCCAGGCTTGAATCCTACCAACGCCCAACGCTGGAAGGTAGAACACCGGATCACTGGAGAGGACACTCCAGCTTCGCCTTTGGCGTAGACAAAACACGGGGAATGACAGTTACCGGTTATAAGCCACTGCTCAATTGGCGTAGAGCGTGGCGCCAGGGGTTGTTCCCGACGGCGGGAGGGATCATCAGATCTCACTGGACAGCTACCGCCCGCCTCAAGCTGGGCAGCCCCCAGCCAATAAGGTGTTGTCCCGCCACAGCTTGCTTTCCTCATTGGGTGCATGGGGATAAGGAGAAATCCAAACAGCAGGCTGAGAACCTTCGCACCAGGCAAGACAATAAAACAAAAGAGACCAACTCTAAAACTGGGAACTTGGAACGTCCGCACTATGATGACAGGACTCGCTGCTAACCTCAAGGACATCAACGACACCAGGAAGACTGCCATCATCAATAATGAGCTGAAGAGACTGGGAGTGGATATCGCCACTCTCCAGGAAACACGGTTAGCTGATGCAGGCACACTGAGAGAGAAGGACTACACATTCTACTGGCAGGGAAAGAGCAGTGATGAACACAGGGAACACGGAGTGGGCTTCGCAGTGAAGAACACTTTGCTGAAGATGGTGGAACCGGGCAGCACTGGCTCTGCATGACTCCTCACCCTCCGCCTGAACACCACTGAAGGCCCAGTCACCCTCGTCAGTGTGTATGCCCCAACACAGACAGCCACACCAGAGGCAAAAGACGAGTTCTACGAGAATCTCGCAACAACTGTCAGGATCATCCCCAACTCTGAACAACTCATTCTCCTTGGAGACTTCAATGCCAGAGTGGGTGCTGACCATGACTCCTGGCCCTCCTGTCTTGGACCTTTTGGCGTGGGCAGAATGAACGACAACGGACAGTGGCTGCTCGAGTTCTGCACATATCACGATCTGTGCATCACAAACTCGTTCTTCAAGACCAAGCCCCAACACAAGGTTTCCTGGCAACATCCGCGCTCAAAGCACTGGCACCAGCTAGACTTGATCCTGACCAGGCGCACCTCACTGAAGAACGTGCTAATCACCCGTTCGTTCCAGAGTGCAGATTGCGACACAGACCATTCATTGGTGTGTTGCAAGGTCAAGCTGCAGCTGAAGAAATTCCATCGTGCTAGACAACCTGGAAAGGCACGGATTGACACCAGCAAGATGGCCCAACCAGAACTTGTTGAGCAGTTTGCCTCCACCTTTGAGAAGGAACTTGGTGTACCACAAGGAGGAGAATCTGCAAAGCAGAAGTGGGAAGAGCTACGAAACACCATCTACCGCACAGCCTTGGCTACCTTTGGGAGGAAGACCTCGAAGTCACAGGACTGGTTTGATGCCAAGTTGACCGAGATGACCCCCGTCATTGAAGCCAAGCGCTCAGCACTTGCTGAGTACAAGAAGTACCCAAACGAGAAGAATCTCCAGATTCTCAGGGCTGCGAGAAGCAAAGTTCAGCAGACTGCTCGGCGCTGTGCCAACGAGTACTGGACTCAGCTCAGCCAAGACATTCAAACCGCTGCCATAACAGGGAACATCCGTGGTATGTACGATGGCATCAAGAAAGCACTTGGTCCGGCTCAGAGCAAGACAGCCCCCCTCAAATCTTCCACTGGGGAGATGATCACAGAGAAGAACAAGCAGATGGAGAGATGGGTGGAACACTACTCCGACCTCTACTCTAGACAGAACACCGTGACACCGTCAGCCCTTGATGCCATCGACTGCCTGCCATCCATGGACGAACTTGACGCCGAGCCAACCATCGACGAACTCAGTAAGGCCATTGATAGCTTGGCCGCTGGCAAGGCACCCGGCAATGACGGCATACCCCCTGACCTGATCAAGCACTGCAAGTCCGCCCTACTGCTGCCATTGCATGACGTCCTCTGCCAGTGCTGGAAGGAAGGTGCCGTACCACAGGACATGAGGGACGCCAAGATCATCACCCTCTACAAAAACAAAGGGGAGAGAAGCGACTGCAACAACTATAGGGGCATTTCCCTCCTCAGCGTTGTTGGCAAAGTCTACGCACGAGTTGTTCTCGTTCGTCTACAGAAGCTTGCCGAACGTGTCTACCCCGAGTCTCAGTGTGGCTTCCGCGCTGAGCGATCGACGGTAGACATGATATTCTCCATCCGCCAACTCCAGGAGAAATGCAGAGAACAGAACATGCCCCTGTACGTCGCCTTCATCGACCTCACCAAAGCGTTCGATCTGGTCAGCAGAGAGGGCCTTTTCAAGATCCTGCCAAAGATAGGATGCCCACCAAAGTTGCAAAGCCTCATCGAATCGTTTCACACCAACATGCAGGGGATAGTGCAGCATGATGGTAACGTCTCAGAGCCATTCAATATACGCAGTGGAGTGAAACAGGGCTGTGTACTTGCGCCAACCCTCTTTGGGATTTTCTTTGCTATGCTCCTGAGGCATGCCTTCAGCACAGCAACAGAGGGAATCTACCTGCACACAAGATCTGACGGCAGGCTTTTCAACCTCGCCCGCCTGAAAGCCAGAACCAAAGTACGCGAGGCTCTAATCAGAGACATGCTGTTCGCAGACGACGCTGCAGTCGCAACCCACACACAGCAGGAGCTTCAGACCCTGATGGACCGCTTCTCCCAGGCATGCAAGGACTTCGGGCTTACCATCAGCCTGAAGAAGACTAACGTCTTGGCGCAAGGCACGGAAGCACCACCAACCATCACCATTGATGACTACAAGCTGGAGGTCGTGAATCAGTTCACGTACCTGGGGTCCACGATCAGCAACAACCTCTCCCTTGATACAGAGATCAACAAGAGGATTGGAAAATCAGCCTTCACACTCCCTCGCCTCACCACACGAGTGTGGGAGAATCCCAAACTCTCTGTCAAGATGAAGATGGCAGTGTACAACGCCTGCGTCATCAGCACACTGCTCTATGGGAGTGAGACGTGGACAACATACGCCCGGCAGGAAAAGAGACTGAACTCCTTCCACTTGCGCTGCATTCGCCACATCCTGGACATATCCTGGCAGGACAAAGTGCCCAACACAGAAGTTCTGTCCCGCGCCGGCCTTCCCTCCATGTTCACTCTACTCAGGCAGCGCAGGCTCCGCTGGCTAGGCCACGTTCACCGTATGGAGGATGGCAGAATCCCCAAAGACGTCCTCTATGAAGAACTGGCAACTGGCAGGAGAGACGTTGGCCGCCCACAGCTGCGCTTTAGAGACGTCTGCAAGAGAGACATGAAGGCCCTGGATATCAACACAGAGCGCTGGGAGGACCTTGCAACGGACCGCTCCAAATGGAGAGGCACCCTGACCAGACAGCTCAAGGCGGGTGAAGAGAGACTGACTACTGCAGCAGATGAAAAAAGGACCCGCAGGAAGAACCGCCACAGACCCAGCAGCACGGAGACCACCCACAAGTGTGACCTGTGTGACAGGGACTGTCATTCGCGCATCGGCCTGTTCAGCCACAGGCGGTGCTGTTCCAGCAGAGTAGACGTTTAGGATTCTCTTCCATGGTCATCATAGACCGACGGAGGCCGACGATTAGGATTGTTGTTAGGATGGAATAACTTGAAGTATTATATAGGCCAGGTGGTATTATTATTATTATTGTTGTTGTTGTAACTACCATATGGCTACCTATTATTATGATTATTATTATTATATGGTTACTTATTACGCTTAGGTATTGTAAGCCATGTGGGGGTATATGGTGGTATATATGGTGATTATGATGATGATAATATTGTCTATAACTATATTAAACATACGAGGAGTATTTATTTATTATTATTACAATTATTATTAGATGTTGTTATTATTGTCAATATAAACTATCATTGTTGTATCATTTCGATTGCATAATTTAATTATAAGGTGTATTATATATTATGGTATTGTGTAATGAATGTAATTGTAGGATGAATAATGACTAGAATGTTATAATTTATTGGGTATGGAGAAGGGGTGGGACTATATAAGCGTTGGCTTCTTCCCACTCCTTTTGAACATTTTATTTTTTTAGTTTTGATTTTTGTTTTTAAATTTTTTTTTTCTTTTTTGTCTGGATGTTCAAATAAATAAAGTCAATCAATCAAACATACATGGCCTGGCTATCAGCAGGTGGTATATTGCATGATGGTAAAGCACACTAAATTGCCAATGTTACAGTACACATATTCACTTGGTGTTAAGGCACAATATGGTAGTGTTAGCAACTAGACCTTCTTCTTCTTCTTCTTCTTCTTCTTCTTCTTCTTCTTCTTCTTCTTCTTCATTTGGCTGCTTGATTGCTACAGCAGATCATCTGTCTCCATCTCACCCCATCCCTTGCATCTTCCTCTGTAACACCAACTCCCTCCATGTCCTCCTTCACTACATGAATCTTCTCTGTGGTCTTCCTCTTTTCCTCTTGCCTGGCAGCTCCATCTTCAACATCTTTTGTCCAGTATATCCATTATCCCTCCTCTGCACATGTCCAAACCATGTTAGCCTTGTCTCTCTTACTTCGTTTCCAAATCACTCAACCTGAGCTATCCCTCTGATATACTCATTTCTAATCTTGTCCCTCCTAGTCACTCCCAATGAAAATCTGAGCACCTTCAACTCTACCACCTCCAGCCCCACCTCCTGTCTTTTTGTCAGCACCACCGTCTCCAAACCATACATCATAGCAGGTCTCCCTACTGTCTTTTAAATCTTCCCTTTTACTCTTGCTGCTACCCTTCTGTCACAAATCACCCCTGACATTCGTCTTCACCCACTCCACCCTGCCTGCACTGTCTTCCTCACCTCTCTTGTGCATTTTCCATTGCTTTGGATGGTTGACCCCAGGTATTTAAACTCATCTACTTTCACTACTGCTACTCCTTCCATCTTCATCGTTGCACCTGCCTCCCTCTCATTCACACTTATGTAATCTGTCTTGCTTCTACTGACTTTCATTCCTCTTCTCTCCAGAGCATACCTCCATCTCTCGAGGTTCACTTCCACCTGCTCTCTACTCTCACTACAGATCACAATGTTGTCTACAAACATCATGGTCCACAGAGACTCCTGCCTGACCTCGTCTGTCAGTCTGTTTATCACGATGGCAAACAAGAAGGGGCTCAGAGCCGATCCCTGATGCAATCCCACCCCCACCTTGAATGAATCTGTCACTCCTACAGTGCACTTCACCACCATCTCGCTGTCCTCATACATGTCCTGAACTACCCTTACATACTTCTCTGCCACTCCTGACTTGTTAGCAACTAGACTCATAACTAGATCCATCATCATAATTTACAGACGTGGACAAAATTGTTGGTACCCCTCTGTTAATGAAAGAAAAACCCACAATGGTCACAGAAATAACTTGAATCTGACAAAAGTGGTAATAAATAAAAATTCTATGAAAATTAACCAATGAAAATCAGACAAAGGTTGTTTCAAATTAAATCAAATTACATTTTCAACAAAATGTAATTACAGAGTTCATGAATTCTATGTACAGTATGAGTCTATATCCCACAATAACACATCCCAGTAGAATCACAGTCCACACTGCTACACTTACTGACAACCTGTTTGTTAATATTATTGATAAGAAAATAGAAAGTGGATTATTGATAAATGATATAAGTGACCATTTGCCAATCTTTGCACTTATCCATGGCCACACGGGGGCCAATACAGAAAAATTTTAAAATCTTTCAGATACAAATCACAAAATGCAATCAGTTCTTTTAAAGAAGACTTGCTGAAGCAAGACTGGACAAAAGTCTATGTATCAGATGTAAATGAAGCCTATGACACATTTATAAACATTGTAACCACTCTTTATGAAAAAAAAAATGTCCATTAGTAAAGAAAAAGCTTAAACATAAATTTGTCTATAAGCCATGGTTAACCAAAGGATTACAAAAGGCGTGTAAAAAGAAAAATTCATTATATAAATCTTTTCTAAAGAAAAGGACAAAAGAAGCAGAGCAGCGGTATAAAACATACAAAAACAAGTTAACATATATAATGAGATGTAGTAAAAGAGACTATTACAGTAAAGAACTGGAGAAAAACAGAGACAATATTAAAAATACATGGACAATACTCAACAATATTCTTGGAAATAAAAACAGAAATACAAGCTACCCAACCAATTTTTCAAAAATTAATAAAACGACTCAGAGTGTGAATGCAGCTTCACCTGCAGATGAATTTGATAACTTTTTTGTTAACATTGGTCCTAATTTGGCTCGAGAAATACCCATTACGTCACCTACGGGTGACTCAATAAGCAAAAACACTGCTATAAAAGACTCCATTTTCATAAAGAACACAGACGAGAGAGAGGTTATTGAAATTGTTAAATCGTTTAAAAGTAAAACATCTATGGACTGTGATGGTATTGACATGCTCTTAGTCAAAACTATTATTGAATGCTTAGTGAAACCACTGACGTATATTTGTAACCTGTCTCTCCAAACAGGTATATTTCCCAATGCAATGAAAATAGCTAAAGTAATTCCGATATACAAGACGGGTGACAGAGGGGAACTTTCAAACTATAGACCAATTTCACTATTGCCGCAATTTTCCAAGATACTTGAAAAAAATATTCTGTGAGAGAACTGACAACTTCATAATGAAGAATAATTTATTGTGTGAGCAGCAATATGGGTTCAGACACAAGAGGACAACTGCATTTGCTCTAATGGAATTTATAGAAAAAATATCAACTGCCGTTGAAAATAAAGAGTACTCAGTTGGGGTATTCCTGGATCTTAAAAAAGCATTTGATACAGTGGATCATAATTTATTATTAAAGAAACTACAAAATTGTGGTATTAGGGGGGTAGCACTGTCCTGGTTATGTAGTTACTTAAAGAATAGATATCAGTATGTATGTGTTGGTAACAAAAACTCACAGTTACTGAAGGTTACTTGTGGAGTCCCACAGGGTTCAGTTTTGGGGCCACTGTTATTCAATATGTATATAAATGATATATGTAAAGTTTCGGAAAAAATTTATTTAATATTGTTTGCTGATGACACTAATCTACTATGCAGTGGAAGCAATTTGGAACAACTTTTGGATACACTCGGAAAGGAATTAGGAAAGCTTAAACTGTGGTTTGATTCAAACAAATTAACGCTCAATTTAAGTAAGACAAAATTTACAGTTTTTAACAACCATCACAACAGCTTAGTATCTAAACTCAGTGTAAATGGTGTGGAGATTGAAAGGATATCCAAAACTAAATTCCTTGGAGTAATAATTGATAATAAACTGTGTTGGAAGTCACATATTAATTATTTTAAAGGTAAAATATCTAAATCAATTGCAATACTACACAGAGTGAAATATTTGCTGAATCATCCCACACTATATACTCTGTATCATTCATTAATACTCCCATAAATGACATATTGTACTGAAGTATGGGGAAATACATATAAAACAAACATATATCCAGTTTTTATGCTTCAGAAGAGGGCTATTAGAATAATAAACAAAGCTGCTTACAGGGAACCAACAAACCCACTTTTTCTTAAATTAAAAGCTCTCAAGTTGAAAGATCTGGTTGACTTTAAAACTGCAGTAATAATGTTTAAAGTGAAGAATCTATCACTGCCCACAAATATCCAAAAGCTGTTCCAAATAAGGGAGAAACAATATCATTTCAGAGGAACATGTATATTTCAAAAACCTTCAGTGAGAACTACCACCAAGCAACACTGTGTTTCAGTGCAAGGAGACAGATTATGGAACGATTTTGGACCTGAATTAAAATCATGTACAACACTTGGACAATTTAAACAAAAACTAAAGGAAGAAATACTCCAAACATATATACAAGATGACATATAAAATCACATAAGGATTGTCATATCCAGTCTGTGTTGTGTTGTTGCTTAGTTTTTTTTGACACATTTTGTCTTAGCTTTGTTCCGAATTGTAATCGCTCTTGTTTTGTTTTTTCTTTTGAATTCTTGGATGGAATATGGGTGGGCAATATAAGCTGCGGCTTCAGCCATCACACATTTCAGATAACTTATGTTGAACTGTATAATCAGAGGAGTTATTGTTTAATTTGACCTTATTGGATTTTTTTTCTTTTTTCCCTTTTGTTATATTATTCTGTTTCTTTTAATCTTTACTTTTAATCTATCCGAAAATAAAGATTCATTCATTCATTCATACAATGCTTTTGAATTGTGGTTCAACAGAATTATTTTAAAAAACAAACTCATGAAACAGGCCTGGACAAAAATGATGGTACCCCTAGAAAAGATTGAACATAATGTGACCATAGGGACATGTTCAACCAAGATGTGTCCTCTAATTAACATCACAGGTGTCTACAAACTTGTAATCAGTCAGTCGGCCTATTTAAAGGTCGACAAGTAGTCACTGTACTGTTTGTTGACATGGTGTGTACCACACTAAACATGGACCGGAGGAAGCAAAGGAGAGAGTTGTCTCAGGAGATTAGAAAGAAAATTATAGACAAGCATGTTAAAGGTAAAGGCTATAAGACCATCTCCAAGCAGCTTGATGTTCCTGTGACTACAGTTGCACATATTATTCAGAAACTTAAGATCCACGGGGCTGTAGCCAACCTCCCTGGATGTGGCCATAGGAGGAGACGGATAATTTGAATGGTAACAAAAGAGCCCAGAACAACCTCTAAACACATTCATGGTGAACTCCAAGGTCAAGGTACATCAGTGTCAGATCGCACCATCCGTAGTTGTTTGAGCCAAAGTGGACTTCATGGGAGATGACCAAGGAGGACACCACTGTTGAAAACAAATCATAAAAAAGCCAGACTGGAATTTGCCAAACTGCATGAGAATGTCCTATGGACAGACGATGTTACGACCTGAGCGCTGGGTTCTGATCGCGCTCGGGCTAAGTTCAACTCGCTGCCGGCCTTGACAGCTGTGGGTTGTATTCTGGTCTCACCGGGCTCTTATTGTGAAGGTGCTTGGGGTGTGAATGGGGCTTCCGCCTGTCAAAGCTGGTCAGCTGTGTGTCATTGCTGCTTGTTAGTGTTTGCCTTCATAAAGCAGGCACTAGCGACAGTAATGTTGCAGGAGTATTGTCAACATCTTGTCAGATGGTCAACACCTTGTCAAGATCTCGTCAAACCATCGTTAGACCTTCATGTCAGGTTCGTGCTTTTCATGTCACAGTTTAGCTCGTAGTAGCTGGGGGCAGCCCTGCGAGCCCATGTATTGATTTGTGTGTGTTTTTGCCGAGAGTGGCTTACGGTCTTGTCCTGTCTCGTCTTGTGTGTTAATAAACCATCATCGCAAAACTCACTGGTGGACTCTTTGTTATATCTTTCACCGCTTTACGTTACTTAATATAACAATGATAACTCGGACCATCGACGTAATGTTAACGGTTTATTAGCGTAGCAGCACTTCATAGCACATGGCTAACAACAACAACCTGACATTACAGGTTACCCATAATGCCTTGAGCAAAACACTACGACGGGTGCCGTAGTAAACTAAAATATATAACATCTCCTCCCCTCTTACAATAGATGTCCTACAGGAAATAACAAGTGTCTGCTGAAATTCTTGTGTCTTCATTAGAACATAACACTGGCAATCTAAACATATGAACATTTCTCCATTCTCTTCATCTGCCAAGTTAACTGTATCCATGTACAACAACTTCTCTTTTGTTTTGTTTTTTTTTTCTTTAATTATTATGCTACCTTAGGAGTGAGGGTAGACTACCTCATCCCCTAACTGTACCCCTGGGGATTATTCTGCCCCATTAATGTGGGTCAGTTGCTATCTAGTCTAATAACTCAGACGGACAAGAGGTCGCCGCTCCCTGGTGGGGTATCGGCGATCTGCAGGAACATGAGTCTGTGTTCTTTCTAATGTGGAGTTTGCTTCTGGTGCTGATGCAGAAGAAGATGTCACATCTACAGCTGGAACTCTGGTCTCTGAAGTGGTTGAGTTCTGTACTGGTGTAGGTGGACAAAGTGGTGAGTTGGTGAGTGCATCTTTAGGATATCCAAGAGACGGTTCTGCAGGCGCTGGCGGTGTCTGCAGGAGTTGATCCACGTGCCTTTTCCAAACACTGTCAGTGGTTTGAACTGTATATGAGACTGGTCCAGTTTGTGCAATAACAGTTGCAGGAACCCACTTAGGTTCACCTCTGTAGTTCCTGGCCAGCACAGATTCTCCTGACGTGAATGCTCTGTCCTTTGCCCGATGTTCTCTGTGCATAATTTGTTTCTCTTGTTGCTTTTGCACAGTGTCCTTTAATCCTGAGGGTTTCAAAAGGTCAAAGGTAGTGTGCAGATCTCTCTTGAACATCAGACTGGCAGGGGCTGTCTTTGTGATTGCATGTGGAGTGTTGCGGTAGTTTAGCAGGAACTTGTGCAGCCTCTGATACAGTGTTCCTTGACCTTGTGATGCTTTCAATGCATGTTTCATTGTCTGCACAAACCTTTCTGCAAGGCCGTTCGTCGCAGGATGGTATGGAGCTGATTTAATGTGCTGCACTCCATTAGCTTGTAGAAAAGCATCCATTTCTTGCGAAACCAACTGAGGTCCATTGTCAGAAACTAGTTGTGTAGGAGACCCAAAACGACTAAACATTTCTCCTAATGCCTCTGTGGTCTTCTCTGTGGTGGTTGACCTCATAATAGCCACTTCAGGCCATTTACTGTGTGCATCCACAGCAACGAGAAACATTCTGTCCTCAAACGGACCTGCAAAGTCAATGTGCACACGATGCCATGGCTCCTGTGGGAACTCCCAGGGATGGAGAGGAGCCAATGGTGGGTTGTTCCGTACCTTGTGACAAGATGAACAGCTTTTGGCTATTTCTTCAATCTGCTTGTCAATGTTTGGCCACCAAAAATAGCTTCTCGCTATTTCTTTCATTCTCACGATTCCACTATGTCCTGCATGAAGTTGCTGTAACACTTTTGTTCGACATGACAGGAGAATAATCACTCTCCTCCCCCACAGCAAACAACCCGACTGAACAGACAATTCTGTCCACTTCCCAAGGAAGGGCTTCAAGATTGCGTCATCACCCGCAGGTTGTCCTTTAATGATCAAGTCCATGACTGCAGACAACACAGGGTCATTTCTAGTCCCCTTTTTCACCTGCACAGCTGAAACAGGTGTGTTTTCTACCTCTGTGAAGTAGAAGATGTCCACAGTGCTTGACTCTGGCTTCATGACAGGAAGTGGTAATCTGGATAACCCATCTGCATTACCATGACAGTCTGACTTCCGATACCTGATGTCATAGGAGTGTCCTGACAACAGCAACGCCCACCTCTGCAGTCGGGATGCTGCAAGAGATGGTATTCCTGTGTATGGTCCAAGGATGGTTGTGAGAGGTCAGTGGTCAGTAAAAAGTGTAAACTTCCGTCCATACAAGTACTGGTGGAATTTTCTGACACCAAACACAATGCTCAGAGCCTCTCTTTCTAGTTGAGCATAGTTAGCTTCTGCCTTGTTTAATGTCCTTGACGCAAAAGCGATTGGCTTTTCCTCACCGTCTAGCATTACGTGGGAAATCACCGCCCCTACGCCATAAGGAGAGGCGTCGCAGACAAGCTGGATCGGAAGTGATGGGTTGAAGTGGGTCAGAACCTCTGATGCAGTCAGCGCATCCTTTGCCTTCTGAAAAGCCTCCTGACAGCTTGCTGTCCACTTCCATGCTTCCTCTTTGCGCAGCAGGTTATGCAGTGGTTTTAATAGTGATGCCAAGTTTGGTATGAAACGTCCATAATAGTTCAGCAGTCCCAAGAAAGACTTCAGCTGACTGACATTTTGGGGTGGAGGTGCATCCACAATGGCTGTGATTTTCGATGGTGCAGTGTGTAGTCCCTTAGCATCGATCACATGACCTGTATTCCACGGATGACTGGAAAAACTCGCATTTATCCTTGCGGATTCTCAATCCATATTCCTCCAGTCTCTTGAGAGTTGCATCCAAGTTGCGCAGATGATCTTCATCATCTGCTCCTGTACACAGGATATCATCCAGGTAGCACTGCACTCCTGGTAATCCACTCAGGATTTGATCCATAGCTCGCTGAAAAAGTGCTGGAGCAGATGTGATGCCAAAAGGCAGTCTGCAGTATCTGAAGAGTCCTTTATGGGTGTTGATAGTCAGCATTTCACGTGACTGCTCGTCTACATGCATTTGTAAGTAAGCCTGGTTGAGATCTATTTTGCTGAACTTTTGTCCCCCACTCAGCCCCGCAAATAAGTCATCAATCAGTGGAAGGGGATACTGCTCTGCTGTTAGTACAGGGTTTACTGTTACCTTAAAGTCTCCACAGGTCCGGATTCCTCCGTCCTTTTTGGGTACTGGAACTATGGGCGTGGCCCACTCACTGGTTGTCACAGGCTCCAGAACTCCATTCTTGACCAGAGCATCCAAATCAGCCTCTACCTTTGGTCTGATGGCGTACGGCACTGGTCTGGCTTTCATGAACACTGGTTTACTGTCAGGTTTGACATGCAGCTTCACTATAATTTTTTTCATACTGCCTAGCTCATCACGAAAAACCTTTTTGTGCTTTTCCAGTATGGCCTGCAGCTGAGTGGAACTGTGTGACAGCTTCCTTACTTCTTGCCAGTCAAGTTGGATTTTCTTTAGCCACACACACCCCATTATAGCTGGACAGTTGTTCTTGGTAACATAAACTGGAAGCTCAGCAGTTTGGCCATTGTACTGAACAGTTACCTCTGTCATCCCTTTCATGGGCACTCGGTGTCCAGTATACGCCCTGAAGACGGTGTCTGAAGGCCGGAGTGGAAGATGTTTCAGAAACTTCTTGTAAATGCCATACGACACAAGTGATGCCTTTGATCCGGTGTCTATCTGCATTTTAACAAAATGTCCCTCCACTTTTGGTTTAGTCCAAAAGCCTTCTGAGCCTTCATTCACATTCATAATCCGGACAGTATTTATTGCAGTTGACACCTCTTCCTCTGAGGAGTCGCTCACTCTGTCCTCGCCATGTTTAACTGTGTGAACATTTCTTTTCTTTTTGTATTTTACCATGTCACTTTTATTCCTTATCTTTGGGCCTTTGTCTTTGCTCCTTTTGCTTCTACATGCCCGCTCCACGTGGCCTTTTTTTCCACAGTTGTTACAGTCCATCTCTTTGCACCAACAGTCATTAGGAAGGTGTCCCACCTTGCCACAGCGGAAACATGGACCTGTTGCATTGGTTTTACCACTGTTGAGCTTATGTACTCTGCCTGTAGCATGCAGTTGGTGGGCTTCTTTGGAAGCCATCTCCATCATCACACTAATGTTAATGGCTCTTTCAAGCGTCAGATCACTTTCTGTGAGTAACTTCTTCTGTGCTGCTTCATTTCGTAGTCCACACACAAGCCTGTCTCTTAATGTGTCATTTAAAACATCTTTAAATTCACAGTGTTCGGCTAACTTGCGTAGCGCTGCAACAAACATGTTAACAGACTCACCCTCTTCTTGGTTACGTCTGTGAAACCTGTATCTTTCTGCAATCACTAGAGGCTTGGGTGAGAAGTAGTGGGTCAGTGTGTCCACAAGTTCTTTGTAGGTTTTAGAGCCTGGTTTTACTGGCTGTAGGAGGTTGCGTAGTAGGTTAAATGTCTTGGGACCCATCACACTCAGAAAAGTGGGCACTAACTTTTCATCCGTTATTCCATTGGCCGCGACGAAATAGTCAAAGCGCTCTGTATAGGAGCTCCATTGCTCCGCGCTCTCATCAAAGGGCCCAATAGAGCCAATTACTCCAGCCATTTTAACGCTCCTGGTTGAATGTCGCTCTTTCCCTCGCAGCTCCTTTCTGTAACGTCGTTGCTTCCCTCCGGCGTTACTCACGGAGTTTTTTTGTCCTTAACGATTTCCACTGCTCCGCTCTTCCCCACTTAGCAGACAGCCCGCAGCATCCACCTCAGCACAGCGGCGTGGTGTATCACCTGGTCAGCGCGAAGTAGCGGCAGGAAAAACACGACAAAAAAAACTCTCCTCCATCGCGGACTGCAGCGTTGGTCCAGACGTCCTCGTCGCCACTTTTTGTTATATCTTTCACCGCTTTACGTTACTTAATATAACAATGATAACTCGGACCATCGACGTAATGTTAACGGTTTATTAGCGTAGCAGCACTTCATAGCACATGGCTAACAACAACAACCTGACATTACAGGTTACCCATAATGCCTTGAGCAAAACACTACGACGGGTGCCGTAGTAAACCAAAATACATAACACTCTTGGCGTCTTATGGTGATCCGCGAGGATCACTGCATGACAGACGAGACAAAACTGGAACTTTTTGGCAAGGCACATCAGCTCTATGTTCACAGACGCAAAAATGAAGCATACCAAGAAAAGAACACTGTCCCTACCGTGAAGCATGGAGGAGGTTCTGTTATGTTCTGGGGCTGCTTTGCTACATCTGGCACAGGGTGTCTTGAATCTGTGCAGGGTACAATGAAATCTCAAGACTATCAAGGTATTTTAGAGAGAAATGTGCTGCCCAGTGTCAGACAGCTTGGTCTCAGTCGCAGGTCATGGGTCTTGCAACAGGATAATGACCCAAAACACACAGCTAAAAACACACAAGAATGGCTAAGAGCGAAACATTGGACTATTTTAAAGTGGCCTTCTATGAGCCCTGATCTAAATCCTATTGAACATCTGTGGAAGGAGCTGAAACATGCCATCTGGAGAAGGCACCCTTCAAACCTGAGACAACTGGAGCAGTTTGCTCATGAGGAGTGGGCCAAAATACCTGCTGAGAGGTGCAGAAGTCTCATTGACAGTTACAGAAATCGTTTGATTGCAGTGATTGCCTCAAAAGGTTGTGCAACAAAATATTAAGTTAAGGCTACCATCATTTTTGTCCAGGCCTGTTTCATGAGTTTGTTTTTTAAAATAATTCTGTTGAACCACAATTCAAAAGCATTGTGTGATTTTCATTGGTTAATTTTCATAGAATTTTTTATTTATTACCACTTTTGTCAGATTCAAGTTATTTCTGTGACCATTGTGGGTTTTTCTTTCATTAACAGAGGGGTACCAACAATTTTGCCGACGTCTGTACCTAAGGTTCAATGTACCAAAACCAAAACCATTATTTTGAAACCATTATGTGAACCTGGGCAACCAGGTAGACTGTCAGTAAGGCCCTGCATGGTTGAGTGGATTAGTCTGCCACTGTTATCAACCATGCTCTGTTTAAATATTTTCATTTCAGTGTCATTTTACAGTTCAACCTCAGGGGGCTTCTGGCAAGCCCGTGGTGGGCACGGCCCTGGAGGTGATGGTCATGGCGGACCTGGGTGCCATCTTGCTGGAATCGCTCTCTCGTCAGCAAAGTCCCAGTCTGGGTCCCACACTGGCTGGGTCGGTTCCAGTGTTGTGTCTTGATCCAGGGCAGCTGCTGCTCTTACCTTCCGCAGATGGCTGGCGTGTCATCTCGAACTATCAGCCATCTGAAAGGTGGCTGGCCCCAACTGTGTGGTGATCTGCATGGTGGTTACAGGATCGTCTGGGCATTCGGATCAGCAGACCCAATCCAATTGAGTATCGTTAGCGTTGACCTGTTGGGCTTCAGGCGGTGCCGCTGCTACTCTCTCATCCCTGATGCTGGTTGTGGCAGCGTGACTGTTACGACCCGAGCGCTGGGTTCTGTCCACGCTTGGGCTAAGCACAGCTCGCTGCCGGCCTTGACAGCTGTGGGTTGTATTCTGGCCTCACCGGGCTCTTATTGTGAAGGCGCTTGGTGGGGCTTCCGCCTGTCAAGGTTGGTCAGCTGTTTGTCATTACTGCTCGTTAGTGTTCGCCTTTATAAAGCGGGCACTAGCGGCAGTTAAATTGCAGGGAGTATCGTCAAACCTCGTCAAACTATCCTTGTCAAAGCGTCGTCAGACCTTCATGTCAGGTTCGTGTCTCATGTCATGTCATAGTTTAGCTCGTAGTGGCCGGGGTTAGCCCTACGAGCCCTTGTATTGCTTAATGTGTGTTTTTTGCCCTGAGTGGCTCATAGTCTTGTCTTGTCTTGTGTTATTAATAAATCACCATCATTGCAAAACTCACTGGTGGACTCTTGGCGTCTTATGTTGATCCGCGAGGGTCACCGCATTACAGTGACATTCTTGCTGGTGGCAGGATGCTCTCCGGGTTGTCTTCATTCACCAGGGCCCTGCTTGGCCACAGACTCTATCTCCTGCAGCTGAACAGCGGCTCCGTGAGGCTTATGTCAGGTGACGATTGGAGTTGAGTCTGCATTATGCTCTCTCGTGTTCTGCTCTCCATGCAGTGTGAAGCTTGGAGCAGCTGTACCCACGTCTGGGTGAAACGTGCTCCGGTCATCAGTGGTCAAACAAAGTCCTTCGTGGTCGTGAATGGTGAAACCCAGTTCATGGAAAAGGTCACACCCCAGGATGTTGTCGCCATGCGTCGCTACCTGGAAGATGAATGCTGGGAGGACTGTGGACCCGTAGGGAACTGTCAGCGTGATGGTTCCTACGAGACTGATTCTGGTGTACCCGAATCCATAGAACTCCACCGGGTCTGGTGGAGTCTCAAAGAGTCTCCCGCCATTAGCCCCTTAATATAGTCACGGCGTGATGACGTCACATCGTGCTTGCATCCCCATGTCCGTGATGTGTATGGTGGTATTCCAGTATGCCACAGCGAGTTCAGGAGAATAAAGGGGGTGAGGAAGGATTTCATCACCACTGGACCGTGCTTCCATCTTGGCATCATGTGAGTTGTGAACTAGAGTGTTGTCTTACAGGAGGTAGACATCTTTGGTCAGCATGCCACACCTCTTGGTTTTGATGGCCTTCCGCAATCTCTGCAGCGGTGAAGTGTAGTAAGTCCCAGTAATTGTGGTACTCTTTGCCAGGAAATCATCAATACTTCATGCTGGTCCCAAAAAACATAACCTTGCCTGGCGAGGGTTGGACACATGCCTTCTTTGGAGTGGTGAGTCATTGCTTGGACTGGACTTTAGTCTTTGGATCAAATTAATGGACCCATGTTTCATCCTGTATGATTAATGTGTTACGGAAGTCCTCATGCTTTTTTTGTCACATGGCCTAAAGAGCCTGGGAGCATGTGACTCAGCTCTGCTAGACCACACTAGGGGTGGGAATCACCAGAAGCCCTATGATATATACGTATATTATATATTTATACCACTGCCTACAGCTGTGGTGCGGGCCCCGGCCTGTCCTGGTTGGGGCGGCCTTTGTGGCACCTTCTGTGGTTACGGGCTGTGTGGTCTCCCAGCGTGGGGGACTCCTTCACGTGGTGCCTCGGTGCTGAGCAATGTCTCTTTTATTTTATATGTGTGTAAGAGAAGTAGGGGGTGATGTATGTGCCTGTGTGTGTTGTGATTGTGGGTACGTTCATGGGAGGGTTGGAAGGGGTGGGGATGTATCATGTAAAATATGTAGCTAAATGTGTCTACTGTTTTTATCTATGTAAAGCACTTTGCGTAGAATCTAATGTTTAAAAAGGGCTATACAAATACAGTTTGATTGATTGATTGGTATGATATTAACCTAAAGTCCCTACGTGGGCCGTGATGCGATATTATCTCTATCTTGCAGTATGCTGACTATTGCAATATCATATACAGTATTGCGATTTCCCATCCTGAACTCTGTCTCGTTCAACTCCTGGCAAGACTTCATGAGTCACTCAGTTGTTATGTTACCCTAACCAGACAGTGACCATTTAGCACCAGGTAATGGACTGAAAAGCCAATTGCTCTTTATTACTATGACATCCAAAAAAAACAAATTTGGATTTGCAACATTTATCAGTACTTTCATTTAAGTATCACAATACTGTTTTGTTTTTTTTTGTTTTTTTTTCTGAATTGATACAGTATTGTGGATACAAAGTATTGTCATACTTAGGGCTGTTGCGATAATACCGGAGTGGTGGCTCAGTTGGTAGAGCATCTGCCCCACACCCGGAAGGCCGGGGTTCAAATCCCGGCTGGGTCATGCCGAAGTCCATATAAAAAGCGGAACTTCCTGTCAGCCAGCTTGGTGCTCAGCAGTAATGGAAAGGAGGAGGGAAATTTGTGGGGGTGCCTTGCATGGCAGCAGCCCCTCTGATTCTACATATATATACAGTATGTGTGATTAACACTGTAGATAAGAGAAACAGAATTTTTGTCTTGGTGGGCCATTAATGAGACGCTATAGGCCAGCCGATGAGTTTGCATATTTATTAACAAAGGATACAAAATGATAAAAGAACAGCCACGTGGGGCAAAAACACGAACAATGACTATGACTAAGACTATAAACACAGGATATAGACTCTGAGGAAAACACTTACTGAGACACAATGAATCAAATGGATGACTGGAGCCAGGGTTAGGGACTCCAGCCGAACGTTGTGGAGAACCAACGTTATGCGAGGTCGCAGCCAGGAGTAACCTCACCTGCTCCCTTAAATAAGGCACAACCATAATCAGGAAATGAGAAAATAATCAATGGAATGTGAATCAGCTGTCAAAGCGCAGCTGGCTCTGACAGCCGGAAGTCCCACCGTGACGCTGTCACAATAAAAGCCCTAGAGGCTATGAACACGGCCCGAAATGGGATGACACGGGGAAAATACTGAACAGTCCGAGCGGAGACAGAATCAGCACTCAGACCATGACAATTTTGTTCTACTGTACATGATTGGCTGTATGGATTTGAGTGACAATAAAGATGGCTTATCCTTATAACTGCAATTATGTAATACCGCGCTATGGACAAACCTACTGTGGAGGAAAACGAGCAACCGCAACAACCGCGGTGTTCACTTTTTTTGTGTGTGGCTATATCTTGTTGTTCACTTATGTGCCCCTATTGATTATGAAATAAAGTGTGAAATGTTAAGTGTATTTTTATTGCCAACAGCATGTTTGCACCTGGTACTGTGGAAGCCTCCACAGCACATGGTGCTGCCGCCACTAGGTGCTGATGATGGCAGCACCATGTGGGGCACTCTCTCTCCAGATGGACTCCAGCAGGCAGTTAGTGGCAGAAGTGTTTGGTTGAATTGCTAAATACAGCCCTGACAGTGCACACTGAAAGGGCACAAAGCATGTTATTTCTTCCTGAGCGGAGTGTGTATGATCCTGACAAGTGAACTCAGAGAGCGAAACAACTACTGCACAGTGTATTGCTTGTTTAACGGGATTTTTTGGACAGCGGCAAAAATCCCAAAGTCACAGAGACAAGAGCCATGCAGGGTCCTGTACAGAGGTTGTCCTATTTAAATAAGCTGAATGTCACTGCAGTCTCCAGTCCAGACACCCCATAGTTATCGCCACTGCTTTATGAAAATGATCGCTTTTTTTCTTTTTTAACAGAATCAGCAGTTCATGCCTGTAGAAAGAATGGAGCTCTGCACAATTGTCACACATGCACATAAAGCTGAGAGCGGAGCTGCAACGAGTTTCTCACAGCTTCCATCGTTTGCTACGTAAGTTATGAACCCTGTTTAAGATACGAGACCACAGGGTCTGAAAAACATTTGCAATAATACCGCATATTGCAGTGTTGAGCTATCCACCGTCACCGCAGGGGAAATTCCTCTACCGCGACAGCCCTAATCATTCTGCACTGTATCAATTTTTTGCCCCACGCCTACCTCACATTGATCTTGACATCTTGGGCTAGTTAACGAATGGTTATGCATCAATTCTCCAAAATGGTTGCCTCCAGCATGGTGTCTTCATCAATAGCACACTGTGGTTGCCTGGGAATGAATGCAGTTTCCACTGATGCCCAACCACACTTGAACTGTTGATGTTGGTGCTTGACTATGTCATGTGTTGGGGCATCCTCCCCATAAATCCCTTATATCTCATCAAACATCTCCCATGGTGTGTGGCCTCTCAAGTACAGGAACCTGAAAACCTGTCTGCATTCAACCGGCTCCATTATCACACATGACTTTACCTTAGCACCTGTAAAAGAGAAACCTTAGGAGTTCAGAGCTGCAAATTGCCACATGACCTATATTTAAGCAATATTACATGAGATGGAGTACGGTATCAATGAATATAGTAACTGCGGGTGGGATCGGGCATTATACAACAGTTCTGCAAGCACAATTTATCAAATGACAGTAATACTGGACAAAATATTATGATTTGTTTGTTTAATCAGTTAGTTTGCGCAGCTGAGAAAAAAATAGTCTCTTCTAAATGTAGCCAGTAACTGTTGCTAAACATCTCAATCAGCATGAAGACGTCTATTGTCATTTCACACACGTGAACAAATAAAATATTATCAAGTGCAAAAGTGTTTATAAAACATTCTGGTCATCTGTTGAGTCTGTACCACAGAAGGGGCAAGATCAAAACGTGGCCAATGCCAATGGCTAGTTAGCATGCTAGCGATTTGGCTTTGGCACACTTATGTCCCTTTTTCTTGGCATGGTTTTTTTTAAACAGACATGAAATTGCTTAAAAATGTTTATACAAGGGCAGACTTTGTAAACTGAATAAAGTTTTTTCAAAAGAGTGGGACTTCCAGGTGAGGTAAGAAATCTTTTCAAATAGTGCCTCACTGTGGAAATTAAGGTATCCCCAACACAGTACTGCAATTCTCACTGAAAGCTGACAGTAAGTTACTGTTAGTAATTAACGGTTACATGAACACCTTAAAGCGGAGTGATACACATCCAGTGAAACATTGGAGTGTTATTATCGTGGAATATAGTAACTCCTGGAATCCCTATTGTCCAATCAGATTACTTGGTCTAAACTAACTGTTGTATAAATATTATTATACATATATATATAATGTACATTAGTATACATGTGCAATTTCAGCCTCCTACAATAACCAAAAGTGGGTCAGGGGAAATCTTCAAAAAGCAGCCCTCATATGCATGTAGAAATATATATTTGTACCATACCATTGTCTCGGTATTTTGTAAGTTACTGCCACTGTTTCCTGTAAATAAGCAGATGCTGGAATATCTGTCAATCATTTATTTGAAAGAATACTGAAAAATTGTTTGTGGAGGGCTTTTGAAATGATCAAAGATATATGATTGTTCACTGGATATTTTAGTTTATAGTATTAATAATACATAAGATTCAAATAGCACTTTTCAATGGATGCATTATTCATTCACTCCACAGACAGACACTGATAGTGGTAAGCTACTGCTATAGCCACAGCTGCCCTGGGGCAGACTGACGGAAACATAGCTGCCAGTCTGCACCAATGACCTCTCTGACTGCCCCCAAACATTTATACACAATCATATACCAGAGTCATGGACACTGGAGGCAAGGTGGGTAAAGTGTCTTGTCCAGGGACACAATGGCAGGATGGCTGGGATGAGCGAGATTTGAACCGCCAACCCTCCAGTTACTGGATGACCTACTCTACCTCCTGAAAAACTGCTGTCCCAAAGTTTATGTCAACATGGCTCCTCATCTGACTTCTAGCAGCCCACCAGCATAAAAATGAGCCATTTAAAATGACTAGAGGTTATGTGATCAACGTCTACTCAATCATAACCTTTATAATTCACTCACACTGCTAGTTGTCAGTTAAAATGTTTAACTTGCTGCAGACAAGTCACTGCAATGTGTGCCCTTAGGTAACCACAAATGTTGCACATTTTATTTTTTAAGGGTACAGTAATAAGACCTGAGGGTTTATGCCATGTTAAATTCCCACCATGTTTGTCCTGTTCCTCCATGAGCAAACCCATCTGTTAGATTCACTGCAGCATGCTAGTCATAGTGACAAACACTTTTGAAATGTAGTTTCAGGCTAATCATCTCAGTGGAAGACAACCAGAGAAAAGCTGTTCCACAAAATCCTGCAGTGGGGGGGAGATAATGACATGCGATAGGGAATCTATTTAACTACTGAGTGCCGTCATTCTCAATATACTCATGATGAATATAGACTGGGAGGGAGCAGAGAATCTGAAAAACTAATTAACACTTAAGTGCATGACAAGGCTGTCAATGTCTGTTATATTGCGGAATGTAGCAGCTCAGTTTTTTCAGCTTTTTCGTAATTCATAATAGCAATTTGCATATATATATATATGTATATATGTATATATATATATATATATATATATGTGTGTGTGTGTGTGTGTGTGTATACCTAGAAAGCATGTACTCAGATCTATACAGGTAAGTCCATGGAAATTATGTCTAATAATCCTTTATTATATATATATATATATAAAATTCAGTAATGTATGGTATTTGACGTTTTTCAGTTCTGTCTTAAGAGTAAATGTACAGCTGATGAACCGTCAACATATACTTTCCACTGTATTTGTTTAGTAAGTTGCACTAGTTTTATCTAATAAGGAAACAAAACACACAAAAAACAAGTCTTGATACGAACATGCGAGGCAAGTGGGACACGGCTGTTTTATTGGATCAGTAAACATCCGCGGTGGCAAAGCTGCAAAAAGGCCACCGCTGACTTGAACTAATTTTAGGCGATGCCATGCGCACAGGACAACCTGCTGGGCCCAAAACGGGCCTTCGCTATGCCATGACAAACAAGTAGTGGGCGAAAAGAGAAAGGGAAAATTGATAAATGCAGCAGCCCACGCCAGTTTTCATTTCCAAGTGAACAATACCAACATTGTTCAGCAGGGGCTCTGGCACAGTTTACATGGTGGCGGCCGATTGTTTTGTAAAATCAACAACTTAGAAAATAGATTTCTGAGATTTTTGGCTGTGGTTTCCAAAGTGGGTAGACTACATACATTTTTTTTTTTAAAACAATGCCGCCTTACCACACAAGCTGAACAGTGTAACAAAATTAATGTTTACTTTAAAAGAAGTTATTGTTATTTGAAGTAGGTTATATTCTTTATTTTTTAAATAGTTTTACAAAAACTCGAAGCACTTATACACATGTATCAGCAGCCAGTTTCCTTTTCGTTTTCCGCTCATGTTTAGGCTGATGCTAAATGCAAACAGTCCACTCTGTCCATGCTGCCCAGATCCACCCCTCAGTCCGCATTCAGCACACTGGCCTTTGTCTGCGCTAACTGAGCCCCTCACTGCTTTTAATGGCCCGTTTAATACTTACTGAAACAGAGCTAGTGCTTGAGGTTAAATACATCTTAATGCTCTGCATTAATCCTTTCATTAAACGAAATGTAAGGCTGGATGAAAGCTGCAAGATTGCCTCCATTAATTAGGGGGTCTCTCTGCCCCACAGCGCTGCCTGCCAAACCGTGTGTCACTGCTTTTAAATGGTGAGAGAGAGCTGCAGAAAGAGGAGGCCACTGGCCGCACAAACTGCTAATACAACTGGCAGAAATGGATAAAAGAGGAGCCAGAGTTTTATTTAGAGAGGCATCAAAAGAAACCAAGCTTGAACAAGCTTTAGCGCACTCTGCTCTTTGGTGAAATCTCACAGTTGTTGGTGGGAATGGAGATGAGGACAAAAAGTTTTGGCATTTAAAAAAGTAAAAAGTTTTTTTTTTTAAGGCAGACACTTATTACACAGTTTTTGCTGTAAATACCGTATACAGCTCTAAAAAGTAAGAGACCACTGCAAAATCTTTCCTAAATTAGCATCTCTACGTGTATGGCAGCCATTCAGTTTGAGTATCTGCTGAATTCCAACACAAGGACACTTCAGTCTACTTGAGGTGGTACTGATTAGGAGATCAATTAAGCATGGCAAGGCACATGAAAGCTGGGAATAAAAATCAGTTATTCCACAAATACAGATTTCTGAATTCTTCCTAAGTTAAAACTTAAGTATTGTAGTGTTTAACAATGAACATGAACTTGTTTTCTTTGCATTATTTGTTCTAAAAAGCACATCTAAAAGCAACATGATTTTGACTGTTTTGGCCAGTTGTCATTTTCTGTAAATAAATGCTCTAAATGATGATATTTTGATTTGGAATTTGGGTGAGTTGTTTTCAGTAGGTTAGAGTATAAAACAAAATTATCCATTTTACTCACATATGCATAAATAGTAAAACCAGCAGCGATAATCTTACAGTGGTTTCTTTGGGCTCTTATTTGTTTTTCCTGAGCTGTATAATGCACAATTTTACCCTTCACAGTTATTCTTTCAGTGTTATGATCTTTAACTGCGCTGTCTCCCTTACATGTGTACCTTGAGACAGATCATTTCACATAAATGGTGGTCATAGGAATTTACCAGCCAGGATCATTTGTTTTTCATGGGGTGGAGAGTTGGCACGTCCAGCGTTTTGTTCCCCACGCTGCTGTTCCTGACTTCTGTACAGGATGTCCATCTCTCCATAGTGAATCGGGCAGCAGCAGCATTGTCTCGTCTGGGCTTCAAGCCATGCTCTACGGGTGAGGGTGTTGTTATGTCTATGAAGAAATAGGCGTGGACAGGCCACGTGATGACCTCGCCTACGGCGAGCCACCACGTCCAAACACCGCAGGTGTGCGGTCACAACATGCATACACCCTGCTCCTCAACCCTCTTTACCCTAAATCCAAGCCCATCCTCTTCAACCTCCCAGTCTGAATGTTCTTTCTTCCCTTTTAGTTTACTTTCTGATGCTTGCACGCCAGACTAACAAGGGAAGACTTTTTTTTTTTGTCTCAGCACTCAAAATTAAATCCTAATTAATGCAAACTTGTTGTCCAGTTGATACGGCCTGGTCTTTTAAACAGGATAAGTCTGAGGGCAACTCTTCTCTGGAGTCACATAAGCAGATTGCAGTCATCTTGAGCACTGCTCCACCACCACCCACCGACAACCAACCCCCCACCCGCGTCCCCCGCCCTGCTGCTGCTGCTGCACTCTGCTTTAATTTCCCGACACTTTGAAAGCTTTTCTCACTGTATATTTTATCACTTTTTCTTAAGACTTGCGCTCAGCTACGCCTCAGCTCATTTTAAAATACAGAGCCAAAAAAACAAGACAACTCGCTTCTTGGATTCTCTCTCTCCCTCTCTCTTTCCGTCTCTCTCGTCCCATTGTGAACAGGCTTATTGGAAAGAGCGCACTTAACAGAAGAATTTCACACTGTATTAGAAAAATGCATCTTTTCACACCTGTAAATATCTTGTCTAATCTGCTTGGTAACCAGCCCCTCTGAAGGAGGGCCACATGCTGTACAGCAGAGGGGCCATGGTGGAATTTGCTTCCACTGCCAAGAATAGGGACAAAATAGACGATTATGCTCGAACTATCCATGTTTGAATTATTTCAAAGACAATTAGATCAATATAAGTGCAAAAAAAAGTGCTGCGCTGCTTATTTGTCTCTCAGCTGTGCATGCTAGCGCACTCATTCATCATTTGCTAAAAAAGAAAAAGTCAGATAAATAGCTGCACACACCATCTATTAATTACCAACATGCGGTCGGGTAATGTTATGTGATTGAAGTGTGACAAAAAGTTGTGAGGTTTATTTATTTTTTGTTGCTATTGCGACAGAGCTGGTAGATCTGTGGGCGTGTAATCGCACCGAGGTAGACACACTTGAGGAGAGACACACATTACATCTCGCTGTGCCAGTGAGTTCAGGAGTGAAATCCTGCGGATGCGAGCACGTGTAAAGTCATCATAACATTGGAACAAGGTTATCTGAGAAATGGCAGTTTATGCAGCAGTTTATGTTTTACCTTCATGAATAGAAAATATGCTGAGTGATTGGGATGATTTAGCACATGCGCAAAAACGCACGCGCGCGCACGCACACAGCGAAGATACACTCTCTTATAAATACATGCCTGGAAATACACCCTGGCACACCCCCATGAGCAACCTCCCGAGGCCTTCTTGTAACAAACACAAATTTCACAGTATCACACGGAATTACAAATGCTAGCAACACCAGAATCAGATTTACTGGCTTGCCGGTGACTCCGGAGCGTCTCGTTGTTCACAGATGCAGTATACAAGCTCTGACATGTATATCTGACATATATACATGTCGGTTGTATGCACATGTATATCTGCTGATATTTGGTCTGACCGAGCAATCTGTTGGCATGGTGTTGAGGAACAAGTGAAATTCATGGTAGACGTGTCAGTCTGTTGTTAGAGAACGCTCAAGTAATATTAATAACTCTTATTCAAGCCCCACACACCAACATAGCGCTTAGACATCTGTATCAGTCTATAGCCTTAACCCCACCTCCCCCCACCGCTCCAACCTTCCACCTTGTCCCCCGGCCGGAGCAGGGCCAGGATGTTGGTCGGGGGACCTTGTGAGAGAGTGGTCTCGGCTGGGGCTCCCCCTCACTAACACTCAGCCCAATGTGTTAATAGATCCAATGCCATCTTATTTTCACACTTCTGCGAGACGGCAAGGGGCGGCCAGGCGGGATCAGCAATCTGCCTCACTGAAAGAGCTGGAACATGGGGAGGGGAGGGGGAGAGAGGGGCACTGGTGGGTTCACAACACTCTATTGAGGAGGTCAACAAGGAGGCAGGGGGCACAAGTTCAACTGTGCAGCACAGAAAGGGAGGGGTGCATGAGGTGCATATGAATGAATGAATGCAGTAAAGTGACGTGTGGATGGACAGGGTCGACTGTTCAGTAAATCTCTGTGTCTTGAATAATCAAATTTACAACTGCTGTGGTCGTTTATAAAGAATAAACTAGTTAATTTTTGCTGTCAAAGCAGTCACTGGTGGTCATAGGAATAGTACATTGGTATTATGATGTAAGTAGTCAGAGTCAGTGTGTAAGCAGACCATATTATTAGCATATTGAAAATACCCTTTAAATATACTGCTACTTGTACATGGCCCATATGCTCAAAATTACTGTGTATTTGTAGCTGAGGTATTATGTTTATTTGTAAGTGAACTTCAAAACTACAGTAAAGTAATAATATTAATAACACAACATAGAAATAATTTTTTGTAAGTTGTCTGTGTTTTTTCATCTGATTTAAGACAAAAATGACATTCGTTTCTCTCGATCAGGTCAGGTTTTTATGTTAAGTTCTAAGCAGTTGTACAGCAGTTGTACAGGTGTACTGTAAATTGAATAGTAGACACTGGTAAAGGTAAGTATATGTAAGTTGAATGTTACGTCATCATTGTTCAAAATTCAGAGAATTTTAAGAAATAAAAAAGAATTTTTCATCATATAAAGCGAAAATACCTGTACATGTAAACAAAAACATAAGAAAACATGTGGCCATAGTTCAAAAAGTTGACCTGACTGAGGGAAACCAATGTGATTTTTGGATTCAGCACATCAAAATTGTCCTAAATCAGCAAAAAAAACCCAACCTTAGATGATAAATTTGGTGCTGACCAGTGTAATCTAGGTCATTTTGAGTTAGTGGAACAAATTTATAATTTAGAGGTTCCAGTTTTCCTTGTTGCTAGTGGGTCATTAATTGGTGGGACACAGGAAATGGGCTCATTGCACGTGCAGGGGCTTTCCCAGCAAAAACTGCATGGACCCCTGCACAGGTAAGATGGGTGTGTGTGGCTCTCCTCCCTCTAATGAGTTTTTAAGTTTAAACTTGGTCTTCTTTGCTGTAGTAAGTGCTTAATTGTATAAGACTGCAGAAGGGTTTTCGTTAGGTTTTAATATCTTTTGAGCAGGAAAATCTCACTTTTATTGCTGTTTTGTAGTCCGTGTCTGCTCAGAGGCCATTTTTTTCCTTTTGCATTAGATGGGATGAGAGTGTGCTGCTGCTGTGTGTATCCCACTGATTGATGCCTGTCTTTTATAGCACATGTTTAAAAAATGCCGCTTTTTTTTTTTTTTGTGTTGCCAACTAGTTCTCATTCACTGTTGTGTTAAATGTAAACTTTGTGTTTGAGATATGACTGGTAGAGGTCAATGTTGTGTATGTAAATCGCGAACCAATGACGAGACACTAGACAGGACTTTATTATAGACTAACAGCTTATACAGAGGCACTCCTGCTAGGCTGAGAGGTGGTCAAAGAGACCACCCCTCTTCTGCACAGCCCTCTTATACTCCGGGTGGCGGCGGAACTGGAAGGTGAGGCCATCACCCCTGTCACACCATAATATGTCCTAAGAACAACACTACAGTCAAGCCACATCCATTATGTTTACACCAGTTATTGAGAGGGGTTGAGGCCTTTCTGGGGCACATGAGGAAATCATTCTCTCATAATATTGCATGAGCATGAGCCATCAGAATTAAATCACATAACACACAGTCCTGCATTTGGACCCCAGTCCTCCACTCCTGTGTCCTGTAATGAAGGCATCCAAAACGGGCTTTGTGAGCTTATCACTGAGCTGAGATGTCATATTGGGAGTCAATTGCAAACCGCCTGCTGGCAAGTCAAGCCCCACCTACCATAAATGAGGTACCCCCATCCCAACCACGCAAAGTTGAAAACCCCGAAGCTACACCTGACGTTTCCAAAGTGAGCTTGGTTGTCAGGCCAGATATGAAAGACCCCCCCCCCCCCCGTGTATAGAGGTGATAGCACTGATGATTACTCCATGCAAGAGTGGATAGATTTGATGGAAATCTATTTACAGAAGAGAGGGAGATCCTGAACCATCTTCTTGGCAAAGCTAAAAACATTGTCAGAGTGGGGTTGAGTAAGTAACATGTTGTCTGGTGCAATCATGCTGAGGCCATTTATGCTATATTAAGGCATTGCTTTAGTGAGAGCCCAGGGTCTTGCCAGCCATTAGCTGAGTTTTGTGCTACTCACCCAGCTGCCAAAGAAACACCAGTAGACTATTGGGTGATGTTAAACATCGCTGCTGAAGCAGCTGACAGATACTTGCAACATCAAGGAACCAAGATGGACAACATGGATGCAGAGGTGGCCATGATGTTTATCAAAAATTGCCCAGACCCTAATCTTGCCTGTGTGTTTAAGTGTAAGCCCATAAGTAGATGGTCAGTAACAGAAGTTCAAGAAGCCACTGATGAATATCAAAGAGAAAGTTTTTTTTAAAAGTATTTTATTTATGTATGTTCACATAAGAAATGTCACATAACTTGGACAGCACAAACACACAACCTGGGGGTAAATGCCCCCCCAACCCCCCTGTACACACACACACCACAACAACAACAACAAAAAGGGGCTGCCACCCAGTAATAGATGTACATAATTATTATTATTATTATTTTTTGCTTACAAGGAAAAAAAAACATCTGCAGTAAGCCTGCTCTTGGGGTTTTAGGTCACAAAGTATGTGTGTTGATATGACATTGGGCTAGGAAGGGTCCCCAGATTCTCTTGAATTTGTTCTCTTCGTTAGGTTTGTGCAATCGCAGTCTTTCCATCTGAATAACAGACAACATCTCACTGAGCCAGTGGGCAAAAGAGAGTAGAGAAGTAGACTTCCAGGTTAGAAGAATATGTTTTTTGGCCACAACCATGCTCAGGTGCAGAGCGACCTGTGTGTTGTGCGGTAGGACTGAAGTCTCTGTAGAGCATCCAAGGATGGCCAGTTCATGGTTGGGCAGAATGTCTCTGGAATAGGCTTTTGACAGCTGGTCAAATACATCCGACCAAAAATTGCGCAGTTTAGGGGAAAACCAAAAGAAATGTGCTAATGAACCCTCAGCAACATGACACCTATCACATACAGGGGATACAGCTGAAAAAATACGATTAAGCTTTGTTTTTGAATAATGCAGTCTGTGCAACACCTTGTATTGAATTAATCTGTACTGGGAATTAATAGAACAACGATGAACCTGGGACAGTGCCTCCTCCCAGAGTTCTACAGATATTTCAGAGTTCAATTCTTTGGCCCAAGCTTCCCTAATAAAATCAGAGGAAACTGGGTTTGTGAAAGAGCACACAAATTTTGATATTAAGTGTTTTGAGTGTGGAGGGAGCAAGAGGTTTTCAAGAAAAGGGTGGGTATCAAAGAGAAAGTTAAGCAAAAAGAAAGACCCTTGTCTCAGATAGACCACAATCCCTTCTAGTGGCCACCGCAGCAACCGATGTCAGTCCTCCTGAGCTCAGATCAGATGTTGCTCATGTGTACACAGCCAAGTATGTCCCAAGTAATCCAGCTAAGACTTGTGAAACTGCTACATCAGAATCAAGTGCTCTGGAACGTGTGCTCAGTTTGTTAGAGAGGGTTCTAGAGCGTAATAACCAGCCTGCTGTCATGAACTGAGTTTGGATTTTCCCCCAAACTCAGCTTCATGACTTTCCTCTGTATTCATATTTATCTGCCTTATTGTTTTGTCTTGTGAGTTTCCATACTGCCTTCCATTTTCCCTGTTTTTGTTCAGTTTGTTTTTGCCATGTCTTTTACTTGTAATTTATTTCTAGTCGGTTTCTGAGTTTGTTAATTTCTGATATTGGTTCTTTGGGCTGGCAGCTGATAGGCAGCATTCCAGGTCTGCACTTTGTGGGGGCGTTGCCTGGCATACTGCCAGTCCAACTACTCCCCTCTCATTATCATCAGGTGATTCCAATTATTAATTGTTGTTCCCGAACCTGTCAACCTGCACAGTATCATGCAGGGAAACTAGTATACTCACACTTGGGAGGGAACTGTGTGAGTGATGAATGTGAAAACCTCAACCACTGTGATGTGATGTGCAAACTGTATACAGGGAAAGTCTAAGGTGTGCTTCATCTGGTACTGTTGCAATCTTCCAAAATATGATGCAATTTGAAAAAGTTGAGTCTGTTTTACACTAATGCTTTAGTGAATAATAAAGTCACTCTTCAAGTTCTTCTTGACGCAGGTTCCATGGCATGCACCATGAGTGAAGAGGCAGAACAGAAGCTAAAGAATGATGGAGTCATATCAGAGCCAAGTGACATCCATACCAACATCACACTTGTAGGTTGTGGTGGAGTTCAGGTAGAGCTCAAGTGTATATACAACCTGGAAAAGGAAGTGTATGAGTGTGCATTCAGTGTACCTGTCCTCATTGTTTCCGACCAGAAAGATCAGCTAATTTTAGGGACAAATGTCATCAAACATCTCCTCAGACAATTCAGAGTATCCCCCCACTTCTGGTGTGTCCTTAGCAAACCTGAACTGACAAATGCTCCTGAAATGGCACAGTTTTTGAGTATGCTGTCAGACATTAATAGATGGAGGGGCGACAAAATGCCAAATGTTATTTTTACCATCAATTTAACTCAGGCTGTGACTCCACTCCCTAAGCACGAACACCTGGTATGGGGCAGACTTCCTGTATCATCCCCCCTTTCTGAAGGCAGTGCCATCTTGATTGAACCACCAAAGGCACAAGTTCACAAAAAGGATGTGATTGGATGCAAAACTGTGGCTTCCATGAGTGGTGATAGGTGGGTCCCCATCCACATCTTGAACGCCTGTGATAAGTCCATCACATTAAAAAGAAACAGTATAGTGGCAGATGTATCCCCCTGTGTTGCTGTTGAAGACCTTGATGGGTCTCTTGAATAAAAACCACCAGAGACATTCAAGGCCCTGTCATGAATTGCCCCTCAGGGCAGAGAGAGACAGACCCACGCGCTGAACTGCAGTTAGTGGAATTTATTAACAAAAACACACAACGAGCCAGAGTGCACCAAAACAAAAATCCAAACACAGAAAATAAGTAAACTTACATGCAGGAATGATTTCACCAGAGTGGAGAAAGGGCTCTGGGCAAGGAGGAATAATTGAGTCTGTGGCAGTGAGCAGCAAAAACAACAGTTTATAAATACTGAAAATGTAATTGATGGCAGGTGCGGATTCACATGAGTGGGCAGGTGATCTGATTATTAACACAGGACACACGGAGGAGATAATGACAAAGTGGAAGTGTCTGGAACAGGTGTGAGACTCATGCCACGAGGAAATGAAATATAAACACTGAGAGCAAAAATAAGACAGGAAAAAATACTAACAGAATCATGACATAACAATAAGGACAAGAAAACCACATCAAAATACTGACAGCCAAAAACACATCAAGAATCACTACACAGAAAACTAATACAACGCTGGGAGAATACAGAAAATACGTACTTAGATATGACTTAAGAGTCTGAGCCTTGTGACGCACCGCGTTCATCCTCGTGACAGGCCCAGAGTCAAACAGTGTATGCTGAGGCAGAAATCAGTTATGGCCCTTTGCCCCATTCATGTTTCCATCACAGCCAGCAGAAGCTAGGGCTAGAAGATTTAAACATCGACTCTTGTGAAGTTTCATACCACTGGAAAGTCCAACTCCTACAGATTATACAGTACATCAATATGAGGACGTGTTTTCAAAAAGTAAACTCGACTGTGGACTGGCAAAAGACTTTGTTCATCGCATCCACTTATCTGATGACCAACCATTCAGACTTCTATACTGTCGTGTTTCACCAGGCCAGTATCATAAGCTGTGACAAGTGCTGACGGAGATGGAGGAGCATGAGTTTATTCGCAAGTCCAGCAGTGAATGGGCATCCCCTGTAGTGCTTCTATGGAAGAAAAAGGGTGATCTCAGAATATGTGTGGATTACCGCTGGTTGAATACACGCACAGTCAAGGATGCCCCTCCTTTGCCCCATCAATCCGACTGCATGGCAGCCCTGGGTGGGAACACAATTTTCAATGCCATGGACTTGACATCTGGGTTCTATAATATTGCCATGGCAGAAGAAGATAAAAAGCTGACAGATTGTTTACAACAGCTATAGGGCTTTATGGTGTGCGGTGGTGGCCTAATGGTTAGGGATGTGGACTGGTGAGCAGAAGGTCGCTGGTTCAATCCCTGGACAGGCAGGATTAGATCTGGGTGGGACAAATAACATAGCAGTGTTTGCCCCACCCTCCTTAACCCCACTGTGGTGCCCTTGAGCAAGGCCCTTAACCCCAACTGCTCCAGTGGAGCTGCTCAGTGGCCACAGGTCAGTCTGTGGTTGTACTGGGCAGCTTCCTGGTGTGAATGTGTAACTGTGTGAGTGTGAACAGGACATCCTTAAAAAAGAGAGGTTGCCTCTCAGTGGAACTACCCTGTATAAATAAAGGTTAAATAAAAAAATAAAATAGACTTCCACAGGGTGTTTGCAACAACCCAGCCAGTTTCATGCATGGTGACCAGAACTTCTTAACCCTGCTTTGCTATTTGGATGACCTCCTTGTGTATGCATCCAATGAAGCAGAGTGACATATTATTCGGCCCAGGAAACACGCACGCAGGCTCGGACAGATTTGAAAGCTTTATTCAACAATAATGTGTGTGTGTGGATGCGTGTATGCAAGATGTGAATGTGGTGTGGGTGGAGGATGAGGTCAGGACAGAGCAGTTCGCCGTTCAGCCAGGCAACCCTATGAGAGAGGAGAGCAGGGATTAGCTGGGCAACCACATGGGAAAGTGACGATGTTATTGTGCTTACTTGTAGCGACGCGGTGGCTGGCGTGGCAAGTCCCAAGCCTGGGAGACAGCGTTCTGCAGTGCGTCCGTGAAGATGCGGCAAGTGGAGGGGCAGCGTGACGAGGGAGAGTGAGTCCACCGCCAAGGGGATCCACCTGTGCACAGGGGAAGACTGGATGGAGAAGGTAAGGCAAAATGACAGCTTACGTGTCCGATGAGGAAAACAGCTGGCCCGAACGACAGGGAAGTAGCTGTGGAGAAACGCAGGGAGACAGACGGCTCCAGGCCGCAGCTCAGGGCAGGATGGAATAAATAGCAGAGTTAACGGGGCGCAGGTGTGCGCGCAGCTGAGGTGGAGGCCCGTGAGCTGCGGGTGATGACAGTACTCCCCCCCCCCACCACCAGCGCCTCCTGGCGCTGGATTACCTGGGTGTGTCCGGTGGAACTCCATGATGAGGTCAGGATCCAACACCCACGAAGAGCGCACCCAGGATCTCCACTCTGGACCATAACCTTCCCAATCCACCAGGTATTGCAGCCCCCGACCCCGACGCCAGGAGTCCAAGATGGCATTAACACCCCACGCCGGGTCGCCGTCGACCATCCTGGGCGCAGGAGGAGACCTAGGAGGAGGGCAGAGTGAATTGGAAAGCACAGGTTTAATTTTGGAGACGTGGAAGGTGGGACACGCACGAGGGGGGTGGGAGGGCCAAGCGCACAGCCACCGGGTTAATAATCCTGGATATGGTGAAGGGGCCGAGAAATCTTGGTGCCAGCTTCTTCTTCTAACCCTTGAGGCAGATGTCCTGAGAGGAGAGCCACACCTGCTGACCCACCCGGTAGACAGGAGCCGGCCTTCTGTGGCGGTTGGCGATGGAGCTGTTGCGCGCTGCTGTGCGTAACAGCGCGTCTCTGGTCTTTTTCCACACGCTCCGGCAGCGCCTGATGTGCGCCTGAATAGAAGGAACAACCAGTTCAACCTCCTGCTCCGGGAAAACAGGGGGGTCATACCCCAAGGACGCTTGAAAGGGAGACAACCCAGTTGCAGTGGACCGGGCCGAGTTATGGGCGTACTCCACCCAGGTCAGGTAGGAGCTCCAAGACGAAGGGTTGGATGATGTCACGCAGCACAGAGCGGCCTCTAACTCCTGGTTCGTGTGCTCACACTGCCCGTTGGACTGGGGATGATAACCAGAAGAGAGACTGACTGTGGCCCCCAAGGCGCTGCAGAAGCTCCTCCAAACCTGGGAGACAAACTGTGGACCATGGTCCGAGACCACGTCCTGCGGAATCCCATGCAGGACGACATGCTGGACCAGGAGATTGGCCGTCTCACGTGCCGAAGGAAGACCCTGAAGAGGCACAAAATGGGCGGCCTTGGAGAACCTGTCCACGATGGTCAGGACTGTGTCATAGGTGTTGGAGACCGGGAGTCCGGTGACGAAGTCAAGTGCAACGTGTGACCAGGGCCTGCCCGGAACCGGCAGGGGCTGGAGTAGACCCGCAGGTGGAGAGTTCGGAGACTTGCCGGTGGCGCACTGGGGACAGGCCCGGACATAGTTGGTAACGTCCTTCTGAAGGCCCGGCCACCAAAACGAGCGTTGCAGAAAACTCACCAAGCGGGTGATGCCGGGGTGACAGGCGAGTTTGGAGGTGTGGGCCCAATGGATGACTTCACCCCGAACCGCCGAAGGAACATACAGTCTCCTCTCGGGCCCCCCACCGGGATCCGGCTCCGCCTCCTGAGCCCTCCTGATCTTGTCCTTGATGTCCCATGAAATCGCCCCCACGACGCACGACTCAGGCAGGATTGTATGCTCGGGCTCTTCTGGACCCCCCGGGGCGAACTGTCTGGAAAGGGCGTTGGGCAACCCATTCTTCGAGCCTGGACGGTACGTGATGGTAAAATTAAAACGAGTGAAGAACAGAGACCAGCGCGCCTGGCGGGCATTCAGGCGCTTCGCTGACCTCAGGTACTCGAGGTTCTTATGGTCCATCCAGACCACAAAAGGCAGGGCTGCCCCCTCTAACCAGTGACGCCACTCCTGTAGCGCGAGCTTGACGGCGAGGAGCTCCCTGTCGCTGACGTCGTAATTCTGCTCTGCCGCCGATAGTTTCCTGGAGAAGAAGGCGCAGGGCCGTTTAACACCATCCACCGGTGACCGCTGGGACAACACCGCTCCCACCCCTGTGTCGGACGCGTCGACCTCCACCAGACACTGAAGAGCGGGATCAACCTGGGTCAAGACTCGGCAGGACGAGAACTCCACCTGGAGAGTCTTGAAGGCGGTAGCAACCTCCTCAGACCACCGAAAAGGCACCTTCGATGACGTGAGGTGGGTCAGGGGGGAGACGATGGCGCTGTAGTTGGGGACAAAGCGCCTGTAGAAATTGGCGAATCCGATGAATTGTTGCACCTGCTTCCTTGAGGTCGGCATGGGCCACTCGACCACCGCTTTGACCTTAGCGGGGTCGGGGAGGATCTGGTTGTGGGAGATCACGAACCCCAGGAAGGAGGTGGTTTGGGCGTAGAACTTGCATTTCTCTGCCTTAAAGTCCTCGGACGGTGACATTTTTTTATTGAACCAATAAACTGATTGTATGAAAATATTCCATTCTGGCCATTCCCGTGATTTAATATGTGTCACCAGCCTCCATAAATGACTTTATTTGGTAATAGCCCATCTTTCACTTAGTGATGCTGCAGTACCGCCATCTGTCGATAGGGGCAGGCAGCAGTGACGTCAGCTCAGGAAGAAGTGAGGGTGATATCGCCTGCCTGTGCTGTGAGCCTCATCAGAGAAACATTCCCATCGGATCACTACAAGGGATTTTGCCTACCAAGATTAGATTTGTGAAAAATGATATTTAAATAAAGTTTTGTAAAATCATATATTGAGTTTATTAATGTTCATGTCAATTTTATAATTCTAATATTTCAGCATTTATCAAAGTTGCATGTCATATACATTTGAATAATTTTTCTACCATTTTATGGTATAAAATTCGGGTTCAATTCGGCACTCAATGTGGTGGGAACTCTGGCTTGTACATAGTGCCACTGCTCCCATAAGTGGGTTGGATCAACCAAGGTTTTGTTGAACAGAGTATTCATCAGATCATCCACATATTCTGAAAAAAAATATATTCAATAAAAATTAGACATCCATTTGACTACAGTATGAAATACAAATTTGACCAAAATTAACATAATTTGATAAAAGCTATGAAATGTGAAAGTTGAATGAAGACCAACCCTCCACCCACTGTAAATATCATATACAAGCCTAGAAAATGATACTAATATTTCTTATACTCACGGAAAGTTGGATTAACTTTCTTTGCTTGCAGTTTATATCCGCCTTTTTTGAATTTTGGGTACCTGATGATGAAGACCGGCTCACCATCACGATTCTGTGCCTGCTTGCGGCCTGCATTTTCATTAAAGTGCATTGCAGCTAAACAAAGTCTGTAATTAGAATATTATCACAATGATTTATTTTTGGACATATAAGTGATCTATCAGCAGAAACTCTATGTAATTGGCACTGTTATTGTCATGACGGCCGCTGGGCCGTCATCCCGCTCATCAGCTCCAGCCGCGCACAGACCAACAGGTGTTAATCAGCGGCTCTTAAAAGCCAGCGTCATGGACAGCCCGGCACGGAGTCGTCTGTCTTCCTCGACCGAGTATGAGCCAGAGCTTCGTTTCACAGCCAAGTCAAGAACGCCACAACAAGACCTACCACGTAAGAAGACTATTTGCTTTTCTACGCCTAATCTTTACCCCTGTGCACAGGTGGACCTCCCAGGCGGCGGACCGGTATCTCCAACGGACGGAAAATTACCCTCTCCCTTCCGGAGCTCCTCCTGGCCTTCGCTAATTCAGGAATTCTCTCCACTGCAGCTGCAGGTACTGTCACTCCCTCAGTCACAGGAGTCATTGTCACCACGGTTACGGACATTATCACTGTCACGGGTACTTGAACAACGTCACAGCTGTCAGTGCAGTCATTGCTCTCGCCACGAACTCCACCACGGTTAGTGGAGTTATCACCGTCACAGCTTCAAGCACCAGAACCACCACAGCTCACGGACATCGGGGAACAGCCAGATACAGTCAGAGACAACCTCAAGTAAGCTGCACACCTGCACTTGTCCTTTTGTGCTGAACAGCCTTAACGGTTTCTGCTTGTGTGTTCTAGGGTTGCCAGGTCGTCTTCTGTATCGCTCAGCTCCGGTGACCAGGCTGCTATATCTGCACTTACACTTGCACTACACTCACTCACACTTGACAATAAAGAATAACTATTTTGTATGTGTCTGTGTCTGTCTCTTGGGTCCTGAAACATGTCAGTTATTATAATTGCATTTCATATTTTTGGTCACATATTGCATCTCCTCACCTTGTCAACATTCCGAGGAATGAGAAGTGTACACTCTTTGGTGCAAAATGAATAATCAGACTGTGGAAAGCCTCCACATTTGAAGTTTGCTGCCCTGGACTCAGCTTTCGCACATCCCTGAGGACCCGTGTTTTGTTGATCATAACTTTTTCACAGCCCTTTGTGCCTGAAATAAATTGTAGGTGTGAGATATGTCACCAAAAATGATGAAAATCAATGGGATAATTTTTATATATATAATACATGCACTGTTTCATTGTGTGAAACTGTTTTTTGTGTTAGGTTGCAGTCTCTCAGGAGCTGGGGGATCGTATGTAGTGCTCGCATCTTTGTACTGGTTGATGCGCAGGCAGCAGAGCAGCGCGCCGTTCAGCCGGAAAAAAGCAGAGGACAAGGGTAACGGGCACCACACCGAGACAGGGATAATCGGTGATAATGTTGCTTACTTGCAGGGACAGGTGGCTGGCGTCGGCAGCTGACGAGGCGCAGGTGTGCGCGCAGCTGGAGCCGTGAGCCGTGACACAAATTGCATCTTATTTTCGAAATCGCTGTCAACGAAATGTCTACTGCACATGTTGAGTGATTTACCGACATCATTCCAATTTTTTCGCGTTTTCTGAACGAATTTCACCCATGCCGTTCTGATTTTCCCAGGGACGGGAAATTCATAAACACTCACCGCATGCTCCTCTGATATACCGTCGCACCCGTAGACAACACAACGCCAAACCATAATTAATTCGATTACTGAAATCCTAATCTTAATAAATAATCTATTTGTAATCCACAGGTACTCCGAGAAATATCCGTAATCGCCGATTTTAAAACGTAAACAATAAGCAATGTCCGCCGAGCGTGTGCGTGTCTCTCCCTGAAATTACGTCACACAGTCAGTGGCCATCTTAGCCGCTGATCGCTTGTCGCTTGGCTGAGTCAGACAGCTCTCAAGGACAGCATACTTCAAGAGCGCATTGTCACCTTATGCGACATTTGTTGACACCAAAACATGTGCGGTTCAAATTAGCTCGTCTCACAAAAATTTAAGATATGATTTAGCGATATTGAATTTTCATCCGGCCGACGCCTTTAATGAGCAGGCGATTCTCCAGCAGACGTTGCAGGACCTGCCTCATGTGGGCCTGGTGCTCCTCACATGACCTGGAGAAGATGAGTATATCGTCAAGATAGACGAAGACGAAAACTCCCAGGAAATCCCGCAGAACGTCATTTATTAGGCGCTGGAAGACGGCAGGTGCGTTGGTGAGCCCGAACGGCATCACGAGATACTCAAAGTGGCCGCTGGGTGTCCTAAAGGCTGTCTTCCACTCGTCTCCCTCCCGGATTCTAACGAGGTGGTAAGCGCTGCGGAGGTCGAGCTTGGTGAACCAGGTCGCCCCCTGGAGGGAGTGGAAAGCGGTGTCCATGAGCGGCAGGGTGTAGCGGTCCTTAATCGTGATGTCATTCAGGGCTTTGAAGTCAATACAGGGACGTAGGGACCCATCCTTCTTGCCCACGAAGAAGAAGCCCGCGCCAAGCGGGGACGAGGAGGGGCAGATGATCCCAGCGCTGAGTGACTCCTTTATATATGTGTCCATCGCCTCGCGTTCCGGTGCAGAGAGACTGTAGAGGCTGCCAGATGGCAGGGGCGCCCCTGGGCGGATGTTGATAGCACAGTCGTAGGGTCGATGCGGTGGAAGGGACAAGGCTCTGGACTTACTGAAAGCTGCCCCCAGGTCGTGAAACTCCTGCGGCACCAGGGTCAGGTCCGGGGGCTCAGAGACAGGGGCCGACAGAGGGGCAGATGGAGCGCAGGCTGCCGACTGAAGACAGGTACCCAGGCAGAAGGTGCTCCAGGACAGAACGCTGCCGGTTCTCCAATCCAGGACAGGGTTATGCAACCGCAGCCAGGGGTAACCCAGAATGACCCGGTCCGACAAGGAGGGCAGGATGTAGAAGGTCAGATCCTCCCGGTGGTTGCCGGAGACGATGATGGGAACTGGCTTGGAGCGATGAGTAACTGTACCCAGAGGAGAACGGGAGAGCATTACCTAGTTCAGGGGATTGGGCAGCTGTTGGCTGGGTATGCCCAAACGGGTTGCCAGGCTCTTAGAAATAAAGTTCTGCTCTGCCCCAGAATCCACCAGTGCGTGAGTGGAATGTCCAGTGGGGTTGTGGCAGAAACGAATTGGCAATGTACAAGAAGATAGGGGATTAGGTCGGTTGGAGTCCGCGAGGCCCCCTATTGTGACTCGCGGACCTCCCCTTTTGTTTTCACCGGACACAGCTCCACGGGATGCCGGTCATCTCCGCAGTACATGCAGAGACCCCGTTCCCGCCGGCGTTGTCTCTCCGCTAGAGGGAGCCTAGTGCGCCCGATAGCCATGTCCTCTGGTTCGTCGGCAGACTCCGGGGCTGGTAACGCCAGAGGGCGCGACTGAGCTGAACGGAGGGAAGCTCCGCGCGAGCGGCTGGCAGTCTTCCGCTCCGCGGCCCGCTCACGCAGCCTGTTGTCCAGGCTAATCGTGAGCGAGATCAGCTTGGAGAGTCGCTCTGGGAGATCCCGGCCAGCTAGTTCATCCCTCAGACCTGAATTAAGGCTACGGAGGAAAACGCTGCAGAGAGAAGCCTCTCCCCAGCCCACCTCCTCCGCAGCCACCCGGAAGTCGACCGCGTATTCCGCCGCGGACCGGGCTCCATGTTGGAGACCAAGAAGCCGGTCCGCGAGGATGCTATCGAGTCGGGAATGATCGAAGACCTCTAGAAAGTCTTGCACGAACTGGTCATACGAGAGGTTTGCGTAACTTGGCTTCGTCATTACAGCGTAAGCCCAAGCTAACGCTCGTCCCTCGAGGAGGTTAGCCATGTACCCGATTCGGCTACGGTCTGAGGGAAAGTCCCCGGGAATGCGCAGAAACACCGACTCACACTGTAGTATGAACCCCTTTGCTCTGCCGAGTTTCCCGCTGAAGCGAGCAGGAGTTGGGATGGGTGTGAGACGGGCTGGCGTTCCCGAACTAGGCTGGCCGGCTGTGGAAGCACCCGTAGCCGCGCCGCCAAGAGGACCCGAAGGGAAAGGCCGCGGGGGGTCCAAGCAGTCCAACTGATTGGTAATTGAAGTTAATTGATTGAGGATGACTTGTTGCTGATGAGCAATCAAATCCACCCGAGCCTCATGGGTGGTAAAATGGCGCGCAAGTCCGCTATCTGCTGGGCCGCTTTGCTGGAGCCGTACTGACATATTATTCGGCCCAGGAAACACGCACGCAGGCTCGGACAGATTTGAAAGCTTTATTCAACAATAATGTGTGTGTGTGGATGCGTGTATGCAAGATGTGAATGTGGTGTGGGTGGAGGATGAGGTCAGGACAGAGCAGTTCGCCGTTCAGCCAGGCAACCCTATGAGAGAGGAGAGCAGGGATTAGCTGGGCAACCACACGGGAAAGTGACGATGTTATTGTGCTTACTTGTAGCGACGCGGTGGCTGGCGTGGCAAGTCCCAAGCCTGGGAGACAGCGTTCTGCAGTGCGTCCGTGAAGATGCGGCAAGTGGAGGGGCAGCGTGACGAGGGAGAGTGAGTCCGCCGCCAAGGGGATCCACCTGTGCACAGGGGAAGACTGGATGGAGAAGGTAAGGCAAAATGACAGCTAACGTGTCCGATGAGGAAAACAGCTGGCCCGAACGACAGGGAAGTAGCTGTGGAGAAACGCAGGGAGACAGACGGCTCCAGGCCGCAGCTCAGGGCAGGATGGAATAAATAGCAGAGTTAACGAGGCGCAGGTGTGCGTGCAGCTGAGGTGGAGGCCCGTGAGCTGCGGGTGATGACACAGAGGTCCTCAGGAGGTTAGAGATTGTTTTCGAACAACTGTGCACATGGATTAAAACTAGCCCCCCAAAAGTGCCAACTGCTAAAGCGAAGTGTGATTTTTAGGCCATGTTGTGGATGAAAATGGAACCCTGACAAAATTAGGGCAATCACCGCTATGACAGGGGCTGATCTAATGATGGAGGATGGTATTACACCATCTCAGAAAAAGAGAGTTATTTTTGGCCATGGTGATGTACAATCAACAGTTCATACCTGAGTGCTCTAAAATTGCCGAGCCCCTCTTTACATTGACTGCTACCCCTAAAGGGAGAAAAGCAAATGCTTGAGGTTCTGCTTCTTTCAAGAGGCTCAGCCCAGATGACTGAAAGAAAGAACACGTTGACTCATTTGAACAGCTAAAGACTGCACTTTTTGAGTCTGTTGTGCTCGCCCACCCTGATTTTAATAAACTGTTCATCTTACCAACAGATGCATCACAGGATGGGTTAGTTACTGTATTATTTCATGTCCAAGAGGGTGACAATAAAGCACACCCAATTGCTTTTGCAAGTAAAGCTCTCACCCGTGCCCTGAAAAATGATCCTGCCCATCGTCTTGAGTTTTTGGTGCTTAAATGGGCTGTCTGTGACAAATTTAGCCATTGGTTAAAGGGACACAACTTTACAGTTTGGACAGACAATAACCCATTAACATATATTCTCACAAAGCCCAAACTCGATGCATGTGAGCAAAGGTGGGTGTCAAAATTGTCCCCCTATAATTTCAGCATCAAGTACATCTCTGGCAGAAAAATTGTTGTAGCCGATGCTCGGAGGAGACAGCCCTTTCTCCACTATCATGTTAGTCAGAGGCTGTTGATGGAACCCTATGTAGCTTTGCGAGAGGAGTCACAGCAGGTCAAAGAGAGCTCTGTTCAGGAAGTATTCAGACTGAGCACCAACCAGCAGACTATCGAGTGTTCACCCCCTTTAGAAAAGCTAACATGTTGTTGTCTGAGTAATGATGACGTAGCTGCAGTTTTGACAGACCATTGTGAATGGGATCAGGGGTCAAAACAAAGAATCATTTCCTGGCTATCTCAAGATCTGGACCGACTCCTTCCGCCAGGTCAGCATGCTCTGCCTATGTTCTTCCTTCAGGAGCTCCAAGATGAACAGAGGAAAGATCCCACACTAGCTAGAGTTATCCCCTTTGTTAAATGTGGCAGACGTCCATCATGTAGAGAGAGAGCCAATCAGTCCTTCAAAGTGCAAAAAACATTGAAACAGTGGGACAAATTAAGAATGCTAGATGGTATTCTGTACAGGACAAGCAAGGATTCACGAACTGGGAAAAGGTGCCATTAGTATGTCACTCCTTCTGCCTTGATCGGTCATGTCCTGTCAGGTGTCCATGACAATGCTAGCCATCAGGGTCAAAGCAGAACTCTGCACCTAGTGAGACAGAGGTTTTTCTGGAGCATGGAGCATGATGTTCGTGACTATATCAGATGTTACAAATGTTTTGTCACCAGCAAGACTATTAACCTCTTGCGCTCCGTTGTACCACGGACGGGCAAGTCTCTGCGTCCTAGAGTGCACGAGGGCACTCTCGTGCGCTCTAGGACGCATGATGGAGATTGTGATGTAGGTGGTGTATGGCGTCCAAGCGCGCACTGAAAATAAAAGCTGCAGACACAGCCACGAACAGATTAGTTCATCTGATTGACCTCTCATTCGACTAATAAGAGCCTTGAATTGGGTTTCTGAAACCTTGAAGAACCACTGATTGAAAACCTAGCCAGAAGGACCCGCCTCCCAATGCTGTGAATGCAGTGAGCCAATTGAAGCAGAGAAGTTCACGAGCTGTTTTTTTTAAGGCTGGGTGAAGACTGGCTGCTGCAGCAGATCAAAAAAGGACCCGCAGGAAGAACCCCACAGACCCAGCAGCACGGAGACCATCCACAAATGCAATCTGTGTGACAGGGAGTGCCATTCGCGCATCGGCATGTTCGGCCACAGGCGGTGCTTATTTTGTTTTGGTTCCAGCAGAGTAGACGTTATGATTTCTTCCATGGTCATAGACCGACGGAGGCTGACGACAAAGGCTGAGTGACACACACGCCTTCGCCAGTCTTTTTTTTAATTACTACTGTTATTTGTTTTGAAAAATTGTTCGCCAAAAACCGCAATCATGGAAGCACAAAACCGCAATAATGGAATTATGTTTTGATCGGGTCGCGAGACCAGAACCACGAGCGGACCAGCGTCGCGTTCGTCTGACAGTGAGGAAGAGAAGTTTGCCAGGACTCTGCTGCTGTGAAGAGGTAAGGTGTTATAAGCTAAATTATTATTTATCCCTGAAAATTGTAATCCAAAATGACTTTTGACCGATTGGTAAATTACAACTGTGCGGTGGGTACAAGGGGTTGTTCACCGCGTCCAGACCGTGAACGCCCCCCCCCACCCCGCTATTCTTCTGTAGCGAGGGGGTGGGGAAGCCGCGGTGACTGCGCTGCTGTCCCACATCGCCACATGAGGCTAATCCGTTGTGTAGCGATGGCCGATGTCCATCCTCTGTAGCGAGGGGGGGGGGGACAATCCCCCCCCCCACACACACAGACAGCCCTGAGTGTGACCTTTCATTAGAGCCCAAAATGAAGCTTCTACATTGAAGCATTCAAAAGTTACAGACGTTTTTCCAAACTGTGCCATTTGGCACAATTTGGCACAGTTCCAAAACGCCTGGGAACTACCTGAGTAAAAAGCTGTGTAATATATTCATTTTTTGTGGTATTGTTACCAAATTTGGACCTCAGCTGGATAACACTTGGTTCTACATTTCTGTTGCATTTTCCAGCCTGGATCTGAAGCTGTGTGTTATTTGCAAGCATTTGTATCCAAAAAAAAAACACCCAGGCCAAATTTATTTTCTTCAAGTTCACTATGTTTAGATGACTGTAACTCAGTGGCCGGAGCACTTAGAGAGATTATGACTGTTTTGCCAAAAAATTCAAAGTGTTTTCTTTTAAATGAGACCAACCCCATGAAGATGCTGCAAAGGGTTGAAGAACAGCTTTTGATTTAATTTGGGCACGTTAATTTTTGGCATTTTTAGGGAAATTGACTGGAGTGCAAGGGGTTAAGCCTGAAGGAAGAGCTGCATTAGAAAGTATCAAAATAACCAGCTCCCTTGAGCTTGAGTGTATAGATTTTTGGTCTGCAGAAGATTCAAAAGGGAAGAACATTGACGTTCAAGTAGTGACAGACCACTTCACTAAAATGGCTCATGCTTTTAAGTGCTCAGACTAAACAGCTAAACAAATTCCACGTCACTTGTGGGACAGATACTTCTGTGTCTATGGGTTCCCCCAAAGAATTCAATTCAACTTTATTTATTTAGAGCCATTTCACAACAACAGTCATCTCATAGCACTTTCAACTGTAAGGGAAAACCCCACAATTGCAGAAAGGCCCCAGCAATCAGATGAACCCCTGTGAGCAAGCACTTGGCGATGGTAGAGAGGAAAAACTCCCTTTTAGTAGGAAGAAACCTTCAGCAGAACCAGGCTCAGGGAGGGGCAGTCATCTGCTGCGACTGACTGGGGGATGAGGGTATAGAGAAGAAGAAGAAAAGAACAGACATGTAGAGAGCAGATAGCATGACAGGGACTCTATCTATGGGAGAGAACAAACAGATGTTAATGACCAGCAAAAATATTTCATTGAGAGTTGTCATGAACTCTCCGTGCGCTTCTCCAACAGCGCATGGAGGAGGAGAAAGGACAGGAGGATTTAAGTGCAGGGTCACACCAAACACACATTTACTTATACCAACATTATACATACAGGCAAGAAACAGCTCGGAAACACTTAAAAGTTCTCTAGGCCGCCCAACACACACACACTGGAGGTATACAGCGGCGGACAGCGCACAGACGGATACTCACAGTGCGGGGGCAGGCCGAGTCATTTCAGCGATAATCATGAGCACACATGAACACAGTCCTTACTGACGTGACAGTTGACGGCGGAGAACGACCATCCAACACATACAATGATCCAGCAGCGTCTGTCTAGCAAAAAGTTCCTTTAATACAGATGCCGCTGGCGTGACAAATAGGGAACACCTGGGCGAGTGCGGGAAAGATGGTTACTGGGGCAAACAGCTGGCTGTCAGAAAGAGGGGGGCATCGCCGGATAGGCCAGAGCAGCAGCTACAGGCGGGAACAGAAACGGTGCGTGGAAAAGAAAACAAGACATCAAAACACAACTCCACATAATGACCCCACTGCCTGAGCCACCAGGATCGATCAGAACCGAGCCCACGGGCTCGGTTCATGACAGAGCCCCTCCTTCTAGGGGTAGCTACCAGACACCCACAGTAACATCATAAGGACCCCCCACACACACCCACACACACCAATCCCCACAGGCAAAACAATAACACACAAAGCCGGGTGGGAGGTAGGGGGAACAGGAAAGGAGGGAACACAATACCCCACCCAGGGTCCACAATTAACCCCCCCAAGTCCATGGGTGTTGGTGCTCAGGAGGCCGCCCAGAGTCCCAGGCCCAGCAGAAGGTCCGGTGGACAGAATCCGGCGGCCTGCCGGAAAACATGGGCCACTAGACCCGGGGAGTCAATTCTTCTGGCGGACGGCCCACATTGCTCAGCCACCAGGACGGAGGAGGTGAAGCAGGAGGTGGCCTGCCCACCGGAAGGCTGACTGGAAGGCAACCGGACTGGGGAGAGGGAACCTCCACGGCATCCTCAGTGGTACCCATGGGGTACCCCGACCATGCCGGCTCCGCTGCACCCACGACGGACTCCAGCGGGAGCCTAACTGTGCCCATGGTAGCCCCTGACTGGGCCGGCTCTGCTGCACCCACGGTGGACTCCAGCGGGAGCCTAACTGTGCCCACGGTGGCCCCTGACCGGGCTGGCTCCGCTGCACCCACGGTGGACTCCAGCGGGAGCCTAACTGTGTCCACGGTGGCCCCTGACCGGGCCGGCTCTGCTGCACCCACGGTGGACTCCAGCGGGAGCCTAACTGTGTCCGTGGTGACCTCCGGCTGAGGCTCAGCTGCACCTGTGGTGACCTCCAATTGGGCCAGCTCCGCTGCACCCGGGATGGACCCCGATTGGGCCAGAGCTGCACTCACGGTGAGCGGACCAACCCGCAGGAGCACCAGGCTGAGGAGACGATTGATGGGAGGAGCCCTGACGACCCTGGCAGGAGAAGCTGGAGCAGCAACGTCCTCCTTTGGCAGGACCGGACCCTCGGCGACCTCCGGCGGCGACACACCCTCTCCGGTGACCCTGGTTGAAGGCTCAGGGGAAGCAGGAGAAGAAAGATGGTTAGGGTCGCCAGCAGCGGCGGAGCCTGGTGAAGGAAGTTCAGGCGCAGCTGTGCACTGTGCCCGACTCTCCTCACCTAGAGCCAGACAAGATCTCTCTAACACTGCCATAAGAAACACAAGAGAGAGTACTTACCTGAGCTTGAGCTCCACCGCTGTCCAGGACTCCGTCGATCCTGGCAATGAGCTCAGGCTCCCAGTCCGCTGCAGATGCCTCCACAGCTGGCAAGATGGTGATATCGGGCCAATGTTCCTCCTGCAGTGGCTCCAATGCAGGGAAATCCTCCGGCGGGGCTGCAGGGGAACCTCTCCACGCTGGCTCCGGGAATGGATCATCCGAGGCCACTGGCTCCTCCACCATCTGACGGCCCTAACCTTGGGCCAGCAGGCCCTCAGGGGAAATGGGAGGAGACACGGAGAGGAGAAAAAGTGGATTAATGTCTGCAGCTGGAGGGCCTCTCCCTTGGGAGACAGGCAAGATTTAATACTGTTAGATGGAATAGACGGATAAAGTACTTGCCTGTCACTCCGGTCGCTGGTTTTGACAGCTGCAGATAGCAGACAGGCATCCCTCACTGTGTCAATGGTGATATGGCAGTACCCTGAGGGCCTTCTTAGCATTAGCTTTAGGATTAGGGCTCGGCGCTATGTAAACACCAGCTACAAACACGTTGCTGAATTCCCTCGGCAAATAATAAGGCCGACAATTTACAATAAGGAACTCCGCCAACGGAGAGCAGTGTTTAGACACTAACGTGGCATTAACGCGCCAGTTCTTGTTAACATAGATGCATAGCCCACCCCCCCGGTTCTTACCGGAGCTCACCGTTTCCCTGTCGGCACGGAACATCGCCATATCTTCCAGTTGAATGGCCTCGTCAGGAATGTTGCTGTGGAGCCATGTCTTGGTAAAAACAAACACACAGCAGTCCCTCCACTCTCTCCGGGTTTCTCTCAGCAGACGCAATTCGTCCACCTTGTTTTCGAGGGTGTGGACGTTAGAGAGAAGAAGTGACAGTACCGCTGGTCTGGAGGGGTTAGCCTTTAGCCTAGCATGGATCCCGGCCCTTTTTCCTCGCTTTTGCTTGCGTTCGCTCCGCTTCTGCTTCCTCCTCTTTCGGGTAGCTTCCATCGGGGACTCCGCCAGAATTCCATGCTGGCGTAGAATGTCCAAATCACAACCGATCGCCGCGATTCTTGCAGCGTGCAGTACCTTGATGTTTAATAAGGTCTCACGGTTGTAAGTTTTACAGAATGTACGTCTGGGATGATTAAAACTCTCACACTCGCTGATGCCAAGAGGGGCCGCTGCGTCTAGGCGCGCTGCCATCTCACGTCAGATAGTCTTGTGATATGTGATAGTCAGATAGTTTTGTGGTGGTTGCGGGGGATTTTAACCACACCAGCCTAAAGACTGTGCTCCCCAAGTTTAAACAATGTGTAGACTTTAAGACCAGAGGAGCGAATATATTGGACTTAGTGTACACAAACACAGATGCATATAAAGCGATACCCCGCCCCCATCTCGGCCGTTCTGATCACATGTCCGTGATGCTGCTGCCTGCCTACAAACCTTTATTGAAGCGCAGCAGGCCAGCAGTGAAACAAATCAGGATTTAGCCAGAGAGTGCAACCTCTGCACTGAAGGACTGTTTTCTGCACACAGACTGGAAGGTCTTCAAAATAGCAGCCTCCCAGGAAGACAAGACAGATGTGGAGGAGTATGCTGATACGGTCACCAGCTACATCGCGAAGTGCACAGAGGATTTCACTACAGTGAAGACCATCACTATGCGGGGTAATCATAAGCCCTGGATGACTGCAGAGGTGCGATCGCTGCTTACAGCCAGAGATGCAGCCTTCAGAGCGAAGGACAGGATCGCCCTCCGCTCAGCCAGGTCTGCGCTTTCAAAGGGAATTAAGGCGGCAAAGCGCGCCTGTGTGGAGAAAATCCAGGGACACCTCTGTGACACTAGGAACACCAAGCAGATGTGGCAGGGAGTTCGGACACTGATGGGCTTTAAGTCTAGGCAGGGGGTCGATGATGACGACGCTTCGCTTCCAGACAGGCTTAACAACTTCTTTGCACGTTTTGAAGCAACAAACTCGACAATCAGAGGGACGGCTGGCCCACCCCCACCATCAGTCGGACCAGCTTTTACCATCAACACAGCGGACACACGGAGGACCCTAACCAGAGTCAACCCATGCAAAGCTGCAGGTCCAGACAACATTCCGGGACGTGTGCTCCGAGACTGCGCGAGCGAGTTGGCGGATGTCCTGACTGACATTTATAACATCTCCCTGAGTCAGGCCATTGTTCCCAGATGCTTCAAGACCTCTATCATTGTACCAGTGGCAAAGAAACCAGTGGTGTCCTGTTTGAATGACTATCGTCCTGTTGCACTGACACCAATTGTGATGAAGTGTTTTGAACGGCTTGTCAAACCACACATTACAGCCTGCCTCCCTGCATCACACGACCCGCTCCAGTTTGCATATCGTTCAAACCGCTCCACAGAGGATGCTATAGTCACCACCCTACACTCTGTCATCACCCACCTGGACCAGAAAGACACCTACGCCAGACTCTTGTACATTGATTTCAGTTCAGCATTCAACACCATTATTCCCCAGAGACTGATGGAGAAATTACTCCTTCTTGGTCTGAACACCGCCACATGTTTCTGGATCCTGGATTTCCTGACTGAGAGACCTCAGTCTGTCCAGGTTGGAAACAACATCTCCAGCTCTGTCACGCTGAGTACCGGATCCCCTCAAGGCTGTGTACTCAGTCCACTGTTGTTTACACTTCTAACACATGACTGTGTATCCAGACACGAGGGGAACCAGATTATTAAGTTTGCAGATGACACCACGGTGGTGGGACTTATTCAGAGGGATGAGGAATCAATGTACAGGGAAGAAGTGAGAGACCTGGAGGGCTGGTGCAGGGAGAACAATCTGGTGCTCAACGTGGACAAAACGAAGGAGATGATTATCGACTTCCGGCGGTCACAGCCTGAGCACGTCCCCCTCAGCATCGGCGGCCGTTTAGTGGAGAGAGTAGAGAACATCAAGTTCCTCGGAGTGCAGATCTCACAGGACCTGACCTGGAGCAAGAATTCCTTGGAGATCAGGAAGCAGGCTCAGCAGAGACTACATTTCTTGAGGAAACTCAAACAGGCCTCTCTCCCTATCTGCATCCTCAGGACCTTCTACAGAGGTGTGGTGGAGAGTGTTCTGACGTACTGCATTGCTACATGGTTCTCCAGCTGCAGTATGTCAGACAAAAAAGCCCTGCAGAGGATAGTCAAGGGGGCGGAGAGGGTAATTGGAGTCTCCCTCCCCTCTGTCCAAGAACTTTTTCAGAACCGTTGTAGGAGCAGGGCACTGAACATTGTCAAGGACCGTTCTCACCCTCTGCATAAACACTTTGAACTTCTTCCATCTGGTAAATGATTCCGGAGCATCAGAGGCAGAACCACCAGACTGATCAACAGCTTCCTTCCACAAGCTGTCAGGATGCTGAACAGCTGACCCGGAATCTCTCATACACACTACTGCACCTACGGACATTTTGTATATTATAGTTAGTTATTCTTTTTCCCCAAGTATGTCTCAGGGATGTGTGAATGGATGGGGGGTGGGGGTGGGGGGTGGAGCTATGTGGGAGTGTGTCTTAAATCATGCTGCTTCTTATATGGATGCCGAGAGAAACGCAATTTCATCTTGCCTGCACTACAGTTGTATGTACAGCAATATGACAGTAAAGTTTGATTTGATTTGATGGCCCTCTTCAATGGATGGAGGAGGAGCTGTCTCCATGGCAATGGAGGTGGGCGTTCCCAAGGCGGCCCCGTCTAACCTCGCATCAGCTGGGAGAGTGATGACAGTTGACGACAAGGGGAGCCTCTCTCTGCGTCTCGATGCAGGATGACGCCATCTGCGGGAGGTTGGAGCTGGAGGAGCCGGGACGGGAGCGGGCGTCTCGCTCTGGCGGGAGGCAGGAGGAATGGAGCCCCGGTAACGCTTGCGCCTCGCGTTGAGGCGCAAGCGTTACCTCACCCCTTCGCTGCACTCACGCCGCAGCACTGCCAAACAGTTAATTCTCTCCATTCCCTTGGCGTGCCGAGTGAGCTGAGGGCACCACTGGACCTCTGCCTCCGCCAGACCTACGCTCCAGAGAATGTCCTCCAGGGTAGAATAAATGCTGGCCGACGCGATGAGCCGTCATTGTCTATCAATGCCTTGCAGATCTCCCATCCCAAGCTTAAAGGATAGCTGCAGGGCGCCGAATCCATGGCCCACTCCAACACAGCTCAGTCACAAAAAATCACACAAAAAGAAGAAACAGAAAAAAAGATGTATGGGTGTGCCCGCTAAATCCTATGGTTCGGCTGGATCATTCTGTCATGAACTCTGTTGAAGAAGCGCACGGAGGAGGAGAAAGGACGGGAGGATTTAAGTGCAGGGTTACACCAAACACACATTTATTTACATCAACTCTATACATACAGACAAGAAACAGCTCGGAAACACTTAAAGTTCTCTAGGCCTCCCAACACACATACTGGAGGTATACAGCGGCGGACAGTGCACAGACGGATACTCACAGTGCGGGGCAGGCTGAGTTGTTTCAGCGATAATCACGAGCACACATGAACACAGTCCTTACTGACGTGACGGTTGACAGTGGAGAACGACCATCCAACACGTACAATGATCCAGCGGCGTCTGTCTAGCGAAAAGCTCCTTTAATACAGATGCCGCTGGCGTGACAAATAGGGAACACCTGGGTGAGCGCGGGAAAGATGATTACTGGGGCGAACAGCTGGCTGTCAGAAAGAGGGGGGCGTCGCCGGACAGGCCAGAGCGGCAGCTACAGGCAGGAACAGAAACGGTGTGTGGAAAAGAAAACAAGACATCAAAACACAACTCCACATAATGACCCCACTGCCTGAGCCACCAGGATCGATCAGAACCGAGCCCACAGGAAACACGGGCTCGGTTCATGACAAGAGTGAAAAAAGGAGTGAAGCCCAGTGCATCGTTAGAAGTCCCCCGGCTGTCTAAACCTATTAGCAGCATAACTAAGGGAGGGTTCAGGATCACCTGATCCTACCCTAACTATAGGCTATGTCAAAAGAAAAAAAAAAAGTTTTAACCCTATTCTTAAAAACAGAGATCGAGTCTGACTCCCAAATCCAGATTGGCAGCTGGTTCCAAAGTAGAGGAGCTTGATAACAGAAAGCTATGCCTCCCTATGAGGTGTTTTGTTGCTATTAGGAATTCATTCAGACCAAGGTGCCAATTCTGAAAGCAAGCTCATCCACGAATTGTTGCAGGTGGTGTGCAAGAATCAAGGACAACACCATATCATCCTATCATCCTATGGGCAACGGTCACACTAAAAGATTCAAAAGAACACTGGGAAATATGATCAGAGCTCTGCCACCCAGAGAAAAACACAAGTAACCACAGATGTTGCAGACACTAACTTTGGCCTACAACTGCATGGCTCATGAATCTACTGGCTATGCTTCCTTTTACATGATGTATGGGCGTATCCCCAGACTGCCAGTGGATGTCATTTTTCACAACATTGAAAGAGACAATGATGTAACGTACTCTCACAGCTATGTTAAAAGAATGAGAGATGACCTCAGGGAGGCTCTTGCACTGGCTCAAACCAATGCTGTGTCCAGTCAACGGCGTCAGGCAGACCTGTATAATAAAAGACAAAAGGAGGTGATATTGAAGAGGGCAATCGAGTCCTCTTAGTTAACAAAGGTGAGCGTGGTTGCAGAAAGTTGGCTGATAGGCGGGAGTCCATTCTCTACACGGTCATCTCCAAAAACTCCAACTGTCATACATATAGAGACTGAACAAGGGGAGAATGAGTCTGAAGGAAATGTCTTGTCTATTGAATCCAACTGGGACTGTACAGCGCATACAGCTTCCTGGGTAGCTGAAATGACCAATGATGAGCCAGGTGCTATAGAACACCAAACAAGTAACAGTGTTGGAGACAGTGCCAGTGTTGAGTCAGATTCTGAGGAGTCTCAAGGAAGTGACAGTAATATTGAAGGTGAAGTGCTTGTCCACTGTTATGTATGAATAAGGAAGGAGTCAGAGTCAAGTTCATGCAGGAACCAACAACACGAGCCAACTTTATTATAGGACACAGAACTATTTATATACAAGGGACCGTGCCCGCCTGACGTCACGCCAGGGGTGGGTACGGCAGCAAACACACAAGCCACACTCATGACACCACACTTCCCCTCCTCCTTATAAAAATGCAAAACCACACACACAATTGAGACCCTCCCCAATTTAGGACCCAAATCATGCACAAAGAGAACAGGGGAATAATTAACTGTAATAAAATAGCCTACCACATTCACACAAAACAACTAAAATTAGGCCAAGTCTCTTAAAATACATAAAATAACCCCATAACACACCACATACATACTCTCATGCACACCAGCACTATTGTAGCGTTGATCTTGAGTTCCAATCTATAAAATCATTCTTTGCGGAAGAAAAATTGTTTCAACTCAAAAGTCTGGTCATGAACTGCTTCTCTCACCCAAGGACCAGAGCTGTAACACTACCCATCGGCCATAAAGTGGAAGTTAATCCTTTCTCCAGGACTTAGTCATTCTCCCCTTTCTGCTCTTTGGCAAAGGGATGTTTTAATCGACAGGTTTATGGTTGATATAATCCAGACCTGGGAGTCAAGATTCTCCAGTAAACAACCAGACAGTTTCACGGTGCCATCTGGTGAACAAATTGGTAATATTAAATTTTTTTCCTTTGCAGTGGAATTTATGCATTATGGACAAATAAATTAATTCATATTCTTTCTCTCAAGACAGTATCTGCCACTGAAGACATGGTTGAATTCTTGGGATGGACATTGTGGTTTCAAATGCTTTTATTGATATGATTTGATATGTGTTGCCTTATTTTCAGGAAGAAATTAATTTTTGCATGCTTACTATCACAAATTAATTACAGTTACAATGTAGAGACATTGTATGTTCCCTTGTTATTGAGTAGAATATCTTAGTCACTAAAGTTTAAGGAATTTATGCTTTATTCAGCAACATACACTACTGTTCAAAAGTTTGGGGTCACCCAGACAATTATTTTGTGTTTTCCATGAAAAGTCACACTTATGTACCACCATGAGTTGTAAAATGAATAGAAAATATAGTCAAGACATTGACAAGGTTAGAAATAATGATTTGTATTTGAAATAATAATTTTTTCCTTCAAACTTTGCTTTCGTCAAAGAATCCTCCATTTGCAGCAATTACAGCATTGCAGACCTAACATGATTGCACAAGGGTTTTCTAATCATCCATTAGCCTTCTGACGCAATGAGCAAACACATTGTACCATTAGAACACTGGAGTGATAGTTGCTGGAAATGGGCCTCTTTACACCCATGTAGATATTGCACCAAAAACCAGACATTTGCTGCTAGAATAGTCATTTACCACATTAGCAATGTATAGATTGTATTTCTGATTAGTTTAAAGTTATCTTCATTGAAAAAAGGTGCTTTTCTTTCAAAAATAAGGAAATTTCTAAGTGACCCCAAACTTTTGAACGGTAGTGTATGTGTCTTAAGGGGGTGGGGGGTCTCACTTCTTATATCAAATGTCTCTCTCTCTCTGCTCTTTGGGAGACCATAGCTGGACTTTAATTGACCAATAGAGTTCAGGCTTCACTGCATCTCCTTTTTAGGTCAGGTTTATGACTTCTGTTGAACAAAACTCCATGTATTTGGTTCAGCTCAAGTTCCATGAAATTCAGTGAGATTCTGGCACACCTGAAAAAAACAAAACAAAAAACTTTCCTTTGTTTCAGTTTTGGGGCGTTGGTCAAGCTGTAAGGAGCAGACGTGTCTGCTCTCCCATTTTTTTCTATCTTCCAAGTAAGGCCCAGAGCCCGTTATGGTCTGTGAAAAAAAATTATTTTCTTTAAAGTTCACTTTTCCTTATTTTAATCCTTTTCTTTAAATTACCGTGTAAGAAGATTTTATTTGATTTTTTCTAAGCTTAAACCAACTCATTTAAACCACCAACATCGGAAGAAACGGATTTGTGATGTGTTTTTGCCTCAGATTGAATTTCTGATGGGACTTTGTACAATAAACCAATTCCTTATTCAGTGCATAAGAGAAGGCCGCAGCCAGCCTGCTAAAGAACCAGCCTTTGTGATCTTGGGAGTAGGCCATAACTGTGGTAAGGAGCCTGTCTGCCAGTCTTCCAACAGAACCCACATTGGTCCAGTTGAAATAGAATCCAGTGGAACGCCTGCTACCTGCTGGGACACAATGATTCTGCTTGACTGATGGTCTGTTGTTTAATTAAGTTTAATTCTTCAGAATATTCCTGGTATAAGTTCTTTAAACTTAATTTCATGCAAACCCCCATCAGAATTTCAAAATGCATTTTGTCCTTTCATTAATTTACATTCTTTTTCAGAGTAACACCAAGTTTCCATTTTTCTAGATAGTTTACTAATCATTTTCTTCATAACATTGCATCCACTTTTCTTGACCAATGCTATTTTATGGTTTTCCAATTTCCAGTATATTGCCAAGTTAAACTATGCTTTATTTGGTTCCACAAATGCTTGATTCATAAGTAACTCAGTAACAGTCTATGATGCCCATGATACATGTTGAATTCTCTGTTTTAAAGTTATCCAAATATGTTAACCTATTCTGACATTTCTTATTAAACTATTCAAAGACATATGGGAGTTATTGTTTGATTTCATGTCCATCTTCTTGATTATCAGCAGATGAAAACTCACAAGGTTTTTTTTCGAGACTTATTCATAATTGGTACAAATAAAGAATTGTGAATAAAATTGTCCTTTTGGACTGGTGCCCCAACAAGCTAATGTGCTGATAAAGGAAAATAAATTTTCATCCCTACTCACATTCATATTTACATTAATACTTGTACCAACAATAAAATCCACTACACTATATACATATGTATTTACATCAACGCTTCTCAAGTCACACCTATGTCCATTGGCAGCCAGTGGTAGGATCGGCCCGGGGGCCCCAGGCAGCCCCACAACGTGTGCGCCCCTGGCCACTGTCTGCCTCCGGGATCAAAAACCACCTCGTCCACGATACTGTCCCTCTTCTACACTGACTGCCTTACTGCTCGGGCCCCGCAATGCTGCTGTCTGGCACACTGTCCCTCCATGTACGTCAGTCCGCCCCCGACCGCTTTCGACACCACCGTCATGGCCCCAAATACTCTGGCTCCCTATGGCCAAACTCTGGGGAGACCCGAAACCCGCTCGTCAGCTTTGGTTGCCGACCCGGGTACCTTGCTGCTGCTCCCAGCACCCTCATCCCAGGCACTCCGCTGCGCTGTCTCTGCGCCCAGCCGTAGCTGCTCTCTGTCATTGCTCACAGCATCGTCTTCGTCGGCGTCGTTCTCTGACCCAGGCATCTCACTGCTGCTCCCAGCACCCTCATTCCAGGCGCTCCGCTGCACTGTCTCCGTGCCCGGTCGTATCTGTTTTCCCTCGGGGCTCCCAATGTCACTCCCATCGGCACCACTGTCTGACCCAGGTGCTTCGTCGCTGCCCTCAGCACCCTCGTCCCAGGCGCTCCGTTGCGTCGTCTCTGTGCCCGATTGCCGCTGCTCTTCCCTGAAGCCCTCAGCCACCATTGTCCCGCTCTCCCGCTGCCTAACCTCCAGCTGTGGGGATGACTCCTGCTGCTCTCCCTCTCTGCTGTCGTTGCACACTGTGCCATCGAATTCATCAGCACACCGGTCCTCCACCTTCCTGCGCTTCGCTGCTGGCCTGCCATCCTCAGTGAATGGGGACTGTCCCTCTCGCAGTCCCGGTCCCACCTCGATGTCTAGCGGGCAGCCTGGAGCTCTCTTTCGGCATGCAGTTAGCTTTGCTGCTAGCCTGCCCATAGACAGCGAATGGGCTGTTAGCTTCCCCAAGCTAACTAGCCTAGTCTCCCTTGGCACCAAAACTCCCGCCACTCACAGCTTCATGGTGCTCATCTGCATGGAGAAAAATTCGGCCAGCCGCTCAACAGCATCCTCATACTTCTCCGTCTCTCCCAATGTAGCGAGAATTCTTCGGCCCGCTGCGCTGAGATGGTGGGCCAGAAGCACTCGTTGTCTTCTCCTGTTGAGCCTGCTTAGGCCCAGCACCCCGACATAATCCTTGAACGCGGCCCGCCACTTTGGCCACAGGATCACCGGCTCTCCCGCATACTTGAGAAACGGAATTAACCCTCTGAGTGTTTGAATTTGCATGCCCCTAGTGGCAGAGTGTGGTGCTGTGCCTGTCATCTCACTCAGACATGATCGGATCCATTCAGGATTTGTACTGATTTGTACTGATCTGCCAGTTTCAGAAGGTGGCAGACATCCGTTGGAGGACTCAATGGATGACACGTAATTCACCAAAGAAGAAGAACTCCTCATTTCCTTTTCCTGTTTTTAGCATTTTAGCCCAGAAAGCTAATATGCCGTGATTGGTCATCATCACCGTCACTTTGTCGGCTTTGTATGTGGAAAATAGCCCCGGGATACAAGCGAAATTTATATGGGATAATCATAAGACTTTGTAGATGTGGTAGAAACCGTAAATGACCAACAGAATGCAAAATAACAACCACGATGGGTGAAAACACAGTGACCACGCCAGCCAGCCAGCCAGCCAGCCAGCCAGCCCCCCTTTGTCAAAAGTAAGTGAGGAATTTCTGTTTTTTTTTAATGTACTGATTTCTTGTTCATATACTTTGAAGATAAGATGATGAGGTACCTCTGTACAAAAAAAAAAACGGTGTCAAAAGACTGAACCATTGTTTGTGTAAATACATCCAAAGTCCAGTTTTGACTGAGTTATGGAATTTAAAGAGGTGCTGCAACATTATGCAAATTAGATGCGTAAATTTATTCCTATCTGAAACTTTGGATCATATTTTACATCTTTCTAATTGACAGTAAGCCATTATCTCTTACCACTTTCAAGTTATAGCCTTGGAAATCTGAACTGTTTTATTGACAAAATTTTTTTTACCACTCTTGACCAATAGGGGTTATGTCACAATTTGGCGACAAACACACTCAAAAGGTTAATGGTTGAGGTAGCCTATACATTGCCATAATTATCCTTGTCGCCAAACTGTTATGTATGAATAAAGAAGGAGTTAGAGTCACGTTCATGCAGGAACCAACAACACCAACCAACTTTATTATAGGACAGAACTATTTATATACAAGGGGCCGTGCCCGCCTGATGTCACGCCAGGGGCAGGTACGGCATCATACACACAAGCCACACTCATGACACCACACCCACACTGAGGACAAGGTCAATGACGGAAGTGAACTACCTGAGAAAGCAACAGAGCAGACCCAACCCCAGGCTCGGTCGACCGGTGAAAACACCTCTGGAGCACTTGTGGTTCATAAGATTGCCCCCCCCCAAAGTAATGCAATACATCAGATTAGAACAAGAGTTGGAAGGGTAGTGAAACTAGTGAACACACTGATTCAGAACATGACACAAAAGAACATGCACACAAGCAGTGTCGTTGGTGGGTTTGCTAGAAATTTATTTTTGTAAGGAACATTGAATTTCCAAACCAGTTATACTGTCTTTATGTTATACATTTACATTTATCTTACTGCAAGTCAAGATATGTATTCTGAATCAGTTCATATCCAGGGTAACATGCATTATAAAATAACTGTCATCTGTAACGTTATATGAATTAATTATGATCAGGTATAAAAATTATTTAATTTATATTAATGTATTGGAACCTGAGATGAATTCTCGGTTCATATACACCGGAAAAGTTAATAACACTCATGGGGCACCAGCTTCCATCTCTTAAAAGCAATTTTAATCTTTAATTTCACTTTATACTTGTTTAATCACTCTATAAATTAATTAATAATCAGTCTCAAAATTTTAGTGAATTTGATACTGGGGACTCAAACCAGACTCAGAATGAAATAAATTCCCAACAACTTCTCTCATTTTCACATATTTATTAAATGAAATGATGATTAAAAGACATTGCAGTGATTTCATTAACCATAAAATTAAACTTGTAAATGATAGATTAACAATGTCAACATTTGCAGACCCAGGGTTAACTGTGAAATGAATTTAGGTCAGTTTGAAGTTAACAGATTATGGAAACAACACAAATTTATGGGGAAAGTTTTACTAATTACATGAAAAGTTCTGGATTACTCTTTAAGAAAATGAAAATGGGATTTTAATGAAAAGAAAGGTTACGTTAATGATTCCTTAATTTGCTTCTGATTAGATATCAAATTATTATCGAACCTCAGAAGTTGAATAAAATTGCAGCTCACATGACTGGCGTTTGATGGTTGAAACTGAAGATCCTTCTGCGTCGTCCTCGTGAATCTTTCGTGGATGTAAAGGGGAAATATCTGCCCGCAGATATTTCAGGGTCCACAGTTCGACCTTTATAGTCAAGTGGTCAACCAGGCTGGATTTTTGACTGTATGACTTACAGTTGTAGCTTAGGTCGATCAAAGATGGCGATGATTGTTTCTTCAGCTGCTTGGTAAAGAGGCTGCGCATCCTTTCTTCTTCGTTGGCAAGCGGCTTTCCCAGAGGATTCAAGGATAATTTGTAATATCTAATCCAATATCAAATCAAAAAGAGTTTCAGACTTTAGAGAAAAGAACTTCTGGTGTAAGATTGGTCAATAAAAATATTATAAAAAGAAAGTCAATATTAAAGCTTACATTAAAATTAAAATGGTGGTTTTACAGAAAGTTCAACAGGAAAAAGTTATAAGAATAAACGTCTAGGATTGGAGTTTTTAACTCCTAATTAGAACTGAGCTCAAGAAAAAGAATTAATTCCTAGGCGCTTAAAGAAACATTAAGATACAAAGAGGTTACAAAAAAACAGGATACTTCAGGCTCTGTGATTGTAGAGAAGAAACACGTGGGATAAGTTCCTTTGTTCTCCCGAAAAGTTCTCTTCTGTGTAGATAGACATGAAGACAATAGAAGTAAAAAGGCCGAAAGAGACAAAAGAGTAAGAGACGAAAAAAAGGGGGTGAAGTGATGATGTAGCTCCCTTTTATCTGTGGAGAATTTTCGTGGGCCTCCGTGATTGACAGGAACCCCGACCAACAGGCTTCCTTCGTGGGCGGGCTTTATGAACTTTAGTCCAATGAGCAAACAGTCTTTCGTCTGAACCTAGAGAGAGCTGTTGTCAAGCAAAGATTGGCGGCTGGCGGTCACATGATTTGAGATGCCTTAACGAATTCTAATACACAAGTTTCAATACTGCAACATTCCTCTATGCATTTATGTATAACTCTAACCTATTTCAGTGTTCATGCAACTTATACCCAGTGCTTATAAATTAACATGCAGGAATAAACATTCATTTAAACATTTTAACATGCACATATCTAACATCAAGGATTAATATGTTTCAAACCCATTATTGATTTTCAGATCAAAACATCAAGGTCTATTTGCTTTTCCCATGGTGTCCTGAAAAAGAGAAATGTTGAGAAGTGAGTCTTAAAGATGTGGTTAAAAGGTTTGCTGGTTAAATCCGGCATGTCCCAGAGTTGCCAGTAGGGGCAATGTTGAGCTATGGATATTTGTAGTGACCATATGACGTACTCCAGGGTTCTGTTCTATGTCTCCACCGTTTATTGGGCCATAAAGTCAAAACAGGAAGTGCATTAGGGTGAATTCCTTAGACTGGTTTTAACAAAGGAATGTGAGTTCAATTGTGGCCTGGGGTAAAAGAGCAGTTCCTGGCTGTCCTTTTCCTGTGTGAAACAATGTCTTTAAGCTGAAGAATAATTCTTATTGATGAGCCAAAGTGAGATGATGCTACAGTCCCCCCTTTGGTATTGATGGTGACTTTTATTCAGCATTGATACCAATCCTAGGCATCCATTTCCAATTTGGCGAGTCTTGATCCAGATGCTGAACTAAAGGTTCTGATGTCCATAAGTTTTAAGCTTGTAAACAATATCTATTCCAAAGTGTAGATCCTTAAATTTGGTTTTCTGAAAAACTTATAGAAATTTTCAAAAATAATTTGGGTGTGACCAAATAGAAACATCGTATAATTGTCTAAGATATACTAACATCCTGTATATGTCTGTAAAGACTTAAAAATTCTGGGTACAAAAGTGTGAACTAGAACTATGTGGGTTTTGACATACTTGATATAAATGTTTTGAGTTTGCCGTAAAATAGCTATTCAAAATTTCAAAGGTAGTTTAAATGTGCATAAATCTAAATAGAGTGCCAAGGATATATATTTGTCTATACACATGCATGTATTCAAAAATCTTAGGAGTCCAGATGAAAAGCAAAATTACAAAAATTCTTGCTCATATCTGAGGTAGAGATTTAGGCTAATCAATATTGAGGGGACTCAAGGAGGTTCAGATTGAATTGGTTTAGCTAGACTAAATCATGTTTCCACAGATGTCCAAATCACAGAGTGTTTGAGGCTTTGATTCAGAAAAACTGAGTGGACGTGGGATGTCATCATCGTTCTTTGAATGGCAACGAAAAGTAAATCTGGATTTACTGTGAAAAGGATAAGATGATGTGATAGCATTTTCATTGCTAAAGTGTTAACTGAAAAGCTAATGTTTCTAGCTACTTCTGGGAGTAACATAGACATTAGCTGTGTATGAGCATAGTCAACCTCTAACACAAAGAGCAAAGAGTTCAAGACCTTGTTGAGTTTGACTGAAGCTTCGGAGCAAGCATTCAAAACCAACACAGTGTCTTGCAAGATTTTGGTGATGGTTTGTGGTTCGACGACCTGGCATTTCGGTTTAGCGGTGTTGACTGAGTTAACAGTGGGCGTGCTAAGGCTAACAAGAGGCTCTAACGATGAGGCTGTTATTGAGAATCCACCTGAGGACCGTTGACTTTTTGTCTTGACTTGGCCCAGTTCTGACTGGGTAACCGTGGGTGGAATTGCTAGGTAGAGGGCTAAACTGAAAATCAGGAGGGTTATCATCCTGGCAGACAGAAAAAGTGAGTGATTTTGGATCTTAATCTTGTTGTTGATTTTCCTTTAGATACCTAATTGGCAAATGAAAATTATTGTCAGAGGTGGAACAATTTCTTTTGGAGATTGCACTCAGATTGTTTTTCACCTTTGATTGGAATTTTGATGTTGTTTGCTCAAACTAATGGTGTTGTATGTTTTGTGTGTACTATTTGATAATAGTCAATTGATTGAAATTTATTAGATTTTTACAGAGGCCTTTGAAATTAGTTTAAGGGATAATTTGGTTTTAATTTACCCTTTTCTTTTTGGGAGTTTTGATGCAGTTAACTGATGGGAGAAATTTGACTGAGTGTACCTGAGGCTAGTAGTTAGCTACAGTTATTTCTCAGACATAGGTTTGATTTTAATCTTATTTATGGACTTACTTTGATAGTGTTGTACCTGACAAGTCCCACGGGGTTTTGGTAAAGTTTGCTCTGATTTTGGTGAGCCCATTTGAAAATGGGGTCTTGGATTTGGCACTTGAGTGGCCAAAGTTTGTTGTTGACAATGTGTGGATTCATCCACTCGGGCAGGAATTTAGGAGTGATTTTCCTTTCCTGTAAATTGATTTCTGGTGTTTGTGGTACAAATGTGGGTTGGAAGATCTTGTCCCCCCTTTGCAGTTTGCCATGCGAGCATCTTTGATTGTCGTACACTTTGTGTCATTTAGCGAATCGGTCCAAATGTTTTTGAAATACGGCCTTGGGAGCTTTGTATGTCGTTTTGACGCTTTTGTGTTCTGCAGCTGGAATGTTATGGGCATTGGCAGTCATCACCCCCCTCTGGTTTCGAGGAACATTGAGCAGTGGCGATAATGGTTCATCGGAAGGAAGAATAGGATTGTCATTATATAGCTGCAGAGAAAGTTGTGTCGCAGGAAGTGGTTTCAATTTCGGTATGTCAAAGGTTTTAGATGCGAGGAGCGTGTGTGCTGTTTTATCTGACCGGTGTTTGACAGTTTTATGTGTCATTTGGTCACAAGCTGGAGTAAATGTGTGCTTAGCATTTACAAAAGTTGGGTTCATCGTCGCAAAAACTTGAGGTTCCGTAGGGTCTAGAGAGCCGGTTGGTGTGGCTCTTGTGATCATGCAGGCCTCATGGGCAGGTGGGTGGGTTTCAAAATGTGACACCACCATTGAATCATGGGTATCAAGGATTTCAAGGGGGCCGTTTGGGGTTTTCTGCTCGGCCATTGAGTTTCCAAGGTCATTTGCTTCTTTGGCTTGACCTTGTATTTGAAGGTGACTTTTGACTTCTTGAGGACAGTACTCACCTTGGTCTTTGCAGTCGCTTTCATTCGGTTGCAGTTGTTCCAACAGTGCTAGTTGTGTGAGACTTGGGGTGTCCAAAGTGTTCAGAACAAAGCACTGTGATTCAGTTGTCCTTGTTGGGTCAAATGAGTGAGGGTGTTGAGTTTGAGCCCATAGTGTGAAGTTCTTGAAATCAATCAGTGGCTCAAAACGGTTCAGTAGGTCTTTGCCAACGAGCAATGGAATGGCGTCAAGCTTGGACACATAGACCGGATGTGTCAAGGTCATGGGTCCAATGGAGATGTTTAGTAGTGATACGGCCAACAGGGTTGTTTTAGTGAGCGCATATGGTCACACGGCTAATGAACAGGGTTCCAGTTTCAAATGTTTGTGAGCATGTTTAGCGGCTACCTGTAGTTTGTCAAAAAGGGTGTGTGACATGAGAGGGATGTCAGCAGTGGTGTCTTTTTTTTCTCTTATCTCTTTTTCCTATGTCCTGATTGGTGGAGCCTTGAGCACTTTTATCATGTTTATAGTCAGCTACATGTGTGCCTGTGTTTGTGTTCATGTTGAATGTAACTGTGGTTTGTAAATATGGATGTCACCTGACTGCAAAACAAATCTACCTACAGGTACAAATAAAGTAACCTGAACCTGAACCTGAAAACAGCGTCCTGGCACATCATGTCTTCAAGGGTTAATGGAAGGTAGAATTTCCGTGCCACCCCCCTCTCGTTTAAATCGCATAGAAATTGTGGAACCGGTGGTTCGACACAGAGTTGCGAAATGTTAGAGGAGTGGTCTGTGACCTGTGGTTGGGCTGCCATAACAGCACTGGACTGCACTGAGTCCTTTGGTTCTTCCTCATTGGCAAAAGAGATTTTCTTCTTGCGTTTTCTTTGTTTAGAACATTTGTTTTGAGTTGGCATAGCTGATATAGCTAGAATGTTAGCAGTTTTATTTTCTTTGTTGCTTTGAATCTCCGCTAGGAGGTGTTTGACAATTTCAATATCTTCTCTACTGAGAGTAGGAGTTTCTTCTTCCTTCCAAGGTTTGTGATAGGTCTCCGTTTCTGAGCTTCTGTGATGAGATGGAGACCATTTGTCACGGTTACACATGTCTTCGTATCGGTATCTGTCATCATGGTAGTCTGTATCACGTTCTTGTGACCTATCCCATGGATATGGTCTATTACGGTAGTCGGGTTTTCGCAAAATTGGTCCTAAGTGAGCTCCAGAGGACCTAGTTTGGTTTTGACCTTGATGAGGTCGGTTGGAAAAATGTTTCGGTTGTTTATGTACTCGCGATGTGGGAGGTGGAGTAGAGCGAGGAGCTCCTTCCAACTCCAAGGTGTTAGATGCATTGCTAATAGCTAGCACTGTGGCAGGCTCAGTGTGCTTGTTGTGACTTTGTTGCTGTTTTTGGAACGTATAGTGTGCAAACTCTCTCAGCTGACTTACTGAGTTTGACCTTGGGTTAGCTGTAACTCTAAGGTGATGACTCACAGTGGGGTGGAGGTTTTGGATGAAGAGGGTCTTGAAATTGTGGTCTTCTTCCATCCCTGGTGTATTTTGAGATCCAAAATATGCAAGTAGGAGTTTCTGGTAGTAGGCCTGTGTCGGCTCTGAGCGTCCTTGCTTCACGGCTAGGGCTGCGGTTAGCCCTGCCTGCAGGCAGTCATCGAAGAGCTCCTTTTCAATGGCTTTGCAGAGCAGCATGTAGTCTGCTTTGATGTTTGCCGGCTGTCTGTCTATGAATTTTGATACTGACCTGTTAGATGTTAATTTAATCAAATAAATGCAATCATCAATCGTAGCATCAGGATACTTATGCAGGTAGTAATCAATGTCCTGTAAATAGACTTTGGAATCAGGTGAACCCGTAGGACCTGAATCAAATTTTGTGACATTTCGCGCAATCTTGTCAAGGTCGGAGTCTGAATGGGCACGGGAATCGGGCGAGGGAGCGCGGCGGATGTCCCAGTGTTCATGTGCTTCCTTTAGGAGCAGTTGACATTCCTTGTAGTCATTCTTCACATTTTTAAGTTGACCTTCAACTCGTCTGAGTTCCTTCTTTGTGTCTTGAAGGGCATCTTCAGGTTCATTGTTGTCTTGGTGAAACACGTCATTGTCATGCAACAACCGTTTATTTTCTGACTCTGCATGGTCCAAATCTTGTAATGCTTCATCGAGTTGATTTTGAGTTTTGTCGTTCTTCTTTCAAGATTGTTCTGCATTTTTTTTTCAATGTTTCATTCTCTTCTTAGAGAGATAGGATTGTTGTTTGTTGATTTGCTAGCTCATTTTCGGCTACCTTTAATCTCGCGACTAATGCTAGCGTGAACTTACCTAACACACTGGTGAGGTCCTTGCCTGCTGGTGGTTTTTCAGTATGTTCATTCCAAAGTTCTTCAGTGAGTTGCTTCAGGTCTTCGGGCTGTGTTTTCTTGACCCGTGTTGTGAAGCTAGAAATAAAATCGCAAGTCCATGCTTCCAATGTTGCTTGAAGGTCATCCAGTTTGGTAAATCGGTCAGTTGTCTGTTGACTCGTCATGTTTAACCCTTTTTGTTATTTAGCTTAAAAAAAATCAACTTGTTGATTATTGTTAATTTGTTAGACAATGGTTAACCTTGAGGTTTTATTTTACAACCGTGATAGTTGAAAGTTCCTTTTAGAATTTGTTCCAACTTGTAGGCTTGCAAGATGGGAAGTAGAATTTTGAAATTATTTAGAAATGTGCAGATGCTTCAGTTAATTTGTTTGTTGAAACTGTATGTTGATAAATAAAGTTGAATTGAAATTGAGTTGAATTTGTGTTTCATAAAACAAAATAAAAAAATTTAAATTGTGTGGATTGACTTCTTAACTTTGATTTTCAACGTCTAGTATTGGAATTTCTTATCAATAACTAGCTTTGGAATTTTGCAGAATGTCTCTTTGAAAGTGAGGATTTTATTTACAAAAAGAAATACAAAAACAAAAGAGGTTAAATGCTTTAAAAATTTTAGGTTTTAAGTTTCTACTTTCTTGTAAAGTTAAGGCTTTCCTTTTGTTTTATTTTTTAAAGCCTATTTTCATTTGAAGCATTAAATGTTTTAAATATTTACAAATTAGAAGCAAATGAATTGCTTTGGATATTTGGTACCCAAGGATTTCTTAGAATTAACTATTAGTGATTTGTTTAATTGTTATCTATAAACTTGCTTATTTGCAGACTAATCAATGTTTGCACCTTTTGACTTTCTCTTTTAAATCCTGGGAAAAATTTTAAGATTATGCGAGTTGGTTAAAAGTTTTTCTTTTCCTGTGGCAAAAACATGAACCAAGAATTGACACAATGAGTTTAAATAACACCTAGTGTTTCTCTTAAGTGTTAATTGCTTAATGTGGTTTCCTAAATTTGAGAATTTTTTTTTTAATAAATATTCAGTGAATCTGTAAATTTGTTAAAATGCACAGGTTTAATCCTACTTTAAGGTTACTCTTGAGTAAACATCAGCATTAGAATCCTTAAGCTAAAACTGGGTTTCTGTGGGAAAGGAATCACACCATATCACATCTAAAAATCAGCTAAATAAGCACACATATAGCTTCAAAGTTTGCAACTTTTTGCTTAAAAGTGGGTAAATATGTTTGCTTTTAACTTAAAATGTTACAAATGTGGTTACATAAGTGATTAAATACAATAGGGATGTTTATATATGCTCCTGCTGTAGGTCTATCCATGCAGTGAGTGGGGTCTCACCACTGAGAATCTTTCAGCAGCCAACAAGTCTTTTTCCTTTTGTTCTTGGCATAAAACTTTGAATTGGTGTTAAATTTAGTTTATTCCGAATAATATGGATTGCTCTGAAGTTACTTTGAAGACTAAATTTGGTTATAAATCGGCTTTAAAGATTAGGGGTTTAAATAAAAGATGCAGTCCCTATGTTTCACCACAAGATGGAAGCAGTTTTCGTCTGCACTCCCAGAAGAGGAAACCCAATGATGTCACTCAGGGAGTCCAGGATCTCTACCCAAAATGGCGGCTACAAGGAACTTGCCTTAAGTGGACTTAAGATGGCGTCGCTCGGCCGATCTACACATGCGCAGTTTTCCCGTGCACAGCTTGTTGGTTGCGCGTACGACTGTGAGCGTGCACGTGACATATGGATGCGGACGTGAGTCTATCGATAAAACCACGCCTTTCTTTTCAAAAGCGGGAGAGCTTCAATCTCCCTAAAACTTCATTCAAACTAGTTTACACAATGGTCAATTCAATTGGTTTCCCCAAGGGTTTGCTTCGCCTGTGGGGTTTTGAACTAACGGGAGCATGAACAGGATTGCTTCGCTGTTCGGTCCCAGGCCTATTTTAATTATTCAGTGTGTAATCACGCTTCTTAATTATGCGTTAACGACAAACAAGTGACTGAGCTGAGTGGGTGAAGTGTTCCCCCCCCACCCCCGCGATCAGCACACACACACACAGCAGTAATCAGGGAACGGACAAATTCCCCCCTCCCCCTTGTGACATACAGACACAGACAATGGCTGCAGCTCAGCCCTGCACAGACATTTCACCGTTTTAAAAAGTTATAAGTTGACCACACCACACACAGCTATGCTTTCATATTTCATTCTGAGTATGTTCAAAGTTGACCCAGCCTCTCACGGGCAGCACCATAAACTGTAATGTTATATGAGTTAATAATTATGATCAGGTATAAAAATTATTTAATTTATATTAATGTTTTGGAACCTAAGATGAATTCTCGGTTCATATACACCAGAAAAGTTAATAACACTTGTGGGGCACCAGCTTCTATCTCTAAGAAGCAATTTTAATCTTTAATTTCACTTTATACCTGTTTAATCACTCAATAAATTAATCAATAATCAGTCTCAAAATTTTAGTGAATTCGATACTGGGGACTTAAACCAGACTCAGAATGAAATAAATTCCCAACAACTTCTCTCATTTTCACATATTTATTAAATGAAATGATGATTAAAAGACATTGCAGTGATTTCATTAACCATAAAATTAAACTTGTAAATGATAGATTAACAATGTAAACATTTGCAGACCCAGGGTTAACTGTGAAATGAATTTAGATCAGTTTGAAGTTCACAGATTATGGAAACAATGCAAATTTATGGGGAAAGTTTTACTAATTATATAAAAAGTTCTGGATTACTCTTTAAGAAAATGAAAATGGGATTTTAATGAAAATAAAGGTTATGTTAATGATTCCTTAATTTGCTTCTGATTAGATATCAAATTATTATCGAACCTCAAACGTTTAATTCAGCAGATGAATAAAATTGCAGCTCACATGAATGGCGTTTGATGGTCGAAACTGAAGATCCTTCTGCGTCGTCCTCGTGAAGCTTTCGTGGATGTAAAGGGGAAATATCTGCCCGCAGATATTTCAGGGTCCACAGTTCGACCTTTATAGTCAAGTGATCAACCAGGCTGGATTTTTGACTGTATGACTCACAGTTGTAGCTTAGGTCGATCAAAGATGGCGATGATTGTTTCTTCAGCTGCTTGGTAAAGAGGCTGCACATCCTTTCTTCTTCGTTGGCAAGCGGCTTTCCCAGAGGATTCAAGGATAATTTGTAATATCTAATCCAATATCAAATCAAAAAGAGTTTCAGACTTTAGAGAAAAGAACTTCTGGTGTAAGATTGGTCAATAAAAATATTATAAAAAGAAAGTCAAGATTAAAGCTTACATTAAAATTAAAACGGTGGTTTTACAGAAAGTTCAACAGGAAAAAGTTATAAGAATAAACGTCTAGGATTGGAGTTTTTAACTCCTAATTAGAATTGAGCTCAAGAAAAAGAATTAATTCCTAGGCGCTTAAAGAAACATTAAGATACAAAGAGGTTACAAAAAAAACCAGGATACTTCAGGCTCTGTGATTGTAGAGAAGAAACACATGGGATAAGTCCCTTTGTTCTCCCGAAAAGTTTTCTGCTGTGTAGTTAGACATGAAGACAATAGAAGTAAAAGGGCCGAAAGAGACAAAAGAGTAAGAGACGAAAACAAGGGGGGTGAAGTGATGATGCAGCTCCCTTTTATCTGTGGAGAATTTTCGTGGGCCTCCGTGATTGACAGGAGCCCCGACCAACAGGCTTCCTTCGTGGGCGGGCTTTATGAACTTTAGTCCAATGAGCAAACAGTCTTTCGTCTGAACCTAGAGAGAGCTGTTACTAATACACAAGTTTCAATACTGCAACATTCCTCTATGCATTTATGTATAACTCTAACCTATTTCAGTGTTCATGCAACTTATACCCAGTGCTTATAAATTAACATGCAGGAATAAACATTCATTTAAACATTTTAACATGCACATATCTAACATCAAGGATTAATATGTTTCAAACCCATTACTGATTTTCGGATCAAAACATCAAGGTCCATTTGCTTTTCCCATGGTGTCCTGAAAAAGAGAAATGTTGAGAAGTGAGTCTTAAAGATGTGGTTAAAAGGTTTGCTGGTTAAATCTGGCATGTCCCAGAGTTGCCAGTAGGGGCAATGTTGAGCTGTGGATATTTGTAGTGACCATATGACGTACTCCAGGGCTCTGTTCTATGTCTCCACCGTTTTTTGGGCCATAAAGTCAAAACTGGAAGTGCATTAGGGGGAATTCTTTAGACTGGTTTTAACAAAGGAATGTGAGTTCAATTGTGGCCTGGGGTAAAAGAGCAGTTCCTGGCTGTCCTTTTCCTGTGTGAAACAATGTCTTTAAGCTGAAGAATAATTCTTATTGATGAGCCAAAGTGAGATGATGCTACACGTTAGAGGGAGTTTATAAGGCACTTCTTTTGCAACAGACCATTTGGGAGTCTGGTCAACTTCCCTTTGTAAACTTTCCCTTGAGGTGGGAGACAAACATGTTGCACATATAAATGTACTGTAAATGATTATTCTTACCCTCTGTGCTCAGTCAGACACCCCCACTTTAGAAATTTTGAGAAGTTCAGGGGGGAGTATGTAGCTGAGGCATTATGTTTATTTGTAAGTGAACTTCAAAACTACAGTAAAGTAATAACATTAGTAATCTAGTTCATTTTGAGTCAGTGGAGCAAATTTATAGTTTAGAGGTTCCGGTTTTCCTTGTTGTTAGTGGGTCATTAATTGGTGGGTCACAGGAAATGGGTTCATTGTGCATACAGGGGTTTCCTGGCAAAAGCTGCATGGACCCTGCACAAGTAAGATGGGTGTGTGTTACTCTCCTCCCTCTAATGAATTTTTAAGTTTATATTTGGTCTTCTTTGCTGGAGTAACTGCTTATTAATAATTGTATAAGACTACAGAAGGGTTTTCATTAGGTTTTAATAACTTTTGAGCAGTAAAATGTCCATTTTATTGCTGTTTTGTTGTCCGTGTCCATTCAGAGGCCATTTTTTTCCCTTTTGCATTAGACAGGATGAGAGTGTGCTGCTACTGTGTGTATCCCACTAATTGATGCCTTTCTTTTATAGGTATATTTCATGTTAAAAATGTTATGAGTTTTATTTGAAGCTGCATTTAAAATGGTACCTTGAGTCACTTTGTATTTTTTTGTTTTTATTTTTATATGTTGTCACAAGCTGGGTTCTGGAGGTTCTGCCGGACCCAGCTTCTTGGCTCCATCTCTGTAATTGTATATTTATTTGTTGTATTTTTTTATTCCTTTTTGAGTTGTTATACTGCCTCCTATTTTCTTTGTTTATGTTTCAGTTTGTTTCGGCTATGTCCTGCTTCATTTGTAATTATTATAAGATAAGATAAGATAAGCCTTTATTAGTCCCACAATGGGGAAATTCCAGGATTGCAACAGTACAGGGATAGCAACACTCAGAGCAACAATCAGAAGGCAAGAAAAAACAAGAGCAGCTAGTATACATATGTACATATTAATATAAATATATATATATTGCGGGAATGTGAAAGGACGAGGCAGAGTTTATCTCACGAGTCAGGTTTATTCACATTCTCCAACATCAACAATACAGAAGAGAAAGAAACCAGACCTTCATCCCTTTTTATACCCCAGGAGCTTCAAAGCTCCGGTCACAATGCATTTAATCCCCAGTAACAATGCATCCCTTTCAGATCTTATCACCCCCACACCAAAGTCACTGGCAGCCAGGAAATCCCCCACGGCCATCTCTTTGCATACCATAGACCACATTTCACATCCTCCTGTTATCTCCGAGGAGGCTCAGTCCTTTGTTCATCTGAGACGTGGAGCATACAGTAAGCATATAGTGATATACATATGAAGCATAAGGTGATATACACTTGTGCATATGAAACCCACATATGTGTCCCACAATATATATATATATATATATATAGACACACAGTGCGGAGCATTGTGGTTGGTGGATGTGCAGCAGAAAGTCTAAGCTCTCTCTCCGCAGATGCGGCAGGCCAGCTGGATGTCTTTGGGCATGAAGGTGACCCTCTTGGCGTGGATGGCGCACAGGTTGGTGTCCTCGAAGAGACCCACCAGGTAGGCCTCGCTGGCCTCCTGCAGAGCCATGACGGCGGAGCTCTGGAAGCGCAGGTCGGTCTTGAAGTCCTGAGCAATCTCCCTCACCAGGCGCTGGAAGGGCAGCTTACGGATGAGCAGCTCCGTGGATTTCTGGTAGCGATGGATCTCTGTCAGAGCCACGGTACCAGGCCTGTAACGGTGAGGCTTCTTCACTCCGCCGGTGGCCGGAGCGCTTTTCCAAGCAGCCTTGGTGGCCAGCTGCTTCCTGGGGGCTTTTCCTCCAGTAGATTTACGGGCGGTCTGCTTGGTTCTTGCCATCGCTCTTTATTATTCTGTCTTATATTTCTTGCACACCGCCTAAACTCCAGCCCGGCACCCGCATCGTTTTCGCTTCAGTTCTCCCGGTATGTCGAGTTTCTCCGTTAGCACCAGGTGGCGGTTGAGTGCTAGCTAGCTCTTCCCTGCTGTATCGTCTCCTGCTGTAAACAGAGGCTCTGTCCGCCGACTCGGGAGACTTTTGGGGCGATCTGTGTGTCTGTGATATATATAGAGTGAAAGGTGTGCCGGATCAGAAAGTTATCACCGGATCAGAAAGTAGAAGGAAGATAAATCTAGTCTGTATTTGTTTATATTTATCGCTCATATTTGTTCTGTGGGCTGACAGCTGTCAGACGACATTTCTAGGTTTGTGCTTTGCGTGGGTTTCGTCTGTCAGACTGCCAGTCCAACCGCTCCTCTCTCATCACCACCAGCTGATCCCACTCACTATTATGGTTCCCGCTTTCCCTGCTCAGGTGAACCCACACCTGTGATCATTTACATTGTTTCCCCTGCTAGTATTTATACGCTGCCTGTTCATTCTGTCTCTGCGGCACTACAGAATGAATTTTCCCATGAATGTTCCTCTGTTTTACTCCACGTTTGCAGAGCGATGCCAGCTCTGGAATGCAAACTGTAGGTTTTCCTCATTTGTATTTTCGTGAATTCTGCACAGTTTTTTGGATTTCTGTTCTTTTTGTTAATAAATGTCACTAACACAATTCAGTGCCTGGGTTTGTCTTCCTGCCCCATAGTGGCGTACATGACATATGTAACTGTCTAGTTTAAGTGTGTCTTTTATTTATTGATGCTTTTGAGTACAATTGTGTTCATTTGATTTTTATTTACTTACTTCAGTTTTACTGTGTTTTTGGTTTGACTTTTGGGATGTATTTTGTTAATATATAATTTTGTAATGCAGCATATAAAAAAAACCTGCATGGACTCGGCACAAAATAAAGTGCCAGCTGTGAATCCACTGTTGGAGTTATTTCCCTACACAACGCAGAAGCAAACAACAGTTTCAAGTCCACTACATATGTACAGATTATTTTACGGAGTGCTGCACTGTACTTATTCTCCTGGTAGACATATGATGTTTACACTCAAAATATACTTAAACTGTGCTACAACACTTCTACTAAAATTAAGACTGTCTTCAAACAGAAAATAAACATGTAGAGGATTTTTACCTGCAAGAAATGCAACTTATAGTTACATTAAATAAAGTGGCCTGTGGTGGTTGGGAAAATAACTACATGGAGGGAGATGGTAGAGGAAGTCTGGTTTAGTATGGGCTAAAGTTTTAATGTGTGAGAGGTTTTGTCACTTCATTCTGCCCTAACCTTAAAGGAGCAGTCAGGATTTTTCACCACCACTGGATGTCCTACTAGAACTCTGCTCTCAAACCAAAACAAAGTTGTCATGAAGCGGAGCACAGGGGGAGCACCGTGCACTTGCTTTCAGTTATTTCTGTTATGTTTGCATATTCTTCATCTCAGATTTACTTTGTATTTGAGTCTGTATGTTATCTGGGTTTGGTTTTGGTTGTTTGGCTGGTCCACTACCACATCCTAGTTTGGTCATTATTATTTTGTTCATTATGTGGTTTTGGATTTTCCTGTATTCCATATTTTCATGTGTTTTCTGATGAGCCTCCTCATGCCTCTGCCTTTATTTTTCTGCTAAGTAGTGTTCATTCATTCATTCATCTTCTTCCGCTTAATCCTTTTCGAGTCGCAGGGGGGCTGGAGCCTATCCCAGCATCTTTGGGCGAGAGGCAGGGTACACCCTGGACAGATCGCCAGTCCATCGCAGGGCCAACACGATGATTATTGTGATTCCAGCATTATTTCTCCCGTGCTTTTATTTTGATAGCACGTTGTGTTTTTTTTTTCGGCTGTCAAGTTTCTGTCTGCGGCTGTCACACCTGTCACTAGTTGTGTCCTGATTATCCTCACTCGTGTACCCACACCTGTTAGTCGCTTGGCTGTTAATTCCTCTGCCTATTTATGCTCTGCTGCAACTCTGTCTGTTGCAGCACCATTCACCGTGTTCAGACGAAAATCTTCTGTCTGTTTCATCCTTGCCTGCGTGTTTTCCACGCTATTTCTCTTGCTTTTCCTCGCATCACTTCCCCGAGTTGGCTGGCATTTCCACTCGCCCTAGTCTCCGTGTTATTCAGCCATCCTGTGTTCAACCTGTCATGTAAGTTTGTTCCTCAGTTGTATTTTTGTGTTTATTATTAAATCAGCAAACTCACAGCCTGCGTTTGGTGTTTTCTGCCTGCCTCTAAAAGGGTGATTTATGACAAAAGTTGTATCTTGGCCACATCTCCTAGCACCCTTTGTCACCACCAGGGCTGGACTGGCGTCAGGCCCTGGCATTTCTGGTTCAGGCGGCCCACCGTGATTGGTCAAACAACATATTCACAGACGGCCCAGTTAAATATGTGCATGTATTCCCCAGAGCAATGGTAAAGCTGAGTAGTACATGTAACAAAAGGGAATAGAATATAAAAGGGGAATAAAATAATTAGTCATATGATCACATTATTTTTCTGTTTGAAAGAAGCATCACTAGGAATATTTTCAAAACAAAGATTCTCATAACAGTAGCTTCTTCAGTAACTCGCTCTTTTCTACAACTCAGCAATTACATTGTATCAGTTTGTTTGATGATTGATATTGAAACTTTTTGTCTGGCTGGTGCTTTTGTTGGGCCAGTCAGGGACATGCACAGAAATTTTGAGAGGCTGTTCTAACCTGAAAAAAGGTCAAAATTACAAGAAAAAAAAAGTGAGTTCATAAGACAAAAATCACAAGTTAATGTGTTGAAAAGTTGCACATTTATGAGGAAAAGAGTTATATATGTAGAATAACAATCATTGGAAATGTATAAGAAAGCAAAATGTATCAAAGGATAGATTAAATTTGTCCGGAAAAAAAATATATAATTTTTTGAGAAAACAAAAAATTACAAGACAAAAGTAACTTAAAATTTTAAAAAAATCTATTTTATAATAAAAAAAACAATGGAAAAATACAGTGGGGAAAATGATGAACGTCACAAACTTGGAAGAAAAGCAATTGAATTTTTGACACGAAAGTTGCAAATTCAAGAAAAAAAAATACATTCATGAGCAAAAAAAAAATTTTTTAAATTTAGTGGAAAACGTTAATAGAAGAAAGTAAAGAAAGAAAAACTAGAGGGCACTCAGAGAGCACATACCTCCATCATGGCTCCGTCCCTCCATCCCTTTGTCCTCCCCTCTGTCCCTATGTCCATCCATATCGCCAGCCATCTGTACATTGCGAGATAGGGCCTTGGCGGAGGTATGCACTCACGGATCACCTCCAACATCTAATGAGTTCATCTTTGGGCCAAGAGCCACCTCTGGTGAAAATGTCACCCAAATCCATCTATGAGTTTTTGCATCATCCTAAAAGACAGAGAAAACAATAAGACTACATTATATGACTACATTATAATAATAACAAAACTGTCATAATTGTATTGGCAGTACAATAGGGCTGGGCAGTTCCACCTTAAATCAGCATCATGGTTTATTGAATCTTTCAGGTCGTTTTTTTTTTTTTCCTCCTCTCTTCTCTGTTACAGATTACTGACAAGGTTCATAATTATTAAGCACTATAACCAACAGTGTAGTATCACATCACTGTGGTGCGTAGTAAATGAGCATAATAGAACAGGCCTATTGTGATTTCACAAACAAAAAAATTAAACATTGTCCAGTGCTTGTCAGGGCATGGGCGGGGTCCCTTGCCATCGTCCTAATTTATGATTTGTATTATTTTGTCTCCAGGGCAGGGGCCTCTGTCCACGCCCTCACTTTGTGTTATGTGCTTTATTTTCTTTGGATTATTATTATTATTATTCTGTTTTGTATATTCTTTTCTCTGTTGGGTTTCTTGTTATCTCAGTTGTTATAGTTATTATTATTATCATCATTATGTGCCACGGTATTGTCTCCCCTCTGACTGTTGTGCATTCTCTGTGTGTAATTATCAGTTCAGCCCCACCTGTTCTGTCTCTGATCATTCCCTGCCATCTCCGTTTGCTCCTGATTATGCCCACCTGCTCTGTATTGTGTTTGATTACTTGTATGTCTGTTTATGTCAGCCCCAATCTGTGTTTCGTCATGAGTGCTGTTCGTCATATCAGCTTGAACAACACACTCCTGTTCTGCCTATTATCCTGCTGTATCAAGCCGTGTTTTTGTAAGTTTAGTTTTTGTTTCAGCTTCGTAGTATGTGTCTTTATTTTGTGTTTTTTGAGCTGTGCCCGTTCAGCTGGCTCTAAATAAATCAATCGCCAACTTAAAATATTGCATTTGGGTCCAATCTTCCACCAAACTGTGACAGTGCTGAAATTAGTGTGTTTACATACCATGTGGGTCATGTGGCTGCAATGACAGCCTTGTCTGACAGCCGGAGTTACGTCCACAAGCACTCCAAACCCCGTCTTAAACCACACACTTTGCTTGCTTTTTCTTGGTGTCTTCAGATGAAATAATGTCAATCATCACATATTTTGTGGATGAAGACCACATTTCTTTTCGTTCCAAGCTTTTTACTTTTTCTGCAGTGTTTGGCTTCCAGGTTGCGGAGGTGCATGGCCCTATGGCGTGGCCATGCACGTAACTCAGTGGACATGTCTTAAAGGGGCAGTACAGGAAAAGTGCAATATTGATATATAAAATAATTTTCAAAAAGTTCCTGGATCCAGATCATGATCCAGATCATCACCAAAATCTACTCATCTGTTCCCCATGCCATTACACACCTTTCCTGAAAATTTCATCAAAATCTGTTTGTAATTTTTGGAGTAATGTTGCCAACAGACAGACAGCCAAACCAACAAACTAACCAGCCAACCAACACCGGCAAAAACATTACCTCCTCCTTTGGCAGAGGTAATCTGAAATATGAGGAAAAAAATAGCAAGTTTATGAGAATGTTCCAGTCACATATAAAAATTCAAAATTTTCAAATGGTAAATGGCGTTCACTTACAGTGCATCTGGAAAGTATTCACAGTGCTTCACTTTTTCCACATTTTGTTATGTTACAGCCTTATTCCAAAAGGGATTAAATTCATTTTTTCCCTCAAAATTCTACACACAATACCCCATAATTACAATGTGAAAAAAGTTTTTTTGAAATTTTTGCAAATTTATTAAAAATAAAAAAACTAAGAAATCACATGTACATAAGTATTCACAGCCTTTGCTCAATAGTTTGTTGATGCACCTTTGGCAGCAATTACGGCCTCAAGTCTTTTTGAATTTGATGCCACAAGCTTGGCACACCTATCTGTGGGCAGTTTGGCCCATTCCTCTTTGTAGCACCTCTCAAGCTCCATCAGGTTGGATGGGAAGCATCGGTGCACAGCCATTTTCAGATCTCTCCAGAGATGTTCAATTGGATTCAAGTCTGGCCTCTGGCTGGGCCGCTCAAGGACATTCACAGAGTTATCCTGAAGCCACTCCTTTGATATCTTGGTTGTGTGCTTAGGGTCAATGTCCTGCTGAAAGATTAACTGGTGCCCCATTCTGAGGTCAAGAGCACTCTGGAGCAGGTTTTCATCCAAGATGTCTCTGTACATTGCTGCATTCATCTTTCTCTCGATCCTGACTAGTCTCCCAGTTCCTGCCGCTGAAAAACATCCCCACAGCCTGATGCTGCCACCACCACTGGTGTGGTTATGAGCGGTGTCTGGTTTCCCCCAAACATGACACCTGGCATTCATGCCAAAGAGTTCAATCTTTGTCTCATCAGACCAGAGAATTTTGTTTCTCATGGTCTGAGAGTCCTTCAGGTGCCTTTTGGCAAACTCCAGGCGGGCTGCCATGTGCCTTTAACTAAGGAGTGGCTTCCATCTGGCCACTCTACCATACAGGCCTGATTGGTGGATTGCTGCAGAAATGGTTGTCCTTCAGGAAGGTTCTCCTCTCTTCACAGAAGAATGCTGAAGCTCTAACAGAGTGACCATCGGCTTGTTGGTCACCTCTCTGACTAAGGCCCTTCTCCCCCGATCGCTCAGTTTAGACAGCTGGTGGTTCCAAACTTCTTCCATTTACGGATGATGGAGGCCACTGTGCTCTTTGGGACCTTCAAAGCAGCAGAAATTTTTCAGTACCCTTCCCCAGATTTGTGCCTCAAGACAATCCTGTCTCGGAGGTCTACAGACAATTCCTTTGACTTCATGCTTGGTTTGTGGTCCGACATGTGCTGTCACCTGTGGGACCTTATATAAACAGGCATGTGCCTTTCCAAATCATGTCCAAACAACTGAATTTACCACAGGTGGACTCCAACTAAGCTGTAGAAACATTTCAAGGAGGATCAGTGGAAACAGGATGCACCTGAGCTCAATTTTGAGCTTCATGGCAAAGGCTGTGAATACTTATGAACATGTGATTTCTTAGTTTTTTTAATTTTTAATAAATTTGCAAAAATCTCAAAAGAACTTTTTCACATTGTCATTATGGGGTATTGTGTGTAGAATTTTGAGGAAAAAAACGAACGGAATCCCTTTTGGAATAAGGCTGTAACATAACAAAACGTGGAAAAAGTGAAGCGTTGTGAATACTTTCCGGATGCACTGTATATAGCACATTTTCTCATCTCTAGATGACCAAAGCGCTTTACAGAGTCTGCTATCCACCCATTCACACACACATTCACACACTGATGATGGCAGAGCTGCCATATACAGGCGCTGGCCTGATGCACCAGGAGCAACTGGGGGTTCAGTGTCTTGCTCAAGGACACACACAAGGACACAAAAAAAGAATTTACCAAAAAAAAATCAAAGTAAATTTCAGGGGCAAAAAGTCAAAAAAGTATAATTAAAAAGTTCAGATTTATTACAACACAATGCAAATATAAGAATAAAGTCTCAAAGTTACATGGAAAAAAAATGAGAAGCAAGGAAAAAGCACATTTCATACTATAAATTACTAGTATAAATTGACACCTTTACAGAAAAAGTATCAACTAGGGATGCAAGTTATCGATTAATTTATTAATCATTAATTCAATTCAATTCAGTTCTATTTATATAGCGCCATTTCACAACAACAGTCATCTCATGGCACTTTCAAATGTAGGGGAAACCCCCACAATTGCAGAAAGACCCCAGCAATCAGGCGATCCCCTGTGAGCAAGCGCTTGGTGACGGTGGAGAGGAAAAACTCCCTTTTAACAGGAAGAAACTTCTAGCAGAACCAGGCTCAGGGAGGGGCAGTCATCTGCTGCGACTGGCTGGGGGTGAGGGGATAGAGAAGATGAGAAGAACAGACATGTAGAGAGCAAACATTAAATGGGAGAAGCCCAGTACATTATTGGATGCCGGCTGTCTAAATCTATTAGCAGCATAACTAAGGGAGGGTTTAGAGATACATGATCCCTCCTAATTGTAAGCTATATCGAAAAGGAAGGTTTTTACCCTTTTCTTAAAAACAGAGATCGAGTCTGAATCCCGAATCCAGATTGGTAACTGGTTCCACAGGAAAGGAGCTTGATAACTGAAGGCTCTGCCTCCCATTGTCCTTTTGGAGATTCTAGGTATTACAAGTAATCCAGCATTTTGGGAGCGTAATGCTCTATTAGGATGATAGGGTATGATCAGATCTTTTAAATAAAAAGGGGCCTGACTGTTAAGAGCTTTGTAAGTGAGAAGAAAGATTTTAAACTTAATTCTGAACTCTATGGGAAGCCAATGAAGGGAGGCCAGAACCGGAGAGATATAATCTCTCTTTCTAGTACCTGTTAAAACTCTTGCAGCAGCATTTTGGATCAACTGAAGACTTTTCAAAGATGTTTTAGGAAAACCTGATAATAAAGAGTTACAATAATCTAATCTAGAGCTAACAAAAGTGTGGATCAGTTTCTCAGCATCACTCTGAGACAAGATGCTCCTAATCTTAGAAACAAATTTAATATGTGAATTGAAAAACAGAACTTGATCAAAAATAACTCCAAGGTTCCTCACAGAACTATTAAGAGAAAGAGTAACTGCATCCAGACTAAAAGTTTGGTTTGGAAAGGTATTTCTAAAGTTTTTTGGACCAACAAGAATGACTTCAGTCTTATCTGAATTTAATAGCAGGAAATTACAAGTCATCCAAGCTTTGATTTCCTTAAGACAGGCTTCTAATTTGGCTAATTGATTACTATCATCTGGCTTCATTGACAGATATAATTGTGTGTCATCTGCATAACAATGAAAATGTATACAGTGCTTTCTAATAATGTTGCCTAATGGAAGCATATATAAACTAAAAAGAGTAGGGCCTAGCACAGACCCCTGTGGAACTCCATGACTGAGCTTTGAGTTGGAAGAAAACTCATTATTGACATGAACAAACTGGAGCCTATCAGACAAATAAGATGTAAACCACTGCAGCGAAGTTCCATTAAGTCCAACATAGTGCTCTAATCTATCGAGTAGAAAGTGTTAAAGGCTGCACTAAGGTCTAAAAGGACAAGTACAGAAACAAGTCCATTATCGGATGCGAAGAGGAGGTTGTAAGTGACCTTCGCTAAGGCTGTTTCAGTACTATGATTGATTCTAAACCCAGATTGAAACTCTTCAAATAAACCATTTCCCTGCAAGTGATCAAATAATTGTATAGCAACAACTCTTAAGATTTTTGAAATGAAAGGCAGATTAGAGATTGGTCGATAGTTAGCTAAAACTCCTGGATCCAGCTTTGGCTTTTTGAGTAAGAGTTTAATTACAGCAGTTTTAAAAGCCTGCGGTACATGGCCTAATGTTAAAGAAGAATTGATTTGAAGAATATGGCTGCCAATAAATGGGAAGACTTCTTTAAATAACCTGGTAGGAATAGGGTCTAAAAGACAATATGAAGGCTTGGATGAGGAAACTATTTTGTCTGACTCTAAAAGGTCAATTGGAGTAAACTCATCAAGACAGATATCAATTGAAGGAGTTGTAGTAGTTACTGTATTTAAGTTAACGGTGGGAAGAATCTGACTGATTTTATCTCTGATAGATGAAATTTTATTATTGAAAAAGTTCATAAAGTCCTGACTAGTAAGCTCTAAGGGAGTGCTAGGATTGACAGAATCCTGACTCTTTGTCAACCTGGCTACAGTACTGAAAAGAAACCTGGGATTATTCTTGTTCTCTTCTATTAATGCAGAATAATAACTCGTTCTAGCTTTTCTAAGAGATTTTTTATAAATTAAAAGATGATTTCTCCAAGCTAAATAGATTTCATCTAAATTAGTGGAGCGCCATTTTCTTTCTAATTGACGAGTCTTCTGTTTTAAGCTACGAGTTTCTGTGTTGAACCAAGGAGTTAGAAATCTCTGATTAGACTTTTTCTTTTTTAAGGGGGCCACCAAGTCCAGAGTCTAGTCTAGAGTCTGTCTAGTCTAGAGTCTTCACTGGTCTAGAACAAGTCTAGAGTCTGATGCAGAGAAGCTGTAACACTATCTACCATGCTATCAATTACAGAAGGAGCAAGCTGTCTACAGCTTATTTCCGTTGTGTTGACACATGGCATAGAGGAAACAATCTGCATAAATTTGGTAACAACATCATCTGATAGGCATCTACTGTAGTAATATTTTTCTTTAGGAGCCAAATAATCAGAAATAGTAAAATCAAAGGTTAACAGACAATGGTCTGACAGTACAGGATTATGAGGAAACACTACCAGATTTTCTATTTCTATGCTATATGTCAGAACAAGGTCCAACATATGGTGGAGAAAATGAGTAGAATTTCCTACTTTCTGAGAAAACCCCATCCATCCATCCATCCATCCATCTTCTACCGCTTTTCCGGAGGGCCGGGTCGCCGAGGCAGCAGTTCAAGCAGAGAAGCCCAGACTTCCCTCTCCCCAGCCACCTGCTCCAGCTCTTCAGAGGGGATACCAAGGTGTTCCCAGACCAGCTGGGAGACATAGTCTCTCCACCGAGTCCTGGGTCTGCCCCGGGGTCTCCTCCCAGTGGGACGTGCCTGAAACACCTCAAGTGGGAGGCGTCCAGGAGGCATCCTAATCAGATGCCCATACCACCTCAACTGACTCCTTTCAATGTGGAGGAGCAGCGGTTCTAGAGTCCAGCAATCCTACGGAGAAAGCTCATTTCAGCCGCTTGTATCCGCGATCTCGTTCTTTCGGTCATTACCCAAAGCTCGTGACCATAGGTGAGAGTAGGAACGTAGATTGACTGGTAAATCGACAGCTTTGCCTTAGAACTAAGCTCCCTCTTCACCACAACAGACCGGTACAACGTCCGCATCACAGCAGATGCTGCTCCAATCCGTCTGTCGATCTCTCGCTCCATTTTCCCCTCACTCGTGAACAAGACCCCAAGATACTTAAACTCCTCCACTTGGGGCAGGAGCCTGTCCCCAACCTGGAGAGGACAATCCACCTTTTTCCGGCTGAGGACCATGGACTCGGACTTGGAGGTGCTGATTCTCATCCCAACCGCTTCACACTCAGCGGCAAACCGTCCCAGCAAGAGCTGTAGGTCATTGCTGGATGAAGCCAACAGGACAACATCATCTGCAAACAACAGAGGTGAGATCCTGTGGTCACCAAGCATGACACCCTCCATTCCCTGGCTGCGCCTAGAAATCCTGTCCATAAAAATTATGAACAGGATCGGTGACAAAGGGCAGCCCTGGCGGAGTCCAACTCTCACTGGGAATGACTCCGACCGAGTGTTGGCAATACGAACTAAACTCTCACAACGGTCGTACAGAGACCGAATAGCTCGTAACAACAAGCCCGATACCCCATACTCCCGAAGCACCCCCCACAAAAATCCACGAGGGACGCGATCAAATGCCTTCTCCAAGTCCACAAAACACATGTAAACTGGTTGGGCAAACTCCCACGAACCCTCAAGAATTCTCGAGAGGGTAAAGAGCTGGTCTGATGTGCCACGGCCAGGACGAAAACCACATTGCTCCTCCTGAATCCGAGGTTCGACCAACGGCCGGACTCTCCTTTCCAGTACCTTGGCATAGACCTTCCCAGGGAGGCTGAGGAGTGTGATCCCTCTAAAGTTGGAGCACACCCTCCGGTCCCCTTTTTTGAAGAGAGGAACCACCACCCCGGTTTGCCATGCCAAAGGCACTGCCCCCGACCTCCACGCAATGTTGCAAAGGCGTGTCAACCATGACAACCCAACAACATCCAGGGCCTTGAGGTACTCGGGGCGAATCTCGTCCACCCCTGGGGCCCGGCCACCAAGGAGACTTTTAACCACCTTGGCGACCTCAGCCCCTGTGATAGGCGAGTCATCCCCTCGTCCCCAAACCCTGCTTCCTCTGTGGAAGGCGTATCTGAGAAAACCTCATCGAGTCTAATATTGAATTAAATGCCACATTAAGGCAGTCACTATCTACATCTACATGTATATTAAAGTCCCCTACTATAATTATTCTATCTGATTTCAGCACTAAATCAGCTAATAATTTGGCAAATTCGGATAAAAATTCTGAGTAGGTTGATGGAGGACGATAAACTATGGCAAATAAAATTGGGTTTAGCCTAAAATTGCTAAAGTGCCCAATACTGAGGACCATGCCCTCAAAGGAATTATAATGTGTTTTTTGCTTTACATTAACTAGTAATTTGGAATGGTAAATTGTTGCTACTCCTCCTCCACGACCAGAACTTCTGGGTTTTTGACAGTTTAAATAACCAGAGGGAGTTGATTCATTTAAACCAACATAATCCTCTTGTCCTAACCAAGTCTCTGTAAGGGATATTAAATCAATCTGATGATCAATTAACAGATCATGGACTAACAGAGACTTGGGAGTTAGAGACCTAATATTTAATAAACTGCATTTAATTTTTAAATTATGAGGAGGACGAGAGGCCAAATCATTCAATTTAGAGGCTTCATGTTTAATTTGAGTTTTACCACCTCTTTGTTTAATCACTTTGGGATGCTTATACATTATATTTTTATTTGCTTTGGAGGGAGCAGACAATGATTCTCTGATGAGGAAGACAGGGGCTAAGTTAAGGGGTGGCGGATGAAGAGGAGCTGCAGAGAGGCGTGTAATACTGTGACTCTGCTTCCTGGTCCCAACTCTGAGTTGTCAAGGTTTTGGAAATTTGTGTGAAAATGATGCCACATTGTTAGATAAATGAGACGCACCATCCAAAGTGGGATGGACGCTGTCTCATCTCATAAGACCAGGTTTTCCCCAAAATGAGCTCCAATTGTCAGTGTAGCCCACGTTGTTTGCAGGACACCACACAGACAGCCAGCGGTTGAAGGATGACAAGCAGATAAACATGTCATCCCTGGTCAGATTGGGGAGGGGCCCAGAGAATACTACAGAGGTAGACATTGTTTTGGCAAAGTCACACACCGATTCTACATTAAGTTTCGTGACTTCCGACTGCCGGAGACGGATGTCATTAATGCCAGCGTGAATAACAATTGTGGAGTATTTACAGTTACTTTTAGCCAGCATTTTCAAATTTGACTCGATGTCACCTGCTCTGGCCCCAGGAATGCATTTGACTATGGCCGCTGGAGTCTGTAGGTTCACGTTTCTGACTACAGAGTCGCCAATGATCAGAGTTTTTTCCTCAGCGGGTGTGTCGCTGAGCGGGGAAAAATGATTAGAAATGTGAACAGGTTGGTGGTTAACCGGGGCTTTGCGACTAGGCTTCCTTCTCACCATCACCCACCCAATCTCCTCGCTGCTGAGGAGGACCGGAGGACCGCTAACAGTGTATTGTACTGTGTACTTTATGAAATGTATAATAAAGGGACCTCGAGAGCGGAGCGGAGGTTCACTTCATTTATTTGTAGAATCTCCACACACACTTATGCGCATGCGCGCATGATACATTCAATGACCATTCTGTATCACTACATCTCCCCCTTTTAAACCAATGTTTCCCAGCTGTTTACAAAAATCATGAATTATATCTTTTTATCACATTAACTTAAGACTAAACATAAATCCTCAAAATGAACTTTGAATATGCACCTTCTGCATCTCATTGTTCATCTCATTCTTGTCCCCTCCTTTTTTTTTTCACAATACTGCAACATTCAAACACATAACACATAAGAACTTAACTGAGAGGCAGGGTGGACTACCTGATCCTCTCTGTTGTGGTATGGAGGTTTATTCTGCTCCGTGTATACACACAACACTATACTACAAATTCAGTCTTTTGACTGGCTTGACCGCTCTGCCCACTCTGGTGTGTATACCCGGATCTGGGGTGGTCGATGGTGAAGGCACAACTCTCAAATGAGAGCGGTTTCTTCTGAGATTGCCCTTCGAAGTGTCAATGACGTAGGACCTCGGTGTCCCAGCTGATCCGGAAACTACTCCAGTGCGTGGTTCATTCTTGATCCAGACTCTCTGGCCTGGCTGGAGCGGTTTCTTCTCCTGTGCTCTGTGCCGTGTGTTATATCCCTCCGCCTGTTTTCTTTTAAGCTCTTCGTCTTTCCTCTCAAAAGCTCTCAAGTCCGGCCAAGCTGGTGTGAGGGTGCTTGGACACACTGGGAGAGGTGTCTGAATGTTACGCCCCATTAGGAGCTGCGCGGGAGATGCCCCATGAGCGAGAGGGGTCGCTCTGTATGCCATCAGCGCTTTGTGAGGGTCCTCATTCTTCTGCAACAGGGCCTTCACGGTTCTAACAGCACGTTCTGCTTCTCCGTTGCTTTGGGGGTAACGGGGGCTACTGGTGAGATGCTGGAATTTGTAATCTGCAGCAAACTCTGCAAACTCTGCTGCTGCAAACTGTGGGCCGTTGTCGGTGATGAGTGTGTCAGGCACTCCCTGACGGCTGAAGATGGCTTTCATTTTAAGAATCACAGCTGACGCTAGAGTGCTTGTGACGTTACCAACCTCAATGAATCGGGAGTAGTAGTCAATGACCACCAAGTAATGACCTTTCTTCCATTCAAACAGGTCGGCGGCTAGCTTTTGCCATGGGCGTGATGGCAAGGGTGTGGTCAAGAGAGGTTCTGGTGTATTGTGACATTCCTTAGCACAAACTTCACACTGGCGTACCTTTTCTTTTATCTGATGTGTCAGACCTGGCCACCATACTGCTTCATGAGCCCTCGCCATACACTTCACCATTCCCTGGTGGCCCTGATGAAGCGTTTCCAAAAAGCACGAGATCCTCCTCTGTTGTTGCACCTTGAAGGGGAGCTCTTGAAAGAGCATCTGCTGCTATGAGATTTTTTCCCGGAACATGCACAATGGTGTATGTGAACCGCAGGAGTCTCAATCTGAATCGCAACACACGAGGGGGAATGTCATCAAGTGCTCTTGTGCTGAGGAGACTTATCAAGGGTATGTGGTCTGTTCTGACCTCAAAGTGCAGGCCCAGGAGGTAGGTTTGGAACCGTTCACACGCCCACGTGATGGCCAAGGCCTCTTTTTCAATTTGGGCGTATCTACGCTCAGTTTCTGTCATACTGCGGGAAATAAAGGCCACAAGCCTCCACTCTCCTGAAGCTTGAAGTTGTGACAAAACACCCCCCAGTCCGTAGGAGGATGCATCTGCTGACACCTAGTCGGCCTGTCCGTGCAGTATGGGGCAAGTACAGCCGATGAGCTGAGCTCTTCTTTCACCTTTGCGAAGACTGTCTGTTGAGCTGGCCCCCATGTCCACATGTTATCAGCTTTCAGGAGGTCCCTGATCGGTCCTATGATCTCTGCAATGTTTGGGGAAAACTTTCCCAAGTAATTCGCCATCCCCATGAATCTTTTGACGTCTGCCACGTCCTTGGGTGGTGGCATGGCTGCAATGGCCCTGATCTTGTCGGGATCTGGCCGTATTCCCTCTCCGCTGACGATATGCCCCAGGAATTTCACCTCAGTCACTACAAACTTGCACTTGTCGTTCAGGGTGAGGCCTCGCTGCTGTAGGCGTTGCAGCACTCGATGCAGCCTTTCATCATGTTCCTGTGGTGTGGCTCCAAACACCAAGATGTCATCTGCATGACGAACCGTTCCTTTCAGGCCATCCAGCATTTGTGTCAAGCGCTTCTGGAAATGCTCTGGTGCTGAGGATATTCCAAAAGGAAGTCGGTTGAAACAAAAACGTCCGAATGGCGTGATGAAGGTGGTGAGTGGGGACGATTCCCTATGCAGAGGGATTTGCCAAAAACCTGCAGTGGCATCTAGCTTTGAAAAAATTCTAGCTCCAGCTAGTTTAGCGAGCGTCTCATCAACTGCAGGGAGGATGTGTCTTTCTCTGCACACATTCTCATTTAGGTGGGTGAGGTCGACACATATACGGATTTTTCCGTTTGGCTTTGGTACTACGACCATTCCGGAGCACCACTCAGTTGCATCTTCGATGGGTGAAATAACTCCCATTGCCTCCATCCTATTCAGCTCCTCTTGAACTTTCCCTCTTAATGGCAGAGGCAAGCGGCGTGGCACCGCTAGGGCAAATGGAGTGGCATTCTCTTTCAATTTAATCCTATATTCACCCTCTAGCTTCCCTAAACCAGTAAACACTCTGGGATATTGCTTCACATAAGCATTCTCTGTTGCAATGGCATCTACTTGACTAAGCAAGCTGAGGTCTTGTATGGCTGGCAAGCCAAGTAGTGGAGTAGCTAACCCTGGGACAACATACACCTGCTGCTTCACAACAGAGCCCTTGTAGCTCATGTCGGCGGTAAAGCATCCCTGTACTGTGATAGGAACATTGCTTGGTCCACACAGTTTTTTGCTTGGAGGTGAAAGTTTCCCGTGCAGCTTTTCAGAGTACATGTGTTTTGGGATGGCTGTCACTGCAGCGCCAGTGTCGAGCTTGAACACTACCTGCCGGCCATTTACTCCAATCGACTTCTTCCAAGCAGCATTAGGTGGAGGTGCCGTAGTCATTGTGCCCCAAAACAAAGTCTCCAAACTTTCACTCCTGTCCTTCTGCTGAAGTTCCTCCACTCTCATTTTTGTTTTACACAAAGCAGCAAAATGCCCCTTTTTCTGACATTTCTTGCAGTCTGCATTGTGAGCAGGACATTCTTTAAATGAATTTCCATGTGCTTTTCCACACCTGCCACATCTGTCTTTTGCATTTGTCTGACCTGGTCTGTGATTTGTTTTGTTTCCTTGTTGACCCGATTTTTGTTTTTGCTTGAACCTAACTGCATCCATATTAGCTCCTTCAACACCATCTGTGCTAGTCTGTCTCAGTGTGGTTTGTTGCTTTTTAATTTCCTCATTTTGGCGAATTTTCGTCATTGCTTTCGTTAGAGTTAGCTTGGAGTCGAGTTGTAACTTCTCTGAAAGCGTGTGGTCTTTAATACCCACGACTAAGCGATCTCTTATCATCTCCTCTTTGAGGATTCCATACTGACAATACTCAGCTAGCTTGTGGACGGCTGTGATGAACGCCTCGGCTGATTCACCAGGCTCCTGGCAGCGTTTGTTAAACTTGGCCCTCTCGTATATCACGTTATGTTCACAGATGAAATGTTTTTCAAAAGCGTCTCTTACTTTCTCATAGTCTTTCTTGTCCGCTTCAGCCAGTGCTAAAGTGTTAAGCACATCATCTGCCGAGTCTCCCATAGTGTATTTTAGCGAGTTCACTTGATACTCTTGACTCTTCTGGTCGAGTCCGGCAGCCATGCGGAATCTTTCAAAACGTCTGACCCAATTTGGCCAACTAGCGACATCCCTGAAGTCAAATGCCTCGGGCAGACTTATTGAAAATAACGTATCCATTACCTTCCGACGTTTTCGTCACGTTATCGCTAGCTTGGAATGCTTGCTAGTTCAGCTCGTGAACTTGAAAACTTTTTTTTTTCCTCTGTACAGCCCAACTGGAAGGAAACTTCGCTTACATGCTTTTTAAAGCTTCTGTCTTCATATTAGAGACGGGTCGCCGACTTCTGACACCATGTATTGTACTGTGTACTTTATGAAATGTATAATAAAGGGACCTCGAGAGCGGAGCGGAGGTTCACTTTATTTATTTGTAGAATCTCCACACACACTTATGCGCATGCGCGCATGATACATTCAATGACCATTCTGTATCACTACAAACAGGGCCTATGCTAGCATGCTCCGCTGCAGCTAGGGGACGTCCGTCAAGATTAACTGGCGCAGACGGTGTTTCAATGCAGCGGAACCGGGATTCCAGATCAGACAACCTTGCCTCGAGCACCTCAAAAAGACAACATTTATTACATTTACCATTATCACTAAAAGAGGCAGAGGTGTAGCTAAACATCTGACAGAGAGAGCACACCAGAGGAGAGGAAGGAGAGCTAGTAGCCATAGCAAGTGGCTAACCCAAAGCTAACAAAAACACCGATGAAAGATGAACAGAAGGCTGAAGAAGGTGATTAGGTGACACTGAGTGCGCACACAGGTGCAAGAGGCTTGATAAACAGAAATGAGAACTAACGGTAGATGGAAAAAAGTGGTTAAAATACAATTAAAAGCAAAATCCTCAGGAGAGTGAGGAGAGCAAACCACAAGGACAGACAGCAATACAGGAAGTGACGATACGTTACCACAAGTGACGTGTCCTCAGTCCATTGGGTGTGCATCTTGATTAGGAGCATCTTGTCTCTGAATGATGCTGAGAAACTGATTCACATCTTTGTCAGCTCTCAATTAGATTATTGTAATTCGTTATTATCTGGTTGTCCTAAAATATCCTTAAAAAAATCTTCAGTTGATTCAAAATGCTGCTGCTAGAGTTTTAACTGGTTCTAGAAAAAGAGATATCTCCCCGGTTCTGTCCTCCCTTCATTGGCCTCCCATAGAATTTAGAATCAAGTTTAAAATCCTTCTTCTTACTTTCAAAGCTCTTAATAATCAGGCCCCCCTGTATATAAAAGATCTGATATTACCTTACCATCCTAATAGAGCATTATGCTCCCAAAATGCTGGATTACTTGTGGTGCCCAGAATCTCCAAAAGTACATTGGGAGGCAGAGCCCTCTGCTACAAAGCTCCTTCTCTCTGGAACCAGCTACCACTCTGGGTCCGGGAGTCAGACTCGGTCTCTGTTTTTAAGAGCAGGGTAAAATCCTTCCTTTTTAATATAGCTTACGTTTAAGGAGGGATTTTGCGTCTCTTAACCCCACTTTTATTCTGTTGTTATTTGATCCATCCTGCTGGTTGACCTCCAATAATGTACTTGGCATCTCACTGTTATGTTCTTTATGTCTGTCTTCTCCATCCTCTCTATCCCTTCACCCCCAGCCAGTCGCAGCAGATGATTCCCCTCCCTGAGCCTGGTTCTGCTAGAGGTTTCTTCCTACTAAATGGGAGTTTTTCCTCTCCACTGTTGCTAAGTGCTTGCTCACAGGGGATCGTCTGATTGCTGGGTTTTTCTGAGATTGTGTTTTTTGTTTTTTGTTTTCCTGCATTGTGGCGCCTCGAGATGGCTTCTGTTGTGATGTGGCACTGTATAAATAAAGCTGAATCTTCCTCACTCCATTGTTGGGCCTGCTGTCTCCTGTACTTCTCCATTCATGCACATTATGATCAGTTAATACCACTGTTGACGGTGCAGCAGCAGCAGTTCCAACGACTAACATGCTAATTATTTTAATCCATTTAACGGTCTCTATATCCAGTTCTTTTCTTTTTCTCTTTAAGCTTTTTAGCTCCACTTTGTCTTATTGTTTGTCTATTTTCATCCAACACTTCTCCACACATCTTCTTCCACACTAAATTTGGCTCTGAGAGGTGCAGGTGAGTGGGGATGGGGGGATTAGCATCAGTAATGAAAATGAACGAATGGGCTGCTGTCAGTGCTAAGGGCCAGTGCAGCAGCGGTCCTTGAAGCCATAGTCTTTAAACATTATATAATTATCTAATTATATAATGTTTAAATATAATGCATTATATAATTATATAATAATCTCCCCCAGGAGACAGCTAGCCACCAGGGCTGCTCGGAGAGGCGCTCTGGCCACCGGCAGAGTGAAGAGGCCTCGCTGTCACAGGCCCGTGGCTCTGAGAGAGATCCGTCGCTGCCAGAAATCCACGGAGCTGCTCATCCGTAAGCTGCCCGTCCAGCGCCTGGTGAGGGAGATCGCTCAGGACTTCAAGATCGTCCTGCGTTTCCTGAGCTTCGCCGTCATGGCTCTGCAGGAGACCTGCGAGGCCCACCTGGTGGGTCTCTTCTTCGCTAAGGGGGTCACCATCATGCCCAAACACTTCCAGCTGGCCCGCTGCATCCGCGGAGAGAGAGCTTAGACTTTCTGCTGCACATTCACCAGCCATAATGCTCTGCACTGTGTGTCTATATATATATACATTTATAGTAATATGGACATATGTTTACTAGATGTTGTTTTTTTCTTGCCTTCTGATTGTTGCTCTGAGTGTTGCTGTCCCTATGCTGTTGCAATCCTGGAATTTCCCCATTGTGGGACTAATAAAGGCTTATCTTATCTTATCTTATCTTATCTTATTACATCCATCAGCCCGCAGGTGCATCGGCCCACCGGACAAATGTTCGGTATGCCAGATTAGCAGTCCAAACTTGGTCACCACCCATCTTCCACCTTCTAATTCACTGACAGATGTTAGCATCAAGTTAACTGCTAGTAACAGCTGCTTGCATGTAAGGCTTTTCTGTTGTCTTTCATCAACTGAAAGTCTACCATACAAGCCAGTGAGTGTCCCAGGGACGGCAGAGGTGCTAAAGAGGATCCTTGAGAGACCAGTGAGCTGGGATAGGAGACAGTAAAGACCATAAATGAACAACTGTAAAAAGCTCCAGGAGGATGCTTCCATGGTCTCGATGGGTGGCCATTGAAATAATGCTATCCGCAATAACCGATAAATGCTGGAAAGTTAATAATGGGCCCAATATCAATTGGGAGTAAAATATGTGTTTCTCTGTTTCACGGGTTCAATGTAGCCTATGTACTCTTATTTGGAATGGGTAGATAATAATGGATTGTATTTATATAGCGCCTTTCATGATACCAAAAGTGCTTTACGATGAATCCATTATTCATTCACTCCACAGACAGACCGATACTGATGCATGCCTTTGTCACCAGTCGTATTGATTACTGTAATGTCCTGCTCTCTGGTCTTCCCAAAAAGACAATTTTAAATCTGCAGTTATTACAGAATTCAGCTGCATGTATTCTGACGAAGATCAGACGGGAGGCTCACATCACGCCGGTTTTAAAGTCACTGCATTGGTTCCCCGCGTCCTTCAGGATCAATTTTAAGGTTCCTTCACTGGTTTATAAATGTCTGCATGGTCTTGGGCCTTCTTATTTATCAGAACTACTTTTAACATATGAGCCCCCATGGCCCCTGAGGTCCTCTGGTACTGGTCTTTTAATTATCCCTACTGTCAGAATGCACCCACAGTGAGGCGGCTTTTAGTTGCTATGGCCCACATCTGTGGAACAGCCTGCCGGAGAACATCAGGGCTGCTGAAAATGTTCATGTTTTTAAAAGCAGGCTCAAGATCTACTATTTTAACCTAGCTTTTGACTAGTTTTCTATTTTAATTGTCTTAATTTATGATTTTAAGCCTACTTTATGATATTCTGGTCACAATTATTCATTTTACTACTGATTATTAATACATCTGAATTTTTGTCTGTATTTAAGTGTTGTTTTATTCTTTTAGTTATCTTAACTGTCTAGTCTTTTACCAACAAATTATCTTGTGCTATGTAAATAAAGCTTTGATTGCTTGCTTGATTGATTGATTGATAATGCAGCACATGCAGTGTTATTTGGTACAAGTAAATCCCCCTGACTTGAAGCAAACCTTGTTTTTCTGCTGTATTGGGATGGCAGGAATTTCTGATTAGCTGGAGGACCAGATTGACATGTTTGTAAGACCCAGGGGACAAAAGACAGACTCGAGGAGATAAAGTTAACCTTTTATTTCCCAGTGAGTGATGTTTGCCTGTGTGAGGGTGTAGTGTGTGAACGTGTAGCGTGTAGTGCAGTGCAGGGCTCGAGCTGGAGCTGAGCAGGTCTGAGCTTCGACTGGCAACCCTATGAACACAGAGCAGAGAGATTAGCGCTGCACCAGAAAAGAGAGATGTGACGAGAAACTGCTGCTTACTTTGCAGGTAGCGGTACAGAGCTTCTGCTTGCCTGACTGGCTGCTGCCAGGGAGTGAGCGTCCAGCTCGGAGCCATGAGGCGGGGAGGTGACTCTGACGCCGGGAAGATGCTGAGCTTCTGTTGGGAAGAGGGGGTCCGCCGCCTGTGGGGTCCACCTGTGCACAGGGGAGATTATCTTGACAAGGTAAGACAGAGGAGCGCTTACGTGCATTGCTGCGTTGCGCCTCCGTGGCTGTAGTCTCTGAACGAGGACGGGCGATGTGCCTCCTTGAGTGTGGCAGACGTCTCCGTGCTGAGCTGCAGGCCAGGCTGGCTTTTAAGGGCTGCTGGTGATTAATCACACGTGTGTGCGTAGCTGGAGCAGGTGTAGGCTCTACGGGCGCCATAACAGTACTCCCCCCTCTAGAGGTGCCTCCTGGCACCTGTCCTATCTTACCTGGGTGCGTCCGGTGGTAGTCGCGGATGAGTTGTTTATCCAGGATCAGCGACGGACGCACCCAGGATCGATCCTCCGGGCCGAAACCTTCCCAATCCACCAGATACTGAAGGCCACGACCCCGCCGTTGGATATCCAAGATGGCAGTGACTCCCCACGCCAGGTGGTCATCGATCATCCTCGGGGGGGGGGGGCATGGGGTTGGGCAGAGAGGACTGGAAACAATGGGCTTGACCTGAGACACGTGGAAAGTGGGACAGATGCGGAGGGAGGGGGGGGGAGCTAGGCGCACAGCAGCAGGGTTAACAATGAGGTCATTGGTGTATGGACCGATGAAGTGCTTGGACAACTTGTGCTTCTCGGCCTTTAAATTAATATTACGGGTAGATAGCCATACTTGTTGACCCACCTTGTAACTGGGGGCTGGTCTCCTATGCCGGTTGGCCGTCTTCTTATTGCGCTTCGTGGTCCGGAGGAGAGCCCGGCAGGTGATGGTCCAGAGCCGGCGGCAGCGCCTGACATGGGCGAGGACAGAAGGCACCGCCACCTCCCTCTCCTCCTCCGGAAACAGGGGAGGATCATACCCCAGGGACGCCCTGAAAGGGGACATCCCAATCACCGATGAGACCGTACAGTTGTGAGTGTATTAAATCCAGGGCAGGTGACTACTTCATGAGGAGGGACTGGATGAGATGACGCACCACAGGACGGCCTCCAGCTCCTGGTTAGTCCGTTCGCACTGCCCATTACTTTGTGGATAGTACCCAGAGGACAGGTTCATCGTCATCCCTAGAGCCTGGCAGAACGCTTTCCACACCTGAGAGATGAACTGCGGACCCCGGTCCGAGACAATGTCCGCGGGAATCCCATGGAGGCGAAAGACGTGTTGGACCAGCAAGTCCGCTGTCTCATGTGCAGTTGGCAATCCCTGGAGGGGGACGAAGTGGGCCGCCTTGGAAAAACGGTCAACCATGGTCAGGATCGTCGTGTGCTGGTTAGATGGTGGAAGGCTTATCACAAAATCCAGCGCAATGTGTGACCAGGGACAACCCGGAACCGGGAGGGGGTGGAGCAGACCGGCCGGAGGAGAGGAGGAGGACTTCCCAGTGGCGCACTGAACGCAGGCCCGGATGTAGTCACCGACGTCCTTCTGCAGACCCGGCCCCCAAAACGCCCTTTGGAGGAGCCCGACTGTGCGTGAAATCCCTGGGTGGCATGCCAACTTTGAGGCATGGGCCCAGTGGATGACCTCACCCCGGACCGACGTGGGGACGAACAACTGACCTGGGGGGCCGCCTCCTGGATCGGCCTCAGCCTCCTGCGCCTTCAGAACCTTCTCCCGAATGTCCTAACGGAGGGCGCTCATGACACACAATGGGGGAAGGATGGTTTGCTCCTGGTCCTCGGAGGTCTCCGCTGAGAACTGCCTGGAGAGGGCGTCCGGCTTGGTGTTCTTATCTCCGGGCCGGTAGGTGATGGTAAAATTAAACCGACCGAAGGAGAGGGACCAACGAGCCTGGCGGGAATTCAACCTCTTCGCTGTCTTCAAGTATTCCAGATTCTTGTGGTCGGTCCAGACCACAAACGGCTGGGCAGCACCCTCTAGCCAGTGGTGCCACTCTTCCAGCGCCATCTTCACAGCCAACAGCTCCCTGTCACCGATGCTGTAGTTCCTCTCAGCAGGGGACAGGCGGCGTGAAAAAAAAGCGCAGGGGCGGATCACCCTGTCCGTTGGGGAGCGCTGGGAGAGAACTGCCCCCACCCCGGAGTCCGATGCGTCCACCTCAACCAGGCATTGGAGAGCCGGAGCCACCTGAGTCAGGACACGAGAAGACGAGAATTCCCTCTTGAGGGTGTCGAATGCCATCACCACCTCCTTCGTCCAGCGGAAGGGAACCTTCGGGGAGGTGAGATCGGTCAGCGGGCGGGCCACCAGGCTGTACTTGGGCACGAAGCGGCGGTAGAAATTAGCAAACCCCAGGAATTGCTGCACCTGCTTCCTGGACGAGGGGGTGGGCCACTCCACCACTGCCTTGACCTTGGCCGGGTCAGGAAGAATCTGATTGTGGGCGACAATGAACCTGAGGAAAGATGTCGTCTGGGTGTGGAATTCACATTTTTCCGCCTTCACAAACAATTGATTCTCCAGAAGCTGCTGAAGGACCCGCCTCACATGCGCTCGGTGTTCATCCAGCGAACGGGAGAAGATGAGGATGTCGTCTAAATAAACAAAAACAAAGGCCCCCAGAAAGTCCCAGAGAACGTCATTGATCAGACGTTGAAAGACGGCCGGAGCGTTGGTCAGCCCAAACGGCATTACCAGATATTCAAAGTGGCCGCTTGGGGTCTGGAAGCACGTCTTCCATTCATCACCCTCCCTGATTCACACGAGATGATATGCATTCTGAAGGTCCAATTTGGTGAACCACGAGGCCCCCTGGAGAGAGTCAAAGACTGCGTCCATAAGGGGTAGGGTGTATTTATCTTTAATAGTAATGTCATTCAGTCCCCTAAAGTCGATGCAGGGTCGCAGGGAGCCGTCCTTTTTTCCCACAAAGAAAAATCCTGCCCCCACTGCTGATGAAGATGGACGGATGATCCCTGAGCTGAGCAACTCCTTGATGTAAGCGTCCATCGCTTCCCGCTCCGGAGCCGACAGGCTATACAGACGGGACGCCGGGAGCGGAGCACCAGCCCGGAGATTAATTGCACAGTCGTAGGGGCGATGGGGGGGGGGGGGGGGAGGGACAGCACCCGTGACTTACTAAACACCCTCCCTAGATCATGATACTCTTCAGGTACCTTGGACAGATCCGGATTTGGGGACATGGGCGGGGTCATAGCAACAGATGGAGCACAAACTGCGGACTGCAGACACGCACTGAGACAGAACGTACTCCATGAAGTGATACTTCCCGTCTACCAATCAAAAGATGGGTTGTGTAGCTGTAACCAGGGGTAACCCAGGATGATGGGGGAGGTGGACGAAGGCAGCACCAAGAACCGTATGATTCCCAGACACGATTACTGATACCGGCACAGTCTGTTGGGAGATGGCAGTCAAGGGGGCTTTAGATAAGGCAATAAGCTTGAGCGGAGGCTGGAGAGCTTGGCATGGGAGCCCCAGCTGGGTTGCCAGGTCTCTTGATATGAAGCTCTGCTCAGCTCCCGAGTCAACCAGTGCATGCGTGGAATGTTCTGTGTGCTTGAGAATAAGACGAATAGGCACGAGACAGCAAGTGAGGGGTTTTGATCGTGAAACGTCCGCGAGTCCCCCTACTGTGACCCACGGACCTCCTCTTAACTGCCTCGTGCAATCAGCTAATTCATGTGAGCTGCTACCGCAGTAAAGGCATAACCCCAACTCCTTGCGGTGCTGTTTCTCTGCAGGAGGAATCTTTGAGCGGCCAATTATCATATACTCTTCCCCCGGAAGTTGCTCTGGGGGGCGGGGGGGGGGGGTGCAGGGCCAGCTGCGAGGTCTGAGGGACGCAGAAAGACTGCGCACCCGAGCGGCTGGAAGCCCTCCGCTCGGCAGCTCGTTCCCTCAGCCTGTTGTCCAAGCTAATGGTAAGTGAAATAAGTTCATGCAACCTCTCAGGTTTGTCCCGTGTGACTAACTCACCCCTTAGAGCAGGGCTTAAGCTACAAAGGAATAAGGTACATAGGGCTGTGTCCTCCCACCTGACCTCGGCGGCTATGACCTGAAAATCCACAGCGTAATCCGCAGCGGACCTCCTGCCCTGACGAAGATTAAGCAGCCGGTCTGTGACTACTGTATCCTGGTCAGTGTGATCAAAAACCTCTGTGAAATCGGCTAGGAATTGTTGGTAAGACAGCGTGGCATAGCTAGGTTTCGCCGCCACGGCATAAGCCCAAGCTAGCGCCCTTCCCTCTAACAAGTCAGTGACGTAGCCAATCTTGCTATGGTCTGTTGGGAAGTCCCCTGGAACTCGCTGGAAAACCGTCTCGCACTGAAGGATAAACCCCCAGGCCTCCCCGAGCTTACCACTAAAGCGAGCAGGCGTAGGCACCGGGGTGAGACGGGGCGACGAGGCTAAGCTAGTTAGGCTAAGAGAGGAGCTAGCAAGGCCCGAAGGAGCCCCGGAAGCCGGTGGAATTGCCTGCTGTCCTTCCAGGCGATCCAACCGGCTGTTAATTTGAGTCAACTGGGTTAGGATAACATTCTGTTGGTAAATAATTTGCTCGACTCGAGCGTCTAAGGTGTTGAGTCGACGTGCTAGCACGCTGTCCGCTGGGTCATTTTGACGGAGACGTACTGACATGTTTGTAAGACCCAGGGGACAAAAGACAGACTCCAGGAGATAAAGTTAACCTTTTATTTCCCAGTGAGTGATGTGTGAGGGTGTAGTGTGTGAACGTGTAGCGTGTAGTGCAGTGCAGGACTCGAGCTGGAGCTGAGCAGGTCTGAGCTTCGCCTGGCAACCCTATGAACACAGAGCAGAGAGATTAGCGCTGCACCAGCAAAGGGAGATGTGACGAGAAACTGCTGCTTACTTTGCAGGTAGCGGTACAGAGCTTCTGCTTGCCTGACTGGCTGCTGCCAGGGAGTGAGCATCCAGCTCGGAGCCGTGAGGCGGGGAGGTGACTCTGATGCCGGGAAGATGCTGAGCTTCCGTTGGGAAGAGGGGGTCCGCCGCCTGGGGGGGTCCACCTGTGCACAGGGGAGATTATCTTGACAAGGTAAGACAGAGGAGCGCTTACGTGCGTTGCTGCGTTACGCCTCCGTGGCTGTAGTCTCTGAACGAGGACGGGCGATGTGCCTCCTTGAGTGTGGCAGACGTCTCTGTGCTGAGCTGCAGGCCAGGCTGGCTTTTAAGGGCTGCTGGTGATTAATCACAGGTGTGTGCGTAGCTGGAGCAGGTGTAGGCTCTACGGGTGCCATAACACAGATGTGGTAATTACAGCACACTTACAGCTTGGTGGCAACAACTGCAATCAAGCATTTGCCATAACTGGCGATGAGTCTTTTACATCGGTGTTAAGGAATTTTGGGCTACTCTTTGTTTTAATTCAGCCACACTAGAGGGTTTGAGCTTGAGGTCATGAACTGATGGTCGGACATTCTCCTTCAGGATTTTCTGGTAGAAAGCAGAATTCATGGTTCCATCAATTATGGCAAGTCATCCAGGTCCTGAAGCAACAAAGCAGCCCCAGACCATCACACTACCACCACCATGTTTGACTGTTGGCATGATGTTCTTTTTATGAAATGCTGTTTTAGTTTTATGCCAAATGCAATTTTAGGCCTTCCAGAAAGTTCAACTTTTGTGTCATTAGTCCACAGAATATTTTCCCCAAAGTCCTGGGGATCAACAAGATGTTTTATGCCAAATGTGAGATGAGTCTTTGTGTTCTTTTTGGTCAGGTGTGGTTTTCACCTTGGAACTCTAGCGTGGATGCCATTTTTCTCCCAGTCTCTTTCTTATTGTTGACTCATGAACCATTGTCCAAACTGAGGCAAGTGAGGCCTGCAGTTCTTTAGATGTTGTTCTGTTTTTTTTTTTCCTCATCTGTTCTTGAATTCCTTTAGATCGTGGCATGATGTGTTGCTTTTAGAGATCTTTTAGCCTACTTCACTTTGTCAGATAGGTTTTATTTAAGTGATTTCTTGATTCAGCAGGTCTTGCAGTAATCAGGCTTGGGTGTGGCTAGTGAAACTGAAGTCAGATTTTAAAAACTGTGGTTAATCACAGTTAATTTATGATGTAACACAAGGGTGGGCAATTACTTTTTCACAAAGGGCCAGTCAGGTATGATTTGCCTTTTTACATTAATAAATTAATCATTTTATAACTGCATTTTGTAGTTACTCGGGCTATCTTTGTCTAATATTAAAAAATCTGATGATCTGAAACATTTAAGTATAAACAGTATTCATGTATATAGCGCTTTTTCCTCATCTCTAGATGACCAAAGTGCTTTACGGATCCTACTATCCACCCATTCACACACTGATGGCGGCAGAGCCACCATGCACAGACACTGGCCTGACCCACCAGAAGCAAGTGGGGGTTCAGTGTCTTGCTCAAGAACACTTTGACATGCAGATCGCAGATAGAGCGGGAATTGAACCCCTGACCCTTCGATCAGTAGTCGGCCACGCTACACCTGCTCCACACCCATTCCCATTGCAGCATGATGTGTTGCTTTTTTAAGATCTTTTAACCTATTTCACTTTATCAGACAGGTTCTATTTAAGTGATTTCTTGATTCAGCAGGTGTGACAAATATGCAAAAATATAAGAAACCAGACTGCACTGTAGATCTGGAAAAGTCTACTTCTGTGGGATTTTTGACAGATCAAAGCAAAGGAGGGATGCCTGGTGGCTCTGGCTCAGAACCTCCAGAGGCTGGAGGTCCAGGTGGATGGAGGGATCAGCAAAACATCAAGAATTATTTATGTGAACATTCACTTTGTTTTTCATTTCTGGTAATTAGTCATGGTTTCTTATAGTCGTTGCTGTTAACTGGCAACTGTTGGGGTGCTTCTGCGGTGACGGCCTTCATTAATCATTTCATGAAAAGTTGCAGTGGAATATGTAACCCACACATTAACACTCATACTCCTGGTATGCGACATGTATCAAATAAGTTGAATGAGGAGGGCTTAATGGAAAAGATGACAGATTGCTGAGTTCTGTCACAAATAACCTTGGCTAGCATTCAATCCAATTTATTTTGCTGGGAGTTATCAAAAACAGATAAGGGATTATAATAATGGATTGGATTTATATAGCACTTTACATGTCAAATGACATCTCAAAGTACTTTCAGTGAGTTCATTATTCACTCACTCCAGACAGACATTGATAGTGGTAAGCTACTACTGTAGCCACAGCTGCCCTGGGGTAGCCTGATGGAAACATGGCCACCAATCCGCACTAATGGCCTCTCCAACCACTACCGAACATTTATACATATTCCTGTGTCACGGACACTGGAGGCAAGGTGGATAAAGTGTCTTGCCCAGGGTCAACGGCAGGATGACTGGGGAGAGTGGGATTCAAACCACCAACCCTCTGGTTATTGGACAACCCACTCTACCTCCTGAGCCACTGCCACTCACATTTCCCTCCTCCATTCCATTTTTTTTGCTGGACAGCAGGACGCTCCATTTTATATGGTCTTTGGCATGACCCGGTGTAAAAGGCCACAGTATATCCCCAGTCCAGACTATACCCTGGGTTAAAGCAGCCTAGGCTAGATTATACCCCAGGTATATTATGGCCTAGGCCAATTCATACTCAGGAGTATGAATAGGCCTAGGCTAATTTATACCCCCCAGGATTACACAAAAACTGCCGGATGGATTTTGGTGAAAATTTCACCAGAGGTAGCCCTTGGGCCAAGGATGAACCCATGCATACAGTACCTCCACCAAGGACCTTGTATGTATTTGTGCAGCAGGATTACATAAAAACTGCTGGATGGATTTGGATCAAAGTTTCACCAGCGGTGGTCCTTGGCCTAGAGAGGAACCCATAACATTTTGGTGATGATCTGAGAATACATACCTCTACCAGGGCTTTTATCTTCTCACAGTGTGTTAGCAAGAATACTCCAAAACTGTTGGATGGATTTGGATGAAATTTTTACCAGAGGTGGTCCTTGTGCCTCGTGCAGATTTGAAACTCTTCCCTAGTTTTTAAATTATGTTGATAGAGCAAGTAAAACCAGAATTATGATAAACAGTTTCCATCATGTTTTCCTGACTATTTTCGTCACATTTGGTGTACACTGGAGTGGTGGTCTAGTCGGCAGAGCATCCACAACTGGGAGGTCGTGGGTTCAAATCCCAGGCAGGTCATACCAAAGACCGTATAAAAATGGTACGTTCTAGCTTGGTGCTCAGCAAAATAGGAAAGTTAATGCACAGAGCTACCAGAGGACTGCCCCCCCCCATAGCTTTTACTACTCACAGTAGCTGTGTGGCCTAGGATCAGTGAAACAGAGATAGGCGTCGCCCCATCCACCACATGGTGTCTCGCTTGCTGTGGAAGGGATTAACTTGGCGTACATTTGGAGTTGTAAAATGGAAAGTAAAACCAAAAGTGCAGATTCTAAACGCTATGTTTGTTTGACGTTGACAGATGATGTAAACACTGAGATATGGTTTTAATATTGTAGCACTGCCACATAAAGTGCTTCATAAAGTGCAATGCATCAACATATGTTGATGCATTGCACTTTGTGAATAAAATTTTAAATGCATAAAAAGAGGCCTAATTATCATAAATAATTTTCATCAAAGGGACAGGCAGTTAAGCCCAACTGGTGACATCCAACCAGGAATTTGAACCCACAACCTCTGGGTCCAACATCCAACACTCTACCTGTGTCACCAAGAGAGGCAACCCACTTGTCAAGCCAAGTAGGAATGCTTTTATTGACTCTGCTACATAGTCTAGAAAACTTCATTTGTTGCTTGTGGCCCTATAGCTGGCTAAGTTTCACAGCATTATTGCATTTATTTATGTTGACCTGAGCTGTCAAAACGACCCAGGGGTGACAGGGCTGGCTGGTGAGATTGAGCCTTTTTTCTCTTCTTTTACAAACTGCAATCTTTCCTGAGCTCAAGCCCTTTTCCCGTTGTTTTAAAGACATTAACTTCCAGTTATTTTAGGTGGAGTATCTGGACTCTTTATTTTTTTTTTCCAGTCAAGATTTATGGGGAGATTGCTACAGACTGTGACCACAGACTACAGACATGTTGCAGCATTGCACCGAGACAGATTCCTAGTTTGTGTACTACATGAACAATGGCAATAAATCTGATTCTGATTCTGATTCTATTTGGTTTTTGTTGTTGTTGTTGTTGTTCGTGTTTGGAGTCAGCATTTGTGCATGGTAAGAGACTAAGTGTAATGGACTGAGAAATTACATTTAGTTGTTGATTAGAACAATTTAATGTACCGGTAAACCTGTAAAGACATAATTTAATGTGTAACTATTATTTTTTGTCTTTTGAGTTGAATTACAGCACAATCTTAACACCATATTTGCTTGTGCATTTAAAACCATTTGTAACCTGTTTTGTTTTGGGTTTTTTTTGTAATAGTCTCTATTTAATAGTTAATTGTTACAATATTATAGTAGAAAAATATTTACCTGTGCATCAAAGTGAGATGGACAGGCATGTCATTTATTTCAATATATAGTATGTCAGTTTTTAAAATGGAAAAAAGTGGTCAGGTCAGCTGATAATCATGTAAGGTTGTGGAGAGAGGAATAATCAGGCAGAGCGGTCCAGGGCAAAGCAGGCTTTATTAATTTCTCTCTCACACATTCTCCAGAATAACAAGCATCAGAAAAAGTCGCAGGCACCTCTCCTTTTATAGCGTACAACCCGCTCAGTCACCTGTGGTGCTGCAGTAACATGAAAGACTTTGCAATTCCCATTCTCTTTGTCACTGTTTGCATCAACACACCAACCCCCGCATCAACACACAAACCCCCCATGACCGTTCCGTCTGTGTGGAAACATAATGAGTGGCTTCTCCACAAGGTAACGTAACGTAGTGATGTCATGTAAATATACTCAAAACCTCTTTACAAAGAGGGGTATATTCTGGCCTTGAGGTGTATAGTTTGGCCTAGGCCAGTTTTATCCCCTGGGGTATACTCTGGCCTGGGCCAAAGTATACCCCGGGTTTAATCACGGTGGTGCAGTGGTTAGCACTGTTGCCTTACAGCTAGAAGGTTCCTGGTTCGAATTCCCAGGCTGGCAGGGGTTGGAACCTTTCTGTGTGGAGTTTGCATGTTCTCCCTGTGCTGCGTGGGTTTACTCCGGGGGCTCCGGTTTCCTCCCACAATCCAAAGGCATGCATGTTAGGTTAATTGGTTGTTCTAAATTGTCCCTAGATATCTGTTTCCTATAGGCCCTTAGAATAGAGGGTTAGTACTAGTGAAAGCACTTTGAGTGGTCTTTGTGACTAGAAAAGCGCTATATAAGTGCAGGTTAGTTAGTTAGTAATCTGGGTGGGGATTAATTTGGCCTGTTACACTGGCCGGAACTTGAACCCCGACCTCCCGGCTGGGGCAGATGCTCTACCTCTAGGCCACCACTCTGGTTTACCGTGTAAGAGAAAATTAAGTATACAAGTTTATAGAAATGGTCAGATTTTAAATTATCCTTTTTTTTAAGTATCATTTTGTGCACACACACCAGAAGAGTTATATTCATATTCACATTATGTATATTAACCAGTGTCATGCACAGTTTAAACTGCAAACAATACAAATGGTTTTGGGGTTTTTTTTGGAAACCGTGTTGGAATGAAAGTGCTAGCACGTGAGCAGGCCAAAACATTCAGAGTGAAATCAGCCCAAAAGAGGACAGAAAGTTTGTACTGATGCACCCATTACAATCTTATTGTTTGTGACTTTCATGGCAGGAAATGTGGAATCCCTCATTTGCTTAGCACACCCACGCAGTATCAAAGCATTAGTCACTGTCACATCTGTTAGTCCTCGAGGGCTTGCTCCAAAGTCACAAGTGGTGAATTTGTTATCCCCCCCCCCCCACACACACACACACACGTACACAGGCGGGCTTCTGTTTTAGCACATTACTTCTGATAAATCATGTGTTACCGACATTCATGTATTTTTTTTCAATACTTGATATTGGTAAATATTCATTATACCCTGTATGAGAGTATACTGTATTTAATAATCAGTTCAGAATTTTTATGAATGTTTAGATCATGTGTTGTTTGTTGTCTAAAGTAGCTGTTAATCAAAAAGAAGGACACAAAAAAGAAAACTGTACTTCTTTCTTTTTTTTTTTGCTCATCAAAAACTCAAAAATACTGAAAACCTCTAAGAGGCAGCTTTCAGATCTGGAAATTTTAGTCAGAAAATGTAAAGGTTATAAGGATCAAAAAATATAAAAGTTCTCACAGACACTCAGGGGTGTCAGGAAAAATAAGAAGAAGATGAAAAAGAAGGGGGGGGGTTGCATTTTGAGCTAAGGAAGAGCAGAGTTTGGCTCAGAGCCAAGTGTGTCTTAAACATTTTGGGTCTTCACCTCTTGCTGCCCTGTCAGGCTGGTCATGGCCTCCCTCTCTAGGCGTCAGAAATGCAAAGTGACAGCCAGGGTGGCTTCTATGTCAGTGAGGTGAGACTAGCCTCTCCGGCGATATGCCCTGACCAGGACTACCCCTTTGGGTCTGCCTCGTGTGAAAACAGAAAAAAAAAAAAAAAAAATCCTCACGTGCAGCCTTACCATGATTATATCGTCAGTGCCCCCCTCCTAACCTGCACGATATCCCCCACCCCCTCCTCCTCTTCCTCCCCTTCCCTTCCTTGAGCTCCTCAGTGGTTCAGTGGTGGCAGATTAGGAAGTTTCATCAAAGTGGCAGAGTGCTAAAACATCCATTAAGCTTTTAATTGAAGAGACAGTCGGATGGGGAAAGGAGCATGTGATATTGTGTGCATCGGTATGACAGAGCTCATCTTGCAGAGGTGAGAAGTGACAGAGACTTGTCAAAGGTCGCAGTAGGCCAGAGGCCAGCCCTGCTCCGGCTCCACTGCCAGTCCACGCTGCTCTTTTGTGGTGGCGCTCATTGATGCACAAGACATTGATACACAGATATAATGCACTCAGTGATTTTATTACGCTCATCTGTCTTCACAGCACCTTTTATTTACACCACATCTGGACACATTAATGTCTAAAGTTTAGATGTACTTCTGACAGTTTGCCTTCCATAATAATAATAATAATAATAATAATAATAATAATAATAATAATAACAATAACACAGGGTTACAAAATAATTTGTTTGTAAGTTGTCTGTGTTTTTTCAGCTGATTTAAGACAATTTTGCACCACTGAATCCGAAAATGACATCCGTTTCTCTCGATCAGGTGTTAAGTAAAAACCTGTACTTACTTAGTACTTACTTAGTACTGTGCATGTACTTACCTTTATATAAAGGTAAGTACATGTAAATTGAATGCTATGTCATCATTGTTCAAATTCAGAGAATTTCAAGACATAAAAAAGAATTTAGCATCAAATAAAGCGGAAATACCTGTACATGTAAACAAAAACATATAAAACAACATGTGGCCATAATTCAAAAAGTTGACCTGATTGAGCAAAACCAATGTGATTTTTGGATTCAGCACATCACAATTGTCCTAAATCAGCTAAATTTGGTGTTGACCAGTGTAATAAAACGGATGTCAAGCGCTTCTTAATTATCTGAACTGAGTTTGTTGGAAAAAGGCTGATGTCGTACCATCATTACTGGATAAAGAACTTTTAAAGGTCCCATTCCTCTGAAATGTGTCTATTGTTTACAAGATACTCCACCCCCCCCCCCAAAAAAAAAAAAAAAATCAAAACACTGACTTGTCAAAAAATACACATCCTTTACATCAATACTGTCTGTGAGGAGTCGGTGTAACTCTTCCGGATTTGTAGATGAACGTCATGAAGGAAAGCCCATCGTCGATACCCGCCTGCTGCTCTTATTCGCCAGCCTAAATGATCCAAGCAGCCTGATTCCGCTGCCTACTACAAGAAAACTAAACAAAAACTAATTTACAGAACTTAAAAGTAGAAGAGTTAAAATAATTTTATAACAGGTTAAATCAGTCAATTGATGATCTATTTTGGTTTTCTTTTCCTAAATGAAAAAGCTAAGCGATCTTGGAATTTAACATAGAATGACTTAGAGGTGATGTTATTTCATCAGTTGGTTTTAAACCTCAGACATAACCGTTAATGATATAATGTTGGTGAACGATTTGTTTGAAAGTACTGGTTCTTATGGGTGAATATATTATACTGAGTCACTACTGTAACTAGTGAACCACTGCAAGATGTAAACAGATCTAACATGGCCACAATAAACTCTCTAATATCTTGAAAATGGAACAGTGAAATTTCATGCTGAAAACATTTCAGCTGAGAAATATATTGCTTAGTTGCCAAATCTGTTTCATTTGACACACACATCTACTCTTATAAAAGTTTTTAGCCCCCCTAAAAGCAAACAAACACTGCGACGTGCCCGGAATTTCTCATAGACAATTGGGAAGAGGAAAGGAGAAGATACAAACTGATTTGCTGGCTGCTCTATACTGAATCACCGACTGGGGGTGAGTTCACATTGTGTAGTAGGGAGATAACACGAAATAGTTACACTTCCAAAGCCAGATGAACAGAGATACACATCTTCAGCGCTGCAGGCACCTGCTCTGTTCTGCTGCATCTCAGTTCAGTGAATGTACTGGAGACATCGATTGAACTCTGCCAGCTCCATTCAGCCACATTTTTCTGTTCAGTCAGTGGTAGGCAGTTGGAGCTCCAGTACAGCACTGAGTGATTTGGTGAACAACTATCTCAAACTGATTGAATGAACAAACTGAAAGTGAATCACTATGATTTACTGAACTGTGGATCCCATCACTATTAATCATGGCCAGCTCAGGTGGATCTGTCAGCTGGCCATACTTAGGAAGAACATCTGATAAATGACATGTCACAGTGGTTAGATGATGCTTCTGAGGAAGACTTCAGACATCATCATGTCAATAGGGCTGTCTACACTTATGTCACCGATCACATGAACTTTGCCTTAGCGGAAGAGCAAGGTATAAACAATTCCCGTTCTCAATGTATTTCAATGGAAATGTTAGCTACATTTAAACAAGGAATATGCCAAAATGTTGCACAATTGGCTCATGTTCCCATCACCATCTTAGTATAGATGATAATGGCAAGCAGAAATACAAGCTTTTTAGATCCCCATTGGCCAGCAAAGATTACTCTGGTCAACACCAAATTTATTGTCTAAGCTTTTTAGCTGATTTAGGAAAATTTTGAGTTGCTGAATCCAAAAATCACACTGATTTTGCTCAATCGGGTCAACTTTTTGAATTATGGCCACATGTTGTTTTATACATTTTTGTTTACATGTACGGATATTTTCACTTATGATGCAAAATTCTTTTTATGTCTTGAAATTCTCTGAATTTTGAACAATGATGACATAACATTCAATTTACATGTACTTACCTTTATATAAAGGTAAGTACATGCACAGTACTAAGTAAGTACTAAGTAAGTACAGGTTTTTACTTAGCACCTGATCGAGAGAAACAGATGTCATTTTCAGATTCAGCGGTGCAAAATTGTCTTAAATCAGTTGAAAAACACAGACAACTTACAAAAAAATTATTTTTGTAACCCTGTGTTATCAAAGGAGGATGTTATGGGCTAATGCCCACCGAAGGAGAACGCCATTTCATAATGGGATATGGAGTCCGAGGGATGATATGACCCATGTCTCGATCTGTTCTGACCACTTTATAACAGGTACTTCTATTTACCAAAACTATAGACTCTTATTTAGCATTAAAAGTAATTTGTCTATACGTAAAGTTAATGCAGACGTGTGACAATCACCCAAATTCGCATTCGAGGGAGTTGATAGCTAGAATAGAAGAGAAAAGTGTCGGCTCGGTAGGACTATTAATTCCAATTTGAACTGCTAATCAGCCTCAGAGTAAAAGTATCAACATTGCAGTTAAACTAGTTTAAAAATCCCCTTCCACCTCGGTTTTGGCTTGGAGTCTATGCAGGTTGAAGAGCCTGCCATCCATCCTGTACCTGATCTTGACCCCGCTGGTAACTGGGAAAGCTTCGGAGGAGTCTCCATCATCCAGTACTCGAGCAAGCATGCCGTCATGGAACTGACGCACCATGCTGATGAACTTGTCCGGGCAGCCGAACTTCGCCATGATCTTCCACAGCCCCTCACGATTGACCGTATCAAAAGCCTTGGTCAGATCTATAAATGTTGTGTAGAGGTCCCTGTCCTGCTCTTGACACTTCTCCTGAAGTTGGCGTGCGGCGAAGATCATGTCAGCAGTTCCACGACCCTCTCTGAAACCACACTGGCTCTCTGGCAGGTGACCGCCTTCCATGTGCTGAATGAGGCGGTTGAGAAGGACTCTTGCGAGAATCTTGTCGGCAATGTTGAGGAGAGAGATCCCATGGTGGTTGTCGCAGGACTGCCTGTTTCATTTTCTCTTATAGAGATGGACAATAGAGGCATCCTTGAGCTCTTAGAGGATAACTTCCTGCTGCCACATGGTCTGAAAGAGCTTGGTGAGTTTCTGTATTAGAACTGGTCCTCCTGCCTTTTAAATTTCAGCCAGGATGCAGTCAGAGCCTGGTGCTTTGCCGTTCGAAAGGAGTTTGATTGCTTTTTGGACTTCTGATTCCATTGGAGGTTCTGCCAGAGATGTGCTCACCTCTACTTGGGGCATGCGAGTGATGGCTTCTGCATTGATGGGCTAAGGACTGTTCAGGACACTGCTGAAATGTTCTACTTATCTTTCAAGGATTGTGTTCTTGTCGGTGAGGAGAGTTGACCCGTCAGCACTGAGCAGTGGTGATGTTCCAGAAGACTGAGGCGTGTAGATGGCCTTAAGGGCATCATTGAAGCATTTGGAGTTGCTGCTGTCAGCATACTGCTGTATTTCATCTGCCTTTTTGCTGAGCCAAAAGTCCTGCATCTCTCTGAGTTTTGCCTGCACCTTTCCTTTGATGGAGTTGAAGGTTGCCTTCTTTAGAGGCAAATCTGCTGTCTTGCTGGTATGCTCTGTGGGCTTCACGCTTCTCATCAAGCAGCTTTTGGATGTCCTCATCATTTTCATCAAACCAGTCTTGGTGTTTGTATGTGTTCTGGCCCAGATGATTGAGTGAGGTGTTGTACACCATGTCTCTGAAAGCTGCCCAGTCTTCTTCTGCTCCGTATGCCCCGAGGTCGAGCTGACTAAGCTTGCTGTCCAGGTCCTCACTGAGGTTCTATGGCACAGAGTGCTGTTCCAGCTTGCTGACATTGAGTCGCTTGTTTGCCTTTTTTCCCCGTGGACGCCATTTGGGCTGGATGTGCATGTTGAGCTTTGAGAGAATGAGTCCGTGATCTGTCCAGCAGTCTGCACCACGTATTGCCTTTGTCACTCTAATGTCTTGCCTGTCTCTTCTTCTCACAATGATGTAATCGATCGGATGCCAATGCTTGCTGCGTGGATGCATCCAGGAGGTCTTGTTGCAGTTTGGCAAGCGTTAGACAGTATTATGATCAGAAGGTCATGAGAGGTGCATGTCTTCAACAGGAGAAGACTGTTTCTGTTGCACTTTCCAACTCCATTTCTCCCAAGGACTCCCTCCCATGTCTGGTAGTCTGTACCAACTCTGGCATTAAAGTTTCCAAGAACAATGAGTTTGTCCTCCTTCGGTATGCCTTCAATGAGAGTCTCTAAGTCCTCGTAAAACTTGTCTTTGATCTCATCTGGGTTCATCATGGTGGGGGCATATGCACTGATGAACGCGGCATGGCGTTTTCCTCAGAGGGGGAGCTGCAGTGTCATGAGGCAGCCGTTGGCTCTTTTGGGGAGGCTGGTAAGCTTGCTGATCAGATTGGATCTGATTGTGAAGCCCACTCCTGCTTCACGGTGTTCTTCGCTGCCTTGGCCGCTCCAGAAAAAGGTGTAGCCAGCTTTGAGTTCTGTCAGCTGACCTTCGTCTGCAAATCTGGCCTTACTCAGAACTGTGATGTGGATGTTGTACCTGCTGAGTTCTCTTGTGACAAGTGCTGTCTCTCAGGTCTGTCTGCTTTGGAGCTGTCCATGAGTATTCACACATTCCAAGTGCCAGTGGTGAGTGATGTCACCTTAGTTGATTTCTTCTGAGAATTTCGACTGCTAGGGTGGGATTCCTGCCAGCCGCGGCTTGCTGGCCAGGGTGTAGTGAAGCAGGCTATGTTTAGGGCACCTTTTCTAGCCCCTTCCTCTGGCCATGGAGGTGAGCAGAGTGAATCCTAAAGAGGGCTACTCAGACACCCAGGGGGCTGCTGAATTCCACTGCTGCTTCAGTCCAGTAGAGAGCTACCCTATGCCCTGGGCCGCCTGTGTGTGGGATTGTGGCTACAGCTTTCAGTGTGTCCGTACCTGCTGCTTCGTCACTTGCCCATCGCCACAGGACTTGGGGGGGGGTGGGGTGGATGAGAAGGAAATTGTGTGTGGGGGGTGGTGGTGTCTTAATTTGCGCGTGAATTTGATTTAAGTGAGGGAGAGTTGCACAGGGTCGTCAGTCTCACTCTCTCGTCCCAGCCTATCTGGATCCAGGGGCAAGACGTAGTCAAAATGGCTGGAGATGACAGAAAATTAGGCAAAAACACAAAGACAGCAGAACAAAAGATGCTGGTTTATGATGTAAAAGTCACAAATTCAAGAAAAAATGTCAATCCATGAGCAAAAATTTTTCATGAAGTTTCATATTTCATGAAGTTTCTTAAAAAGTCTATAATTTAAAAAGAATAAAAGTAATCATAAACAAAAGTAGGTAATTCATGAGAACTCTCCAAATTCACATAAAAATTTTCCACATTTTCAGTTTAAAAATTCTCTAATTTAGGTGGTAGAGTAGCCTGAAACTGTACACAAGTAAATATAGATTATCTTGTAGCGGTTTGATTCAACCCCCACAACACACAGACAGAACACAGAGACAGTCAGCTCGCACTCCTGGGTTTTTTCTGCTGCATGCTGCGTTTACAGCCTTGAGGTTAAATTGTCATCCATGCATTGTGTTCATGCATCCTGTCTGTACCTCTGATATGCAAATGCCCAGATTGACTGCTGTGAATGTCTTTGATCTATTGTTTGAGTTGAGTATATAAGCTGCACTGTGCTGTAAATCTGCCTCTCATTCTCACTTCAACCTCTGCTGCAGGACACAGACTTTGTGTCCTCCCCTCTTCACTGAGAGCCGTGGGCTCGCTCTCGGCGCACATGCACGGCGCCGGGAGCGGAGCTTGTGACGGCGGTATGATATAATAAAACTCTACTTAAAACCTCCAACAACGCCGCTTTATTCTGAGAGCCGTGGGCTCGCTCTCGGCGCGCATGCACGGCGCCGGGAGCGGAGCTTGTGACGGCGGTATGATATAATAAAACTCTACTTAAAACCTCCAACAACGCCGCTTTATTTCATGCCGCCGCAATCTTTGTATATTATCACTCAAATATACATAAGAGTAGTTACCCCAAAATAGTTAAGAAGTTACTGAGATGTGACTTTAGTCTGGACAGTTTGAGATATTTCTCCTGAATTTATGGCAGTTTTATTCTAAATTTACTATTTTTCCTTGTAAATTTGAGAGATTTTTTTCCCACTTAAATCAACTTTTTCTCATAATTTATGTTTAGTGCTAATTTAGGACTTTTTTCTTGTACATTTGAGACTTTATTCTCATAAATTTGTGAGGTTTTCCTCAAAAACTAGAAATCAAAAATAAAATGAGCAAAGATGCAGTATTTTCTGTTATATTATAGGCTATTTATAGCCTATTAATAGCCTATTTTCCAACCCCCACCCCAGGTGAAAACCTCACATATTCTGAAACCTAAATGTTTGCAGGTATGCATCATACTCTTACTGAATAGATTCAGACAGACCCAAAAACTATTCATAATGTTGCAGAATATTTCAGCTGAGGCTGGCGTCATATATCATTATGAGTTTGTTACCTGTAGAAAAGCTGCAGCAGCCTCCTGCAGTTGGGATAGGGAGGGACCTCTGTGTGTGTGCATCAGGGCTTCAGTGCAGCACGTGCATGTACAGGGGAGAGAACGTGTGTGAGAGGAGGGATCAGACCATTTGCGTGGTGGTGGGGTTTCATTTTCATTTTTAAAAAGTTTAAACGACAAACTACTGAATATGTTTTGGATGTTACTTCAGCTTGTAAAAGACGAACTAAAATTTTATAATCACAACTTTTCTTGCTCCAATTTTTCAGGGTGCTGAGTTTAAATTTAAGGGTGCTACAGCACCCCTAAAGAAGGCCTAAAGGCACCCATGGTTCGAACAGATCTTGTTGGCGAATGAACTGGAAGTGACTCAATACGTTTCAGTGAACTGTGGATACCATCACTGCAAAGAAGTGATTTAAACTTGCAGTTCTATTTGAAACCCAGCTGGTGGCAACAAATGTGGCTGCAAACAGCATCCTATCATCAATTAAAGGTACATGAGTTACCATATAGGTTACTGCAAATGCACTTTCTAAAGAGTGTAAAAATTTAACTGCTAGTATTAACTAACCAGTGTTGCCAGGTATCACGAGAGAAACAAGCAACCAGCTCTATGGAAATGTTATGTTCCTGAGCATGGGTGGGGGCCGTGCTCAGTCTCCAGTTTTAAGTTTAGTCTTTTCCTGTTTGTTTGTTTGTTTGTTTGTTTATTATGTTCTTCTGCATTTGGTCTCTATTTATTTATGAGTTGTCTTTAGTCTTAGGTCTGTCCTTAGTCCTGTCCATTTATTGTGTGTCATTTTGGAATTATAGCATTATTTATATTTTGGGGTTGTGTTATCTTATTCTTGTGTTATTTAGTTTCCGGTTGTGCTTTTATTTTGACAGCGCTGTGCAGCTTCTGGCTGTCAAACTGTTTCGCTGGCTGCACAGCTGTCACTGATTATGTTACTTTCCTCACTCATGTACCCACACCTGTCATGCATCAATGATTGTTCCATTTCCCTATTTAAGGGCACGACAACGTTCCCCCATTGTTGTGTTTCTGTTTACCTCCTCAGAAGCGTCATTCTTACTCTGAGTGAGCTTGATTGCCGTAGAGGCGAATGGGTCCCCTTCGACCAGGTAAATTTATCCTTTTCTCAATTTCCTCTGCCGTGAGCCCCGCTTCTCTCCGGGTGTGCTCCGGCCGAATAAATCTCTTTCCCCCAGTGTGTCCAAGCGCCTCAGCCAGTTGTTCTCCCAGGCTGTTCTCTCCCTCCTGGTTGTGAGCCCCGCTCTCCTCCGGTGCCTTCATCTTCTCATCATATGTAAGTTCAGTGTTTTATGTTGTGTTCGTCTTTATGTTAAAAAATGTGCAAACTCACAGCGTGCACTTGGTGTCCTTCTTAGCCCTTGAAAAGGGCAGTTTTTGACAGAAGGACACGACCGTGTGTATGGACACCAGACGCTGTGGGTTTTTGCCCTTTTTTTCTTTTCCTCCTGTTTTTCTTATAGTCCGGTATTCGTAGTTTGTCTGGCTGTATGGACTACAGTGCTTTCGGGCTGGATGAGGAGGAGTGTTGGGCAGCTGAGCTGGTGGAGGATATCATCTCGGACGTTCGCCTAACCCACACTCCTGAGGAGGTGCTGCAGGTTTGGGATAGCGCGACACAGGTAGTAGAGGCGTACCCTAGTCTATGGAGCTATCCAGAACTTACGGGCCTCCTTACCTCAGTATTCCACGTTCAACACCGGCTCCATGGGCTGGAGGAAACCTCTTCCCCATCCAAACCTGTGCCGACGAAGAAACGTCCCTGGGTACAGAAGCCTCGAGCCCGGCGCTGTCATCCAGCTGCAGACCCATCTCCTCCTCTGGATCAGTGGCCCGCCACCTGCCGTATTGGGTATGCAGCCCTTGTGCCCCCTCTTGGTCCCAGCATGGAGGAACTGGAGGAGCGCCAGCGGGTGTTGGCAGCAGAGAAGGAGCTCCTTTTGGATTGCAAGCCATGGCTCCTTCCTGAGTTTTTGCAGCAGCTGGAGGAAGCTTCACCTTGAAGATGTGATGGTGATGGTGAGATGGTGAGATGGGGAGATGGTGAGATGGGCGGTGCTCCGCCCATCTCACCAGATAACCTTCGCAGCTCCTGAGGAGATGTCACCTGGTCTTGCAGCGGCCACCACCAAACCCCGGGATTTAAGGCAAGTATCTTTTCATTTATCATCATCTAATAATGAATTGTCTTGCCTTATTCCCGGTGGTGAAGCTCAGCAGCAGTGGCCTGATTTGGCTGAGCTTTCACCATCCGCAGCTGTTATTCTATCCTCACCTGCTTCTCCCATGTCCCTCTCCAATTCCCCTGACTGTCCGCCGGTCCTGGGAGGGAGCCGCTGGACAACGGAGAGGCCTGTGGTCCTGGAGAGGTCCATTCCAGCCCCGCAGCCATATCCTGGATGGGAGGAGAGCGCCCCCTGTGGCCGGAAGCCTGAGCCAACAGGAGAGTGTCCCCTGGATTCATCAGCACAGGACTCAGTGCCTCCAGAGAGATGATCTTCAGCGTCAGCCGCCACGCTGGTAGATTCTCCAGTGTCATCCACCATCACACCTGCTGCTGGGGTCGCCGCAGCAGAGTCGCCAGAGTCCTGGATGGCAGTGGAACTCGAGCCCAGGCAAGTACTTTGTTCTGTCATTACATCTACAGTTCTAGAAAATTTTGTTCTGGCTCATGGTGGGGAGAATCAGTTGCAGAAGTCCTCTGCTCCTGAGCTCTCCTCACCGGGCTCCACTGTTGCTGGTAATTCTCCGGTGTTTTCTTCTTCTTCCCTGTCTGATGTGGCCGGGTCGGGGTTGGAGCATCAGACGGAGATGGCCGAGGTGGCCCTGCTGGATTTGCTGGAGTCCTGGACGGCGGTGGAGTCTGAGCCAAGGCAAGTACTCCTTCCTGTCTCTAAATTATCAGTGTTGGAGAAATCTTGCCTTGCTCATGGGGGGAAGAATCAGCTGCAGATGCCCTCTGCTCCTGAGTTCTTCCCACCGGGCTCCACTGCTGCCAGTAATCTTCCGGTGTTTTCTTCTTCTTTCCTGTCTGAGATGATCGTGTCGGGGTTGGAGCATCAGACGGAGAGAACTGAGATGTCCCAGCCTGGATTGCCGGAGTCCTGGACGGCGGTGGAGCTCAAACTCAGGCAAGTTCTCTTTTTGTTTTCACTTTATCTGTTTTAGAGAAATCTTGCCTGACTCTTGGTAGGGAGGACCAAGTGCAACCGTCAGTTGCACCTGAGTCCTTCTCGCTGGGCTCCACTGCTGCTGGTGACTCTGACCCAGTGGTTGTCCTGTCTTTGTCTGAGCCTTCTCCTATAGTCACCGTGGGTCCTCCACCATAGCCTGAGGTCATCACAGGTCCTCCTTCTTTGCCGTCGTCTGGCCCACCGCTGGTCAATTGTCTTCAGTGTCTGGTCTTCTTGTGGGTCAGCCGTTCAGTTTCACTGGGGTCCCCAGAGGTCTCCGTGGGTCTCCCCTCTTTGCCAGAGGTCTCCATAGGTTCCCCGTCTTCGCCAGAGGTCTCCATGGGTCCCCCCTCTCCGCCAGAGGCCACTGTGGGTGCTACGCCTCAGTCTGAGGCCACCATGGGTGCTATCCCTCAGTCTGAGGCCACCGTGGGTTCTACACCTCAGTCCGGGGCCACCGTGGGTGCTACGCCTCAGTCCGAAGTCACCGTCGGTGCTTCACCTCCGCCCAAGGTCGTTGAGTGTCGTCCGTCTCCACCAACACCTGAGGTCGTCATGGGTCCCTCATCTTTGTCGGAGATTGTCAAAGGTCATCGGGTGTCACTGGAGGTCCCCGCTGATCAGTCACCTTCACCATCTGGTCCTCTCATTGGTCAGCTGGCCTGGTCAGTAGTTCCCTTGCCGAGTTTTGCCGCTGGTCAGCCAGCACTTCATCTGGGCTCCTCACTGATTCTCATGATTTCCAGCTGCCGCCTCCGGGGTGTGTGTGTCGTGCCCTGCAGCCTGTTAGGTCAGGGGTGTGGGAAGACCACCCGACAAGCTTCATCGTCTGCTTGGGGGAATTTGGAACTCTGGAAGAACACCTGATTCATTCCAAGGGGTGATTCAGTGGTTTTGGGACTTTGACAAGCCACCTGAACAGACTAATTATGTCACCTGAATGTTCCAGAGTTTTATTCACCTCCTTGTTCGGTGTTGTGGGTCATAAGTGTTTTTTTGTCTTTTTCGTGTTTTGTTTCGGTCCCTCTGTGCCTGCGTTCCCCTTCCTTCCACCCGGGGTGGGTTGTTTTTTCTTGTTTGGGGGGGGTTCTTTGTGGGTGGGTTCTTTTTCTTTTTTGATGTTGCCCTGGGGTATCTGGAAGCACCCCTTGGCGGGGGGACACTGTCATGATCCTGAGCACCAGTGGGGCTCGTGCTCAGTCTCCAGTTTTAAGTTTAGTCTTTTCCTGTTTGTTTGTTTGTTTGTTTATTATGTTCTTCTGCATTTGGTCTCAGTTTATTTATGAGTTGTCTTTAGTCTAAGGTCTGTCCTTAATTTTGGGGTTGTGTAATTTTATTCTTGTATTATTTAGTTTCCGGTTGTGCTTTTATTTTGACAGCGCTGTGCAGCTTCTGGCTGTCAAACTGTTTCGTGGGCTGAACAGCTGTCACTGATTATGTTGTGCAGCTTCTGGCTGTCAAACTGTTTCGTGGGCTGAACAGCTGTCACTGATTATGTTACTTTCCTCAGTCAGGTACCCACTCCTGTCATGCATCAGTGATTCAATTTCCCTATTTAAGGGCATGACAACGTTCCCTCGTTGTCGTGTCCGACTGTTTACCTCCTCAGAAGTGTCATTCTTACTCTGAGTGAGTTTGGTTGCCGTAGAGGCGAACGGGTGTGCTCCGACCAGGTAAATTTTGTCATGAGCAGCGAGCGCGCGCCCCTCCCGTCCTGCCTCACATTCACCAACTCATCACTGCACCTGAGGCAGAAGACACACCTGCACCTGCTCATCAGCCAGCGTACTTAAGGAGGCTCTCTCCGCACAGTCAACGCTGGCACGTCTGGGTATACTGCCCGTGATTAGGCAAGCTAAAATTAAGTTATCAGAATCAGAATCAAAATCAGAATCAGCTTTATTGGCCAAGTATGCACAACACATACAAGGAATTTGACTTTGGCTAAAAACTTGCTGTCGTTGTTCAGGTGGAGGATTTAAATAAGGATTCAATGACAACAGAGTATGTACAGTAAATTACAGTCTGTCCACATTTCTATAAAAGGATGCAAATATATACAGGAATATATGCAGTTATTTACTCAGACTAACCACACTTTGCAGAAATATATGAAAAAATATACAGTCACACAGTATTTCAATGTGAACTCAGATTCAGTGATATAATGTGAATGAAGTAAAAAGCAGTGTGAGAGTTATGTGCAATGTAATAATGGATGAAAAGTCATGAGTACAGCAACAGGTAGGACTAGGTGAATGTTAGGAGTTCATCAGAGTGATGGCTTGAGGAAAGAAACTGTTCCTGTGACGGGTGGTTTTGACCTTCAGTGATCTGTAACGACGACCAGAAGGTAGAAGTTCAAACAGTTTGTGGCCGGGGTGTGATGGGTCAGCACAGATGTTTCCCGCCCGTTTCCTGGTTATGGACCGATATAAGTTCTCAATGGAGGGTAGGTCGGTACCAATGATCCTCTCCGCAGACTTAACGATCCGCTGCAGTCTGGTCTTGTCCTGTTTAGTGGCAGATCCAAACCAGACAGTGATGGAAAAGCAGAGGACAGATTGGATGATGGCAGTGTAGAAGACAACCAGCAGCTCCTGAGGCAAATCAAACTTCTTGAGCTGACGCAGAAAAAACAACCTCTGCTGGGCCTTTTTCCGGACAGTGTCTATATGGGAGGACCACTTCAGGTTCTGGGAGATTGTGGTACCCAGAAACTTGAAGGAGTCCACAGTGGACACTGTGCTGTTGAGGATGGTGAGTGGGGGGAATGAAGGGGGGTGTCGCCTGAAATCCACAGTCATCTCCACCGTTTTGGCTGAGTTAAGTTCAAGATGGTTCTGGCTGCACCAGAGGATCAGCTGCTCCACCTCCCGCTTGTATGCAGACTCATCATCATCCCGGATCAAACCGATGACTGTGGTGTCGTCCGCAAACTTCAGGAGCTTCACCGAAGGGTCCTCTGAGGTGCAGTCGTTGGAGTAGAGGGAGAAGAGCAGTGGGGAAAGGACACATCCTTGGGGGGCGCCAGTACTAATTTTTCGGGAGCTGGATGTAAATCTCCCTAGCTTCACCTGTTGCCACCTGTCAGTCAGAAAGCTGGAGATCCACTGGCAGGTGGAGGGGGGCACCTTGAGCTGGAGGAGTTTCTGATGAAGAATGCCTGGGATGATGGTGTTGAACGCTGAGCTGAAGTCGACAAACAGGATCCTGGCGTACGTCCCTGGGGAGTCGAGGTGTTGCAGGATGTAGTGTAGTCCCATATTCACTGCATCATCCACTGACCTGTTTGACCGGTAGGCAAACTGCAGTGGGTCCATCAGGGGGCCTGTGATGACCTTCAGGTGGTTCAGCACCAATCTCTCCAAGGATTTCATGACCACAGAGGTCAGGGCAACAGGTCTGTAGTCGTTTAATCCTGTAACAGAGGGTTTTTTGGGAACTGGAATGATGATGGAGCGTTTGAAGCAGGAAGGCACTTCACGCAGCTCCAGTGATCTGTTAAAGATCCGGGTGAAGACTGGGGCCAAGTCGTTGGAGCAGACTCTCAGGCAGGACGGAGACACACCATCAGGTCCTGCAGCCTTCTTGATCTTTTGTCTCTGAAAGACCCGGCGCACCTCCTCTTCACAGATCGTTAGTGCTGGTGGGAGGTCAGAGTGGAGGAGGGATGGAGTTCCTGGGGCTGCAGATAATCCTTTTGTGTAGGTGGGAGGTGAGAACTGTAGGTTCTTTTCAAACCTGCAGTAAAAGCTGTTTAGGTCGTTAGCCAGCTGGAGGTTTTCCACAGGGTGGGGGGATGGTCTCCTTATAAGTGTTGACACACCATTAACCTTATTTCTCCTCTTTTCTCAGGTTGCTGCCACCGTGTAGGTGTGTCTCTAGGAATGCACGCGCTCTCCGGCCACATCTCACCGTACCTCAGCTTCCTACTCTACCCGGTCAGGCACCATCAGCTCATCTTCCCCCCATCATACTGGTTCGTCTATTCCTCGCTGGGTCCCTGCCGGTTCTCCCTGGATTTCCCAAGTAAGTGGCAATTTGACTCACCCATTTCCCCTTACTCCATTCCCCTGCTCACGGCTCTCGTCTTCTCTCCACAGGGCTATTCCTCTGGTGAGTGACCGTTTCTGCAGCTGTGCACTTTGGTTTTTGCTATTTAATAAAACTTTCAAATGTGCTCCTCTGTTTTTTCTGTGCTTTGGCATTGTGCACGTGAGCTGTCAATCTTAATTAGTCATGACAGAACGAGCCAGCCAGGATGGTAGCTCAGCCGGTGCCTCACCACAGGAGCTGTCAGCTATGGATCGCCTAGCGGCGACCGAACACCAACTCACTGTGCTGACGCAACAGGTGTTGAATATGTTGATGCTTTGGTCTACAGTGCCTCCTCCGGCCTCGCCCCACAGCCTGCTCTGTGCGCTACGGTGCGCCGTACTATCTTTGTTCCCACACCTTCCCTGTACACAGGAGAGGTGGGGAAATGTAAGGGGTTTCTTATTCAAGTTCACATGTACCTGGAGCAGGTTGGGGAGGAGTATCTGGTGGACGTAGCCAAGATCCAGTTCTTTACGCTGTTGCTCAGGGATTGAGCCCTTGAGTGGGCACGGTCCACTTTAGACAACCCCGAGGGGCAGCGGTACATGTTTGATCAATTTATGGCCGCATTCTCTAGCGTGTTTGGCCGGACCGAGAGTCAGAGCAACATTATGAGCCGCCTGATGATGCTCTGCCAAGGCACCCAGTCAGTGGCCAAGTACTTGGTGGAGTTCCGGGTTGTAGTGTCCAATTTGGGGTGGAATGATATTGCGCTACGCAGTGTGTTCCTCCACGGGTTGAATGATCAACTCCGTGATTATCTGGTGGTTCACCCTGTCCCGGAGACTCTCGAAGGTCTCATAGATCAGGCAGTTGTTTTGGATAACTGATACCGTGAGCGCGCGGAGCGTGAGTCCTCCGCTCCCCCGCATGCCGAGTGTGTATCCGCTGTGGTTACTAACATTGGTGGAGCCAGCTCTTCACCCAACCTGATGGAGCTCTCTCGGCACTTGACTGATGATGAGCGCCGGCAAAGGCGAAGAGTTGGTGCGTGCACATACTGTGGTTTAACGGACCACAGTCTGGACAAATGCCGCCAGTGGCTAAAAGACGCGGCCCATCAGTAACCACTGGTGGGCGGGACTAAACCTACTCCCCCTGGTAATTTTTCAATTTTGGCCCTCGTGCAATTGCCGGGGGACCACCGGGAGGAACTCTCGTTCCTGGTTCTCCCTGTCTCATCTTCCCTGGTGGTTCTTGGTTACCTGTGGCTCCGGAGGCATAACCTAATGATTAGTTGGGATAAAAACACCCTCTCCTCCTGCAGCCCGTTTTGTTTGGCCCATTGTATGCGTTCAGCTGAGTGTTCCCCATCTCTGTTCGTTTCCCTCTCCCCGGTTGAGCTGCCGGACCTCAGCCTCGTCCCCCAGGCTTATCACAATTTGGGAGAGGTCTTTAGCAAATCAAGAGCGTTGTCGCTGCTGCCTCACCGCTCTTATGATTGTGCTATAGACCTCATTCTGGGGGCGAGGCTTCCATTCAGCCGGTTGTATAGCATTTCTGGCCCGGAGAGGGAGGCGATGGAGCAATATATTAAGGAATCTCAGGAAGATGGCCATATTCGGCCATCTTCAGCTCCGCTCGGAGCCAGATTCTTCTTCGTTGGGAAGAAGGATGGCTTGTTGCACCCGTGCATCGACTACCGGGAGCTCAACGCAATTACCATCAAAGATAAGTACCCTTTGCCTTTGATTAATTCAACGTTCAAACTCCTTCAGCGCTCACGGGTTTTCACCAAGCTACACCTTAGGAACACGTACCATCTGGTCCGCATTCGCGAGGGCGATGAGTGGAAGGCGACTTTTAAAACACACCAAGGGCAATTTGAATATTTAGTGATGCCGTTCGGGCTCACTAACGCCCCCGCCATCTTCCAGCAGTTAATAAATGACGTCCTCTGCGATATGCTTTATCAGTTTGTGTTTGTCTACCTTGATGATATTCTTATTTTCTCCCGCTTACCAGAGGAACAAGAAGCCCATGTCAGGGCCGTTTTACAATGGCTCTTGGAGAACCAGCTCTACATCAAGGCTGAGAAGTGTGAGTTCTCCACAACATCTACCACCTTCTTGGGCTTCATAGTGGCTGAAGGGAGACTGATTGCGGACCCAGCCAAGGTGAGGGCAGTATTAGATTGGCCAACTCCCCACTTCTGTAAGGAGCTTCAACGCTTCCTCGGGTTCACGAATTTTTACCGCAGGTTCATCAGGAACTATAGTGGGGTGGCACTGCCCTTGACGCAGCTGACCTCCATTAAGGTCCCCTTTCGGTGGACTGAGGCAGCTGAACAGGCGTTTGTCAAATTAAAGCACCTGTTCACGGAAAGATCTATCTTGGTCCAGGTCGACACACAGCTCCAGTTTGTCCTTGAGGTGGATGCATCTGATTCGGGGGTTGGCGCTGTGCTTTCGCAGCACACGCCCCCCGATCAGAAGCTTCGCCCGTGCGCATATTTCTCTCGTTGGCTTACGCTGGCCGAGAGGAATTATGATGTAGTGGACAGAGAGCTGCTTGCCATTAAGTTGGCATTAGAGAAGTGGAGGCACTGGTTAGAGGGGGCCATTCACCCCATCGTCGTGTGGATCGACCACAAGAACCCCGAGTGCTTGCGGTCGGCCCGCCGACTGAACATCAGGCAGGCTTGCTGGGCATTATTTTTCCAGCGATTTAATTTTACCATCTCTTACCGGCCTGGCACCCAGAACACCACACCGGACGCGCTATTGTGCCAGTTTGATTCCGGGGAGGTAGCCCCCCCCCCCCAAACCATCATATTGCCTTCGTGCATCCTTGGAGCCCTTACTTGGGATATCGAGTGGATGGTCCGTCAGGCCCAGTCCCAGGAGCCTGTGCCAGTAGGGTGCCCCTGGAACCGTCTGTACGTCCCGGCCACCCTCCGCAGCAATGTCATCCGGTGGGATCACCGGATGACATCGCTGTCATCAAAACAATCAAAGTTGTTTTGAGTGCCATCCGGGCATCGCTCGAGCTGTGGACTTCGTTCGGCGAGCGTTCTGGTGGCCCACGCTGCAGCGGGACGTACAAGAATATGTGAAGGCCTGTCAGACTTGCATCCGGGGGAAATCGGACTCCTCCCCCCCTTCAGGTCTCCTCCACCCCCTCCCCATCTCTGGTCGTCCGTGGTCTCACATCACCGTGGACTTCATCACCAGACCCCCCCCCCCCACCTCCCATGGCAATACGGTGATTCTGACCATCGTGGATTGCTTCTCCAAGGCGGTGCATCTGGTGGCCCTTCCAAAGCTCCCCTCGGCCTTGGAGACAGTGGTCCTCCTCACCATTCACGTGATCTGGGTCCATGGCACCCCTATGGACATTGTGTTTGACTGGGGTCCACTATTCACGTCCCAGGTCTGGAGGGCCTTTTGCCGGACCCTGGGAACCACTGTGAGTATCTCTTCAGGAAATCATCCACAGAGCAATGGGCAGGTGGAGCACGCCAATCAGTCCTTGGAGGCTGCCTTGCGATGCATAGCAGCCGAATACCCATGATCTTAGAGCACACATCTGACCCGGGTGGAGTACTCCATGAACTCTGCTGTATCCTCAGCTACTGGACTCACCCTGTTCGAGGAGTCGCTAGGGTACACGACCCCTCTTCTACCCACGGCCGAGAAGGAGGTCTCGGTTCCAGCCGTAGGGGCCCATGCTTGTCGCTGCTGACGTGTCTGGAGGTCTACTCAGGCCGTCCTGGCCCGCACCACAGAATGCACCCGGGCTGCTGCTGATAGGAAGCGGGTTTCGGCTCCCAAATACGTCGTTGGACAGCAGATCTGGCTGGCGGCAAGTCAGATTCCTCTGAAAGAGAAATCGAAGAAGCTGTCCCCCCACTTCCTGGGGTCACACACCATCTCCTGGGTGATAAATGACGTTTTGGTCCAGCTAAAGCTGCCCCCGACCCTACGGGTGAACCCTACGTTCCACGTCGCCCACATCAAGCCCCTCTTGGCCAGTCCTCTCTGCCCCCCCTGAAGCCGCCTCCTCCTCCTTGGATCATCGACGGCCACCTACACGGTATGACGTATATTGGATGTTCGCCATCGGGGCCAAGGCCTGCAGTATTTGATGGACTGGGAGGGCTATGGTCCAGAGGAACGGTCCTGGGTCCCCACGTTGCGAGTGCTGGACAAGGGGATGGCCTGGGCCTATCACCGTGCTCACCCGGAGGAGCCCTCCAGACCACCAGGAGGCGCTCTTAGAAGGGGGGGGGGCCCTGTCATGGGCAGTGAGAGCGCACCCCATCCTGCCTCACATTCACCAACTCATCACTGCACCTGAGGCAGAAGACACACCTGCACCTGCTCATCAGCCAGCGTACTTAAGGAGGCTCTTTCCACACAGTCACCGCTGGCTCGTCTGGGTATACTGCCCATGATTAGGCAAGCTAAAATTAAGTTATAAGTGTTGACATGCCGTAAACCTTATTTCTCCTCTTTTCTCAGGTTGCTGCCACCATGTAGGTGTGTCTCTAGGACTGCGCGCGCTCTCCGGCCACATCTCACCGTACCTCAGCTTCCTACTCCACCCGGTCAGGCACCATCAGCTCATCTTCCGCCCATCCTACTGGTTCGACTATTCCTCGCTGGGTCCCTGCCGGTTCTCCCTGGATTTCCCAAGTAAGTGGCAATTTGGCTCGCCCATTTCTCCTTACCCCATTCCTCTGCTCACGGCTCTCGTCTTCTCTCCACAGGGCTATTCCTCTGGCGAGTGACTGTTTCTGCAGCTGTGCGCTTTGGTTTTTGATATTTAATAAAACTTTCAAACGTGCCCCTCTGTGTGGTTCCTTCCTGTGCTTTGGCATCATGCACGTGAGCTGTCAATCTTAATTAGTCATGACAAAATTTATCCTTTTCCCAATTTCCTCAGCCGTGAGCCCCACTTCCTTCAGGGTGTGCTCCGGCCGAATAAATCTCTTTCCCCCAGTGTGACCAAGCATCTCAGCCGGTTGCTCTCCCAGGCTGTTCCCTCCCTCCTGGTCATGAGCCCTGCTCTCATCCAGTGCCTTCATGTTCTCATTATATGTAAGTTTAGTGTTTTATGTTGTGTTCGACTTTATGTTAATAAATGTGCAAACTCACAGCGTGCACTTGGTGTCCTTCTTACCCCTTGAAAAGGGAGTTTTTTGACAGGAAGCAAGCCCAAAAAAGCCCCCAAAAAGCCCAACAGGCAACCTACCACACTGTAAAAGAGAGGCTGCTTGATAACATATAGTATGTTGATATGTAGATTTATTTTTGTTTGCAGTGAATTGTCTGTAAACACAGTCAGCATTGAATAATGGAATTTTATAAACTCTAAAGGAAAATACACAAGCATTCTGCATAAACAACAGCAAATTTATAGTAAACACAGTCAATATAAAAACTCTGAATAAATTAAATTTTTAAACTCTGATCAAAACAAAAGACATGTGCATTATGGAAAAGTAACAGCACTAAACATGATTACAGTTTAGTGATGTGGGATGATGGGAGTTGTTGTCGACTAGTTGTAATATTTAATATTACTCTATTATTATATAACAGCCAACTTTAAATTAAAATTAAGATTAAATTTTCAGGAAATGTTCTGCCAGACTAAATATTTTGGACATACTGTATCATCACTGACCAAATGACTGATGATGAAGATATTTACAGTGTCGTTTGTTGAATGCACAGGCTAACATTCTGTGTTGGAGGTTTAGTGCACGCTCACGTGAGGTTAAGTTCTCCCTCTTCAGAGCGTACTGTATACCCATGTTTACTGCACATTTATGGGCCAATTATAAGGCAGGGAGTTTGAGGAGACTTCAAGTTGCCTATAATGATGCCCTTAGACCAGGGCTATTCAATTACAAAATCAGTTGGGCCACAATTTGAAATCAAGACATGTAACTGGGCCACACATGTTCAGCGATCTGTTGAATGACAAATTTCAAACTAACACAGATCAATATGACGAAAAATATGCACTTTTTATTCATTGTCTTGGTTTTAAATGTGCGCTTTGCTCATGACAAAGGCACATCAAAAGTGCATAAAAACAATAACAGTGCTGGGGTTGAGAAGAACTTGAAGTAATAGAAATGTTTTTCCTCTTGAACAACAATTAAATAAATAGAATGAAAAAAAATTCTGTAAATAACCATTTTGGTCACATCTTACTCAGGCATATCTCAAAGTGCATTAAAACTCAATGTGCACTGTTAGCATTAACATTTGTTTCCCTTTTGAAATAAAATATACTCCATCCTGGTCATAACTGACCTTGGCACATCACCAAGTGCATTTAGTAGCTGAATAAAAAATGAACTGTCAAACGCTTTAGTGCACAAACCCCCCAAAAAAGACATGCCCACAATTGTGGTTAGTTTTGTTTTCAATCATCACATGTGTGAATAGGAACCTCTTTTTATAACTACATATTCCATTATACACACATACCAGTCAATCAAAACTTTCTAGTTGAGTTAAGGATGCAAAAAGTGTCATAATGATAGAATAGTCAGCTCACGTACAGGTGCCACACCAGAGAAAACAAAAACACACGACACAGAGAAGCTAAGTTTAAACAATTTATTAATCCAAAAACCAGCAGAGTTAGGAGAAAATATGTCACTCGCCAGAGGAAGACTCAGCTTGTGGAGAGGAGATGAGAGCTGGTTAATAGGAGGAGAGAGATCAGGGAAAGTGGGAAACAAATTGCCACTTACAGGAGTTGAGCAGAAAGCCCGGCAGAAAACTCCAGCAGAAATAGATGAGCCAGCAGGATGAGGCTGGCAGGTAGTAGGATTGGAGAGGAGCTGGGGATGATGTCTGACCGGGTGGAGACAGGTGGCTGAGGTGGAGATGAGGCGGAAATGAGGATGATGAAGCGGGTGAGCGCACAACAATCCCTGGAGATGCACCACACGGATGGCAGCAACCTGAAGGGAGAGAGAAAAGGAGAGGAATTAATTTTCACTTCCTCGGTTTTAAATGCTGAGGCACTTGCTAGTTGTAGGCAATATACCCAACAAGCCAGCGCTGAAACCTTCGCTTGATGTTCCTTTTATGCACTGGCAAGGCAGAAGTAGCAGGTCCGTCCATTCATGAAGGTGTAATGATTACCTGCGGAGTCGGGGAATCTCTAACAGGAAGGACAGGGCGCATTCAGTTGAACATGACAGTATCCCCCCCTCAAGGGGCGCCTCCTGACGGTCCACTGGGCTTATTAGGATGGGCTTTGTAAAAGGCCCAGACCATCCCTTTGTTATGGAAATGGGACCTGGGGATCCACAACCTTTCTTCAGGGCCGTAGCCCCTCCAGTGCACTAGATATTGGAGGCCTCGGCCCTGACGGCAAACGTCCAGAATTCTCTGGACGTTGTAGGTGGTTTGGCCGTCTAGGATCCGCGGAGGAGGAGGTGGTTTAGGCAGGGAACAAAGAGGACTGGCGGAGAGGGGTTTGATTCATGAAATGTGGAACGTTGGGTGTATGCGGAGAGTCTGTGGGAGCTGCAGGCAGACTGTGACGTCATTGACTATCTTGGAGATGGGGAATGGACCCAAGAAGCAAGATGATAATTTCTTAGATTCCGTCTTTAGGGGTACCTGGTCCGCCAATAGTCAAACACGCTGCCTGACAACATATTTGGGAGCTAGGGTCCGCTTCCAGTTCGCATACTGGCAGTTACACTCCATAGAGTGGAGGAGGGCGTCTCGGGTGGCTCTCCAGAGTTGGCGGCAACTGCGTGCGTGAGCCCCCACGGATGGCACTGCGACTTCCCTTTCCGTCATGGACAAGAGGGGGGGATGTACCCCATTGAGGCCTCAAAGAGCGTAAGTCCTGTGGCAGCAGAGACTGCCGAGTTGTAGGCATATTCCACCCAGGTCAGATGGGTGCTCCATGTAGAGGGATTTTCGGATACTACGCATTTGAGGGCGGCCTCCAGGGACTGGTTGGTACGCTCAGCCTGCCCGTTGCTCTGTGGGTGGTACCCTGAAGTGAGACTGACCGTAGTTCCCAGTGATCGGCAGAAGGATTTCCGTACCTGTGACGTAAATTGTGGGCTCCGGTCAGACACAATGTCCAGAGGAATTCCATGTAGACGAATGATGTGAATGGTTAGGAGGTCGGCGGTTTCAGAGGCGGAGGGTAACTTGGGAAAGGGTACCAGATAAATCGCCTTGGAGAAGTGGTCAACAATGGTGAGTATGACGGTTTTACCTTGTGGAGGCGCAAGTCCTGTGACAAAATCCAATGCAATGTGGGACCAAGGTTGACTGGGAATAGGTAAGGGGTGAAGCAGGCCAGCAGGAGGTGAGGAGTTGGATTTATTGTGAGTGCAGATCTGGCATGCTTTCACATAGTCCTGGATGTCCGTCCACAGCATGGGCCACCAGAACACTTGTCGAATAAGGTTTATAGTCCGGGACGCCCCAGGGTGACAGGCGAAGTGGCTGGAGTGGCCCCACTGGATGGCGTCGCTGTGGAGGGCCGCTGGAACAAACAGGTGATCCCTAGGCCCCCCTGCTGGTTCGGGCTCCATGGACTGGGCTTGACAGACCCTCTGCTCAGTCTCCCAGGTAAGGACTCAAAGAACGCATGAAGGCGGCACAATAGGCTGGGAGAGGGAAAAGGGGTCTGGAGAGTTTTGGCTAAATTGGCGGGAGAGGGCATCTGGTTTGATATTCCGGGAGCCAGGTCTGTTGGTGATGGTAAAATAGAACCTAAGAAAAAATAAGGCCCAGCAGGCCTGCCTGGCGTTGAGTCTGTGGGCCGACTGTACTCTAAATTCTTATGGTCGGTCCACAAAACGATGGGATGGATCGCTCCCTTCAGCCAGTCTCTCCACTCCTCCAGGGCCAACCTAATGGCCAGCAGCTCTCTGTCTCCTATGTCGTAATTCCTCTTGGCTGGGGTGAGCCGCCAAGAGAAATACACGCATGGGTGGAGCTTCTGGTTGGAGGCCGAGCGCTGTGAGAGGACAGCGCCCACCCCCAAATCAGAAGCATCCATCTCAAGGGTGAACTGGAGCTGAGGGTCGACCTGGGCCAAGATGGGGGTATTAGAGAACAGACCTTTTAATTTGGAAAAGGCCTGTTCGGCTGCCTCGGACCAATGAAAAGGCACTGTAGCATCATCTCACTTTGGCTCAGCAATAATTATTCTTCTGCTTAAAGACATTTTGTTTCACCCAGGAGTAAGACAGTCAAGAACTGATTTTCTCCCCCAGGCCACAGCTGAAATCCCATTCCTTTGCTAAAACCAGTCTAAAAGAATTCAACCTATTTCCTCCTGCGCCCCTTTATTGCCCCCATAAACATGCAACAGACCTGGAGCCCTCATGGCCTACACAGATCCACAACTCAGTTAATTTCCTTAAACTCTGGGACATGCTGGATTTAACCAGTGAACTTTAAAGTACATTATTACAAACTCAATTCTAAACCTTCTCTTCTTTTCAGGACTATGAAAAGCAAATGGACTCTGATGTTTTTAATGTGGAAAATCAATAATATGTGTGAAATGCATTAATCTGTGGTTTTATATATATATGCATGTTAAAAATGTTTAAATGAATGTTTATTCCTGCATGTTGATTTAGAAGCACTGCTTATAAGTTACATTAAGGTTAGCTTAGTTATACATAAGTGTGTAAAAGCATATTCCAGTGTATTAAAATTGTGTGTGTCCATGTTGACCAATATCCAATTTCACCCAGCCTTCACCGAGCCCCAGCTTCTCCATCCTATTGGTCCCTCGCAGACAAAGCCTGTCATTGGACTAAAGTTCATCAAGCCCGCCCACGAAGAAGGCTCATTGGCTGATATTCCGGTCAACCCGGAAGCCCGTGAAAGCTCAACAGAAGCGGAAGACCCCCTGCTACTTACTCTTTTTACCTCCGTTCACCTCTCTTTTGGACTCGCTCTTTTGCTCCGCTCTGTTGTCTCTCTTCATTGTCCATTGTCTACACACAGCAAGAAAGAACTTTGGGAAGAACAAAGGACTGTCTGAACAAAGACTTCTACCACGTGTTGCTTTTCTGAGCACAGAGCAGATAACTCGTAATTTGTTAATGTAACTTTGTATTTTAATGTTTTTTCTTTTTCTCTTAAATGCCTAGGAATTCCTATTTCTTTGAGCTCAATTCTTAATCGGAGTTAAACTCCAATTTTTATTTATCCCTTTTTCTTTGTTAAACTTTCTGTAAAACCACCGTTTGTTTTAATTTTAATGTAAGTTTTAATCTTGGCTTTATTTTTATAATATTTTTCTTGACCAATCACACACCAGAAGCTATTATTTTATCTAAAGTCTGAAAGTCTTTTTCTAATTTGAGATCTGATTAGATCTAATTATTCTCGAAGACCTCTGGAGCCGCTTGTCTATGAAGGAGAAAACGCGCAGCTCTCTTCATCACACGCTGAAGAAACGTCGGCACCATCTGGCTCCGATCCAAGTTACAACTGTGGGTCATACAGTCAAAATCCAGCCACTTCAACCACTTGACTTTAAAGGTCGAACTGTGGACCCTGAAATATCTGCGGGCAGATATTTTCCATAACAGCCACGAAATCTTGGGCTGAGGAAACTCCAAACGAGGAATCACGTGAGCTGCAAACTTTAATTCATCTGCTGAATTAAACGTCTGAGGTTCGGTAATAATTTGTATATCTAATCAGATGCAAATTAAGAAGCCATTAACATAACTCTTCTTTTCATTAAAATTCCGTTTTTATTTTCTTAAGATTAATCCAGGACTTTCCATATAATTAGTAAACTTTCTCCATAAATTTGCGTTGTTTCCATAATCTGTTAACTCAAACTGATAGAAATTCATTTCTCAGTTTAACCCTGGTTCCGAAAATATTGACATTGTTAATCTATCATTTACAAGATTGATTTTATGATTAATGAAATTACTGCAATGTCTGTTAATCATTTCGTTTAATAAATATGTGAAAATGAGAGAAGTTGTTGAGAATTTATTTCATTCTGAGTCTGTTTCAAGCCCAGGTATTGAATTCACGAAGAAAAATTTTTGAGACTGATTATTAATTAATTTATTGAGTGATTAAACAGGTATAAAGTGAAATTAAAACTAAAATTGCTTCTTAAAGATAGAAGCTGGTGCCCCTACGAGTGTTATTGACTTTTCTGGTGTATATGAAATGAAATTTGATCTCAGATTCCCATACATCAATATAAATTAAATAATTTATACCTGATCATATTTATTAATTTCATATATTTTCTTTACAGCACCTTCACAGAGGTCAGCTGTTTGAGAGGCTGTGCTACCCCACTGTAGTAACTGATGAGCCTGCGATAGAAATTCGCAAACCCCAAGAAGCGTTGAAGCTCCTTGTGGGAATGGGGCATAGGCCAATCCAGCACAGCCTTCACCTTGGCGGGATGGGCCCTCAACTCCCCTTCGGCCAGAATGAGCCCCAGGAAGGAAGTGAAGAGGGTGGAAAACTTGCACTTCTCAGCCTTTACAAAAAGCTGATTTTCCAGGAGTCGTTGTAGCATGGCCCTGACATAAACTGTGTGTTCCTCTGGCGTGCAGGAAAAAATCAAAATGTAGTCTAAGTAGACAAAAACAAACTGATTCACCATATCGCGGAGGACGTCATTAACGAGGCGTTGGAAGATGGTGGGGGCGCTGGTGAGCCGAAAGGGCATCACTAAGTATTCAAATTGCCCCAAGTGTGTTTTAAAAGCCATCTTCCATTCGTCCCCTTTGCGAATATTGACCAGGTGGTACGCGTTACGGAGGTCCAGTTTGGAAAACACCTGCATACGCTGAAGGAGCTCAAAAACAGAATTAATTAGGGGCAGAGGACATTCATCTTTGACGGTTATGGTGTTGAGTTCCTGGTAATCAATACACAGATGCAGAGATATGTCCTTCTTACCGACAAAGAAAAAACCCCGCTCCAAGAGGAGCCGAAGATGGTTGAATGAGGCTGGCGTTCAAAGAGTCCTTAATATATTTCTTCATTGCCTCTCTCTCTGACCTGGAGATACTATAGAGCCGGCTGGACGGCAGCCACGCACCCGGGAGGAGATCTATGGCACAGTCGTAAGAGCGATGAGGTGGTAATGAGAGCGCTCTCGACTTGCTAAAGACCTCCCCAAGGTCATGATAGACCTCAGATACGAGGCTGAGGTCCGGCTGCTCGACCGGAGGGGAGGAGATGGGGAAGGATGGGGAACACTCGGCTGAACTAAGGCAAGATGCCAAACAAAAGGGGCTCCAGGAAGAAATTGAGTTTTGGGCCCAATTAAGAATGGGGTTGTGTTTCCGGAGCCAAGGGTACCCCAGAACCACCGGAATGGACGAATTTGGGAGAATAAGGAATGATAAGACCTCCCGGTGGTTCCCGGAAAGAAGGACGGATGTCGGTGCCGTGGATTCAGTGACTGAAGCCACATTTCCACCTGATAGGGTTGTGACATTCACAGGAGTGGATAATTTAGTGACGGAAATGCCCATCTCCCATACTAGTCGTGAAGACACGAAATTTTGCTCTGCCCCTGAATCTATCAAAGCCATAACCCTCCTCTCGACCCCCGGCAGCTGAACTAGGGCCGAAGTAGAGAAGTTACCAGGGGGATGAAAAAGAGTCCCACCCGTCAGGCCCCCCATGGCTATTGACGGGCCGTGTCTTTTTGGTTTCAGGTGGCAGTTGTGTATTTTATGCTCTAAGGAGCCACAGTACATGCACACGCCGGCTCTCCTCCGTCGCTGATGCTCTTCTGGAGTCAAACGGGCCCAGCTGAGAACCATCGCTTTGGAGGAGGAGTTGGCTCCACCTGTGTCAGTAACCGGAGGAGGCACACATGCAAGGGGCGGGTGAGAGGAGGATTTGTGCTCCTTCGCGCGCTCCTGATAACGGTTATCCAAACTGATGGCCTGATCGATCAGACCGTCCAGAGAGGAGGGAATGGCATGAACCGCCAGGTCATGGTGGAGGGTGGGATTTAAACCCTGGAGGAAGACGTTGCGTAAGGCAACATCATTCCAGTCAGAGTCTGCCGCGATGACCCAAAACTCCACAGAGAAACTGGCAGCTGACCGAGTTCCCTGGCGGAGAGACCAAAGGCGGCTCATGATATTGCCCTCACACTCTGTTCGGTCAAACATGAGGTTAAATTCACCTACAACTCTATCAAATGTATAATTAGGACCCTCCGGACTGCTGAGGAATGACTGAGCCCAACTAAGGGCTCGATCTTGCAGCAGGAGGGTCATGAAGTGAATTTTGGATGTGTCATTTGGATACTCTCTGCCCACCTGGCCCAAATAAAGCTGAACATGACAAAGGAAACCCTTGCATTTCCCCACCTCTCACAAGTACAGAGCAGGTGAGGGAACGGAGGTTGTTTGGCAGATGGTGGAAGAAACAGGGGCAGCAGGTGGAGAAGAAGGACCCGGACGAGACATATTAGCCAAATGATCGGTGACCATGCTCAGCTGCAGCATAACAATCTGCAGCTGCTGTGTGAGCGCGGCCACCTGCCTCTCTGCGGTACAAAGCGGAGTGTTCCGCTGATGCAGCCCCCTGCTGAGCTCATGTTCTGGCTGGCTCGTTCTGTCATAATGATAGAATGGTCAGCTTCAATAAGCTCATGCTTCTCTCGGACAGCAACGCCAGAAAGACCCTCTGCTGCCTGCCGAATGGAACGCTTACATGTGTGGGGCGCTTCTGAACTCTGAGCAGATGACAGTTATGCGCATTGTTCATGTGCGCGCTTGCGGACTCGTCATTCCTTCACATTTTTTTCTTAAATTTATATTTCCTTGGCGTGGCCAGGGCCCACGGGCCACTTGGAGGTTGGTTCTGGGCCGCATGTGGCCCGCAGGCCGCTACTTGAATAGGCCTGCCTTAGACTGTTACTGAAGATGCCTAGATGGTCTAGTGCAAGTGAACTCTTCGTGACTGCAGGAATTAGAACTTTTGGAGAAATTTTAAGGAACCTTATGTTTAAATTTATTTGTAGGCTTAATGCCTCTGGAAATGAAATAATTTTATCTTAACAGGGTTAAAATTTAGTACCATGCATTACACTGGTCAACACCAAATTTATTGTCAAAGGTTTTTGTTAGCTGATTTAGGACAATTTTGATGTGCTGAATCCAAAAAAATCACATTGGTTTTGCTCAATCAGGTCAACTTTTTGAACTATGGCCACATGTTTTCTTACGTTTTTGTTAACATTTACGGGTATTTTCGCTGTATATGGTGCAAAATTCTTTTTTATTTCTTGAAATTCTCTGAATTTTGAACAATGACATAACATTCAATTTACATGTACTTACCTTTATCAATGTCTACTATTCAATTTACAGTACACCTGGATAACTGCTGTACACCTGCTCACAACTTAACATAAAAACCTGACCTGATTGTGAGAAACGGATGTCATTTTTGGATTCAGCGGTGCAAAATTGTCTTAAATCAGTTGAAAAAACACAGACAACTTACAAAAAAATTATTTTTGTTATGATGTGTTATCAATCCCTGCTGTGAAGGCACTGGCACACCTGTGTGTTGATTGTGAATTTTGTGTATTTTTTTTCTTCTTTATGTTTGTTTTTAACTGGACCTGTGAGTGTGAATAAAGGTTTATATATATATAATTATGTGGAAATTTATCTTTTAAATTGACAGACATCGTATGTGTAACTCATGGCAAAATTGATCGGGGTCAAAAGATAATTTTGCTCTTGCCATTCTTTTCAATGTAGAATTTTTTTTTCGATTTAAGGTCCCATATGCACTGATCTGTATTTAAAAAAAAAAAAACTGGATAGTTAATGGCTCACGCCCCATTAACGAGTACAGAGCCCAGTGGAGTTGGGCGGGCCACTGATCTCGATAGAAAAACTGGATAGATCATTGTCCACCAGAAGTGATTCCCCTGTCAGACCACTTTTACCTCAATAACTTCTCCAAAAAGCAAGCCCAAATAAGCAGCTACACGTTAAAAAGAAGCCCAAAAACCTGCAACCCATGACTGACAAGAATTGCAAGCGATTTTAGAGAAAAACAAACCCAAAGTTGCTTATAATAAGCGGACTTGGCAACTATGTAACTACCCGATGAGCAGCACTGTTTCTCTGGCTTACCCTTCCCCAGAAGTCATGTGGTATTTCAGCCAGGCAAGATGTCGATGACAGAAGTACTCAAGGCTTCATATTTAGATAATATAAACTGATGGGTGGCATATTGGATGCTTTATCCATTGCTTATACAAATTCTGTCAAAGTCTGTATGTTAGGCATTTTGTTTAATTGCGGACTTGCCTATTCATTCAGAATAGCGACAAATAAAACTACAACATGGAAAATTAAAATCACTTAATAAACAATAATAGAAGCCCAAGAACTGAGAATCAAAAGATGAAAAATCTTTTACATTTGCACCGTCATACCGTGGGTTGTTACAGGGTCCGGTAGTGTTTCTACTAATATTCATATTACTATTATTGTCTATATATTTTTTTATTTCTGACAAATGTACATATGCATCTCACCCACACACTGCCCTTCAGAGTTTAGTCTCCCTGCTGAGAGGAAGTAATGCCACTGTTTGTGTTGGTCAGCAGGCTCTCTGTACACAGTCAGTGGGGTGAGTGGCCCCACAGCAGGACCTGGATAGCAGAAGCACTGGGAGGGGGTCCGGGTTTTGAGGGGTCCACTCATCTTCAAAATCCAAGCCAAGGTCTCAGATGCCAAGCCAGTCTGTCAGGCTCCCCTCTTACTGTAGTTCTGGCTTCAATATCCTGCTGTTACGGAGGCAGAAACTGGCATAGGGCAGCATAAGCTTCCTTGTGGTGCTGCATATGATTAACTGGACCATTGGGCAACTTGGCCTAGGAGAGGGCCATGGCCTGGGCATGAGTCCACAGGGCATGGGCAAGGGCAAGCAAGGTTCTTCCGCAGTAGAAGCCGAGGTCTCCTCTTGTTTACATGTAATTAAAGTGATTGTGCTGACTTTGGGCAAAATTAATTTTTATTCTCAGTTGCATCAGATGAATCCTTCTGCCAATATCAGTGTCTAACACTTTCTGAAGCTTATGTATGTATGTGTAAAATTCTTCAGACGCTAGCTAGTCAGGTTTTTACAAGTAGAGAAGGTGCCAGTGAGTCAGAAAAATGTTTCTTGAATGATGGTCGAGGTGTCTTGTTTATAGCGTACACTTGATTAACATTTAAAATGACCTGGGAAATTATATTTTTTTTAGCTGGTGATATGTTTATGGGTTTCACATCTGAACAATTCATTATTAAAATAGCTGAAACTAAAACATTTTAATATACAGTTTTAAGGTGCATTTTTTTTGAGTATGAACCTGCATTCGAAGGTAAGATATGGAATAATGTTAAGTGTAATGGAAGAAAGAAGCCCAGTACAGCAGTCCAAAAAGCTGCCTTTAACTCTCATCAGGTCTGTTTCTGTCACACTTTCAACTACACAAGTGTGATTTCCGTCTGCAGCAGCTTTCTCTCTCTCTCTCTCACCATCTTTTTTTTTCTCAGTCCACTCTGCTACTGTACCTTTCTTTCCATTCCATTTTATGCTTGCAAGATCACACTTGCTATGGAGAAATAATCTCGTTCTCTTGGCCAGCACAATGCCTCTTCACGATTCAGAGCTTTCACGTTAAATAACATTAGATTTTGTTCCTTTGCTTAGGCTTTCCATTAGGTTGTTTTTTCAATTCCTTGAAAGTCAGAAGCTTCTGATCGCAATTAGTAATGTGAAGAAAAGAATGTCACCTGGCAGATATGGTAGAGTACGTCTGCTTTACAACTTTATAACGCTCATCATTGACCATTTGCAGCAACTGCCCACTTTGTATGGATGACTGTCCATTAAATGCATGTGGACTGCCTGCATTTTTACAATTTAACATGTCAAGAATTACCAAGCCATCGAGCACTTATAGGCAAGGTTAAAATTGGTTGTGGTTTTGCTTGGGTTGACTGAATTATCTGTACTGTATTATATGACATTTGAGCCCCCCCTTCCCCCCAAAGTCCAGATCGTTTGGCTAATGTAAGCACTACACACAGAACATTTTCTCAGCTCAGCCATGATTAGGAGAGGTATGCTTACCCACAGAATGAATGCTCATGCTCATGCTCATGCCATCCTGTTGCATTCTCACACAACTTAAATACCGTCACCTTCAGTAAAATCCTTTTATCTCAATATTTAGTCATTTTAGTTGTTTTCTGTTTGTTTTTTATGTTTTGAACTAATATCAAAACAATGATAGGCATTAGAAAAGCGATGTGAATAAATTTCGTAAGTGTTAAATTATTCAGAAAATACAGTGTTTTTTCTCATTTCCAGAACAATGTCTGTGTTGGGCCTGGCAGATATGGCATGTCATCAATAGGACCTTTTGCTTGAAAATGATTTGACAGCAATGGTGGAAAACATTTTTGCATTGTTCCAGTTCAGAAGCTCTGTGTCTACTTACATGCTAATACAAAAATATACAGAGCCATTTGAATAAAATCCCCAAGAATGCTGAGATAGTTACGGAAATTTATGGTGGTGTATGGGAGGAAAGAGGAAAATGGGCATTGGCACAGAACAGAGCAACTGGGGCTGATTAGTCAATATATTGACTTTAGTCATATTTTAATCTACAGCAGGGATTTTCAACCACTGTGCCACTGCACACTGTCGTTAGGTGTGCTACAGGAAATTGTCTAATTTCACTTAATTGGTCCAAAAAAGATTTATCTGTTTCCCAATTGTTTACCATTGTTATCTGTGCCTGCAGTGTAGTGGTTTTATTTCATTTCAGTGAACCTGTAACCACGTGACTACTCTGATCCTCGAGACAGGAGCATTATATCAAATTAATCACACCTGTGGATGCACACCTTCTCCACTGATAATACCTCTATCTGCCAAGAATGTGCCGTTAGTCCAGCAAAAGCTAGGGGTACTCAAATGCTTTGTAAGCAGCCTCATGAAATGGTCAGTCAGAGAGCAACTCATACCGGCTTGGACGTCGCCCGGGTTAACAAGGTCAGGAGTTCCTGGCAGCAGAAGGCGAAGGACAGAGCTGCATGGAGGAATCTGATCAGACCTAAATGAAACAGTCATTGTTGCCCCCGACAGACTGCTATGATGATGATGATGATGATGGATGCACACCTTATATATACTTCTTATATCCACCCATTCTTCCTCTTTCTATCCTCCTGGTCGGTAAGAGCTGATACCAGTCTGCTTAACATTGTGTTTTTGTGCTGTTTGGGCTACCTTACCCTGGGTACCCCATTGCTGTGTCATAAAATTGTTGTGTTCTCTGCTGAATGAGAGAAGGTTTGCAGCAGCTGTGTAGCGTGACATGCACTGTCCGTGCCTGCTTAGAGGTATGTAATATACTGTCATGAATTGCCCCTTGAGGCAAGAATGGAGACCCATGCGCTGAACTGTAGTTTGTGGTATTTATTAACAAAAAGCACAAAGTCCCAAACAGTGCACCAACACAAAAATCCAAACAGATGATAAAGCAAACTTACACATGGATGTATGTGAACAAAACTCACCAGAACAGGGAAAGGGTTCTGGTGGAGATGAGAATGTGTGAGACTCCGGCAAAGAGGAATGAAAATAACAGCCCTTAAATAAGGCCAGAAACAAATGATACAAATGATAACAGGTGTGGGCCAAATGAGCGGGCAGGAGGTAACAATGATTACAACTGGGATCAGCTGGGAGAAATGAGAGGGAGCAGACGGGATTGACAGCTGACAGGAGCACCGCCCACAACAGAGCAAAAAAAACAGAAGTGCTGCTGACAGCTGCAGCCCCGGGAGGAGAGAAAATTCTATTTGTCATCCCATTTTATAGGAATAGAATGGGATGACAAATAAAGGCCAGTAAACCCAAATATGTAAATATAAAAACTACAATGATGTAAACAGAAAAATAAATCATACCAAGAAACAATACAGGGTATGTGAAAACAACCAAAGAAAAAATAACAGGAATTACAACTCAAAACTACAACACTATACAAATATGAAAAAAAGGCAAAGAGACTGATCCCAGCGGAATCCCCCCATGCTCAGATTGTGACAATATACACTTGCTGTCATGTTCTGAGCTCAGATTTCCTCTGAACTCAGACTCTTACTTTATGTTTCAGTATTATTCATCTGTAAAGTCTGTTTTTGGTTGTATTCGGTACTTGTGTTTTGGTTTACATTCTTGTTTCTTGCCAGAGCTCTGCTCTCATCTCACTGACACACCGGCTGATTGCTGTACTTCAGGTTTCCTCAGCCGCAATCAGTTGGTAATTAGGTCACCCTGCCACTTGCACCTGCAGCTCGTTAGTGCCCCACTCTTTATTTGTCTGCCACACTCTCCTCCAGTGCAGCAGCTAACCACGATGTTTGGACTGGACTAATTTCCCAGTGTTCAGTCTTCCCCTCCTCTTCTCCAGAGTTTTCTGTAACTCTGGAGACTCATCTGTGTGTAAGTTATCCTTGTTGTTTTTGTTTGTGTCCACACAGTTATTTTTTTGGACTGTCATGTTTCTCTGTTAATAAATGTTCCTCATTGCAGTTAAAGCATTCGAGTTTGTCTTTGCCCTGGCGGGGTTTTGTCTCTCCTGCCTCAGGGAGGCAGGAATTCATGACACTTGCCTTCTTTTCAGTCAGAACTGTTAACAGTTTAGCAGCGTGAGGTATGTACTACCCTCACCTGCTTAAGGTTTGTGATGTATTTTGTGCCTTCTCTTCAGGCAGAACTGAAGAGTTTGTTTGCAAAAACCGATAAATGCCACTTCCATGAAAATTTCCCTCTTTACGTCAAACAGCTGTTCACATTACCTACTTATAGAAGTTCAAATTATTTTTTCTCAAAATCCAATATGTCCTATGTTATAGACACTACAAATTCATGTTTTTTTGTTTTTGTTTTTTTTTCAAAAGCCGATAAACACTGGGAGCGTTTTTTTTTCTTCTTTTTTTTACAAAAGCAGATAACGCCGCATGGCAAACCAGCGCTTGGTATTTGGGTCACATGACACATCTTGGCTTCCTTCCCGGTCTGCTTGCTCTGACTGATTTCCCTGCTTGCTGTGAGTGATTTCCCAGCCAGTTTTTTTTATTTTTTTTTTTTAACGATTTTGTTGCATTTTATGTCAAATATGGATAATTTTGATGAAGCAGATGAACCAGTGATGCGTTCACCAGTAGGGCGCAAACAAGGTCAGAACAGGGAACAATATTCAGAATTCTTGCTACTATTATCTTCTATTACACTGGTCAACACCAAATTTATTGTCAAAGTTTTTTTTTTAGCTGATTTAGGACAATTTTGATGTGCTGAATCCAAAAATCACATTGGTTTTGCTCAATCAGGTCAACTTTTGAACTATGGCCACATGTTTTCTTACGTTTTTGTTAACATGTAAGGGTGTTTTTGCTTTATATGATGCAAAATTCTTTTTTATTTCTTGAAATTCAGAGAATTTCAAGAAAATTAACATCAATGACCATCAATGTTAGGTCATTGATGACCTAACATTCAATTTACATGTACTTACCTTTATCAGTGTCTACTTTTCAATTTACAGCACACCTGTACAACTGCTTATAACTTAACATAAAAACCTGACTTGATCGATAGAAACGGATGTCATTTTCGGATTCAGCAGTGCAAAATTGTCTTAAATCAGTTGAAAAAACACAGACAACTTACAAAAAAAAATTATTTTTGTTATGTTGTATTATCAGAATTCTTGCTACTTTGCTGCTGTATGTCTCTGCATATCAATATTAACCACAACCATTTGCACAAATTCCATATCTGCTGCCGTCTGTCTAGTTGTCTGTATATAGGATTGCTGGGTTTTATCATTGTTTATAGTTTATCTCAATTTTGCTCTATGGGAGGTCTGGGTTTTTCTTGTTGTCATTTGCACCACAGGTTGCATTACTGTGCATATTGTATATTAGACTGCTGTTGTGGTTGTTTTCTTTTTTCCAGCCTTATTCCTTTTCTTTTTATACTGTGCACGCCAATGAAGAGAGAGAGAAATGCCATTTCAATTTTCCTGTATGTCCTGTATCTATAGTAGTATTGACAATAAAATCTTTGAATTTTGAATCTTGAATTATAGCTTTGTTATAACTATATTATACCATTTTACTGAGTGGATATGTGTAAATCAATGTGTCAGTCATACTACATTGATGCTTACAGACATTCAAGTATGTTCCAGACAAACTAGCATGGTTTTCGGGACATGTCTGTTTTTGCAAAAGAATAGCTTGTGGACTTATCTGTTTTGGCGGAAAAAAAAAAAAAAAACTACTAATAAATTGCCAAAAAGTAACTATGAGTTGATGTTTGATTTTTTGCTTTATTATGTCTGAGATACTATATTTCAAGTGACCATGTCTTAGAAGCTGAATTAGAAATACTAACACCTATAAACCAACAGATGAAAATGTTGTTTAAACTTATCTGTTTATGCAAAAGAACTCTTCAACTGTTTAACAGCTTAACAACACACGATATGCTTTATCTGCTTGGGATGTGTGATATTTTGCCTTCGTCAAGCAGGAATTGCTTAACAGTGTGGTACAATTTGGTGTTAATTCTGTATTGTTTTCTTTTTCTCGACTGACAGTCATCTTAAAAAAAAAAGAGGCGTCTTCTTTGTGCACTCTTGCCACCTTTTGTGGGGTGCAGTCTGGGAGGGCAGGTTTGTTCGGGGACACTGGGCTCTGGAACAGGAGTGTTGGCATATAAACCATCCCAAGATGGAAGATAAGATAAGATAAGCCTTTATTAGTCCCACAATGGGGAAATTCCAGGATTGCAACAGCACAGGGATAGCAACACTCAGAGCAACAATCAGAAGGCAAGAGAAAAAACAAGAGCAGCGAGTATACATATATATGTACAGTGGGGCAAAAATGTATTTAGTCAGCCACCAATTGTGCAAGTTCTCCCACTTAAAAGATGAGAGAGGTCTCCAATTTTCATCATAGATATACCTCAGCTATGAGAGACAAAATGAGAAAAAAAAAATCCAGAAAATCACATTGAAGGATTTTTAATGAATTAATTGGTAAATTCCTCAGTAAAATAAGTATTTGGTCACCTACAAACAAGCAAGATTTCTGGCTCTCACAGACGTGTAACTTCTTCTTTAACAGGCTCCTCTGTCCTCCACTCGTTACCTGTATTAATGGCACCTGTTTGAACTCGTTATCAGTATAAAAGACACCTGTCCACAACCTCAGTCAGACTCCAAACTCCACTATGGCCAAGACCAAAGAGCTGTCAAAGGACACCAGAAACAAAATTGGAGACCTGCACCAGGCTGGGAAGACTGAATCTGCCATAGGTAAGCAGCTTGGTGTGAAGAAATCAACTGTGGGAGCAATTATCAGAAAATGGAAGACATACAAGGCCACTGATAATCTCCCTCGATCTGGGGCTCCACGCAAGATCTCACCCCGTGGGGTTAAAATAATCACGAGAACGGTGAGCAAAAATCCCAGAACCACACGGGGGGACCTAGTGAATGACCTGCAGAGAGCTGGGACCAAAGTAACAAAGGCTACATCAGAAACACACTGCGCCATTAGGGACTCAAATCCTGCAGTGCCAGACGTGTCCCCCTGCTTAAGCCAGTACATGTCCAGGCCCGTCTGAAGTTTGCTAGAGAGCATTTGGATGATCCAGAAGAGGATTGGGAGAATGTCATATGGTCAGATGAAACCAAAATAGAACTTTTTGGTAAAAACTCAACTTGTCGTGTTTGGAGGAGAAAGAACACCATACCTACTGTGAAGCATGGGGGTAGAAACATCATACTTTGTGGCTGTTTTTCTGCAAAGGGACCAGGACGACTGATCCGTGTAAAGGAAAGAATGAATGGGGCCATGTATTGTGAGATTTTGAGTGAAAACCTCCTTCCATCAGCAAGGGCATTGAAGATGAAATGTGGCTGGGTCTTTCAGCATGACAATGATCCCAAACACATCGCCCGGGCAACAAAGGAGTGGCTTTGTAAGAAGCATTTCAAGGTCCTTGAGTGGCCTAGCCAGTCTCCAGATCTCAACCCCATAGAAAATCTTTGGAGGGAGTTGAAAGTCCGTGTTGCCCAGCGACAGCCCCAAAACATCACTGCTCTAGAGGAGATCTGCATGGAGGAATGGGCCAAAATACCAGCAACAGTGTGTGAAAACCTTGTGAAAACTTACAGAAAACGTTTGACCTCTGTCACTGCCAACAAAGGGTATATAACAAAGTATTGAGATGAACTTTTGTTATTGACCAAATACTTATTTTACCGAGGAATTTACCAATTAATTCATTAAAAATCCTTCAATGTGATTTTCTGGATTTTTTTTTTCTTATTTTGTCTCTCATAGTTGAGGTATACCTATGATGAAAATTGGAGACCTCTCTCATCTTTTAAGTGGGAGAACTTTCACAATTGGTGGCTGACTAAATACTTTTTTTACCCCACTGTATATACACACTACCGTTCAAAAGTTTGGGGTCACTTAGAAATTTCTTTATTTTTGAAAGAAAAGCACTTTTTTCAGTGAAGATAACTTTAAACTAATCAGAAATACACTCTATACATTGCTAATGTTGTAAATGACTATTAGAGCTGCAAATGTCTGGTTTTTGGTGCAATATCTACATAGGTGTATAGAGGCCCATTTCCAGCAACTATCACTCCAGTGTTCTAATGGTACAATGTGTTTGCTCATTGCGTCAGAAGGCTAATGGATGATTAGAAAACCCTTGTGCAATCATGTTAGGTCTGCAGTGCTGTAATTGCTGCAAATGGAGGATTCTTTGACGAAAGTAAAGTTTGAAGGAAAAAATTATTATTTCAAATACAAATCATTATTTCTAACCTTGTCAATGTCTTGACTATATTTTCTATTCATTTTACATCTCATGGTAGTAAATAAGTGTGACTTTTCATGGAAAACACAAAATAATTGTCTGGGTGACCCCAAACTTTTGAACGGTAGTGTATATATAGACACACAGTGCGGAGCATTGTAGCTAGATGGAATAAATATATGAATATATAAACACACAGTGCGGAGCATTGTAGCTAGATGGAATAAATGTGTAGATATATAAACACACACAGTGCGGAGCATTGTTGCTAGATGGAATAAATATATAAATATATATATAAACACACAGTGCGGAGCATTGTAGCTAGATGGAATAAATGTGTAGATATATAAACACACACAGTGCGGAGCATTGTTGCTAGATGGAATAAATATATAAATATATATATAAACACACAGTGCGGAGCATTGTAGCTAGATGGAATAAATATGCAAATATATAAACACACAGTGTGGAGCATTGTTGCTAGATGGAATAAATATATAAATATATATATAAACACACAGTGCGGAGCATTGTAGCTAGATGGAATAAATATGTAAATATATAAACACACACAGCGTGGAGCATTGTTGCTAGATGGAATAAATATATAAATATATAAACACACACAGTGCGGAGCATTGTAGCTAGATGGAATGAAACAGCACAACCTTCTACTTAGTTATCCTACATGGTATGATTATGTACCCATACATATTCTCACCCTCCATAGCGACCGATATTTTCCTAGTTGGATACCGGGGGGGACCATTGTGTAAGTCTATTGCGTCTTTTGCATTCAATACTATTAGGTTGTCACGTCTTTTTGCTACCTCTGCGAGCAGCCCTGCTTAGGTTGTACAGTCTGACAGCCGTAGGTAGGAAGGACCTGCGAAACCTCTTGGTTGTGCACCTAGGATGATGTAGTCTGCTGCTAAATGAGCTCCTCAGTGCATTCAGTATGTCCTGCATAGGGTGAAACTCGGACTCCAGCAGAGATGACAGTTTAGCCACCATCCTTCTCTCTCCCATCTCCTCCACTGGGTCAAGGCGCTGCCCCAGGACAGAGCTAGCTTTCTTGATCAGTTTGTTCAGTCTCTTCCTATCAGCTGCTGTAATGCCACTGCCCCAGCAGACCACTCCAAAAGTGATGGCTGATGCCACCACCGTGTCATAGAATGTCTTCAGCAGCGCCCCTTGTACACCAAAAGACCTGAGTCTCCTCAGTAGGAACAGCCTGCGCTGTCTCTTCTTGTAGAGTGCGTCAGTATTGTGTGATCAGTCTAGTTTATTGTTCAGATGAACACCCAGGTACTTATAGGATGTCACCATCTCGATGTCTGGTGCCTGTATATTTACTGGTGCTGTGAGGGGTTGTCCTTGCCTGCGGCAGTCCACCACCAGCTCCTTAGTTTTCCTTGCGTTGATCTGGAGGCAGTTCCGATGGCACCAGTCCACAAAGTCCTGGATAAGCCCTCTGTACTCAGCTTCATCTCCGTTGGAGATGAGGCCAATGATCGCAGAGTCGTCAGAGAACTTCTGTAGATGGCAGTGTGTTGTGTTGTTTGAGAAGTCCACAGTATAAAGGGTGAACAGGAAGGGAGCCAAAACCGTTCCCTGGGGGGCCCCCGTGCTACCAATGATCGTGTCAGACATACAGTCCTGGGTTCTCACAAACTGAGGCCGGTTTGTGAGGTAGTCCAGGATCCATGATGACAGGTGCTGGTCCACCCCTGCGCACAGCAGCTTGTCCTTCAGGATCATCAGTTGGATGGTGTTGAAAGCACTGGAGAAGTCAAAGAACATGATCCTCACCACATTCCTGGGCTTCTCCAGGTGGGACAGAGAATGGTGAAGGAGGAAGATCACCGCATCCTCCACCCCAATGCCATGCTGGTAGGCGAGCTGGAGTGGATCCATCACTGGTCCCACCAGGGGGCGGAGGTGAGCAAGGAGCAGTCTCTCCAGGGTCTTCATCATGTGGGACGTCAAGGCCACTGGTCTGTAGCTGTTCAGATCTTTGGGGTGGGAAGTCTTTGGTACAGGTACCACACAAGATGTTTTCCACAGCTGTGGTACCCTCCCCAGCTTCAGGTTCAGATTGAAGATGTACTCCACAATCCCACACAGCTGGTCTGCACAGGACTTGAGGAGCTTTGCGCTGACGCCGTCTGGTCCCGACGCCTTCCTCGCCTTGATCTTCCTCAGCTCCGTCCTCACCTGGGTCTTAGAGAGGGTCAGGTTGGGGGGCTGTGTGTTGGGAGTGGGGGGGTGTTGGTGGAGTGGGGAGTGGGCAGCAGGACTTGATGTCTTTAGAGGCAGCAGTGGTTGTTGTGCAGTCAGGGGGGAGGGCGGTTGGTCAAACCTATTGAAAAACAGATTCAGATTGTTCGCCCACTCCCTGCCCCCTGTGGCCTGGGGGGAGGTATTCTGGAGCCCAGAGATGGTTTTGAGGTTTCTCAAGACCCCGCTGATGTCGCTCTGTTGCAGCTTGTCCTCCATCTTCTTCCTGAAGCTGTCCTTGCCTTCTCTGATCTTTCTCCTCAGCTCCCTCTGTACGGACTTCAGCATCTCCCTGTTCCCCGACCTGAAGATCCTCTTCTTCTCTCTCAGAAGTGTTTTTATCTCAGGGTTGATCCAGGGTTTGTTGTTTGAGCAACACCGTATGGTCTTGGTGGGAACGGTGTTGTCCACACAGAAGCTGATGTAGTCCGTGATGGTGTGAGTGAGGCCATCGATGTCCTCACCATGTGGATCGCAGAGCTGCTCCCAGGCGGTGGTTTCAAAACAGCCCTTTAGAGTGTCCATTGCCTCCTCAGACCATAACTTCACTGTGCGCATGGCCGGAGGTTGTCTGTGCACTAGGGGTTTGTACACCGGCTGGAGATGAACCAAGTTGTGATCCGATCTCCTGAGTGGGGGGAGTTGTGATGAGGTGTACGCCTCCTTAGTGTTTGCGTAGAATAAGTCCAGTGTTTTATTGTCTCTAGTGTGGCATGTGACATACTGGGTAAACGTGGGTAGAATGGGAGACAGTGAAACATGGTTGAAATCGCCTGAGATGAGGAGAAGAGCATCTGGGTGTTCTGTCTGCAGCCTGCCAGTTATTGTATGGATGACGTCACTCGCTGTCCCAGCGTTCGCCGTCGGATTTGCATAAATAACAACGCAGATCACGTGTGAGTATTCGCTCGGGAGATATGTAGGCCGCATGCTAACAGCTAGCAACTCAATGTCTTTGCTGCAGTGTTGTTGTTTAACAGTGATATGTCCCGGTCTGCACCAGTTGTTGTTAACATACACTACCGTTCAAAAGTTTGGGGTCACCCAGACAATTATTTTGTGTTTTCCATGAAAAGTCACACTTATTTACTACCATGAGTTGTAAAATGAATAGAAAATATAGTCAAGACATTGACAAGGTTAGAAATAATGATTTGTATTTGAAATAATATTTTTTTCCTTCAAACTTTGCTTTCGTCAAAGAATCCTCCATTTGCAGCAATTACAGCATTGCAGACCTAACATGATTGCACAAGGGTTTTCTAATCATCCATTAGCCTTCTGACACAATGAGCAAACACACTGTACCATTAGAACACTGGAGTGATAGTTGCTGGAAATGGGCCTCTATACACCTATCTAGATATTGCACCAAAAACCAGACATTTGCAGCTAGAATAGTCATTTACCACATTAGCAATGTATAGAGTGTATTTCTGATTAGTTTAAAGTTATCTTCATTGAAAAAAAGTGCTTTTCTTTCAAAAATAAGGAAATTTCTAAGTGACCCCAAACTTTTGAACGGTAGTGTACATTATCACTCCACCGCCCCTTGCTTTGCCACTGTCTGATGTTCGGTCTGCCCGTATCGCGTGGAAACCCTCCAGTTCAATGTTAGCATCTGCTGCTAATTCAGTTAGCCAAGACTCTGTGAATAGAAACAGGCTACACTCCCAGTATATGCTATCATAGCGGGAGATAGCCGCTAGCTCATCTACCTTTCCCAGTAACGATCATCCATTCCCCATAACAACGGATGGGAGGGTGGGTCTGTACCTTATATTTCTTGCCCTCTGCCTTACTCCAGCATGGCACCCATGTCATTTTCACCTCAGTTCTCCTGGTATGTTGAGTTTTTCCGTTAGCAACGGGTGGCGGTTGAGTGCTAGCAGCTCTTCCCTGCTGTACCGTCTCCTGCTATAAACAGTGGCTCCGTCCACCGGCTCGGGAGACATTTGGGGTGATCTGTGTGTCCGTGATATATATGGAGTGAAAGGTGTGCCGGATCAGAGAGTTGTCACCGGATCAGAAGAGAGAGGAAGAAAAAAAAGACTCAGAATTGAGCCGCTGTTGCAAAAGGCAGCCGACTCGTGTGACGCTGGAAGTGAATAGAAGTGAATGGAAGTGAATGGAAGTGGTGAGTTTGGCTCTGGGGCTTTTTCTTCCAGTCATTCAGGGCAGAAAAATTCTGGTAGCAGCGGACAGTGTAGCTGTGGTGTCATACATCAACCAGCAGGACGAACTGGGGTCTCCCTCTCTCCATGCGAGGGTGCGTCATCTGCTCTTGTGGGCTCAAGCCTGCAAGGTCCACTAGCTACAGATGCTCTGAGTGTGCCTGACCTCCAGTGAACTGTTTGTATTTCCACTACTGTCTCTTCTGCCAGCTTTCCTCATGAAAGTGAGGCTTCTGTCTGTTCAAGTAATTTTGATGGCCCCGAATTGGCCACAAAGACCATAGATGGCAGAGATCCACGAGATGTTGGGGGGGGGGCATCCTTGGCCTCTCCCAATCAGATGGGATATGCTCTCACAGGCACAGGGCAGGAGTTGGCATCCGAATCCCCAGCTCCTGAGGTTTCATGTATGGCCCTTGGATTGGAGCAATTGTGGAACTTGACTTAGAGAAGGAGGTTATAGACACTGTGCAGGCATCACGGGTCCCATCTACCCAGCTGCAATGCAGTGTGAAATGGAGAGTGTTTTTGAACTGGTGTTTGACCAAGGGTGAGAATCCCTTGACATATCACATCTCTGTCATCTTGGGTTTTTCTTCCTCCAGTACCTCTTCGCCGAGATTGGGTGGAATCAACTATCGGGGGGTAGTCCATTGCAATGGATTGCATTCTGTTATGATCTGGGCATTAGTCCTCTGACCTTGCTCACACTTTTTTTATTTTCATTTTCCCTGTGATGATTTTTGATTATTAGTTGCTATTGTCTCCTGTGTTTGGTTATTAATTTCAGTTATTGCCTTCTGTGTATTATTATTATTATTATTATTATAGGGAAAAGCGCTCCGGCCACCGGCGGAATGAAGAAGCCTCACCGTTACAGGCCCGGTACCGTGGCTCTGAGAGAGATCCATTGCTACCAGAAATCCACGGAGCTGCTCATTCGTAAGCTGCCCTTCCAGGGCCTGGTGAGGGAGATCGCTCAGGATTTCAAGACCGACCTGCGCTTCCAGAGCTCCGCCGTCATGGCTCTGCAGGAGACCAGCGAGACCTACCTGGTGGGTCTCTTCGAGGACACCAATCTGTGCGCCATCCACGCCAAGAGGGTCACCATCATGCCCAAAGACATCCAGCTGGCCCGCCGCATCCGCGGAGAGAGAGCTTAGACTTTCTGCTGCACATCCACCAACCACAATGCTCCGCACTGTGTGTCTATATATATATATATATATATATATATATATATTTATAGTAATATGTACATATGTATACTAGCTGCTCTTGTTTTTTCTTGCCTTCTGATTATTGCTCTGAGTGTTGCTATCCCTGTGCTGTTGCAATCCTGGAATTTCCCCATTGTGGGACTAATAAAGGCTTATCTTATCTTATCTTATCTTATAGTTATTCCCTCCTGTGTTTTTCCCCCAGTCCTTAGTCTGTTGTGTCACCCAGTTTGTCCTTTGTGTCTGTATTGTGGTCTCCATGTTCCCCTGCCCCTGTTTTTGTCCTTTGTCTGGTTTTTGGTCTTGTGCACATATTGGTTTACCCATTGTTTCCAGCTCCTCATCTTTTCACGACACATACTTGTAGACACCTCCCCTCATGTGTGCTCCTGTTTAGCTCCTGATTGTCATCCCAGCTGTCCCGTGTTCCCCTGATTAGTTTCCTCCCCATTTATGTTGCCTCCTTGCTTTCAGTGATTGTTGGTTCATTGATGATTGCTATATTAATATCGTTTGCTGCCATTTTCTCCAGTTTAGCTCCCCGTCTATATCCGTGTTTCTCCGTGAGTTTTGTTACCTTCTACACCTGAGTTTATTCCAGCTCTCGTGCTGCGTTTTTGGTTGTTCCTTTGAGATTTTTGTTAATAAATTATTGTTTGCAGCAAAATCCTGTCTGCACCCTATGTCCATTTTTCACCTTCACCTGCTTTCCAAGCAGCCCACGACACATTCACGTTCAGTGTTAGATTAATGATAAGTGATACTTGTGAGAGGTGGCAGTGACAAGATGGAAAACAACGATGGATAAATATAGAATAGAATAGACTTTATTGTCATTGTACAATTGTACTGCACAACAAAATTGTGGGGGCTCCACAAGGCTACTGCGCAATTAAGTATGAGAGAAGGATTAGATAAAACACAGTTACAGAACATACGATTAAACACACGACTGAAATAAAAAATGGCCCAGAACTATGGAAATATACACGGTATGGTAGTGGCTTCATGGATGAAACAATGTACATAAAAGTGCGGTGCGCCAAACACAATTGGACACACGATTGAATAAAATGGCCCAAGGATTATGGAAAATATACATACTGTAGGTATGGTGGTGATTTCACGGATGGGTCAATATACATGAAAGTGCAGAGGGCAAAGACAGGTGTGATTGTTATGATAATTGAAAAGGTCCTCAGTTCTGTGCATATGAGCGTTGGGGAGGAGGGGTGTGGGGCTTCTGACTGTTTGCAGTCCGGATGGCCCAGGGAAGAAACTGTTTGTCAGTCTAGAGGTGTGTGACCTGGTTGATCTGAACCGTTGTCCAGAGGGGAGCAGGTCAAACAGGTGCTGGGTGGGATGTGCGGGGTCTCCTGTGATGGCCTTGATCTTTCTGAGACAGGAGGATCTGGAGATGTCCTCCAGGGAGGGCAGAGGGCCGCCGATAATTTTTTTTGGGCGGTGTTGATGACTCTCTGCACAGCCTTCCTGTTCTCGGCCGTGGAGCCAGCGTAGCACACACCCAGACAGTAGGTGAGCATGCTCTCCACTGAGATGGAAGGCCAGCAGCAGCTTCTGGTCCAGGTTGTTCTTCCTCAGGACACGGAGGAAGTGCAGCCATTGCTGGAATTTCTTCACCAGGACCTTGGTGTTGACAGACCAGGAGAGGTCAGAGGAGATGTGGGTGCCCAGGAACCTGAAGGTGGGGACGGTTTCCACATGGTCGCCATTTATGAGGAGGAGCGTGTGGTCCTGTCTGTTCTTTCTGAAGTCCAATATGAGTTCATCAATCAAATATTTGAAGAGGAGAGATTCAGACTCTGAATTGGGCCCTGGACAAAATTCTAACCCAGCTGAAGGGTCTAGTGGTGGTCAAAAGAAAGCTAAGACCTTGATTTCAAGGCAATACAGCTAAAGTTTTCTTTCATTTGGATTCTGTCATGGATTTTGTTTTATATTAATAAATGTCCCTTGTTGATCTGGTGAATAAATAAAGTGCAGAGTCAAAGATGCATTTTATTCTTGATCAAAAGGAAAGCTGTCATGTCACTGGGGATCCGACTGCACAGATTCCATTTTACTTGGTGTGTGGGGACAAGCAGCTCAACAGTGCCATGGTTCCAAGCAAGCTTAAACATCATGTCCAAATGAAACACCTGTCACTTCAAAATAAGAATAAGGACTATTTTGTTCCTCTCCATGAGCACATGGAAAAACGGGTAACTTTAATGAAAAAAAAACCAACCCAAAAATACAAAGGTCTCTGAGAGAGCCCTCAAAGCTGACTACTTAGTAGCTGTCCTCATAGCCAAATCAAAAAAGACAGTCAGAGACTTTAATACTATCTGCATGCAAAGCTATGGCGAATGACATGCTTGGGACTATTGCAGTTAAAGAAGTAGATAAAGATAACACAATTGCCAGATGTATTGATGACATGTCTGCAGATACTGACAACGTTGTTATGGAAAAGATACACATCAGTGGGAAATTTGCATGATGAATCTACAGACATAAGCAGATACGCACAATGCTTGGCCAGTGGGCATTTTGTGGATGGAGATGCCATCAGAGAAAATTTACTGTTTTGCAAAGAATTACCAGAAAAAAAACTAAGAGGAGAGGAAATTTTGTGGGTCTCATCAGAGTATCTTGAACAAAGAGGACTTAACTACTTCAGGATTTAGGTCGTAGAGCCGCACCATCTGCCTGCACCTTCTGGTGGTGAAGATTTTTTTCAAGAAAATATTCAGTTTAGATATCATAAATTCCAAAGGCTGTAACTTGAAAGTGATAAGAGGTAATGGCTTACTGTCAATGAGAAAGATGTAGAATATGATCCAAAGTTTATGATACGAGTAAATTTACACATCTAATTTGCATAATGTGATGGCAGCCCCATCAGATTAGATAACTTTTGGTCAAAGTGGACATTGGACATATTTGCACAAAGGATGGTTTTGGTTTTTTGTCTTTGTTTTTGTTATCTTATCTTCAAAGTATATGAACCATAAAATCAGTAGAATGTAAACAAACTGATAAAAAACATCAGACCGACAGCTCGTCATATGTCGCCATGCGTCCGTATGCTCACCCCGGTCTTTCTTTTGTCTTCTGTCAGTCATTTTTGCTTTCTTTCCCACATCCAGAAACAGTCACATTTATCTTCTGATTTATTCCACCTCAATTTCAGTTAGCTTACCCCATGGAACCGGTGTTATTGTCCTCTCTCATCACGCGCAGCTTCGTCAATGGTGGACAAAAAGTGCACATGCTCCTGTCCATCTTGTGCTGTCCAGAAGGTAAATATTTCTCTTCAGAAGCTAAATAATCCCTTTTAGAATCATAGCAAAATTTGAAGCAAATCCTTCCTCCCTGTGGAAATGTACATGTTGCGCAATTGTGTTTACATCTCTTCTTCTGCGCCCCAGAAATTATATCAGATTCGACACAGTTCGGTTTGCTGAACTGAGTCCTTCAGTGCACACCAGTAAGCTATATGTGTCTGCCGTCTAGTGATATTACATGCTTGGTACATCTGGGTTTATTTTGGCTTTTTTTCCCCATACTTTTTAACCAATCACGTGACAGGCGCAGGTCTGCGACACCAGCCACAGGAGAGGCAGATCATGTAATCAAATGTAATCCTTAAGAAGTTAAGTAGGAAAACTGGACGAGTGTTTGTACTGATGGAGTAGCCACCTGTCATATGTCTGAGCATCTGTTCTCAGCGCTCAGACTTCCTTTGTAGTTTTGAGTGTTTTTATGTTCATTATTATTTTCCTGCTAGTTCTGTTATGTTGTGTTGGTGATATGAGCCCCTTTTCATCTATTCCAGACAGCCATTTCCACTCGCAGTCTGTGTTTGTTCCTCAGCTGCGAGTGATTGTGTTTTTTGTCTCCTGCTATTTTTTTCTCCTCTCTCTGCTCTCAGGTCTCTTCCATTAGCTGAGAGCAGTAGACAGTTAGTGTTCCCCAGCCTGGCTCGTGTACCTGCGGTCCATTACTGTTCTTGTATTTAAACTCTGCCTTTTCACCCTGTATTTGTAGCTGCCTCATTAATGTTCAGACTAGACTTCTTCTCAATGGTCAGTCTCCCCCTCCTCTCATCCTGAGCTCCTTTGCTCAGGAGATTCTACTCATTGTAAGTTTTTCTCATTGGCTTTTTGGATTTTGTTTGTATTGTTATTTTGGACAGTCATGTTTGAGTGTCAATAAATTGCCTTACTGTGGTCAAGTACCTGGGTTTGTTTTTGCCCTGGAGGGGCGTTCATGACACCACCATGGTCGAGCGCACCAAAACTTCGTTAGCAGCGTGAAAGAGAGACACCCAGATGTTGGCGTTACCCGCTGCTTTTTTCCATGTCATCTGCTGGTGTTTTTCCACTGTATTTAATCAAGTCCAATATCAGTGCAACCATCTAACAGGAAATTTTAGAGCACTTCATGCTTCCCTCTGCTGACAAGCTTTATGGAGATGCTGATTTCATTTTCCAGCAGGACATGGCACCTGCCCACACTGCCAAAAGTACAAATACCTGGTTTAATGACTATGGTATCACTGTGCTTGATTAGCCAGCAAACTCTCCTGACCTAAATCCCATAGAGAATGTATGGTGTATTGTCAAGAGGAAGATGAAATGCATCAGATCCAACAATGCAGATGAGCTGAAGGCCGCTATCAAAGCAACCTGTGCTTCCATAACACCTCAGCAGTGACACAGGTTGATCGCCTCCATGCCATGGTGCATTGATGCAGTAATTATGGAAAAGGAGCCCCGACCAAGTATTGAGTGTGTACATGGACATGCTTTTCAATCAGCCAACATTTCTATTCAAAATCTTTTTTAAAATTAATTTTATATAATATTCTAATTTTTTTGAGAAACTGAATTTGGGGTTTTCATGAGCTATAAGCCATAATCATCAAAATTAAAAGAAATAAACACTTCAGATGTATCACTCTGTGTGTAATGAATCTATATAATGTATGAGTTTCACTTTCTGAATTGAATTATTGAAATAAATTAACTTTTTGATGGCATTCTAATTTATTGAGATGCACCTGTAAATGGTCATTATTATATATGCTGTAATAGGATACAGTGTGTCATTTTGTAACATTTTTAGATGGTGGTGTGCTGTAGGATTTTCTTTCAATGTAAAAAAAAATGTGCTGTGGTTTAAAAAAAGGTTGAAAAACATTGATCCACAGCATAGAAAATAATAAGTAAATAAAATGTAACATATAAATAAAGTTTGCTCTAATAACTATTCAAGCTTAGGAAGTATAAAGTTTATATAAATAATTAAGAGAATAAAAATTCCTGTCAAGTTATCCCCAGATTGAATATTTCCCAATAAAAATAAAGTTGGAGATTGCAACTTTTTTTGTGAGTCAGAGACATTTTGAAATCCTGCTGGAAGCCGCCGTGGATCCAGACCACCTAAACTCCCCACTTGTACCCCCACTATTTTCCCCCTCTCCCCCAGCTCCTCCAGTCCTTCCCCCGTCTCGCCCCCACCTCCCTTTCTTCCTTTCCCTGAGGGCGATGTGGCATTTCTTCCCTTGGTCGTGGTTACCTCCTTGGTCCTATGCTGTCACTCTGGATAGTTCATAGCATGCTGTGCCCTGCTGTGATTGAGCATTACGAGGTGTTTCACGCCTCTGTGCATTAGGCGAGACAGCAGGGAGGGCAGGGGGTAAATGATATGTATGGATCACAAGGGGAGCAGAGGTCATGGTTGGGTCAATTCAGAGGGAGCAGTGTTAACAATCTACAGTATGCATATGCACATCTCCATGTAGATTTGAAAACGATTCACATTCAGAATTGTACCTTTAGGTACAGGTATGTGCAGCCACATAGAAAAACTCACTTGAATGTTTTTATACTCATCACAGCCTCAAAATTGGTATTTATAGAGTTAATAAAAATGGCAAATACAACCAGATTGCACACTTATCCAACCCACTCATCGAGAACCTTCGCAAGGTCCACTGAGTTTGAACTACTTTTCACATTTTAAAATAGTGACTGCTCAGTTCCTGTTGCTGCCACTACCTGTGTGTGCTGTTCGCTAAATTTGCAACACGCAACACGAGAAGCAAAGCAGAAGTGTGTAAAAAGCAGCAGCAACATGCACTCGACTCTGTTTTTAGTCTGTCTCATGCATGAGCTGGTGAGGCAACTTTGAGCGGGTGAGAGTGTGTAATTAATGTGCTGTGACGAGGGGCTTCTGCCCACCGACAGTGAAAGACCACCTACTGGCTTTTAATACAGCCTGTCAATGCAGCCACAGGACGCCCAGTGCAGGCCTGCTCAGCTATGCAGAGGCAAAAAAACCCCAGAAAATTTTATGTAATTGCCAAATTAAATGGTTAGCTTTAATTTTATAAATCCTTTTTTCTTCTCCTGTTATGACATCTAATTAAAAAAAAATAATAATAATCTCACTGCTTTCTGCAGCAGTTTGTGAAGGTATAGAAAACACACAAAAAGACAAGTGGATATTTGTCATGAGGACAATCACATCAACTTTACACTGTCAAAGATTTAAAGTTTGAAAGATTCCGTTTATACGTGGTCAGTGTTCACTAAATTTTGCCAATACACTGTATCATTAGCCTGACACAGGACACACCTTCTCTGACCTTTCTCCAGATCCCGTCTCAATTTTGCACCCTCTGTTACCCTTCTGTGAGAGATTGACATGTACTTGATAATGCTGCACTCTCACCTGCTTAACCCCTCCCCTCCCCCAAACACGCCCACCCACCCACACGCACACCCAACTGTATGAATGCTCAGCATGCAATAATGCACATATACTCACTATTGACATTGTTCAATGTAAACACAAAGAGATTTTTTTTTAATTCTCCTTGCTGCATACAAATGCATGCATGGAAAGATGCATGCATGCATTGCACAAAGATACACAAGTACTATTTAAAATGTGTTGAGGACTGAGTGTAATTTAATTTTGTGCATTTGTAGAGGATATGAGGAAATTTAAATCAGAATATGGGTGAGTTTATAGCAACTCCTGTTAGGAATTGTTATAACTGCATAGAAATTAGAGCTAGGATAATTAATGCATTAGCTTTTTCAATTAATGTGAGCCAATTAAAACATTTTTTTTTTAAACTGATACAGTCAGGTCACTCCCTGAGGTGGTGTTGGCTGTGGTGACTAGTTTGTCTCAGCAGCTGATTCAGCTTAAAACAAGAGTAGGTCTTTTTTTCAGCATATAAATTTACACCACACTAAAATGATCCTCTGGTACTCAGGGCGACCTCATCCTGTGCTCTCACCCCACTTAAAGCATGGACACATGTACGCATACACCTGACCTAGCATCAGTGATTGAAGCTTATTGCTCAAAAGTATAAAAAGAGGGAATGTTTCTGTCAGAGTGAGTGGAAATAACACACACTTCAATATATAATGAATAAAAGCTACTTACTCACCAGTAGGATCAGGAGCTCTGGGAATCAACTAAGAATTGCTGTTTGTTTGTACTTTTAAGGCTTGAGATGATTGGGAAATTTACCTTAAGTAGAAGCACAGACTTGCTCTTTGAACAACTTAAAATAAAACAGGAAATATAACAATATTAAAAACAGCACTTCAGCATAGAAATCGACTCCCTCTTTACAATGAACTGAAGCAGAATATTACAATTTGCTACCATATAAATTCTTAAGTGAATATGCATTCATGATTATCGAGTGTTTTATGTTGCTGTAGCAGTACTTTTGTTGAATATGAGGGTCACAAGAATGTAAACGAAATTAAAAGTTGCTAAAGCATACTTCATTTTCATTGATTCTTTTATGTAAATTTAGTGAATAATTGCAATTAAAAAATTTTAATCGCTGCACAGCCCTAATAGACATTTTAAAAATACCCATTAAAGACTACATACGTACAGTATATCATGTTCTAGACATTTCAAAGCTAATTTTTACTTTTTTGTACCAAAATTCTGTACAGAATTACAGAAGAAACCAACTACAAAATCACCTGAAAATGGTCTTATTAGATTTATTCAGTGCCTTGCTGATGGAAGGAAATTGATTTGAATTAACTTTTCCAATATATATTTTAAAATTTGTAAATCATTCAGTTGTGTGCATGTTTGCTTGACTGTAAATTGGTAACCCTGCAGTTGGATGTTCTTAAAAAAAGATTTTTTTTAATTAATTCTTCATCTTTAAAGTGATGATAAACTGGAACATTCCCGTAGAACCTTCATATCAAGACTTAGTGATAGACTTGAAAATATTCGGGCTGTAAAGAGCACTTATGACAAATATTTTACTCATGTCAGACAACATATTGATAAAACTCATCAATGTCTCATGTAACGTAAAGTGATGCGGCTCCAGGCAACCCCTAAGTGTGCCCCGTGTTTTATCTTCATGTCTCTGTTGAGGACGATCACTGACATACAATTCATTGCCTGCATGTGCTTTTTGTTTTAAGGCCTCAACATACTTCTAACATGATGGTTTCAGCCTGAGTGAGCAAACAGCTTCGGGCTACATTGTACGATTGTACCTGCACCTGTACTAAAAGACCCCGAGTGCCCAGGAGTTAAGAATGGCTTCTTGTACTCGTTCGCTGTAGGGAGAAATGATTTTATGTTTCATGCATGTGCTCTCCCGATCAATACAGCCGTCCAGAAGCTCTGCATGCCCACCTGCCAGTCAGTCCTGGGCTTCTTGCTGTCTCTGCAGGATGATTTATACGTCCTTATTTCTATTTTCACCTAATTTTCCACTCTTGTCACATCTTTCTTTACACTCATCTCCTTGCCATATTACTTCCTTTTCCGCTCCCTCTGTCTTTTTTCATTCACTCTCTTCCTCTGTCAGTCTGTCCCACCCTCCCTTAGCTGCCTGCAACCCCGGGGCTCGACAAGCTGGCCAGTCCACCGCATCTGCCAGCACATCTTTAGCGACTTGGCAGTGAGGGGCGTCCGTCACAGGTTGTAATCAAACCTGCTTGGAAAATGAACAGGAGGACAGAGAAGAGAGAGAGAGAGAGGGAGGGAAGAGGAGGAGGTGGAGGGTGGAGGGAGGGCAAGTGAGGGGGAGGGCCCCTCCTTATGCCTGATTAATCATAATGTAATTTTAATTAAAAAGCACAGTGTCAAAGGGTTTAGCTGCCTGAGAAGTGAGCCCAGATTGCCACGCAGCAGCAGCCCCCTCAGTCTGCGGGCAGGAAATGCGTACTGACAAATCCAGGCACCCAAGCCAAGAAAAACAAAGGCCACCATTACCAGGATATTGTCACTGAGAGAAGAGCAGGGGTGTTGGTGAGAGTAAATTGGGGGGGGCTGACATGGATGATGATGAAGGGACACGGAAGAGACGGAGAGAAGAGATGGGAGGCGATGGGATGTGGGGACAAGTGGAAAAAAAGGTTAGGGGTCACACTGTCATGCCAATTGGTGTTCGGCGCAAACACCCGTGTCACGCAAAGAAGGAGAAGTGCAAGAGAATCTGGCATTGGACATAATCGGTGGCGGATATCGTGAGCGATGCTGCAGGCTGGTGCTTTTTCTGGCTTAAATTTGTTTACATCTCAGGTGCGCGGTGCGTCCACTCATTGTCAGGCCAGACTATATTTACTGCACCTGAATCCGGTCCACTGCATGCTGCATTGTCGGCTCGGGGCCAAACTGTGTCTGAGATGATGTGGCTGCCTGAGACAGGGCACAAAGAGCTGCACGGAGTAACAGAGGGGAGGCCAGAGGGCTGCAGCCGGGGTCGGGAGTCGTTTCTGAAGAGATGTAGGGTGTCAACATTAAAAGCGAAGCCAAACACTTGTGGTGACATGGAATTACCCTGGGTCATAGTGACAGATTAGGAGGATTACAGACATGGGCGAAGTGTGTGCTGGCGTGTCCACAGAGCTGCGTTGTTTTCTGTGTGCAGTGGTGGATAAAAGGCTCAGAGATATGCCTTAATAAAAGATTACTGCCCCAATGAGGTGAAAGGAGTGTTTTCTTTTTGTTGAATCTATACACAGATTTTATCTTGATATTGTCAAAGGGGCACGGTCTATACTGTACATTGCTCAAGTGAGACAACAAAGGAGCGGGATCCACCCCTGGAGAGTAAAAGGGACTAAAAGCTTGGTGCTCATACCCGTCACTCAGTTTCTCTCCATGGTTTTGGGGGATGTAGCAGTGTGCCGGCCAGAAGTGGATGACCTTTGAAAAGGCAAGAACGGAGGAGAAGGATGCAAGAGCAGTGGGGGTGGGGTGATGGAGGACACCAGCATCCGGGTAGGGTTGGAGGGTCCAGAGCAGAGGTTTAGGAGGCGAGAGACCATGAAGGGACACTTGATTTCTCCCTCTAGGTGTTGTATGGCTTACACTCCTTAAGGTAGTATTTCACTGGGTAATGATAGCTCACAATTAGTTGGAGATTAAAAATACAATACAAACACGTGACTTGGCGACAATTTTCACTTGAAATCTCACTGAATTGGCACATTTACGTATGTCGCACAAACTCCTGGCAAATTTGGGTCCAAAATTGGAGCTTGCATACATGCACTGCACGTGTTGCCCAGCGTTCGCGCAGCATGCGGGTGACAAAATTGTGCTTTTTTTTGTACTTCAGACTGCCCCTCGATGCCTGTGTAAATCCTGCGCAACAGCTATCCATGATAATTGCCAAATCAGGCCCATATCTCCCCATTCTAGCAGTCATTTTATCATCAGACATCATGTAAGACTGATTGCAGAGAAGAAATGCAGAGACTGCTGGATGAGGAGGCTGTCCTGCAAGTCATAGCAGGGACCAGCTCTGCTTCCTCTGTAGGGGCCCATGGGCAGCCCCCCTATCCCTAGTCTTGCCTTTTTTGCCCTTTGGTGGCATGATGACACTGTCCATCGCAGCTGTGTCAGCATGGCAGAAAATGACCTCGTGCTTGTCTCTTGAGCGGAATTGCTTGTCCTTTTTGTTTCTGATCGGTCACAATTTAGTTTCATAGGTTCCCAACCCCTCGCAAAGTTGCCTCTCACTTTCTGACTCACGGAAACTACATTGAGAAAGGTTCGAGACACCTGCAACTATTTTGAGAGAAAATTTGTTGCACTAATTTTTTAAACATTCTCAAGATTCCTGCGACAGAAGAGTGATGTCCTGTGACTCACGAGAGGAAATTGAGAACCCCTGCAAGTATTTGGAGAGATTTTGGAAACTCCCTCACAAATGCCATTCTTGAATTCATTGCGAGCTTTCGCAGCTCAGTGAGATACTACCTTTACTACCGCATCAGTTATCAAATCTGTTCATCATGATGAGTTTACCTTGATTTTTAATATCAGCATATACAGAGGAATTGATGCATAGTTAATATTGATATCATCTATTGAATTCTGTATGTTCTTAATAGCAGCATGGAAAGGTGTTGGGATATATTTTTTTTATTGCTACATAAACATGATGGAGTTATGTGAAAAAAACACCAAAAGTTTGCACAAAGGGATGCAAATTGAAAAAAAAAAATTATTTTAAACATCCTTAATTAACAGTGGTATTCAAAAAATTGTCCATCCTTTAATAAACAGTAAAAGACAGAAACACAGTCTGGAGGATATGGGAAAAATTACAGTATTGCCACCAAATATTAAAGCATGGTTACTTTTTATTTAATCAACTTAACAAAAATAATAATAACGCCACAACTGTGACATGTGCAACAGTCTGCGCGCCCTATATACAGTGGGAAAAATAAGTATTGAACACGTCAACATTTTCTCATTAAATATATTTCTGATTGAGCCACTGATTTCACCAGATATCAGTAACAACCCAACTAATTCATGCATACAAAGAAATCAAGGCAACTGTGTTCAAAAAACAAGTTATATTTAATAAAGTGGAATGACACAGGGAATAAGTATTGAACACATGAAGAAAAGAGGTGCAAAAAGGCATAGAAAGCAAAGAAACCAGCTGAAATCCTTCAGAATTTAGGAATTCATCCCATCCCCCATCGGTGCAAATTAATTTCAGCTGGTTAAGTCCTGACTGATAGCCTTTAAAAAGGTCTGTGAATATCAGATTGTCACACCACAATGAACTCATGATGGGCAGAAGAAAAGAGCTTTCTCTACACCTTTGCAACCTTATTGTTGCAAAACATAATGATGGCATTGGCTACAGGTGCATTTCTAAACTGCTGAATGTTCCAGTGAGCACTGTTGGAGCTATCATTTGGAATGGAAAAGAACATAATTTTACCATAAACTGGCCACAACCAGGAGCTCCTCGCAAGATTTCTGAGGAGGCAAAAGAATTATCAGAAGAGATATCCAAGAGCCAAAGACCACTCATAGAAAGCTTCAGAAAGACCTGGAGTTGGCAGGTTTCTTTGCTGTTTCAAAGAAAACAATAAGTAATGCACTCAAGCGACATGGGCTCTATGCCCACTCACCTCGCAAGACTCATTGCTGAAGAAAAAGCATGTTGAAGCTCGTTTAACGTTTGCTGCACAACATTTGGGCAAACCAGTAAAATACTGGGAGAATATGGTCTGGTCAGATGAGACCAAAATTTAAATTCTTGTATGCCACAATACACAGCATGTTTGGAGGAAAAATGGCACTGCACATCCCATCATGGTGTGGTTGTGTTTTTCAGCACATTGTACAGGCAGACTTCATATAATTGAAGGAAGGTCACCTGACCTGAATCCAATTGAAAATCTATGGAACAAACTGAAGATCAGAGTTCATTGAAGACACCCACGGAACCTTCAAAATTTGAAGACAGTTTGTTTGGAAGAATGGGCTAAAATCCCTCCTGAGCAATGCTTGCACCTAGTTTCTCCATACAGGAGGTGTCTGGAAGCTGTTATTACCAACAAAGGCTTTTCTACTAAATATTAAAGGAATCTCACCAAGCATGTTCAATACTTATCCCCTGGTTCATTCCACTTTATTAAAAATAACTTGTTTTGAGAACACAGTTGCCTTGATTTCTTTGTAAGTATGGATTACTTGGGTTGTTCCCGATATCCGGTGAATGACCAATGGTGCCATCAGAAATGTTTAATGAGAAAAATGTTGACGCATCCAATACTTATTTTCCCCACTGTGCCTAATTAATTGAAGACACCAATTTTAAAAAATCAGCAAAATATACTGTTTGACAGTGGGTGGCCAATTTTGTGCACATATAATAAAATAAGACTCTTCATACTCCTGTCTTGGTTATACCATACATCTCAATTCCTAAATAGGAAACCAGTGATGTTCTTTTAATTTGGTAATTAGAGGCTAATTTGCTAATTTCCTTTCCATTGATGGTTGGATCTCCTCCATGTGCCAGAGTTAACATCCCACTTTTCCTTTTATTCGCTAAACCAATTCTATTGAGCCCCTATTGACCAAGCAGAGGCTAACAAGTGCTGTAGAGATCTCAAAGTGCAAAGAGATTAATGAGGTCTCAGTGCTATCTGATGTGGCCCATATTGTTCTGTGATCCGGAGAGGCATGCTCCAGCAGAGCACGCACAAGCACAGGCAAACACGCCCACGCTGGGACACTAACGAGGGACTGAGGAACCCCCTTTTGACACCTGGGGCCGGAGACACAGGGCATCACTAGCCCTGCTGAATGGGGAGGCAAAAGGAGACAGATGACATCCTAAACAAGTATTAACATGCAGGTATTGAACAAAGCCAGCTCAGTCTCATTTACATGTCAAAAGGTAGGCTTCTGAAATGGGATCAAAATGTATAAATGACATAAGCAAGGCTGCACATATGTGTGGGTGTGACACAAAAACATGCTGACAGACAATTATGCGCAGTCCATCAGGTTGAGATCATTGTGAGGAACAGGTTCTGCCAATTGGATCAACAACTGGATAGAGACAGAGTCACTACCCTCCCGTTAGTCCTTCTTTCGCCCACAGAACCCGGGTGCTTCAGTGCTTGATTCTCTCTGAACAAACCACCCACTGGCTGCCTTAACCGCCCTCTAATAAACCCATCTGTTGGGTCTTTATTGCGTCTGCAGCCATCTGAACAGGGGAGCAACCCTGCAAAGCGAAGGCTGAGTGCATGCAGGGCAGAACAGGAGGAGGAGGATCATTCACGGGAGTGATTTTTTTTAAAAATTACTACTGTACTTTTATAGTCACACAACATGAGAAGTGATTTCTTGCTGTACAGTCAAGATCAAATACAGATACTAATTAAATAAAACAGATATAAATTAAATAAAACAGACAAGATTAATAATTCCCAAGAGTAATGTACAGCGGGGACAATAAGTGTTGAACACGTCAACATTTTTCTTATTAAACATATTTCTGATGGAGCCATTGACCTGAGATTTTCACCAGATCACCAGGGGGCGGCTGTGGCACAGGTATAGTGTGGCCGACTACTGATCGGATGGTCAGCGGTTTGTTTCCCACTCTGTCTGGAGTCTGCATGTCGAAGTGTCCTTGAGCAAGACACTGAACCCCCAGTTGCTCCTGGTGGGTTAGGCCAGCATCTGTGTGTATGCCAGCTCTGCTGCCATGTATGTGTGGATGGGTGGGTAGCAGGATCTGTAAAGCGCTTTGGTCATCTAGAGATGAGAAAAAGCGTTATATAAGTGAACACCATTTACCAGATAGTAACAACCCAAGTAATCCATGCATACAAAGAAATCAAGGCAACTGTGTTCACAAAACCAGTTATACAGCATTTAATAAAGTGGAATGATACAGGGAATAATTATTAAACATGTGAAGAAAAAGAGGTGTAAAAAGGCATAGAATGAAGAAACCAGCTGAAATCCATCAGAATTTAGGACGCCATCCCATCCCCCATTAGTGCAAATTAATTTCAGCTGGTTACCTCCTGACTGATAGCCTTTAAAAAGGTCTGCGAATATCAGATTGTCACACCACAAAGAACTCGTGATGGGTAGAAGCTCTCTAGATGTTCGCATCCTTATTGTTGCAAAACATAGTGATGGCATTGGTTACAGGTACATTTCTAAACTGCTGAATTTCCAGTGAGTACTGTTGGAGCCATCATTCGGAAGTGGAAAGAACATCATTTTACCATAAACTGACCACGACCAGGAGCTCTTCACAAGATTTCTGACAGAGAAGTCAAAAGATTTATCAAAAGAGTTATCCAAGAGCCAAAGGCCACTTGTAGAGAGCTCCAGAAAGACCTGGAGTTAGCAAGTACTGCTGTTTCAAAGAAAACAATATGTAATGCACTCAGCCAACATGGGCTCTATGCCGGCTCACCTCACAAGACTCCATTGCTGAAGAAAAAGCATGTTGAAGCTTGTTTAAAGTTTGTTACACATTTGGGTAAGCCAGTAAAATACTGGGAGAATATAGTTTGGCTGGATGAGACAAAAAAATTGAACATTTTGGAAGCCACAATACACAGCATGTTTGGAGGAGAAATGGCACTGCACATCCCATCATGGTGTGGGGGTGTTTTTCAGCACATGGTACAGGCAGACTTCATATAACTGAAGGAAAGATGAATGGACAAATGTACAGAGACATCCTTGATGAGAAACTGTTGCCATCTGCTAAGATGCTGAAGATGAAATGAGGGTGGACATTTCAGCAAGACAATGATCTGAAACATACAGCCAAGGAAACTCTCAACTGGCTCCAGAGAAGGAAAATAAAGCTGCTAAAATGGCCCAGTCAGTCACCTGACCTGAATCCAATTGAAAATCTATAAAACAAACTGAAAATCAGAGTTCATAAAAGACACCCACGAAACACTCAAGATTTGACAGTTTGTGTGGAAGAATGGGCTAAAATCACTCCTGAGCAATGCCTGCACCTAGTTTCTCCATACAGGAGGCGTTTGGAAGCTGTTATTACCAACAAAGGTTTTCTACTAAATATTAAATGAATTTCACCAAGCTTGTTCAATACTTATTCCCTGTGTCATTCCACTTTATTAAATATAACTTGCTTTGTGAACACAGTTGCCTTGATTTCTTTGTATGTGTGGATTACTTGAGTTGTTACTGATATCTGGTGAAAATCTCAGGTCAGTGGCTCCATCAGAAATATGTGTTCAGTGCTTATTTTCCCCACTGTATGTCAATCAGTAGAATCATGAATAATTACGAACTATTTCAAGGAGAAAATGAAGACTCACTTGTCCTGTTTTTTTAGTAACAATAATATTGGTAGCTGCCAGCAGTATTTTGTTCTTTTTTCATTCAAGCCATTAGGCAGTGGTGGCCTAATGATTTGTGATGTGGACTGGTGAGCGGATGGTTGCTGGTTCAATCCCTGGCAGGATCAGATCTGGATGGGACAGATAATGTAGCAGTATTTATTTGAAAATCACTTGTTGTTGATGAGCGATTAAATCCACCCGAGTCTCGAGGGTGGAAAGTCAGCGTGCGAGCCCGCTGTCCGCTGAGCCACTTCGCTGGAGTCGTACTGACATAATGATGGGCTCAGAAAACACACACACAGGCTCGGGAAAGATTTAAGGATTTATTCAACAACTAGTGGTGTTTGGATGCGTGACAGGAAGTGTGGATGTGGTGTGGGTGAACAGGGTGCGTCGAGAGCAGAACAGCTCGCCGTGCAGCCAGGCAACCCTAAGGGCAGAGCAGAGCAGGGAATTAGCTACAGTCAGACGCCCCGTGGGGAATAACCACAATGTACTGCTTACGTGCAGATGAGATGGTGGCTGGCGGTGGCGACGCTGATGTTGCCTGGAGGACAGTGCCTCGCGCTCCCGACGTGCTGGAGAGAGGTTTGACAGGGAGAGGCGAGGATGAGGAAGTCCGCCGCCCTGGAGGTCCACCTGTGCACAGGGGAGAAGCTGGAGAGAAGGTAAGAGGAATTATGCAGCTTACATGCTTGAAGAAAGGTGCGCTGGCCGGGGCAAAATGGTCGAGCGCTGGAGGTTTGGGAGCGTAGACGAGCAGACGACTCCAGGCCGAAGCAGAGGGCAGAGGGAGTTATATAGGTGGAGGCTGATGAGGCGCAGGTGTGCGCGCCGTTGGCGCTGATGACAAGCGAGAGCGAGTTGTAACAGAAAGCTTCCAGGTGTGAATATGAACAGGGTCTCCTTGAAAAAGAGAGGTTACCTCTCAGTGGAACTATCCTCGTATAAATAAAGGTTAAATAAACTTTCAAAAAAAATTATGGAATTTCAAACAACTATGAAGCTTTTTTAAACCCTTTTTCTGAATTTGCAACTTTTTCTTTAATTTTCTTAAAAATTTCTCAAAAAATGCAGTTTTTCTTCAATAAATTTGTGACTTTTTCCTATTAACCTCTTGCACTCCGGTGTACCGCGGACGGGCACATCTCTGCATCCTAGAGCGCACAAGGGCGCTCTCGTGCGCTCTAGGACGCACGAGGGCGCTGCGTCCAAGCGTGCACTGAAAAAAAAAGCTGCATTTCCGTTCTTCCACTACAGACACAGCCGCGAACAGATCAGATATGATTGACCTCTCATTTGACTAATAAGAGCCTTGTATTGGGTTTCTGAAACCTTGGAGAACCAATGACTGAAAACCTAGCAAGAAGGACCCGCCTACCAATGCTGTGAATGCAGTGAGCCAATTGAAACACAGAAGTTCGCAAGCTGTTTTGTGTAAGGCTGGGTGAAGACAGACTGCTGCAGCAGATGAAAAAAGGACCTGCAGGAAGAACCGCCACAGACCCAGCAGCACGGAGACCACCCACAAGTGCGACCTGTGTGACAGGGATTGCCATTCACGCATCGGCCTGTTCAGCCACAGGCGGTGCTTTTTTTTTTTTTATTCCAGCAGAATAGACGTTTAGGATTCTCTTCCATGGTCATCATAGACCGACGGAGGCCAGCGACGAAGGCTGGGTGACACACACGCGTTCGCCAGTCTTTTTGAATTACTACTGTTATTTGTTTTGAAAAATCGTTTGCCAAAACCCCAATCATGGAAGCGCAAAACCGCAATAATGGAATTATGTTTTGACCAGGTCGCAAGACCAGAACCACGAGTCGTAACAAGCGGACCAGGGTTGCGTTCATCTGACAATGAGGAAGAAGTTCGCCAGCTACTCTGCTGCTGTGAAGAGGTAAGTGTTATAAGCTAAATTATTCTTTATCCCTGAAAATTGTAATCAAAAATGACTTTTGACCGATCGGTAAATTACAGCTGTGCGTCATCACCACATGAAGGACCGCTGCGCAACGGGCAATGTCCGTCTTCTGTAGCGAGGGGGGGACAACCCCCCCACACACATACAGAGCCCTGAGTGTCACCTTTCATTAGAGCCCAAGATGAAGCTTCTATATTGAATCATTCAAAAGTTACAGACGCTTTTCCAAACTGTGCCATTTGGCACAATTTGGCACAGTTCAAAAACGCCTGGGAACTACCTGAGAAAAAAGCTGTGTAATATATTCATTTTTTGTGGTATTGTTACAAAATTTTGACCTCAGCTGGATAACACTTGGTTCTACATTTCTGTTGCATTTTCCAGCCCAGATCTGAAGCTGTGTGTTATTTGCAAGCATTTGTATCCAAAAAAACACCCAGGCAAAATTTATTTTCTTCAAGTTCAGTATGTTTAGATGACTGTTACTCAGTGGCCGGAGCACTTAGAGAGATTATGACTGTTTTGTCAAAAAATTCAAAGTGTTTTCTTTTAAATGAGACCAACCCCATGAAGATGCTGCAAAGGATTGAAGAACAGCTTTTGATTTACTTCGGGCACGTTATTTTTTGCTGTTTTTAGGGAAATTGACCGGAGTGCAAGGGGTTAAATTCTCAACTTTTTGTGATAATTTTCAACTTTTTCTTGTAAATTTCCCTTTTTTTCCAAATGAATTTTTGACCTTTTTTTTTCTTGGAAGTGTGCCAAAATCATTAAATTTCTAGATTTAGCTGATCGTTTTAATTTTTTTCCCAGGAAAATGTTGTTGGACTGTGGAGTTGATTGGTCAAACATGGTGAGTATCGGATCTAAAATGTGTTCTTGCAGGCAAAGTCTTTTTATTTTTGAGGTTATTGGTGTGTAGTCAGTAGATGTACAGTGAACTTCCAAAGACTTCCCTCTACGTATTAGTTACTGAGCACGGTTACATGGCCACAATAATTTGATACCTTGGCATAATCAGATAATGGTATAATTAGATTGGGTGTGTTTACATGGAATGAATAAACAGATTATGGGCAGTAATCCCAATCCTGTGGAACCACCTGCCAATCTGGATTCTGGAGTCAGACTCGATCTCTGTTTTTAAGAATAGGGTTAAAACCTTCCTTTTTGATATAGCTTACAATTAGGGAGGGATCATGTGTCTCTGAACCCTCCCTTAGTTATGCTGCTAATAGGTTTAGACAGTCGGGGGACCTCCAATAATGCACTGGGCTTCATTCCTTTCTTCACCCTCAATGAAATATACATATATATTTTTTTGCTGGTCATTAACATCTGTTTGTTCTCTCCTATAGACTGAGTCCCCATCGTGCTGTTTGCTCTCTACATGTCTGTTCTTTTCATCTTCTCTATCCCCTCACCCCCCAGCCAGTCACAGCAGATGACTGCCCCTCCCTGAGCCTGGCTCTGCTGGAGGTTTCTTCCTGTTAAAAGGGACTTTTTCCTCTCCACCTTCACCAAGCGCTTGCTCACAGGGGATCGCCTGATTGCTGAGGTCTTTCTGCAATTGTGGGGGTTCCCCCTACAGTTGAAAGTGCTATGAGATGACTGTTGTTGTGAAATGACACTATATAAATAAAGTTGAATTGAATTGAATTGATCTACTTGAGTTAATGTGATTTCTCATGTTCTGATAATGACCTTTATCTGATTATTCTGTCTACATGACAATGTGATTAATCAGAGAAGTACTCCTATCATAATAGGTTGTTATAATGGCCAGTTGTTAGCGGATAAATTCTAAAAACAAGTCAGATGATCGGTTGATAATTTCTCAATAACACTTTTGACACTGAACCAGAAATCAAGTTTTTTTTCTTGTTAACATGCCTGTAACATGTTTTTTATGGCTTTTTTTGTGGGGGGGGGGGGTATTTTGGATACTTTATTAATCCCCAGAGGGAAATTCAGGGCATCCACCTGGATGGATGAGGCAGCCATGGTATGGTGCCAGTCCCTTCACCATTCACACACACATTCACACCTGGGGGCACTTTAGAGTCTCCAAATAACCTAACTTGCATGTTTTTTTGTTTTTTGTTTTTTTTTGGCCTGTGGGAGGAAACCGGAGTACCCGGGGTAAACCCACACAGACACGGGGAGAACATGCAAACTCCACACAGAAGGGTCATCGATGGTCAGGGGAGGAATCAATCCCGTGACCTTCTTACTGTGCTGTAGGGATGGATGATACCAGTATTTTTCCTTTCAATACGATACCATTAATTTATGGGACTTTTTCTTCGATACTGATACTGACACTTTTTGCCCAAAATCATATGATTGCAGCTTCATTCACAACTTTATTGCAAGGGCAATATGAAATATGAATAAAACTCATGAACATAAACACTTGAAAGAAATGCTTATAAAATGATAATAAAATAGAACAATGAGCAAAGTAAATAAAAATAATTTTTTTCAATTATAATAAAAATAATTAAGACTTAAAATGAATGCAAAACTAATTCAGTTTAATTTGGTTTAGATTCTCAACTGGATTCAGGTATTTTTTTACTTCTGAAATGTTTCACCATTCTGTCAGGAGCTGAGCACTGGAGGTTCTGCCATGCTCAGTTTTGTGGCTTTTTTCTCTGTATTTATATATTTGTTGTATTTTGTGCTTCTTGGGTTTTGGTATTCTCGTATTGTTTTCTATTTTTCTGTTTATATTTCAGTTTTGTTACGCCCATGTTTCGTATCAATTTGTAATTATTTATCAGTCTGCATTTGGTGATGTTTGTTCTTTATATTTTTACTGTGGTGCTCTTTCTCGGGGTTGACAGCTGTCAGGTGGCGTTTCCGGTTTTGTGCTCTGTGTGGGCATCGCCCTGTCAACTGTCAAGTCCAGTTGCTCCTCTCTCATCTCTCGCAGCTGATCCTAATCATCAATCATTGTTTCCTTTTTGCCTGCTCATGTGACCCCACACCTGTCATCGCTTGTGCTATTTGTTCCGACCATACTTAAGGACTGCATTTTCATTTCTTGTTGCGGCAGTATTAACGATCCTTTCTCTTCACCACCAGAACCCCATCCCTGTTCTGGTGAGCTTTTCCACTACTCGATCTATAAGTTTACCTTGTACCTGTTTGGGATTTTGTGTTTATGCACTTTTTGGAACTTTGTGTGTTTTTTGTTAATAAATACCACAAACTGCAGTTGGCACGTGGGTCTGTCTCTCTTTGCCCTGAGGGGCAAATCATGACAGAATACTGCCGCCAGTAAAAAGACCCAGCCGCTGCAGTTAGTGGATTTTTTGCCCTTTTTTGTTGTTTCTCTCACCTGTTCTATGGGGCTGCCATATCTGTAACCTATCTGTAACCTCAGACTTATCAACCCTGGGTTTGAGCGAAGCTGTGCGATGGTTTGTGCACGTACTGGAGGATATCGCCACGCAGACTTGTGCCTCCCATTCCCCCGAAACAGCCCAAGAGTCTTTGGAGGGTGCGGCACAGGTACTCAAAGCATGCCCCAGCCTGTGGGACCACCTGGAGCTCAACGACCTACTTCTCTCCGTATTCCTCCCACCATCCATGGCTCACATGCTGGGGGAGATCACTCAGGGGTCAGTGCCTGCACCGATGAAGAGCAAGTGCTTGCGTGCACGGAAGCCTCCAGCCTCTCACCGTTCTTCAGCAGCAGCTCTGCCTCCTCCTCCTGAACACTGGCCCACTCCATCGGCCAAGGAACAGGAGGAGCGCAGGCAGGTCTTGATAGCAGAGACTGAGCTCCTCCTTGAGTTTAAACCATGGCTCCTCCCAGATCTCACCCAGGAACTGAAGGAGGTTCCAATGGGCCCTCTTCCTCCTCTCCAGGAGCCAACGTCTCCGCCTCTCGCTCCCCACCGTCGCCCAGGGAAGTCTTGCTGGAAGAATGCCTCCACCTCCTCCTTAGCAGCCCCTCCTTCACCTAGGCAGAAAACTCCTGCAGCAATCTCTTCTCCTGAATTTTCTTCTCCGGTTGTTCCGCCAGCCAACCTCGCCTCTGCTGCTTTTTCTCCCTCCTCCTCGGCGATTCCTCCAGCTGCTGAAGGACTGGTCGCCTCCTTCTCGGCTCCGCCCACCACCATGTCTGCAGGGGCAGCTCCTCTACGTTCCTTTGAGGGACCCACAACAACTGCAGCCACAGAGAGGGCGGATTTCATGCCAGCTGCAGCAGAAAACATCACGCCCTGGGAACACAGGCAAGTGTTTTTTCATTCTCTATCATTTAAACATGAATTACCTTGTCTGATTCCCGGTGGAGAGGCTCAGACCGTGCGGTCTTCTGAGTTCTCACTGCCTGCTGCAGCTACTCACCTCGTATCTGCTCTCTCCGTGTCTTGTCCTTTACCCCCTGAGTGTCTGCTGGCCCTAGGTTCAGGCCGCCAGATGTTGGAGGAGCCTGTGGCCCTGGAGGACCTGGTTCCAGCCCCACAGCCACACTTTGAATGGAGGGAGAGCGCTGAAACCAAGCTGATGCCTGCGCTGATGCCTGCACTGATGCCTGTGCTGATGCCTGCGCCGATGCCTGTGCTGATGCCTGTGCTGATGCCTGCGCTGACTAAAAAGAGTCCCCGGGCTTCAGCTGAGCAGGAAGCAGTGCCAGCAGGGAGCCGACCTCCTGTTGCCATGCAGGGTGAGCCACCTGCATGGACCACCTCGCTGGAGGCTCCCAGGACTGCACTGACCACCGTGCCTGCTGCAGGATCTGAAGCAGCAGAGTCAAAGCTGGATCCCCAGAGGGCCGGGTCCGAAGAACCATTGCTAGGATCGATGGAGTCTTGGACTGTGGTGGAGCTCGAGCTAAGGCAAGGGCTCTCCTTTGTTTTCATTGCCTCTGTCTTGGAGAGATCTTGTCTGGCTCTTGGTGAGGAGAGCCGGGTGCAGCTTTCAGCTGCACCTGAGCTAATCTCACCAGACTCCACTGCTGCCAGTGACCGTGACCCTGTCTCTCTACCTATCCTGTCTAAGCTCTCTCCCAGGGTCACTGGAGAGGTTCCAGCTTTGCCAGATGTCTCTGTGGGTCCAGACTCGCCACCTGAGATTGCCGTGGGTCCAGCTTCCCCTGCTGAGGTCGTTGCGGGTGCTCCGTCCAAGCCCGGGACCTCCATGGGTGCTGCTCACCCTCTGGCTGAGGTCTTTGAGGGTGCTGCTTCCGTTTTCTGTGGAGGTTGTCGTGGGTGCTCTGTTCCAGTCCAGGTCCACCGAGGGTACAGCATTGGCCCAGTCCGGGTCCACTGTGGGTGCAGCCGTGGCCCAATCCGGGTCCACCGTGGGTGCAGCTTTGGCTCAGTCCAGGTCCACCGCGGGTGCAGCTATGTCCCAGTCTAGGGCCACCGCGGGTGCAGCTATGTCCCAGTCCGGGACCACCGTGGGTGCAACCTCGCTCCAGCCCAGAGCCACCGTGAATGCAACCTCGCTCCAGCCCGGAGCCATCGCGGGTGCTGCTTCGCTCCAGTCTGGAGCCTTGGCAGTGCAACCTTATCCCAATCCGGGACTACCGCAGGTGCAACCTTGCTCCAGTCCGGAGCCACCGCGGGTGCTACTATGTCGAAGTCTGGGACCACTGAGGGTGCTGCTGGCCAGTCCTAGGGCATCGTGGTTCCCCCTCCTTCACCAGACACTGTCGTGGTCTCCTCTTTCTGCCAGACGCTGTCGTGGTCCCCTCTCTTCTGCCAGACACCGTCGTGGTTCCCCCTCCTGGGCCAGACGTCATTGTGGATCCCCCTCATCTGCCCAAGGACGTCGTGGTTCCCCCTCCTCTTCCTGATGCCGCCGTGCCACCGTGGGCTGCACGGTGGCGCAGTGGTTAGCACTGCGGCAGCACAGTTTACCCTTGGCCGGGGGATTGTGGGGATCGTGGGATCGTGGGTTCGATCCCAGCCCCCGACCAACAGTGATCTGTGTGGAGTTTGCATGTTCTCCCCGTGTTGCGTGGGTTTACTCCGGGATTTCTCCGGTTTCCTCCCACATGCCAAAAACATGCAGGTTAGGTTAATTGGAGACTCTAAAGTGGCCCTAGGTAAAGACATGCATGTTAGGTTAATTGGCTGTTCTAAATTGTCCCTAGATATCTGTTTCCTATAGGCCCTTAGAATCGAGGGTTAATATTAATGAAAGCGCTTTGAGTGGTCTTTGTGACTAGAAAAGCGCTATATAAGTGCAGGTTAGTTAGTTAGTTAGTTAGTTTGTTAGCCGTGGTTTCCCCGACTCCTCTATCCTGTCCGCTATCTGTTCTTCCTGCTGGGCAGCTGCCCCTTGGACCACCCTTGCTGTTCAGGTGGCTGAAAAACACTGGTCGACCACCTGACGGACTGAGCCATTGGGTTGGGTGGCCCATATTCTTTGGCAGGCCACCCGACTCGTACCACTTCGCCATCAGCCAGGTCTGGGACTTTGGTCGCCCACCTGAACTTTCTAGCTCTTTGGTCCGGGAAGCCTAAGTCTTTGATTTTGACTGGTGTGGGTCCTGAGCGCCTGAGTGGGACTGTTTCGTTCCCTCCTAACCTGTTCCCCCCACCACCCACCCTGGGTGGGTTATTGTTATGCTCCTGTTGGGGTGGGAGGTTCTTCTTTTTCTTTTTTGATGTGACCCTGGAGTGTCTGAAGTCCACCCCTTGAGAGGGGGGCTCTGTTACGAGCTGAGCACTGGAGGTTCTGCCATGCTCAGTCTCGTGTCTTTTTCTCTGTATTTATATATTTGTTGTATTTTGTGCTTCTTGGGTTTTGGTATTTTCTCGTATTGTTTTCTATTTTTCTGTTTATGTTTCAGTTTTGTTACGCCCATGTTTTGTATCAATTTGTAATTATTTATTAGTCTGCATTTGGTGATGTTTATTCTTTATATTTTTACTGTGGTGCCCTTTCTCGGGGTTGACAGCTGTCAGGTGGCATTTTCGGTTTTGTGCTCTGTGTGGGTGTCGCCCTGTCAGCTGTCAAGTCCAGTCACTCCTCTCTCATCTCTCACAGCTGATCCTAATCATCAGTCATTGTTACCTTTTTGCCCGCTCATGTGACCCCACACCTGTCATCACTTGTGCTATTTGTTCTGACCATACTTAACCCTCTGAGTGTGTACGTTACCAAACTGTGACATAACCCCTAGTGGTCAAGAGTGGTAAATACATTTTGTCAGTAAAATAGTTCAGATTTCCAAGGCTATAACTTGAAAGTTGCAAGAGATTATGGCTTACTGTCAATGAGAAAGATGTAAAATATGATCCAAAGTTTCAGACAGGAATAAATTTACGCATCTAATTTGCGTAATGTTGTGGCACCTCTTTAAATTCCATAACTCAGTCAAAACTGGACTTTGGACGTATTTACATAAAGAATGGTTCAGTCTTTTGACACCGTTTTTTTTTTTTTTTTTACAAAGGTACCTCACCATCTTATCTTCAAAGTATATGAACAAGAAATCAATACATTTAAAAAACCCCGAAATAAGTCACCTACTGTTGACAAAGGGGGGCTGGCTGGATGGCTGGCTGGCGTGGTCACTGTGTTTTCACACATCATGGTCCATATTTTGCGTTCTGTTGGTAATTTAAAGTCTGTACCACATCTACAAAGTCTTACTGTATGATTATCCCACATAAATTTTGCTTGTATCCCACGGCTATTTTCGGGGTACAAAGCCGAAAAAGTGATGTGACGATCGCAGACATATTAGCTTTCTGGGCTAAATGCTAAAACAGGAAAAGGAAATGAGGAGTTCTTCTTCTTTGGTGTATTACGTGTCATCCACTGAGTCCTCCAACAGATGTCTGCCACCTTTTGAAACTGGCAAATCAGTACAATCAGTACAAATCCCCAAGGCAGGCTATCATGTCAGAGTGAGAAGACAGGCACAGTGCCACGCTCTGCCACTAGGGGCACAAAAATTCTCACACTCAAAGAGTTAAGGACTGCATTTTCATTTCTTGTCATGGCAGTATTAACGATCCTTTCTTCTCGCCACAAGAACCCCATCCCTGTTCTGGTGAGCTTTTCCACTACTCGATCTGTACTGTAATTTCACCTTGTACCTGTTTGGGATTTTGTGTTTATGCACTTTTTGGAACTTTGTGTGTTTTTTGTTAATAAATACCACAAACTGCAGTTGTGCCCTTCAGAGGTAAAGTGGGCTATCCCACATTTTTAACCCCTACTCTCTTATTGTTGTGAATATGTGATTTAAATATATTTTCATATTTATTTATTCACACCTTGAAGGTAATTATAGGGGGTAACTTTTTAATGATATAGGCACACTGATTTTTTGAGAATATTTCAACTTTAGAGCTCATTTTCTCAAAATAATGGTTTTGTGGGATAGCCCACTTTACCTCTGAAGGGCACAGTTGGTGTGTGGGTCTGTCTCCCTCTGCCCTGAGGGGCAAATCATGACACATTCATCCAAATTCTATGGTAATACCAAGCAGCATATACAGTGCATCCGGAAAGTATTCTCAGCGCTTCACTTTTTCCACATTTTTTTTATGTTACAGCCTTATTCCAAAATGGATTAAAGTCATTTTTTTCCCTCAAAATTTTACACACAATACCCCATAATGACAACGTGAAAAAAGTTTGAGATTTTTGCAAGATTATTAAAAAACAACAACTAAGAAATCACATGTACATAAGTATTCACAGCCTTTGCCATGAAGCGAAAAATTGAGCTCAGGCGCATCTTGTTTCCACTGGTCATCCTTGAGATGTTTCTACAGCTTAATTGGAGTCCACCTGTGGTAAATTCAGTTGACTAGACATGATTTGGGAAGGCACACACCTGTCTATATAAGGTCCTACAGTTGGCAGTACATGTCAGAGCACAAACCAAGCATGAAGTCAAAGGAATTGTCTGTAGACCTCCGAGACAGGATTGTCTCAAGGCACACTAGACAACGGTATAGAAAAATTTCTGCGACTTTGAAGGTCCCAATGAGCACGATGGCCTCCATCATCTGTAAATGGAAGAAATCTGGAACCACCAGGACTCTTCTAAAACTGGCTGGCCGTCTAAACTGAGTGATCAGGGGGAAGGACCTTAGTCATGGGGGTGACCAAGAACCCAATAGTCACTCTGTCAGAGCTCCAGTGTTCCTCTGTGGAGAGAGGAGAACCCTCCAGAAGGACAACCATCTCTGCAGCAATTCACCAATCAGGCCTGTATGGTAGAGTGGCCAGATGGAAGCCACTCCTTTGTAAAAGGCACATGGCAGCCCACCTGGAGTTTGCCAAAAGGCACCTGAAGGACTCTCAGACCATGAGAAACAAAATTCTCTGGTCTTATGAGACAAAGATTGAACTCTTTGGCGTGAATGCCAGGTGTCACGTTTGGAGGAAACAAGGCACCACTCATCACCATGACAATACCATCTCTACAGTGAAGCATGGTGGTGGCAGCATCATGTGTGGACATTTTTCAGCGGCAGGAACTTTGAGACTAGTAAGGATAGAGGGAAAGATGAATGCATCAATGTACAGAGACATCCTGGATAAAAACCTGCTCCAGAGTGCTCTTGACCTCAGACTGCGGTGATGGTTCATCTTTCAGCAGGACAACAACCCTAAGCACACAGCCAAGATATCAAAGGAGTGGCTTCAGGACAGCTCTGTGAATGTCCTTGAGTGGCCCACCTAGAGCCCAGACTTGAATCCAATTGAACATCACTGGAGAGATCTGAAAATGGCTGTGCACCAATGCTTCCCATCCAACCTGATGGAGCTTGAGAGGTGTTGCAAAGAGGAATAAGCCAAATTGTCCAAAGATAGGCGTGCCAAGCTTGTGGCATCACATTCAAAAAAACTTGAGGCTATAATTGCTGCCAAAGGGGCATCAACAATGTACTGAGCAAAAGCTGTGAATACTTATGTACATGTGATTTCTTAGATTTTTATTTTTAATAAATTTTCAAAAATCTAAAAAAACCAAACTTTTCCCACATTGTCATTATGAGGCTGGATTTTGTAGAATTTTGAGGGGAAAAAACAAATTTAATCCCTTTTGGAATAAGGCTGTAACATAACAAAATGTGGAAAAAGTGAAGTGCTGTGAATACTTTCCAGATGCACTGTATGTGTATTTTTTCACAATGCAACTTTTTTAAAAAAATTTTATTATTTATTTATTTTATTTTTACATTATTATTTTACAAACTTAAATAGAGCTTATTTTGTTTATTTTTCAAATTTTATGCTGCTTGGTATCACCACAGAATTTGGATGAATGGTGTTAACATTTCAGAAATAATACTTCTGCCACCCCCCGACACTGCTGAACTCACTCTGTATGGGAAGTGAGTGCTTGGCTGCGCAGTGCGCAGTGAGTCTTCAGCTCTGACATCTGATAGGCTGCCATAATCATGTGACACGGCAGACCGTCTAAAAAATGCTTGTGCTGGTTTTTCACTGGTTTTCATACATATATTTAATGCCTAAAACTCTCAGAAGTGAAAACAAATTGTATGTTTTGTATTAACATAGGTATCATGATATTTTAAAAAGTATCGACTCCAAAGTATCGACAACCTGGTATCAAAGTATTGTAACGTTGGGGCCATTTTAAGGAGGCCAGGGATTTCCCAGCATGCTTTGCCAGTTTGAAACATTACTGTGTGTGTTAAATGTGTTATTTCTGAGTTATACTGCTGTGTCATTATAACTGCATTATAATGACCCAGCAGTGTTTAGCAGGATTAGGGCAAGATGTATCATGTGTGTGTAACCATGATTCAAACAGGGGTCTGGGGGAATGACCTCCCCTCCTGTCTGTGCTGAGAAGTAGGTTGGGGGTCGGGGTGTGAAAAATAAATCAGGTTGATCACAGCCATCTGCTCCATTGTCTTTTTGTGTGAACCCTGCAAACGTCACACTGGTGTCAGAAGTGGGATATGGAGCAAGATGAGGATCCAGGCGGAGGTACAGCGGCCGGAGCGATTCATCGCTCAGCCGGGAACAGAGTGTAGAGCTGAGATGCCGGGCCCTGGAGAGCTTCGCCGCGATGGACGGAGCAGAGCAAACCAGCCCCTTTCCCGCCCTTTTCAGGGCAGGACGGGCTGGCGATTCCAGAGCGATTAGGAGCGGCAATCGACCGGGAGATGACAGTCTCATCCATCCAGCAGCGGGCCAAGAGTCCCCGCTACAACGGCGAGAACCTGTTGGATGACCGCCTGGCCCAGGTCGAGTTGGCTGCCGCGCTGATCATCGGAGGAAACCACAGTGCTGAGAGCGAGTGGAGGAGGAGCTACAGCAGATCACAGCAGCACGTGCACGAAGGAAACAGCCGTGGCGACGCGAGGAAGGATGGCTTCCGCTGCACAGAGCCAGGGTACATGGCATGGTACTGCCCCGCACACAGCGCACGACAAACTGGCCCCTCGCCGACGTTAAATTAGAGTGAGGTGGCATGGACGGGGAAAAAGCCGCCTCCTGCAGATGCTTCCCCCAGCAGGTGACGTCACAGAGGCCTTTGGAGCGCAGCAGCAGTGGAGCGAGCAGGACAGATCCGGTCTTTTCTCGGGATCGGCAGGGGCTGGATGCCTGGACGCGGGCCAGCGGCCGACTGGGAGGTCCTGGCAGCGGTGGGAGTCATGGGACTCCCACTGCCAGAGGAGGAACTGTGCGTGTCCTACCGCCACCCGATGCTTTTCCTTTCGGTGACGTCACGGAGGCCCTCGGTGCAGGAGCGACGCAGCGGAGTGAGCAGGACGAAGATGCGGCCATTTTCCAGGCGCGGCAAGGGCTGGACGCATGGACGCGGGCCAGTGGCCGCCTGGGAGAACTGGCAGCGGTGGGAGTCGGCTGGAGCGGGCCTGGGACTCCCGCTGCCAGGGAAGGGACTGTGCGTGGTCCTACAGAGGCTGTCAGATGTGTCCATCCGCCCGCTGGTGGCCAAACCGGAACCCTACCCCAACCAGATACTCCGACCGAGACTCAGATGGCCGTGCATGCCGCCCTGGCACCGGGCTGACTCGCATTGGATTTCTGAAAGTGGACTTTGAATTTTCTGGGGACAGAAACCAGTCCGGGGGGGGGGCAGTGTAACGTTGGGGCCATTTTAAGGAGGCCAGGGATTTCCCAGCATGCTTTGCCAGTTTGAAACATTACTGTGTGTGTTAAATGTGTTATTTCTGAGTTATACTGCTGTGTCATTATAACTGCATTATAATGACCCAGCAGTGTTTAGCAGGATTAGGGCAAGATGTATCATGTGTGTGTAACCATGATTCAAACAGGGGTCTGGGGGAATGACCTCCCCTCCTGTCTGTGCTGAGAAGTAGGTTGGGGGTCGGGGTGTGAAAAATAAATCAGGTTGATCACAGCCATCTGCTCCATTGTCTTTTTGTGTGAACCCTGCAAACGTCACAGTATTAATACTTGAGTATCCACACACCCATCCCTACTGTGCTGCCACAGTGCTAACCACTGCACACCAAGCTGCACGAGGTGACTTATAAAACATCAAGAGCAAAATCACTCAACTGTCTCATATCTCTGTTTGTTTGCTGTAAAGTTTAACTAAGCCCCACCCCCCTGCAAAAAGGCAGTTGAGACGAAACATTTTTGGTGACATAACTATTCGTGGTGCTGGCACGTGGGTAGTATTGAGCCGGTCAGGACTCTCTGGCCTAATTGATGTTATCCTCAAGGCTAGGTAGCATTTTTTAACAAACTACTTTGAAAACTTGACCCAAATTAAGATGGGTTTTACCATTAAACTGCTTTTAAGGACCAATGCCGTTTAAGTCATTATCCTGGGCCACCATGCATGCAACTGGGCATGTCCTTCAACCGGTAAGTCTTTTTATCACAGGATTTATGCTGTTCATGTCAGGTCAGGCATTGGTTTGCTTGTTACCGGATAACCATGAAAACCAGTACTACCTGTCTCATGGGTTGGGCCGTCAGCGACTCAACCGGCAACCCCGCTCTTCCGAGGGCGTGGAGGGTGAAACTGGGCATCCTGGCAGAACTAAAAACAATATCTGTCACAGGTCTGTGGTGGACCACTCCCAGTTACACGGGGTGAGACTGGAAATCCTGGCAGATAAGAACATCTGTCGCAAGGTCTGTGGTGGACTTTTGCCAGTCAGTGCATTGTGACATGCACTACACAAAGAGCAGAGATAAACAAACCTATCTTCTGGTCAGTCACTGCAACAGATACTGGAGTCAGTTTGACTTGGCCCGTCCTTGCCACTGACAATACCTCTATCTGCCAAGAATGTGCCGCTAGTCCAGCAAAAGCTAGCGGTACTCAAATACTTTGCAAGCAGTTTCATGAAATGATCAGTCAGAAAGCAACTCATACTGACTCGGACGTTGCCCGGGTTAACAAGGTCAGGAGTTCCTGGCAGGGGAGGGCGAAGGACAGAGCTGCGTGGAGGAATCTGATCAGACCTAAATGAAACAGTCATTGTCGCCCCCAACAGACTGCTATGATGATGATGATGATGATGCTGTTTAATGTAACGCTAGCCACTGTTAGCCTTGTGGTATGTGGTAGGGCCTAGTAATCACCGATCCTGGCATTTTTTGGGAGGGATGGGGTTGAAAAGATTTTGACATGAAACTGTAAAACAATGAAAGTTTTTTTGTAGAAAAAATTGCATAAGATACCATTTTAGACAACATAGATTTGTCTTTACAGGGAAGTTATATCCACCGGAGTGGGTCTTGAAGCAAATTCAATCTATTCATTGCCCTCACCTTTTACTATCCTGCATGCAACTAAGGTCAGCCCAAATATGACTGTCAGAGAGCATGGGCTTCGAGCAAATATTGTAGAAATGGAAAATGAAGAGATTATTTATTTATATTACTTATAGAAATTATAGTTAAGTTGATTCATGACCTCTTAAGGCCATCTCATCTGTTGCAAGTCATTTCTTCTCACAAGTAAAATCACCCTGCATAATATGTATTGGTTCACTGTGATTGGTTATTTATAATACCACTAAACAGGGGCAATTTCACAGAAAGGAAATATAAGATCTGTCATAAAAAATACTTAAAATAATGTGTATTTTTTTAGAATTTGTGTCTCATATGGGGTGCCTTCTATTAGCATGAACAATAAATTACCAACATAACTGAAAAAGAAAACTAACACTGAAGCCCTAAAACTGGCCTTCAGCAAATCGGAGAGCTGCCACCGTGTGCACAGGTTTGTATGCCCATATGTTCCATTTGTGTGTGCTGTTGTTCCATGGGCTTGGGCAGCCAGGAAGGGCTGGTGAGGTTTTAACTTTGCTAAGCTTTTCCCTGCCAGGTCCCTGGGAGATCCCACTGTTCGTTTATATTGAACTTTGTAGGCTGATGGCTCTGCCAGGCTCCCCTGCCTACTGCTGTAATATAGGAGCTGCTGGGGACCTGCACAGCCAGCAAGACCTAGGGAGAGAGACACAGATCACACCGGCCCTGTGGTTATTACATTTATCTGGGTGGAGAGAGAGAGAGAGAGAGAGAGAGAGAGAGAGAGAGAGAGAGAGAGAGAGAGAGAGAGAGAGAGAGAGAGAGAGAGAGAGAGAGAGAGAGAGAGAGAGAGGAAAGTGTTTTCCCATAGTTTTAACAGTCTAGGTGTGATGTCTGGCCATTTATAAGTGTTTGCTTGTGTGAATTTTGTGTTTGTACAATATGAATAATTGCAATTAAAAAAAAATCCCAGCAGTTTTTGTGAGTCTTGTTTTTGTGTGTGTGTGTGTGTGTGTAAGAACATGAAACTGGCAGCGCTCCACTGTGTCCTCTCCAGCTCACACAGCCTCTGTCATAAACAGCCACAGCCTCTGGCAGGTGTTGCGCTGCAGTGCACAAATATGCGCTTCCCCAATGTGACACACACTGGCACACACACACACACACAACTGCACACCCACGTATCGATGAGCACACGTGCAAGCACACACACCACTGGGAATCCCCACAGGTGAGCCTTAGAGGGCAGAGTCAACACCTTATTATTAAAATGCGCAGACACCCACATGTGCACACACACATGCACGGTGGCAGCTGTTTAGGGTGTCACACAGACTCCAGAGCTTTCATAGGTTACCAGCGTCAACCCAGATATGAATTTGTTTTCAGAAACTTGCAGTATGCAGCTCTTGAAAACACTTCTGATGAATGTTTAGTTGGGTTAGAAAGAGCAACACATCATTCACTGATGATAAAGTTCATGGTTACGGTAGATTGCTGGCTCCACTAGTCTGCATGCTTAAGTCTTTTTAGGGCAAGAAATTATAACAACTGCATCCAATAATGTGAAATAAAGCCTACCGTTTCGTTGTTGATGCAAATATTCAGTAGTTAGAGTATGACACCATTAATCGTGACTTAAAAATTTTTAGTTTGAAAAACAGCAAAATGAATTACACAGAATTATGTATGTTTTTTGAGAGCTATTTTCTTTTTGACTCTTAAAGAACTGGCAACATTTGCTGTTCACAATTTTATCCTGATGATAAAGATTTTATTCATGACAGATCTCATCAGAATCAGAATCAACTTTAGAATCAGAATCAGAATCAGAATCAACTTTATCAACTCTCATGCCATTATTCATACCTGCAAACTCAGAAGGGGTGAAAAAGGTAACAAACTAAACCCCTGTAGGGGGGTCTGGGGGTCCGTCCCCCCCAAAAAAGTTAGCGATTTTAACATGTAAATTATGCATTCTGGTGTACTCTGAGAAGAAAATAAAGGGAAAAGACAACACTTGCTTCAGATAACAAAGCACATTTATTAACAGCATTTAACATACTTAACCCTTAAAACTATTTTTTCAACCTTTCAGTGCGACACATTAATGTAGCAGTAAAATTAATCTAAAAATATCCTATAAAATAATGAAATAACATTTTACACAATGACCACTTTTACTTTGTTTTTTTTGTATGAAGTAAAAGTTAACTTTTTTATATTTCATACTTAAGTCATTTGGTTGAGAATAGTTACATACTTATGTAACTCAAGTTTTGAATGCGGAACACGGGTCATATTTTGGGTGTTATTAGACTGCTTTTACTGGATCTGAATACTTGTGTCAAGAGTCACATCTGGTCACACTTAACCCTGGCGGTCCCATTCTGCTCATCTAGTTAAACAGCTAAGCCTACAAGCTTATATTTCATGAATAAAAACATTTTTCTCAATAAATTTGGATTCAAAAGAAAGGTAAGAGATTGATGCAGAAATGTCAGAGTCATTATCAAATGTACTGTTTCAAAGTAAACTCAGCTAGAAGACAGCAAGAAACTATATACTGTAACTATATAACTATAATTTTCAGCTCTGCCTAAAAAAATGTAATATGACTAGTTTTACATGATTAGTGCGGTGTTTAATGCTTTGTTTTTTGCAGAACTACCTGTTCTACCCAGGGGACCCTTGGACAGGTTGTAATCAGATAACAATATGGATGCAGTGGAAATAGCCTTCCCAAAATTATTCACTTTGAACTGAGTGATATTGTAGGCTAACGTTAACACACATTTCACGGATGTTAATTGACCCCTTAACAAGCAGACAAGCTTCCCATTGTAAAGTTAAACGTGTTGGAAATGTGCAGTTAAGGTGTGTTCAGACCAAACGCGAACGGGCAAATTTTTTACGCGGCGTAATTACATTTTAACTCAATGTAAAGACACGAATAGACATGAATTCACAGTCTGAGTGAGTTGCAGATAGGCAAAGTTGCCTTTATAACTTCTGCATCTGCGTTCAGACCTGCTGTGGAAATTCCCAAAACACCATCACCGTCTACATTATCCGACGGGGTCTGGCCTGAAAAAATTGTCCCTGCCTCCAAAATTTCACCTGGATGATGGGTTGCTTACACTGCTAGCTTGATAGCCTTGTTAGCACATCTGTGGCAGGAGTCCATGGGTAAAAAAACTCCAACACTCCAATTCAGCTGCAGAGCTCCCGGTCCTTGTCTCCAGGTGAGTGTCAGTCTCATTTTCAAACTACTCTCCAATGTTGATACTTTTATTCCGGTGATGGCAGAATCTCAAGGCTAGTGCTAGCCCTTGGATGTGAACGCGTGACTGCACGAGATTCGCATGTGTTCACCTCTTTCCATTGACTTTGTATGTATCCGTGCTGCCTGTTCGCATTTGGTCTGAAGGCACCATTAGAGAAAAGGATCATGACACACTTTATCAGTGTTAAGTTACACAGTATATTATATTGTTGGTGGCGCGAAGCTGGACACCCTGGTGACGGTGGCAGAGATGAGGACTCTGGATAAACTGTTGGATATAATGGACAACGTCAGCCACCCTCTGCACACCGTCATCAGTGACCAGAGGAGCTTGTTCAGTGAAAGACTGCGCCTTCCCAAGTGTCGGACCAACAGGCTCAAGAACTCTTTTGTCCACCATGCCATCACACTCTATAACTCCTCACTTGGGGGGGGGGGGGGGGACATAGAGTACAGAGGACAGTAGGGCATTCATAGTTCAATAACCTTAACTTAACCATACTTGTACAAGCCAAATTTAGTCTTGTATTTATATTGTGTATATTATGTTAAGTGTTTATTTTTTTCTTTTTTGCTTTCCTGATCTGTATGCTCCTTTTATGTGCTGCTGGAAATTTTAAATTTCCCAGAGGGAGTCATCCCAAAGGGATTAATAAAGTTAAGTCTAAGTCCAAGTCTATAACGACACTTACTTCCAAATTCCCGCTGATATCCATCCATCGAAGTAACAGCGGCAAAAGTTTTAACGGAAGACGAAGCAGTTATCTTGATTTTGATTGGCCAAATGACGATGCGCGATGCTGTCATGATCAGGTGAGCGTTCACTCCTCTCTTTGCTGCCAGCGCTGAAAAGGACCAGTTTGTGAATGCTCCAGCGCTGGCTCACTGGGTGCCTAAAAAAACAAGCAAGTAAGTTATAGCTCTTTTTTGGAAACCTTTGTTATTCCCTGTTCTCCTTCTCTTCTCCAGGTTTCTGCCATCTTTGCGGTGCATCTCTGGGGCTCGCTGTGCGCTCACCTGCTCCATCATTTCCGTCATCGCTGCAGGCTGCGTCACTCCACCCGGTCAGACACCTCACCCAGTTCCATGCCTTCGCTACTACCTGCCAGTTCCATCTCGCTGGTTTACCTGTTCCTGCTGGGTTCCTCCCTCAGGTTCTCTGCTCACCTCCCATAAGTTACTTTCTTGGTGATAGAAAAATTCCACATTATCCACATTATTATTGTTATCAATAATGTATTATTATTCTTGAGAAGTATCATGCCTTTCATATGCCATGTTTAATGTTTACATGTGCATTCCATGTAGGATAAGTTCATATATTCTTGGCATGTTTCTGTGAGCAATTATTGGCCTTCAGAGAATTCAGACTGAGGATCAGTACCTGTGTAAAGAATGATCTAAGCTACATTGATAATCACTTTGACATGCCCTGTTTTCTTTTGGGTCACAGGATGCACAGGAACTCCTAGCTTGTGATTAGTTTTATGGACACGCTGTCTCCGGAATGTCTGTGATGTTTTTTCATTTGCTCATCACCCTGGATAAGCTCTGCTTATCAGGACTGTCTCTTGCTGTCTCTCTCCCTTCCTCCTCTCACCCCTATCCTCCCCCTCCTTTCTGTTGCCTATATATATCAAACTTAAAGAATGTACCTCGAGAGATTCTATGTGTGTGCTGAAGGCCATGCTTTGTAATCTTTCCCCCAAATGGCCATGGGGTGACTCTTTTATTTTTATAATAAATGTACCTAAATCCAATATCAAGCCTGATTTTTGACTTTGAATAATTTAAGCTCAGAATTATTCCAACATTTTGGCACTCCAAACAGCGGATCCACATACTTCCGTCTTTCTGCCCGATTTTAGCAAGTGCACAGCTGATAAAAGATCTTCCCAGGCTGGGTACAAGGCTCAGTGTTACTGCAGTGAAGGCATTTCGAACTGGGGCGCTGGAACTGACTGGGTGACGGATCTGAGAATCCTACAGGCGGCTTGGATGTAAGTACATTTGTTGTTGAGTTTAGAAATGTTATATGGTTTGCCCGGACCACTTTCACACTGCAAAGTCTGTTTTAAGTTCCTCATTGCGACCTAATCGCTGGTTCCCCCGCCACGGTGAGCTTTATTGGAAGATACCGGGGAGAAAATCTAGGATTTCCCCTGCCACGGTGAGCTTTATTGCAAGATACCGGGGGAGAAACCCCAGGATTCGTTGCTCTCAGAACTTTATGTCAGTTAGGTGAAGGTTTCGGAAGTTGCGCGCAAGTAGGGAAAGATTCGTGCCCCTTGGCCACGACTGCTTTACTGCCTAATACCTAGGCTCTCGGCATATCGTGTGTGTGTGTGGGGGGGGTTACGTGACCCTAAAAAGTAGATTCTCAGGGAAAGATTCATGCCATTGGCCATGACTGCTTTATTGCCTAAATATCTAGGCTCTCAGTATATCGTGGGAGGTTACGTGACCCTGGAGAATAGATTTTTCATGGACAGATTCATGCCTTTACCATGTCTGCTTATTGCCCAATACCGGGCCTCTAGGTACACTGCGGGAGGTTACATGACCGCTGAAAATACTGGTGGATTTTTATTTTTAAAGTTTTGTTGTAGCACTGGATAAAAGTTACCGCAGTTGGTTTGTTTTTGTCTCTGTGTCTCGTGAAATCTGCCCTGGTGTGAAAGAGTGACGGAGTTCTCCGTGGAGGCAGAGAGAGCAGGTTGCACGGGTTGTAAAATTGTTGTTTGTGATTTTTTCTGGTATTTGTGGAGCATAAAAGGGTTGGTTAATTTATAGTTATCCTCTTGAGGAACGTTTAAAATTATGGATGTTTGAAAATAGTAATTTTGAGCAAAAGGAGTTGACTAGTGTTGTGTTTTCACGACAGTGTAGAAAAAACAGAAGGGCCTTCACAGTGCAGTGAGTGTGTGTAGTTGCCAGATGTGCGTGTTTTCCGCTAAAGTTGCCAGTTTCAGAGATTAATTGAAGTAATTTTCACGCTGCTTTGTGTGGTGGCAATAAATTTGAAGTTTTCATTGTGTGCGTATGTTTTGTCTAGCTCCGACCTTGTGTAGATAATAGTGAAAGGAGCATTTCTGTCTGGGCCCTGTGTGTCTGTTTGTGTGTGTGAGTGTGGTTGCTTGAGAAAAAAAATGAAAAATAAAAAAAACACGCTGTGTAGGTGCTGACCTGTGTGACAAGGGAGTGAAAGAGAAATAATCTATATATGGGTATTTCTGCAAAGCTTTGGGGTTTTTACAGTTTCCTTTTTAAATCTAATTTTGTGGGTTTTGACTCTAATGTTGCGTACATGGTAAACTATTTACATATTTTTAAAGCTGGTATTTTCAGTTTTTCTTTGGAAAATGAAAAACATTGAGCTATTTTTATTCAGTTTTTGACGTATCACTGATTTTTATTGACTCAGTTGCCTTATTTCTCTGACTGAAGCATAACTGTGAACTTTACAGGGAAAAAGGACGCAGGACTAACAATCTCAAAGGGGGTTTTCCTTCCCTGTGTTTCCCGCTCTCACCAAACAACCAGCCTCTGGGACCCAGCAAAACAACATCGCCTTGCCACTGTCCGTGCCCCTCTCATCGACACCAAAGACGGCTAAACCACTAAGTCAAGTAGAATTGCATGCATCTTAACCCTCAAGCGACCGAGTGGGGTCATTTACGACCCCAGCCATATAATTTAATGTGCCGTCTCTTTATTTTTATCCAAATTTTCTTTCCTAGCATGAATTTGTCAGTCTACTAATCCTACACACTTTCATAGTTTTTTGCAGGGATCAACCAATTGGTGTGGCGTAGACATCGCAAACTCTTGTGGGGTCATTTATGACCCCGAAGAGAAGCACTGGTTTTTAAACATTGGTTTTATAAATTTTATTCAAATGTTCCACTTCTAATAGTTAGTTAGTTAATCCCTTCACACCTGAAGGTGTATATGGGCGGCGCCTATCTCCGTTTCTCTGACCCTAGGCCACACAGCTACTGTAAGTAGTGAAAGCTACAGCGGGGGGTCAGTCCTCTGGTAGCTCTGTGTGTAACTTTACTTTCCCCATTCCATTATGCGGAGCACCACGCTAGAAGGCAGAAAGCACCATTTTTATATGGTCTTTGGTATGATCCGGCCGGGATTTGAACCCCTGCCTCCCAGGTGTGGGGCGGATGCTCTACCAACTGAGCCACCACTCCGGTTTCCGCTTCTAATCAGTACTTTATATTGTATTGCAGTGAACCATGGCTAACAGACCTAGGATAGCAAGATTTACATTTGTTTGTTTGTCTGGATTTGTCTGTCTGTTTGTTTGTCTGTTTGTTAGCAAGATAACTCAAAAAGTTATAAACGGATTTTCATGAAATTTTCACAGATTGTCAGAAATGGGGTATCCTACAGATGATTAGATTTTGGTGGTGATCCGGATCACCGTCCACAAGAAAACCGCCATTACGCAAAATGCCATAATAGGTATCATGATCATCATCGTAACTACAATAATAGGTATCATCATCATCGTGATGATGATATGATGACTATGATGACTATGATGATGATGATGATGATGCCTATTATTGTTACTACGATGATGATGATACCTGTTATTGTTGTAACTATGATGATGATGATGATGATGATACCTATTATTGTAACTATGATGATAATAACTATGATGATGATGATGATGTTCCAAGAGTGAACTGACAAGGACTGTCTAAATAAATGTAATGTTGTTCTTACAGTCTGCGTTTTGGTTATTTCTTGCAATAAAAGTATTATTAGCAAACACATTTTACATTAGATCATTATAAAATACCTGTCTTAAATACAGGGAGTAGTTTTGGTATGATAAACCTCCAACCAGCCATTTATAATAAGGATCCCTGTACAGAGCACAATGGGGTCATAAATGACCCCACTTGGTCATTTCAGTCCGTAAAATAGCTTGGTTGCTTGAGGGTTAATCAATGCTACCAGCATGACAATGATGAAATTAACTGAACATTACAATATCATGCTGTCACTTAATAATGCCTAATCACTGAAGGCTTTATGTACATCTTATATTACATGGCTCAAAGCATAGAAGAGGTTGATAATTACTGTGTTTGTGCATATGATTTGCCAGAGTCTACTGACTATCAAACACAGGTCTTGGTAATTCTATGTCATATTGTTGCTTTGTTTCAATAATGCTAAACTCACTTTTTTAAAAAAATGACTGCTTATTTACATTTTGATCCTTTCACTGTCCATGTAGAAAAAAAGGTGGGGGGGGGGGAGAAGGCTCAAGGTCTGATGGGTTGCAGGATTTGGAAAAAACAAAACAAAACACAGACTGCAGTATCAATCATTCTGACCTTAGAAGCATATCCATGCTCAGAATGTTGTTTTTTTCTTTCCTGTGCAATAAATTTCTGAACACACAGTGCTGCTCTATGACCTCTACCACTCAGGAAAGAGATTAGGCCTGCACTTTACAGTTACTAATTCTAAATGCTGCATTGGTTTAAGGCTTCTAATATATGACACTGTTTTGTTTAAACATAATTCTTAACTAGTGATGACCCATGTCAATTGGTAAAACATTTACTGATTCACTGAATATTTAGCAAATACTTGTTGTGAACAGCAAAATCACATTATTACCTCCGCCAAGGAGGTTATGTTTTCAGCGGTTTTGGTTTGTCTGTCTGTCTGTTTGTTTGTTAGCAAGATAACTCAAAAAGTTATAGACGGATATTCATGAAATTTTCACAGATTGTCAGAAATGGGGTATCCTACAGATGATTAGATTTTGGTGGTGATCCGGATCACCATCCACAAGAAAACCGCCATTACACAAAATGCCATTTTCGTGAATAACTACTGAACCACTAATCCTATCATTGTCAATCCAATTGCTTGTCATATGTTTTCATGGTCAAGGAATCTGAAAACGTACACACAAACACTGTATGGGGGGAACTGTGGCGCTTGGCAGAAGTCTGCGCTCTCCGAGTGCTTTTCTAGTTCAAATTGTGGAAGCTTTAGGTGAAATTTAAAGTTTTTTTTTTCTGTTATTCTCCATTCCTGTTCATGTTTTCGGTTTTCAACAGGAAAGGGAAAGCATTCACAAAATCTTTTGCCAAATCAATAAGGCGAAAAGATAGGGATCATAACATCACCATTACCTTTCAGTTTAATAAATCCATGGTGACATATGCACTATGTAACAAAACAATAAAAACAATAATTCACTTGTGTTTCTTAACATTACACGTTATAATAAACAGTGGGATAAACAACTGGGAGATACATTTAAGGGACACAAACTAATGATGATAACTGGAACATTAGCAAAATCAATTTACGGAGTGATAAAATTTGCACTCCTGTTGATATAAATACTGACGTGCGGACGGGGGTAGCCTTGAGCCCCCCCCCCCCAATTTTTTTTTTTTTTAATTTAAAGGATGACACCGAGATTTGATCTTTGTGGGAGATGTGAGGAGGCCGGACAGTGTATGACAGGCATGGTCATGGCTCATTGGCTGGGGGGCAACAGCGGCGCGACAGGGGAAAGGACCTCATTTGACAAGCATTGCAAAAGCTAAGTAGAACAAATGACATTGCAAAGGACATAACGCATTATCAATTTAAATGACTTTGACTTTAAAAATGTAGTGACTTCACACTGCAGGATACATCTGACACATTGCAATCTCACACCGTGCAATGATGCCACTCACCACATAATGCTGTGACAGTATCACATTTCAGAAATGTGACAGTAATAAGGAATACTTGTGTTGTACGACAATGACATGCTACAGACCTGGCCTGTGCTTGACATAATTAAAGACCCAGGGAACAAAGCACAGACTCGAGTGAATACAATTTATCCTTTTTATTGCTAACAATGTGTGTGTGAGTGCGTGTATGTACTGGGTGTATGTTGTGTGTGTGAAGAGGAAATGCAGTGCAGGAATCGTGCCTGGGGGAGAGCAGAATGCCATTCAGCCTGGCAACCCTATAATGACAGAGCAGAAGTGTTACTTCTGTCCACGGAGCAAAGAGCGTGATAGTAATGGTTGCTTACTTTGCAGATGGTTGTGGAGATGCTCAGGTTGGCCTTGAGGGCTGCAGCCAGGGGGACAGCGTCTGACTCCGTGCAGGGACGTGGGCAAGTAGCCCTGTAGTGACGATGAAGGCTAGACCGCTGCCGGGAGGAGAGGGTTCCGCCTGACAAAGGTGAGTCAATAATTAGGCTTACGTGAAGCGATGAGGAAGCCAGGAACTTGGCAGTTGACGCGAGGCGTGTCAATGGAGAATGACAGAAGGCTCGGTGCCGAGTCTCAGGCAGGCCCGGTTATAAAGCCCGCTGGAGATTGGCAGCAGGTGTGCGTGCAGCTGTAGTTGACGACGGCCCTGAGGGAGCCATAACAGTACTCCCCCCCCCCCAAGAGGTGCCTCCTGGCACCTGACCCAGCCTACCCGGGTGCGTCCAGTGGAAGTCCCTGATGAGCTGCTTATCAAGCACGAATGACGGACGTACCCAGGACCTCCACTTGGGGCCATACCCCTCCCAGTCCACCAGGTACTGCAGGCCGCGACCCCAATGGCGGACGTCCAGGATGGCGTTGACTCTCCACGCCGGGTCGCCGTCAATCAATACTGGTGGAGGTGGAGTCTTGGGAGGGGGACAGAGAGGGGTGGAGCAGACGGGCTTCACCTGGGGGACATGAAATGTCGGACCGATGCGGAGAGGGGGGGAGAGCTAGGTGTACAGCCACAGGGTTAACAATACTTGTGATAGGGAAGGGGTCAATGAAACGCTGGGCCAACTTCCGTTTTTCAGCCTTCAAATTAATATTCCGTGTAGACAGCCATACCTGTTGACCAACCTGGTACTGGGGAGCTGGTCTCCTGCGGCGGTTAGCCGTCCTGGTGTTGCGTTCGGCAGTGCGAAGGAGAGCTCTGCTGGTGGCAGTCCAGAGCCGGCGGCAGCGCCTCACGTGGGCGTGGAAAGAAGGCACTGCCACTTCCTTCTCCTCTTTGAGAAAAAGTGGGGGGTCATACCCCAAAGAGGCCCTGAAGGGGGACATGCTGATCGCCGAGGAAACCGTCGAGTTATGGGCATACTCGATCCAGGGGAGGTGGATGCGCCAAGACGATGGACTGGAGGCGATGACACAACGCAGAGCGGCCTCCAGCTCCTGATTGGCCTGCTCGCACTGTCCGATGCTCTGCAGATGGTACCCGGACGACAGGCTCACCGTTGACCCCAGTGCATTGCAGAATGCCCTTCAAACCTGGGACACGAATTGGGGCCCACGATCAGAAACAACGTTGGTGGGGATCCCGTGGAGGCGTATAACGTGTTGTACCAGCAGATCAGCTGTCTCCCGTGCCGTAGGAAGCCCCCGGAGAGGAACAAAGTGGGCGGCCTTAGAGAACCGGTCCACAATGGTGAGGACTGTGGTGAAGTGGTTGGAGGGTGGAAGACCAGTCACAAAGTCCAATGCTATATGGGACCAGGGACGACTGGGAACCGGCAGCGGGTGAAGGAGACTGGCCGGCGGAGAGGAAGATGTCTTCCCGGTGGCGCACTGAGCGCAGGCACGGATGTAGGCGGTGACATCCTTCCGAAGCCCCGGCCACCAGAACAACCTCTGAAGGAGCTCCACTGTGCGGGACACCCCTGAATGGCACGAAAACTTAGAGGAGTGGGCCCAATGAATCACCTCGCCCCGAGCTGAAATGGGGACAAACAGCTGCTCCGCGGGTCCACCTCCAGGATCGGGCTCAGCCTTCTGCGCCTTCAAGACCTTCTCCCTGATACTCCACGAGAGGGCGCCGACGACACAAGATGCTGTAAGGATGGTGTGTTCATGGCCCTCCGCCACATCCACAGCAAACTGCCTGGGGAGGGCATCTGGTTTGGTGTTCTTAACCCCAGGGCGATAGGTAATCGTGAAGTTAAAACGCCCAAAAAATAGTGACCAACGGGCCTGCCGGGAGTTCAGCCGCTTGGCGGTCCTTAGGTATTCTAAGTTTTTATGATCGGTCCATACCACGAAAAGTTGGGCAGCCCCCTCCAACCAGTGACGCCATTCCTCCAGGGCGAGCTTCACCGCCAGGAGCTCCCTATCACTGATGTCGTAGTTCCTCTCAGCCGGGGACAGATGGTGTGAGAAGAAAGCGCAGGGGCAGACCACCCTGTCCACAGGAGAGCGCTGGGAGAGAACTGCCCCCACCTCGGAATCAGAAGCGTCCACCTCAACCAGGCACTGGAGGGAAGGATCCACCTGCGTGAGGACAAGGGAGGATGAGAACTTCCCCTTGAGGGTGCTGAACACCGTTGCAGCCTCCTCCATCCACCGGAAAACCACCTTGGGGGACGTGAGACTGGTCAAGGGGAGAGCGATCATACTGTAGTTTGGCACAAAGTGGCGATAAAAATTGGCGAACCCCAGGAACTGCTGGAGTTGCTTCCTTGACGGGGGGGGGGGGGCACTCCACCTCCGCCTTGACCTTCTCATGGTCGGGAAGAACCTGGTTATGGGAAACGATGAAACCGAGAAACGAAGTCTTGTTGGCGTGGAACTCGCATTTCTCGGCTTTAACAAACAGTTTGTTTTCCAGGAGTCGTTGGCGGACCCATCTCACGTGTACCTGATGCTCATCCAGAGACTGTGAGAAGACGAGGATGTCATCCAGGTAGACGAAGACGAAGGAGCCAAGGAAATCCCGGAGAACGTCATTTATGAGGCGCTGGAAGATGGCTGACGCGTTGGTCAACCCAAACGGCATCACGAGGTACTCGAAGTGGCCGCTTGGGGTCCGGAATCCCATCTTCCACTCGTCTCCCTCTTTAATCCACACGAGGTGGTAAGCGTTGCGAAGGTCGAGCTTGGTGAACCAAGAGGCCCCCTGGAGGGAGTCGAAAACCGTGTCCATAAGGGGCAGGGTGTATTTGTCCTTTACCATGATATAGTTGAGCCCCCTGAAGTCGATACATGGCCGCAGGGAGCCATCCTTCTTGGCCACAAAGAAGAATCCTGCCCCCACCGCCGAAGAAGATGGTTGAATAATGCCCGAGCTAAGCGACTCCTTGATATAGGTATCCATTGCCTCCCGCTCCGGAGCAGACAGGCTGTAGAGACGGCTCGACGGCAGCGGGGCACCAGCCCGGAGATTGGTGGCACAGTCATAAGGGCGGTGGGGGGGAAGAGACAGCGCCTGCGACTTACTAAATACCACCCCCAGGTCGTGATAGTCAGGCTGTACCTTGGACAAATCAGGAAGCAGAGGGGCGTGAGGGGCTAGGGACACCGACAGGGCGCATGCTGCGGACTGCAGACACGCGCTGAGGCAGAACAAGCTCCATGATGTCACACTCCCAATCTGCCAGTCAAACGATGGATTGTGGAGCCGTTGCCAGAGGTAGCCCAAGATAACCAGAGATGTTGAAGAGGGCAGCACCAACAAGCGTAGGTCCTCCCAGTGGTTTCCTGAGACAATCACCGACACCGGGGCGGTCTGTTGGGAGACTGTTGCCGGGGGGGAAGGGGGTCTTAGACAGGGCAGTGGGCTTAAGGGGTGACCGGAGTGAATGGCAGGGAAGCCCTAATTGGGTTGCCAGGTCCCCCGATATGAAACTCTGCTTAGCCCCTGAGTCAATCAGTGCATATGTGGCATATTCTATTTGTTTGTAAATGAACCTAATAGGCACGAGGCATTTGGTGAGGGGATTAGGCCGAGACGAGTCTGTGAGTCCCCCTACTGTGACCCATGGACCCCCTCTTTTGGCCGAATGGGGCAACTCTCTACCTCATGCTCATTGCTACTGCAGTACATGCAAAGACCTAACTCCCTACGGTGCTACTTCTCAGCTAAGGAAATCTTGGAGTGCCCGACTATCATAGCTTCCTGCCCATCTGGAGTTTCAGGCGGAGGCAGGGCCAAGTGAGATGACTGGGAGGAACGGAAAAACTGGGCGCCCGAGCGACTAGAAGTTCTTCGCTCGGCTGCGCGCTCCCTCAGCCTGTTATCCAAACTGATAGTTAGGGAGGATTAACTCAGTGAGTCTCTCTGATTTATCCAAATGAGCTAGCTCATCCTGTAGGCTAGGGCTTAGACTTCGAATGAATATACTACAGAACGAGGCATCCTCCCACCCGACCTCCGCAGCCACCAGCCGGAAATCGACAGCGTAGTCCGCCACGGACATACCCCCCTGTCAGAGATTTAACAACCGGGTGGTTAGCACACTATCACGGTCAGAATGGTCAAATACCTCGTGAAAATTGGCAATGAATTACTGCTAAGTTAAGCTAGCATAGCTAGGTTTAGCCATAATGGCATATGCCCAAGCTAGCGCTCTACTCTGTAACAGGTTAGCCACGTAGCCTATCTGACTATGGTCTGTGGGAAAATCTCCCGGAACCCACTGGAAGACTGTCTCACACTGCAGGATGAACCCACGGGCCTCCCCGAGCTTGCCGCTGAAGTGAGCGGGTGGGGGACCGGTGTGAGCCGGGCCAAAGGGACCTGACTAGCCTGGCTAGGATGGGAGCTAGCGGGAGCCGATGGACTCCCGGAGGCTGGAGGAAATGTCCGCTGTCCATCCAGACAATCCAACTGGCTGTTAATTTGTGTTAGCTGATTAAGGATTACTTGTTGTTGGTAAGCTAATTGCTCCACCCGAGCCTCTAGGTTGTTAACTTGGCGTGCTAGCACGCTGTCCGCTGGGTCACTCTGACGGAGCCGTACTGACATAATTATAGACCCAGGGAACAAAGCACAGACTCAAGTGAATACAATTTATCCTTTTTATTGCTAACAATGTGTGTGTGAGTGCGTGTATGTACTGGATGTATGTTGTGCGTGTGAAGAGGAAATGCAGTGCAGGAATCGTGCCTGGGGGAGAGCAGAACGCCGTTCAGCCTTGCAACCCTATAACGACAGAGCAGAGGTGTTACTTCTGTCCACGGAGCAAAGAGCGTGATAGTAATGGTTGCTTACTTTGCAGATGGTCATGGAGATGCTCAGGTTGGCCTTGAGGGCTGCAGCCAGGGGGACAGCGTCTGACTCCGTGCAGGGACGTGGGCAAGTAGCCCTGTAGTGGCGATGAAGGCTAGACCGCCGCTGGGAGGAGAGGGTTCCACCGCCGGGAAGATCCATCTGCGCACAGGGGAGAACGACTGACAAAGGTGAGTCAATAATTAGGCTTACATGAAGCGATGAGGAAGCCAGGAACTTGGCAGTTGACGCAAGGCGTGTCAATGGAGAATGACAGACGACTCGGTGCCAAGTCTCAGGCAGGCCCGGTTATAAAGCTCGCTGGAGATTGGCAGCAGGTGTGCGTGCAGCTGTAGTTGATGACGGCCCTGAGGGAGCCATGACAGTGCTCCCGGTGCTTGGCCTTGGCCAAGCTGAGCCTCGGGACTACAGTCCACACTATAATTTACCAAGGAATATATGAAATAAGGCATTCCTTGTACAAAATTAAGCCAAATTCTAATTAGGCAATATGTTCACCTTTCCATTGACTGAAGGAGTGTGATACAACCCTTCACAAGGATTCACTTACACAAATTCAACCTGTCTGTGTTCAACTGGACAGACAGATGTGGTCTTAGTGACAAACTCAGAATGGTTGCTATAAATGCTAAATCCCATCAAATCTGCACGGACAGCTATATTACTTTTTCCTAAATGGAATTTGTAAATCAGGTCAAGAGATGACACAAAAGAAGCCATGATTATTGAAACCTCATTTTGAAGGAGCTACACTACTCACAAATTTTCATCTAAATTAACTGTGTGTAACACATACAAAGTGGTAACACTCTTCCCTCTGGTAAAAAAGACACTACCCATCAAACAAATATCCTGTAACTTTGATGCATGTGTGTCTCCATGCATGGGGGGGGGGAGGTACCAAAGAAGTTGATTAGTAAAAAAATAAATAGCAATCCTCAGAAAAATAGATAATACATAAAAAGTTATCAATAAATGATCAATAATGAAGAAAAAATATAGATGAAACCGCTTGGTAATGAAATCACAACATTCAATAGAAGTTAAAATTTACATCAATAAATTTTAAGATATTTAAGAAAAATATTTGCAGATTATTGTAAAAAGAAATATCATGTTTATAAGAAACAAGGTAAACTGATAAGAGAGAAGAAAACCATGCAAATTTATGGGAAAAAGTTCTAAATGTCTAAGGAAAGTCCAATTTATGCTGAATTTATGTTTACTGTGAGTCTTAATATAGAATCTACTACAAAGACAATACAGATTCTAACTCAATTAAAAGAACAATGCTTTAGGGAGCTCAAAGCAAAATAATTTGATCTTCCCTGCATAAACTTAGTCTTTTCAAAACCTTTGCATGAATCTCATTGAGCTAAGTAAGAGTAAGGTAAAAATGTTTAGAAATTATTTATACACTTATTGAATATACAAAGGTTTTCCCCTGCACTAATCTGAATACTGCTATGGTGACACTGAAACCCTTAACTGAAACAATATCCATCCATCCATCCATCCATCCATCTTCTACCGCTTTTCCGGAGGTCCGGGTCGCGGAGGCAGCAGTTCAAGCAGAGAAGCCCAGACTTCCCTTTCCCCAGCCACCTGCTCCAGCTCTTCAGAGGGGATACCAAGGCGTTCCCAGACTAGCTGGGAGACATAGTCTCTCCACCGAGTCCTGGGTCTGCCCCGGGGTCTCCTCCCAGTGGGACGTGCCTGAAACACCTCAAGTGGGAGGCGTCCAGGAGGCATCCTAATCAGATGCCCATACCACCTCAACTGACTCCTTTCAATGTGGAGGAGCAGCGGTTCTACTCTGAGCCTCTCCCGGATGACTGAGCTCCTCACCCTATCTCTGAGGGTGAGTCCAGCAATCCTACGGAGAAAGCTCATTTCAGCCGCTTGTATCCGCGATCTCGTTCTTTCGGTCATTACCCAAAGCTCGTGACCATAGGTGAGAGTAGGAACGTAGATTGACTGGTAAATCGACAGCTTTGCCTTAGAACTAAGCTCCCTCTTCACCACAACAGACCGGTAACTGGCTTCAATAATAGGGTTTGCCATTCACAATTTCCCTATTTTTCTTATTTGTGTATTATACTAATCCTGTAGATTGTTGATGGTAAGCTAAATGGTTTCCTAAGCAAATGTTTGGTACTAATAATTTGGGAACTGTACCTAAATGTGACATGATTTGATTTACAAAGTGTATTCCATTAAATGTTTTCCGTTATCTAAGTAAATCATTTCAGCTATTTTAATGAAACAATATCAAGATTTAAAATAGCTGAACCAGAGGACTGAGGACTAAGGAGGACTAAGGAGGACTAAGCAACAACCTCAGGTTCTCCCCTGAGAACAAGGCCAAAAAAGTTATGTGCACATACCTGTCAAGGCATACCTCATGCTTCCCTTATTGGGGGGGCCTTCACACCTGTACTGACCTCATGCCTCCCTTATTGGGGGGGCTTTCACGCCTGTACTGAGTACTTGTAGCTCTCTTCACGACAACAGACACAGGTTGGTTCCTTTAAACGGGCGTTTATTGGGACTTATGCACCTCCCTCTTGGTCACGCCGTGAGAACTGTATAGGCAAACATAACGCATAACCATATATACAGTACAGAGCGAAATAATATAAACAAGTTACAAAACAAATATCTTGTTGGCCGCTTGTCATGAAAAGAGTTCTGAAGGTAAAACAAACTGCTTGGCTTCAATCTTCAATCAAACTTAAGTGCCAGATAGCTGAATAACGTGGCACAGCGTTCTTCTTATTTCCGCTATGTGCTACAATGAAAACAATCCCAGCGGCACTCCAGACGGAAAACATCAGTTCCGGTCAGGAAACAATAAATTTCAACAAAATATACAGTTGCAACAACCAACATGTAACGTACAGAAAATATACACTCACCGGCCACTTTATTAGGTACACCTGTCCAACTGCTCGTTAACACTTAATTTCTAATCAGCCAATCACATGGCGGCAACTCAGTGCATTTAGGCATGTAGACATGGTCAAGACAATCTCCTGCAGTTCAAACCGAGCATCAGTATGGGGAAGAAAGGTGATTTGAGTGACTTTGAACGTGGCATGGTTGTTGGTGCCAGAAGGGCTGGTCTGAGTATTTCAGAAACTGCTGATCTACTGGGATTTTCATGCACAACCATCTCTAGGGTTTACAGAGAATGGTCCGAAAAAGAAAAAATATCCAGTGAGCGGCAGTTCTGTGGGCGGAAATGCCTTGTTGATGCCAGAGGTCAGAGGAGAATGGCCAGACTGGTTCGAGCTGATAGAAAGGCAACAGTGACTCAAATAACCACCCGTTACAACCAAGGTAGGCAGAAGAGCATCTCTGAACGCACAGTACGTCGAACTTTGAGGCAGATGGGCTACAGCAGCAGAAGACCACGCCGGGTGCCACTCCTTTCAGCTAAGAACAGCAAACTGAGGCTACAATTTGCACAAGCTCATCGAAATTGGACAATAGAAGATTGGAAAAACGTTGCCTGGTCTGATGAGTCTCGATTTCTGCTGCGACATTCGGATGGTAGGGTCAGATTTTGGCGTCAACAACATGAAAGCATGGATCCATCCTGCCTTGTATCAATGGTTCAGGCTGGTGGTGGTGGTGTAATGGTGTGGGGAATATTTTCTTGGCACTCTTTGGGCCCCTTGGTACAAATTGAGCATCGTTGCAACGCTACAGCCTACCTCAGTATTGTTGCTGACCATGTCCATCCCTTTATGACCACAATGTACCCAACTTCTGATGGCTACTTTCAGCAGGATAATGCGCCATGTCATAAAGCTGGAATCATCTCAGACTGGTTTCTTGAACATGACAATGAGTTCACTGTACTCAAATGGCCTCCACAGTCACCAGATCTCAATCCAATAGAGCATCTTTGGGATGTGGTGGAACAGGAGATTCGCATCATGGATGTGCAGCCGACAAATCTGTGCCAACTGTGTGATGCCATCATGTCAATATGGACCAAACTCTCTGAGGAATGCTTCCAGCACCTTGTTGAATCTATGCCACGAAGAATTGAGGCAGTTCTGAAGGCAAAAGGGGGTCCAACCCGTTACTAGCATGGTGTACCTAATAAAGTGGCCGGTGAGTGTATAATTTTATAACAACACTTACACTCCCACCAAATCAATCATTGATTTAAATGCAGGATTTCCTTTAAACACAGATTATAAATGGAATCAATGGCTTGGGTTGTTTTAACACTGAAAGAATGTGACCCACTTTTGTTTAATTTCTACATAATTTGCCTCAAGTAAGGTAACCACCTTGTGAATGGGCCTTTGAAAGTAAACCAGTCTAGGTTATACCTCTTCCTTGGTGGTGTACACGCTCATGATGATGCTTGACAAGCAGTGTTGAAACATGGGATTTCTTTGGAAGGATCGCCGGATGTTTTACATCATGGTGCAAGGCTGACTGGGACAATCGTCCTCCTACCCTTAGGACATTGTTCTTGTCCAAGAAGGCGTTCAACTTATATAACTTGCTGTACTTGTTCAAAGTGTCTCCCTTCTGAGCTTTGATTTTTTGTATGTCCGCAGCAAAGGCATCTTCTTGCACTAGCCTGATGATAAAGCTTTCTGCTTCCTTTCTTTCTTCAAGACTAGTTGGTTCATTTGTTCTTGGCTGAAGTCCTTTGATTTCTTTGGCAAATCTCTTGAGCCTAGCAATGGCTCTAACTGCCCTGGACCAGTCAGAGAATTTTGCGAGGCGTTTCACCACTGACTCTATTCCTTTCATCATGACTGTATGGACATGGGCCTTGCGAAGTTCAGGGTCAGTTCTTTCAACATCTCCCACCATTTCCTCTTCACGTGGGAGATTCTGGTGCCAAAGAAAATCAGGTCCTGTCAGCCAATTAGACTCTTTTAACTGAGCTGCACTCAGTCCTCTTGAAGCGCAGTCAGCTGGGTTGTTTTCAGTGCTGACATGTCGCCATTGTGCGGGATCTGTGCTAGATCTTATGCATTGGATCCGGTTGGCTACGAATGTGTGGAATCTCTTTGCATCATTGTAGTTAGCTTCGGGATTTGCACAGCCGACAATACTCCAGCCAAGATCAGTTCTCTGTGCATATGGATGATTGTCTTTCCCAAACAGAATTTCTCTTGGAAGAAGGGCTTGTTGGCAGTTGTAGCCAATTAGTAGTCCTACTTCACAATCTAGTGGTGGTGGAATCTTGTCTGCCAGTTGTTCAAGATGAGGCCACTTTAGTGCCGTTTCAGAGGTTGGAATGTGTGACCTATCTGCTGGGATGAACTCTCGTGTGAAAAGTGCTGGCAATGGAATTCTTCTCTCTAAGTTGTATCTTCTCACTTGCAAGTTTGTCAGTTTCTGAGAGGTTATGACTACTGATTTTGTAGTCATTGTGGATAGCCGCAAGCTGACATTCTCCTTGCTTGTATCGAGGTCTTGGGCTATTTCGTCTAGGATGAAAGTTGTATCGCTTTGAGTGTCTAAGAGTGCATACACAAGAACTTCGTGGTCTGGGTGCTTTGTAGACGAGATCCAGACTGGTACGATTGAGGATGTTTGTGTGTTTGGGCCCTCTTGTATGACTCTGTTGGTAGTTGCTGTCGCAGCTACTTCTTTGATCTCTGCTTTGTCCTTTGAGTTATCTTCTCCTTTTGGAGCAGTCAGCCTTTGACGGTCTTTAAACTTCTCCTCATGCAAACATGTCGGATGTCTTCTTTGGCACCTCTGGCATGTACTTCTGTTGTCACACTCCTTTGAGTGATGTCCTACATTCAGACATCCAAAACAAAGCTTCTCTGCTTGCACAAACTTGACACGATCTTGAACTGTCTTTTCACTGAACTTTCTGCACTTAGCAAGGTCATGTCCTGCTCTTTTGCAGAAAACACATGATGGAATGCTGCTCTGTTTTGTATCTGTGGCCAGTGTCTTTGCTTGAATAGTTTGGCTTCGGGTGTGTTTTGTTTTCTCACCTTCCACACTTTTGAGCGCTTGAATTGAGGATATGGGATCACAAGCAAGGTCTGCTTCCTTAGACAGGAAGTCTACAAACTCTTTAAATGGTGGATAATCAGCATTCGCTTCTCTGACTTCCATCACTTTACGGTTCCATCTGGATACCAGCCAATCTGGTAACTTCAGCAAAATTTTTTGGCTTTCATTACAGTCATTAAGAATTTCTAATGTCTTCATGTGGGGCATTGCAGCCTCACAGCTCTTAAGGAAGTCTGCAAATTCCCTTAATTCACAACCATCTTTTGTGTTTATTTTTGGCCATCCATGTAGTTTGTCCCTGAAGGATTTCCCAATTATAAATGGGTCTCCAAAACGTTTTTCCAAAAGCTGCCAGGCCGAGTCATATGCAGCTTCAGTGCCCAATAAGAAGAATCCTTCAACAGCCCTTTTTGCAGCACCACCTAAATACTTCCTTAGGTAATACAGTTTTTCATTCTTTGGGATGTTTTTCCTGTCAATCAATGTTTCAAAAGAGAGTCGCCAGTCCTTGAATTTCAAAGGATCTCCAGTGAATAATGCAGGCTCTGGTGTTGGAAGACGACTCGCATTTATAGCTTCTGTTAGCATGCAGACCAAATCTGAGGTGTTCTGTACTGTAGGAATGGGTGGAGCTTGAGCTGTGACTGGCAGGGACTGAGGAATGAAGGAGGGACTTGAGGCATTGAGGGCTTGTGTGGTGACTGGCAGAGACTGAGGGATGAAGGAGGGACTTGATGCATTGAGGGCTTGTGTTTCTCCAAATTCAACATCATACAGCAATTCAGCTGTTTTAAAATTTTCTTCAACTTGATCATAGACCATTGCTCGTGCTCTTGCAGCATTTAACTTCTTCACTTCTTCCAAGCGTTTAAGCCTTCTACGTTTGTCTTGCATTTCTTGTTGTCTGGCAAAGGTTTCAGATTCAAATTGTGCAAGCCGTTGTTTATCTTCAGCCTCTAGCCTTTGGAGTTCAGCCTCTTCTCTTTCTTGTTCATCCAATACTGCTAAGACTTCCTGGGATGCGGCAGCCTCCGCTGCAGCCTCGCATCTTTTGGCTGAGTTAGTACTAGAACAAATAGAACATTTTGATTGATGAGATGGTGGCCTTGATAAGGAGCAAGTTGAGTCTAGAACTGATCCAAGGGCCAAGGTTCATCCTCTTCTTCTGTTTTAGGCTCCTTAAGCTGCCCTTTTGCCTTTTGAATAATTAACTCTGAGAGTGAAACGCAGGTGTCTACTCTGCGTCGCAGATCTGGCTCAGGAGTTTGTATTTTGCGTAATGTTTCATATATGGCTTTTACATCGGAGCAAGTGCTGCTTATATTTTCAATCAGCTCACTCAATTCATCCTCTGAGGCTTCATTGGTCAGTATTTCCTTGCCTATTCTAGCATGGTACCTCCATTTCTCATAAATGATTCTGTACCGTCGTTGGATACTTTTCATCTTGTCTTCTTGAAGTTCTCTCCCCTTCTCTGTGAGGGTTCGAATTCTTTCGCCTCTTCGCAGCCCTTCTGCAGATTTGGTAACTTCAGGTTGGGCAGATGAGTCAGCCATCTTGTGGCAGGTCTCAGTGTTTGTGTCAGACATTTTGAGATAACTTGAACAACAGTGAAACAACTGGATGATGATGACTAGTTTGTAATTATACTGACTTCAATACTGCATTAAGATAACTGTATAAACATTTAAACTTAGCCACTTTTCAGCTAACTTCAATTTCAAAGCAAGAATAAGAACAGTGAAATTACTTTAACGCAATATGTAAATATGAACTTTAACAGCTGAGATAATATGTTTAGAAATGCATTAAATTGCTTATTTTACAAGATAGGAAAACAGAGTTGGGTTAAGTGCCCTTTAACGTCACTGAAAATGCCCTTTAAGCTTGTTGAAATTTTATAGACACAAAGCTTGCATAAATCTTAGTTTCAGATTAAAATGTCCTTATTTTTTAACGTTCATCAAAGATTGTTAATTTACATATAAATTTAACATCGACTTTAACCTTGTAACATGAAGCAACTGTGAAAATCAGGACATCTGATAATCTCCAACCACAACAACTAAATAGCACACAAGTTGATAGATCTGAGTCCTTATTGCAATGTCCAAGTTAAACCACTTCTCACACCACCTTAACTTGAAACTTGAGGTGGAGCGCTTTCTGGCTTTAACTTGTAAAGTTGCGCTTTAACACAGTCTAACGGCCGTTACTTGCGGTTGCTATGATGACAGTGCGGTATGGACTTGCTTAACTGACGACCTGGATCTTCCTCTCCTCGCTACCCGCCGTGATCTCGGAGTCCTTGTTACCCGTGTTGAGCAGGCGAGTTCTCACTGTAGCTCTCTTCACGACAACAGACACAGGTTGGTTCCTTTAAACGGGCGTTTATTGGGACTTATGCACCTCCCTCTTGGTCACGCCGTGAGAACTGTATAGGCAAACATAACGCATAACCATATATACAGTACAGAGCGAAATAATATAAACAAGTTACAAAACAAATATCTTGTTGGCCGCTTGTCATGAAAAGAGTTCTGAAGGTAAAACAAACTGCTTGGCTTCAATCTTCAATCAAACTTAAGTGCCAGATAGCTGAATAACGTGGCACAGCGTTCTTCTTATTTCCGCTATGTGCTACAATGAAAACAATCCCAGCGGCACTCCAGACGGAAAACATCAGTTCCGGTCAGGAAACAATAAATTTCAACAAAATATACAGTTGCAACAACCAACATGTAACGTACAGAAAATATATAATTTTATAACAACACTTACAGTACTTAAAAACTGTATTTATCGGCAGATGAAAGAAAACTGAAGCAAAAAAAAAACCAAACAAAAAAAACCAAACAAAAACCAAACAAACAGCAACTGCAACATGAACTATTTCAAATTCATTCATTTATGCTGCCAATGCTGAAACAAAAGCAGAATGGATTTTTGTTTCATAAGTTAAGTATCAGAAATAATTCTCTTTGAAATTGTGTTAATAATAATAACAATGAAAATATCAATCTTATTCAGCCCTTTCAATATAATGCTATACATTCAGATGTACATTCTGCTGGGGGTTTCTTCCTGTTAAAAGGGAGTTTTTCCTCTCCACCGTCGCCAAGTGCTGCTCACAGGGGATCGCCTGATTGCTGGGGTCTTTCTGCAACTGTGGGGGTTTCCCCTACAGTTGATAGTGCTATGAGATGACTGTTGTTGTGAAATGGCGCTATATAAATAAAGTTGAATTGAATTGAATTGAATGTAAAGCAAAGTTCCAAGATACAAAATAACAGTACACTATAGGGGATTTGGGCTACCTCTAAGCATGTTTGTTAAGATTTTAAAGCATTTTTTTTGTTATATTTAGGTAATATTTGAAGGTGAATAATACTGCCCATACCTGAAAACATTTGGAGAGTTCTCCTTCAGTCTGGAAAGGTCTTGACCCACCATCGTGTTGCAATTGTCCGAACCAAAGCCGACAACATTCTGCCATGGAATATTGTGCAATCTAAAATAAATAAATAAATGGTGACGGTGAAGGAGAACGGTGACGTCCAGTCCCTCGATTTCCCTTTTCTTCAAGCTTTGTTTACTTCGCCGATGGCGCGCTGCAAGAAGCCATTTTGAAACTCACAAAAACACTGCTTAGGTGCGCTTGTGGAGGATCGAAATAAGTGCAGGCGGACGCTGAGCACACTGCCAGCCCTGTACGCTATGGGGGCCACACACGAGGTGTTCCTCCACACTCTCAATAATTTTTTTTCCCGTATATTTTTCTTTTTGGCGTACAGAAATGGCAATACGCCTGTATTTGCTAAAATTGCATTTTCCCCGTATTAAAATACGGCGAAACCGTATCACTTGACAGGTATGTGTGCACCCCTGCTCATTATTATATGAACATGTCAGAAATAAAAATTTAGTTGGTTACATAGAGTTTAGACTGCTGCCCCACCCAAAACTAACCACCAGATTAACAGTAGAAGATGAATAGAGCTAGTTAGCATCATGGCTAACACGGGTTACCTTACCTGTCAGAAGAAAAGTAGTGACCTCTGCATGACTTTTCAGCCCTTTAAGATTCTTCAGCACACATCAGCCATCAAAAGCTGAACTGATATTTATCCTGCTCCTTTGTTTATTTTGTCATACTTGAGAATGATTGGGAAACTGACGTCTTTCTTCAGACTCAGGTATTTAGCTGAATAATTCTCTACCTGGCAACCCAACAGCCCAAAAGAAGAGGATGGCACATAACTTCAAGCTAGCCACACTATTGGCTATGACATCCTCACAGGACTTCATGTACACACTCAATACTTGGTCGGGGCTCCTGCCATGTTTACTTTCATCCAGATGCTGAAATGTAAATATTTACATTATTTTGGACCCGCAAAAAATTAATAAATATTTTTTCCATCAATATACTAATTTTTAGAAGAACAATAAAACTTACATTGTGCATGTTTCTAAACACTTTGTTGATGTATTTTTTTAAAATCTTTGTTTTCATCAAATGACTTGGGAATTTGGGCAGCGCGGTGGTGGAGTGGTTAGCACTGCGGCAGCAGAGCAACCCACCCTTGGCCAGGGGATCCTGGGTTCAATCCCAGCCCCCGACCAACAGTGATCTGTGTGGAGTTTGTATGTTCTCCCCGTGTCTGTGTGGTTTTACTCCGGGATTTCTCCGGTTTCCTCCCACATGCCAAAAACATGCAAGTTAGGTTAATTGGCATCAAACTGGGGATTCTAAATTGTCCTTGGGTATGACTGTGAGAGTGAATGGTTGTCTATCTCTCTGTGCTGGCCCTGCGATGGACTGGCGATCTGTCCAGGGTGTACCCTGCCTCTCGCCCAAAGATGCTGGGATAGGCTCCAGCACCCCCCGCGACCCAAAAAGGATTAAGCGGTAGAAGATGAATGAATGAATGAATGACTTGGGAATTTCACCTTTAATCAATTTAGAATGGTAATGCATTATGTTTTTATTTACTATAGAAGGAGCAGACAGTGATTTTCTGATGGAGAAGACAGGAGCTAAATTGAGGCGTGGTGAATGGAGAGAAGAAGCTGCAGAGAGGCTAAGACTGCGGCTCTGCTTCATGGTCCCGACTCTGAATAGTCAAAGCTTTGGAAATTTGATTAAAAATGATGCCAGATTGTCAGATAAACGAGACGTCCCATCCAAAGTGGGTTGGACACCGTCTCGCCTACCAAAACCAGAATTGCCCAAAAGGAATTCTATTTGTCTATGTAGCCCACATCATTTATTGGACACCACAGAGACAGCCAGCAGTTGAAAGATGACACAGCGCTAAACATGTCATCACTGGTCAGATTGGGGAAGTGCCCAGAGAACACTACAGAGGCTGAGGTTGTTTGTGCAAAGCTGCACACCGACTCCATGTTAATTTTAGTTACTAATTTTAGTTGTCATTAATGCTGGCATGGATAAAAGTTGTTGAGAATTGACGATAGAACCTTTCTGACAAAGTGAAGTGGGCTAAAAGATCTCAAAAAGCAACACATCATGCCCTGATTTAAAGAAATCCAAGAACAGATGAGAAGCAAAAACCCAGAACATCATCAAAAGAAGTTCAGGCCTCACTTTCCTCTGTTTGGACCCTGGTCCATGATTCAACAATAAGAAGAGACTGGGCAAAAATCCATAGGAGAGATCCAAGGCAAAAACCACTGCTAAACATGATGTTACATGATGAAGACCCTAGAGAGACTGCTCCTTGCTCACCTCCGCCCCCTGGTGGGACCAGCGATGGATCCACTCCAGTTCGCCTACCAGCATGGCATTGGGGTGGAGGATGCAGTGATCTTCCTCCTTCATCGTTCCCTGTTCCACCTGGATAAGCCCGGGAACGCGGTGAGGATCATGTTCTTTGATTTCTCCAGTGCTTTCAACACCATCTAACCGATGATCCTGAAGGACAAGCTGCTGTGTGCAGATGTGGCCCAGCACCTGTCATCATGGGTCCTGGACTACCTCACTAACCGGCCACAGTTTGTGAGAACCCGGGATTGTGTGTCCGACACGATCATCGGTAGCATGGGGCCCCCCCCAGGGAACGGTTTTGGCTCCCTTCCTGTTCACCCTTTATACTGCGGACTTCTCACACAACACAACACACTGCCATCTACAGAAGTTCTCTGACGACTCTCTCGTCGGCCTCATCTCCAACAGAGATGAACCTGAGTACAGAGGACTTATCCAGGACTTTGTGGACTGGTGCCATCGGAACTGCCACCAGATCAACGCGAGGAAAACTAAGGAGCTGGTGGTGGACTGCCGAGGCAAGGACAACCCCTCACAGCACCAGTAAACATCCAGGGAACAGACATTGAGATGGTGACATCCTACAAGTACCTGGGTGTTCATTTGAACAATAAACTAGACTGGTCACACAATACCGATGCACTCTACAAGAAGGGACAGCGCAGGCTGTTCCTACTGAGGAGGCTCAGGTCTTTTGGTGTACAAGAGGTGCTCTTGAAGACATTCTACGACACGGTGTTGGCATCAGCCATCACTTTTGGAGTGGTCTGCTGGGGCAACGGCATTACAGCAGCCAATAGGAAGAGACTGAACAAACTAATCAAGGAAGATAGCTCAGTCCTGGGACAACACCTTGACCCAGTGGAGGAGATAGGAGAGAGAAGGATGGTGGCTAAACTGTCATCTCTGCTGGAGTCAGAGTCCCACCCCATGCAGGACATACTGAATGCACTGAGGAGCTCATTTAGCAGTAGACTACATCATCCTAGGTGCACGACCGAGAGGTTTCGCAGGTCCTTCCTACCTACGGCTGTCAGACTGTATAACCTAAGCAGGGCTGCTCGCAGAGATAGCAAAAAAACGTGACGACCTAATAGTATTGAATGCAAAAGACGCAACAGACTTACACAAATGGTCTCCTCCAGTATACAACTAGGACAATATCAGTCACTGTGGAGGGTGACAATATGTATGGGTACATATTCATACCATGTAGGGTAACTAAATAGACGGTTATGCTGTTTATTCCATCTAGCTACAATGCTCCACACTGTGTATATATATTTATATATTTATGTGTACATATGTATATTCACTGCTCTTATTTTCTTATTTTCTAAATTATTGCTCTGAGTGTTGCTATCCCTGTGCTGTTGCAATCCTGGAATTTCCCCATTGTGGGACTAATAAAGGCTTATCTTATCTCATCTTATCTCTTAAACAAAATAACATAAAGGCTTGTCTCACATTTGCCAAAAAAAACATCTTGATGATCTGAAAATATTCTGTGGACTTTTTGGATGGCATGCATTCTGTTACATCTGTTGTAAAACTAACACATCATTTGATAAAAAAGAACATTATACCCACAGTCAAACATGAAGGTGGCAGTGTGATGGTATGGGGCTGCTTTGCTGCTTCAGGATCCCGATGACTTATTTATAATTGATGGAACCATGAATTCTGCTCTCGACCAGAAAATCCTGAAGGAGAATGTGTGACCATCAGTTTGTGGCCTCAAGCTCAAGCCCTCCAATGAGGCTGAAGTAAAACAATTCAGCAAAAAAGAGTGGGCAAAAACAAAAAGACTCATTTCCAGTTACTGCAAACGCTTGATTGCAGTTGTTGCCACCAAGGGTGGCACAACCAGTTGTTATGTTTTGGGGGCAATTACTTTTTCACATTGGGCCAGGTAGCATTCTGCAGCCTTAATTCTGCAGCCTAGTTCATCTAGCTGCAATGCTTCTGCACTGTGTAGATGACTGCGCTGACTTTGGTCTTGATAAAACACAGTGGACCAACACCAGCAGATGACCTCTGTTCAGATAAAAGTAAATTTTGCATTTTGTTTGGAAATCAAAGCCCCAGAGTCTGAAGAAAGAGTGTAGAGGCACAGAATCTAAGTTGCTTGAGGTTTAGTGTGAAGTTTTCACAGTCAGTGATGATTTGAGGAACCATGTCATCTGCTGGTGTTGGTCCACTGTGTTTTATCAAGACCAAAGTCAGTGCAGTTGTCAACCAGGAAATTTTACAGCACTTCATGCTTCCCTGTGCTGACAAGCTTTATGGAGGAGCTGATTTCATTTTCCAGCAGGACTTGGCACCCCCCACACACACTGCCAAAACTATCAGAACCTGGTTTAATGACCATGGCATCACTGTGTTTTTATTGGCCAGCAAACTCTCCTGACCTAAACCCCATAGGGGAAGATGAGAGACAACAGACCCAACAATGCAGACAAGCTGAAGGTCACTATCGAAGCAACCTGGACCTTCATAACACCTCAGCAGTATCACAGGTTGATCACCTCCATTTCACGCCACATTGATACAGAAATTAATCCAAAAGGAGCCCCGATCAAGTATTGAGTGTGTACATGGACATGCTTTTCAGTCAGCCAACATTTCTATTTAAAAACTATTTTTTTAAATTAATTTTATGTAATATTCTAATTTTTTGAGAAACTGAATTTGGGGTTTTCCTGGGCTGTAAGCCATAATCATCAAAATTAAAATAAATAAACACTTGAATTATATCACTCCCTGAGTAATGAATCAATATAATATATGGGTTTCACTTTCTGAAATGAGTGACCAAAAATATTGAACTTTTTCATGATATTCTAATTTTTTGAGGTGTACCTGTAATTCTAAATTCTATGGGAAGCCAATGAAGGGAGGTCAGAACCAGAGAAATATGATCTCTCTTTCTAGTACCTGTTAAAACTCTTGCTGCAGCATTTTGGATCAGCTGAAGACTTTTTAAAGATGTTTTAGGACAGCCTCATAATAAAGAGTTACAATAATCTTATCTCTAGCTAACAAAAGCGCGGATTAGTTTATCAGCATCACTCTGAGACAAGATGCTCCTAATCTTGGCAATATTATGCAAATGATAGAAGATAGTCTTAGAAACAAGTTTAATATGTGAATTAAAAAACAGATCTTGATCAAAAATAACTCCAAGGTTCCTCACAGAACTATTAAGAGAAAGAGTAACCGCATCCAAACTAAGAGTTTGATTTGGAAAGGTATTTCTAAGGGTTTTTTTGACCAACTAGAATAATTTCAGTTTTATCTGAATTTAATAGCAAGATATTACAAGTCATCCAAGCTTTGATTTCCTTAAGATAGGCCTCTAACTTGGCTAATTGATTACTATCATCTGGCTTCACTGACAAGTATAATTGTATGTCATCTGCATAACAATGAAAATGTATACAGTGTTTTCTAATGACGTTGCCTAGCAGAAGCATATATAAACTAAAAAGAATAGGGCTGAGCACAGATCCCTGTGGAACTCCGTGACTGAGCTTTGAGTTGGAAGAAAACTCATTATTGACATGAACAAACGGGAACCTATCAGATAAATAAGCTCTAAACCACTGCAATGAAGTTCCATTAAGTCCAACTAGGTGTTCTAGTCTATCAAGAAAAATACTATGATTGATAGTATCAAAAACTGCACTAAGGTCTAAAAGGACAAGTACAGAAACAAGTCCATTATCAGATGTGATAAGGAGGTCATTAGTGACCTTCACTACAGCTGTTTCAGTACTATGATGGATTCTAAATCTAGACTGAAACTCTTCAAATAAACCATTTCCCTGCAAGTGGTCAAATAGTTGCGTAGCAACAACTCTAAGATTTTTGAAATGAAAGGCAGATTAGAGATTGCCATAGGCAGCGGGAGTACGCCCCTCCCATCCTGCCTCACATTCACCAACTCATCACTGCACCTGAGGCAGAAGACACACCTGCACCTGCTCATCAGCCAGCATACGTAAGGAGGCTTTTTCTGCACAGTCACCGCTGGCTTGTTTGGGTATATTGCCTGTGATTAGGCAAGCTAAACTAAAGTTATAAGTGTTGACACATCGTTAACCTTATTTCTCCCCTCTTCTCAGGTTGCTGCCACTGTGTAGGTGTGTCTCAAGGACTGTGCGCACTCTCCTGCCACATCTCACCGTACCTCAGCTTCCACTCCACCCAGTCAGGCACCATCATCTCATCTTCCCCCCACCCTACCAGTTCATTTATTCCTTGCTGGGTCCTGCCAGTTCTCCCTGGATTTCCCAAGTAAGTGGCAGTTTGGCTTGCCCATTTCCCCTCACCTCATTCCTCTGCTCACGTCTTCTCTCCACAGGGCTATTCCTCTGGTGAGTGACTGTTTCTGCATCTGTGCGCTTTGGTTTTTGCTATTTAATAAAACTTTCAAACATGCCTCTCTGTGTGGTTCTTTCTGTGCTTTGGCATTATGCACGTGAGCTGTCAATCTTAATTAGTCATGACAAGAGATTGGTCTATAGTTAGCTAAAACTCCTGGATCCAGCGTTGGCTTTTTAAATAAGGGTTTAATTACAGCAGTTTTAAAAGCCTGCGGTACATGGCCAAATGTTAATGATGAATTGATTATTTGAAGAATGGAGCTACCAATAAATGGGAAGACTTCTTTAAATAACCTGCTAGGAATACGGTCCAAAAGACAAGTTGAGGGCTTGGATGAAGAAATTATATCTAACCCTAAAAGGTCAACTGGAGTAAACTCAACCAAACAGATATTAAGTGAAGGAGTTGTAGTAGTTACTGCATTTAAGTTAACGGTGGGAAGAATCTGACTGATCTGATCACTGATAGATGAAATGTTATTATTGAAGAAGTTATAAAGTCCTGACTAGTAAGCTCTAAGGCAGGGGTGTCCAACCAGGTGCCATGGAGAGCCAAGACCCTGCAGGTTTCCTCTTCTACCCAGTCTCTTCAGCAGGTGTTTTCACTTATCAGCAATCAGTGGGAAGAAGTTCACAGAAATCTGCTGTTGAAGACACTGGTTGGAGGTAAAACCTGCAGGGTCTTGGCTCTCCATGGCACATGGTTGGACACCCCTGCTCTAAGGGAATGCTAGGTTTGACAGAGTCCTGATTCTCTGTTAGCCTGGCTACAGTGCTGAAAAGAAACCTGGGATTATTCTTGTTCTCTACTAATGCGGAATAACTTGTTGTAGCTTTCCTAAGATTTTTTTTTAAATATATAAATTAGATGATTTCATCTAACTAGTTCATGCCCGTAGAATGCAAGTATTCCTGTCTGAAATGGATATCCCAATGAGGCTTCCCAGACCCAAATGTAGGCTGTTTGAAAGTGGAATACAAAGAGGTGTAGCCTATATGTGGGCAATCATCACGTTAGACTTTGACAAATATAAAAGGGAGTAAAAGGCACTAGGATTCATTTGACTGTGTGAATATTAATTACAGAATACCTAATTATTGAAAATGAATGGGCCATGCAATATTAGCGACTGTTTCAGATCCCTTGTTTGTTTGTCAAATCACTTATTTGTGTGATCCTTTATCACTTATATTCCTAATGGTGTATCTTGCACTTTGGGGAATGGGAGTTGTTCAGTCATAATTATTTTAGTTTATATCAATGTTCAGTGATGGAGTTCAGTGTAATATTGAATTTCTTCTGTGTGTCATCAATAAACCCATGCAGTGCTATAACAGGGCACGTTTACAAATATTTGAGACCCATTGCAGTGCATTTTATATTTTAGCAATATTTTGTTATTAAAAGCTTTTTAAAACTGTAATCAACGGACTTAACTACAAAACACCCAACAACAATAAAGTACATCTATCAATCTATTAGTCACAGCAGAAAGACCTGTTTTACTGCAACCGTTGCATCAGTGTTGCCCATTTGTCAGCAAAAAGGATTTCTTTCATTATTTGGGCGTTTTTGTGTCCTGGGTTTGGTTAAGTCATTCTGGCCTTTCCGATCAACAATCATGACGGTATTAAGTTTTTAATTTTTAGATACTTGCGCGCGGGGGCGGGGGGGGGGGGGCAGAAGCAGGTACTCCCATCTACTGCCTCCCCACAAAGGACCGTGGTCCGTCCAGTTAGCTGCTGCTTCTCCCGGCATGTTCTGTGTTGATACACCGGAATTCTTTGTTAGACCCGGGTCCCACTGACACTCCGCCCAGTGTCCTCGCACACCTCATGTTCTCCACATATGCTAAATAATCCTTTAGATCTGCGCAATCACGACAACATTATAGTAAAACAAAAGATAAATAACATTATAGTATAATTTTTTTAAGCATTAAATCTTCAGTATTATGTTTCTCTAGTCAAATTTGTCATTTTCCACTTGCTTGTTTTGTCCAGGGAACACTGTGGTGACTGACAGGTCATGATGCCGCGTATTGTCCAATGAGCACAGAGTCAATCCAAAACCCTGCCAAGCGGTCACAAGCGGTGGCTAAACATTTATTGCTAAAAATTACATATTTTGACTGAGTGACTCCATATTTGGGGATGCACACCCTCGTAGCTTCAGCAAAGCATGTTTATAATCTTAGGTCAGTGTGACGAATGGTTTGAGAGATATCTGAGGAACAGACACACACACAAACGGACAGAAATCCCTTGAATTTATAGATTGATTTAGTGGAGCGCCATTTTCTTTCTTATTGACGAGTCTTCTGTTTTAAGCTACGAATGTCACGAACCGAGCCGGTGTTTTTCTGTAGGCTTGGTTCTGACCATTCCCTGTGGCTTAGGCATTGGGATTATTATGTATTGTTACCTTTTGAGTTCTTGTTGTTCTGATGTCTGTGTTCTTTTTCTTTTCCATACCTGTAGCTGCCGCTCTGGCCGGCGGTTGTCAGACAGCCTCTTTTGACCCACTTTCTGATGGGCGCTGTCTAACATTTGCCGGTCCAACCACGCCCCCTCTCTCTTTGACAGCCAGCTGATTCGCCCCGGTAATTATCTTTCCCGCGCCTCACCCAGATGTGTCCAATTTGTGTTTCCAGCAGTGTTTGTACTTAGGCGGCTCTTGCCAGTCAAACACTGCTGGACCATTGTGCATCGCCATGCGGACGTTGATCGCCACATGGCTGAACTGTCTTTTAAATTAAATTAAATCATTAAATTAAATCACCCTTTATTGTCTTTCACTGTACAACCAATCATGTACAGTAGAACGAGATTGTGCTTTACCTATCTACTGTGTTAATTACACACACCCCAAGTGTAGAATCAGAGGGCCGCTGCCATGCAAGGCGCCGCCACAAATTTCCCTCCTCCATTCCATTATTGCTGAGCACCAAGCTGGACGGCAGGAAGTTCCACTTTTATATGGTCTTCAGCATGACCCGGCCGGGATTTGAACCCCTGCCTCCCGGGTGTGGGGCGGATGCTCTACCAACTGAGCCACCACTCCGGTCTTTGAGGGAAAGCTGCGCTGTCGCCATTCCCCTCATTGTAGCTGTTATTGGTGTATGTTTGTCGGTGACTTGGACTTTTTGGACTGCTCCTTGCGGTGAGAACGAACTGCTTAGCGTAGCCCAGTTCCCTCCTCCAGCTACAATAAAGCATCCTGGTGTACTCTAAGTCAACCCCGAGCTATCCATATTTCATGTTTTGTTTGCATCATCTGCCATGTTGTCAGCCAGCATTTATTGTCAACACTATCCCAACGTGTTAGCCACTCCACACAGCCATGGTTCTGTTGCGCCCTTGAAGCGATGTCGGCTCTGGGGCGCAACCGTGGTTAACACATCTCCTCTCCATGCGTTTGCTGGGCAGTGTCAGCCCCGAACACCAACTCTAAGTGTTTCCGTTTATTTTTGTAAGTCTTCACCTTTTTGGGAACTGTTGTCATCAATCTTTGTTCAATAAATGTGCTGTGGTGAATCATGCGTGTAAATCCATTCATCCTTTCCCTCCTCCGTGCGCTGCATAAAAGCACACGAGGAGGCTGGTGACAAAGAGTTTGAGTTGAACCAAGGAGTTAGAAATCTCTGATTAGACTTTTTCTTTTTTAGAGGGGCCACCATGTCTAGAGTCTGATGCAGAGAAGCTGTCACACTATCTACCATGCTATTAATTACAGAAGGAGCAAGCTCTCCATAGCTTATCTCTGTTGTGTTGGCACATGGCATAGAGGAAACTTCTATCCATCCATCTTCTTCCACTTAATCCTTTTTGGGTTGTGGAGGGCTGGAGCCTATCCCAGCATCTTTGGGGGAGAGGCAGGGTACACCCTGGACAGATCGCCAATCTGCTTAAATGTGATAACAGCATCAACTGAGAGGCTTTTACTGTAGTAATATTTTTCTTTAGGAGTCAAATAGTCAGAAATAGTAAAATCAAAAATGAACAGGTAATGGTCTGACAGTACAGGGTTATGAGAAGACACTACCAGATTTTCTATTTCTATGTCATATGTCAGAACAAGGTCCAACGTGTGGTGGAGATAATGGGTAGAATTTCCTACTTTCTGAGAAAACCCCATCGAGTCTAATATTGAATTAAATGCCATATTAAAGTGCTGATGACATGTTTTTGACATTTTTTAGCATGTTGTGTAAACCCAAAAGTCATTGTCTATGATTAATATAATATTTACAACAGCGTCTGCATAAACTAGTTATCATCAAAGAACCGCAGCCGCTGACTGGACTGTAGTGCCACCCACCGAATTAAGGGCGGCACCCCAATGACATAATCGACAGAACGGTCTCCAGTGTTGTTAGCTAGAATGACAGCAGCTTTGTAGCTCACAGTTTCTCTGGTTTCTTGTTTCAATTTTACGGTTATGCCTTCGCGTTGTCACAGGCTTAGATAAACAGCAGACCATGAAAGACCACATCACACCCTTCAGCTCCAACTGTCATAAGCCTTAATGGATTTACATGCAGCTTTGACCTACTTTCTGTGATCCCATGCTGACATAAGATAAGATAAGATAAGCCTTTATTAGTCCCACAACGGGGAAATTCCAGGATTGCAACAGCACAGGGATAGCAACACTCAGAGCAACAATCAGAAGGCAAGAAAAAAAACAAGCAAGCAAGAGCAGCTAATATACATATGTACATATTACTATAAAATATATATATATACACACACACACAGACACACAGTGCAGAGCATTGTAGCTGGATGGAATAAATATATGAATATATGAACACAGTGCAGAGCATTGTAGCTAGATGGAATAAATATGTAAATATATAAACACCCACAGTACGGAGCATCGGAGTACGGACATCTCACTGGTCCGGCCGCGTCCCGTCTATCATTATCACCAGCTGATTCCCCTTCCACTGATCATGTTTCTCGGGCCTCGCCCAAGTGCTTCTCATCACACCATCACCAGCAGTGCGTTACTGGCAAACAGCCACGGAGTACACACACTGCTGGTCCATAGTATTGTCATCTGTGCTGTTAGTCTGCCAGTATTTTCAGCACTCTCACGACGTTAGTCACTCCATGTTCACCGTGGTTCTCGTGCGTCCTTGAAGAGATGTCGGCTCTGGGGCCACCTGTGGCAAACACGTCTCCTCTCATTCATTCTCTGGGGGATGCCAGCCTCCAAACGCCATCAGTAAGTGTGTTTGTGTTTTTTGTACATCTTCACCTTTTTGCGAATTGTCTGTCATTCTGTATTAAATGTGCCGTGGAGAACCATGCACATAAATCCTCGTTATTTCATGGAGAGGGATCTCCGTGCCCTGCATAAGAGTGCATGGAGAGGAAGGATTTAAGCGTAATAAATGAGGATTTACACGAGGATTTATGCGCAGGATTCAACACAGCACATGTATTGAACATAAAGACTGATCCCAAAAGTTGAAGCCTTACAAAAATACACAGAAACACAAAGAGTAGGCATTCGGGGCCAACATCGCCCAGCGAACATGGAGAGGAGACATGTTAACCATATGTTGCGCCCCAGACTGCACAGACCAACCTATTTTGTCATATTGTATTATGTGTTGAAAAATTAGAGGAAGTCAAAAACATGTCATCAGTACTTTAACACTAGAAGACCCAGACATTAGCCCTCTTGTGGCCACTTGATGGTCCCCCTATGGGTTTTCTAGCCAAAAAGGCCAAATGGCCCCTCTCTGGGACTTCTAGTTTAAGGCAGTCACACTGGAGTGGTGGCCTAGTTGGTAGAGCATCCGCCCCTCACCCAGGAGGCCTGGGTTCAAATCCCAGCCAGGTCATGGTGACGACCATATAAAAGCGGAACTTCCTGCCATCTGGCTTGGTGCTCAGCAATAATGGAACAGAGGAGAGAAATTTGTGGTGGCGCCTTGCATGGCGGCAACCCCTCTGATTCTAGATGTGATTAACATTGTAGATAAGAGAAACGTAATTCCGTTCTACTGTATGGATTGAATGACAATAAAGTTACTATGTATATTAAAGTCCCCTACTATAATTAATCTGATTTCAGCACTAAATCCGCTAAGAATTCGGCAAATTTGGATAAAAACTCTGAGTAGGCTGAGGGAGGATGATAAACTATGGCAAATAAAATTGGGTTTAACCTAAAATTACTAACATGCCCAATACTGAGGACCATGCCCTCAAAGGAATTATAACGTTTTTTGCTTTACATTAACTAGTAATTTGGAATGGTAAATTGTTGTTACTCCTCCTCCATGACCAGAACTTCTGGGATTTTGACAGTTTAAGTAACCAGAGGGAGTTGATTCATTTAAACCAACATTATCCTCTTGCCCTAACCAAGTCTCTGTAAGGAATAATAAATCAGTCTGATGATCAATTAACAGATCATGGACTAGCAAAGACTTGGGGGTTAGAGACCTAATATTTAACAAACCACATTTAATTTTTTAAATTATGAGGAGGAACAGAGGCCAGGTCATTAAATTTATTTGTTTAAAAAATTTGTTTAATTTGAGTTTTACCAACTTTTTCTTTAACCACTTTAGGATGCTTCTACATTATATTTTTATTTACTTTAGAGGGAGCAGACAGTGATTCTCTGATGGAGAAGACAGGGGCTAAGCTGAGAGGTGGCGGATGGAGAGGAGATGCAGAGAGGCGTGTAAGACTGCAACTCTGCTTCCTGTTCCTAACTCTAAGTTGTCAAGGTTTGGGAAATTTGGATAAAAATGATGCCAGATTGTTAGATAAATGAGACACACCATCCAAAGTGGGGTGGATGCCGTCTTGCCTAATAAAACCAGGTTTTCCTCAAAATGAGTTTCAATTGTCTATGTCGCCCACATTGTTTGCAGGACACCACACAGACAGCCAGCGGTTGGAGGATGACATGCAGCTAAACATGTCATCACTGGTTAGACTGGGAAGGGGCCCAGAGAATACTACAGAAGCCAACATCATTTTGCAAAGTTACACACAATTCCACATAGTCAACTTTTTGAATAATGGCCACATGTTGTTTTATACGTTTTTGTTTACATGAACTGGTATTTTCGCTTTATAGGATGCAAAATTCTTTTTATGTCTTGAAATTCTCTGAATTTTGAACAATGATGACGTAACATTCAATTTACATGTACTTACCTTTATATAAAGGTAAGTACATGCACAGCACTAAGTAAGTACTAAGTAAGTACAGGTTTTTACTTAGCACCTGATCGAGAGAAACTGATGTCATTTTCGGATTCAGCGGTGCAAAATTGTCTTAAATCAGTTGCAAAAACACAGACAACTTACAAAAAAAATATTTTTGTAACCCTGTGTTATTTATTTTTAGAAATAACAAATCTAAAAAGTAAAAAATTCATATTGTACATAATCCCATATAAATTTTGCTATTTTAAGATTTTTGTTTGAAATTTTGACGAATATGTCTGAGCAATTTGAAATTGATCTGAATGGTGATGTGCTAATTTTTGGAGATGCAGTACTGTTTTTTTACACAATATTATCCGAAAAAAAGTCCTGTCCTTTTTCTCTTTGGTTCTCAGGGTCTCGTTGAAGAAGCAATAGCTGATCACGGAAAGGCCAGCTTTAGCACTTACACAAACTATGAAAAAGAGGATTTGGAACGTAAGATAAAGCTATGTGCACCCTCTTTTCAAGAAAACAGTATGTATGGCAGATGTTTTTGAGGACTGGAAATTCATATGAATGAGGCTTCACATAAGGTGAAAATGTTTAAATTTATGCTGCTGTCTTTGTGTTTATCCACCATGTCGTGTTCTCTCTCTCATACAGTGGAAAAAATAAATATTGAACATGTCAACATTTTTCTCCTAAAACATATTCCAGATGGAGCCATTAGCCTGAGTTTTCACCAGATATCAGTAACAACCCAAGTAATCCATACATACAAAGAAATCAAGGCAACTGTGTTCACAAAACAAGTTATATTAAATAAAGTGGAATGACATAGGAATGCTCTGAACGTTACAGCACTAGTTCTTGCTTGTTGAAAGACACAGGCCACCGAGTGTCTCCCTATATTTTTAACTTTGTCAGCCTTCAGAATTTAACTCTAAATATGTAAAAAAAAAATTGTCCTCCTGATGGCTTTTGCTAATAGCTGCTGCCAGCACTAATCAACCTAGTGATGCCATGACCAATGTGACGATTTTCAAATCTGAAAAATATCATTTCAGTTAGATTTTAGTCCAATATTGTGACATTTACATGGTCAAACTAGGAAAATATTTTTAGACAAAGTGTCCATGTTTTGAATCATGATTATTACTGTACATGTGTGGTGACCCACCACAATCTACAGGAACATTCCTCACACTCACCAGGTCTAGAGGAAGCAGAGGATAATTTGCATATGGACAGAGAGCCCCTAGGAGACAATCAGAACAATGGACTATTGTTATATATGCCCGGATTAAGGAGAGGACATCCGGGCACCAGTTGGTCACGCGAATGATATGTATTGACTGATATGTATATCAATATGCAAATGTGCCATGCATTCTCTCTGTTGGTATAACATGTATAAAAGAGCTTGCTATACATGCTTCAACAGCACATCGCAGCAGAACACAGCGCTGTACAGCACAGTAGCGCACAACATTACAAGTGTGTCTCATTATGATGGAGGAAAATAAAACTCTGCAACCTTCCAGTTCGTACCTCACCTGAACTTATTTTTCCTCCACACTGGTGACCCTTGACGAAGAATGGAACATGAGGCGAACACCCTGGAGATAACCCCAACCGGGAAAGCCCCAGCACACATCATGGTGCGCCCCTCGCCTGATCTCTTCCCTCCACACTGATGACATGATGAGAGAGAATGACCGTCTGCTCCCTCTCACCGCGCCGTGGACACAGAAGACCAGAGAATGCCTGCAACCTCTTCATCCTCACTGGAGCACAGCGCTGGGACCAAAAAGCACCATGAACGGCGACACAAGCGAAACGAAGGAAGCAGCCTGAACGGGGAAATCATCGGCGCCGACTGCGTTGATTTCCGCCAAGCTCCCCAAACCTGACTAACCTCACAACAGCGGACCTCCTGCGCACAGAAGCCCCGCACACACATCGCAGGATTACGAGGACAGCACAACTGCCAGTTATGTGGTCACTGCGCCAAGCGCGCCATGCACAGGACAAAACCGGCTCCACAGACAGATACAGCGTCCTCCGCCGCTGTACATGCCCGAGAAACACGGCCGATCGCCACCCTCAGAACTTTCAGGGCTGCTCACACACCTGAAGCAGACATGCAGCCCACACACAGGACTTTGTATGGGTTTCTCAGCCACGGCGCACAAGGGGAATTTAGCCGATTGCCGTCCCCAATGGCTTTAGGGCTGCTTCCGCACCTAAAAGCCAAACCACCTCACACCCTCACACAGCTGCGGTTGTTTCACAGCCGCTATGCATCCTCAGGGAATTTGGCCACTCGCCTTCCCCACATCCTCGCTGGATTGAGCCACGAGAGGAGTCAAGAGACATAATTTTTTTTCACAGCCGCTGTGGATCTCCGCCAGGTTTACCAGGAAAGTCCCTCACCATCGCGGATCCACACGCAATTTTTGCGCGGCCCACACACCTTTGACGTCCCGGGCCGGAACTCACTTACTCCCACCCCTCCCCCTCCTCCTCCACAGCGCTTTTCCCGCACCTCACTCCCTAAAGCTGGCCAATCGCCGTCTTGTTCCATTACGCATGACGCACACTGGCCCCGTGTGCCCTCGATCCACGGCCGTTCAACGTGCTGGAACCCGGAGCGGAGCACACTGTTTTTTCCACCCCTACCCCGTCCCCCCCATGGACTGACATGCCATCTGACAATCCTCTACAGCAGGACAGTTCTACCGGAGCTGGAGCCCAAATGTAGGGGTGGGGGGGGGCGGTCACAGCCCCTGCTGAGTGCTATGGGGGGAGTCCTGTGGTGACCCACCACAATCTACAGGAACATTCCTCACACTCACCAGGTCTAGAGGAAGTAGAGGACAATTTGCATACGGACGGAGAGCACCTAGGAGACAATCAGAACAATGGACTATTGTTATACATGCTCAAATTAAGGAGAGGACGTCCGGACGCCAGTTGGTCATGCGAATGATTTGTATTGACTGATATGTATATCAATATGCAAATGTGCCATGCATTCTCTCTGTTGGTATAACATGTATAAAAGAGCTTGCTATATATGCCTCAAAAGCACAATGCAGCAGAACACAGCACTGTACAGCACAGTAGCGCACAGCACTACAAGTGCGTCTCATTATGATGGAGGAAAATAAAACTCTGCAACCTTCCAGTTCGTACCTCGCCTGAACTTATTTTTCCTCCACACATGGAGCATTTTGTGTCCTCTTTAAACTTGGAAGAGATCAAGTCCATGTTTCCTTTATCTTGAAGTGGATCCAGATTTGTTGATTTATCTTCTTAAATCTGGCACTTATCATTCCAGTAAATGTCCAGTGTCGTGGTTCTTAGGTTTGATAAGGCATTTTTCCTGGTTAGCCCTTTGCTCTGTGGGGCTGCAGAGTTCACTGAAGCAAAGAGACAACATCTTCCCTCTCTCCAGAACCTCACAGACTAGACAGTGCAGAAACACACACACAGAGTCCCTAGACACGCATTCTCTGACCCCTCCACCCAAGCTCCTTGTACTCCCCATTCCCCCCCCTACGCATTCCCCTTGCCCTCAGCGGAGAGGAGCTGTATTGAGCGGGAGCCTGAAACCATGCTTGTATTATCAAAGGACTCCCCGGCACTTACCTCCACTTGAACATTTAGTGCTGTCTTGCTGGGCCTGGACAGAGAATAGCACTATAGGGTCACTGATGAATTGCTATTTCTGAACAAGGGATAAACACTCTGCTTTGTATGGATTACCCTCCCGTTAGTGGTGGCAGTGCTGAGATTTTTAAAATTATTATTTTATTTAATACATTTGTATTTCTAGACAGACTTATTTAAGATCAACTTTATCAATATAGTATATGGCCTTATACGATCCAGACTGAAAACCAACCATGTATTACTGAATATACATACATAAATATATTTTTAAAAAGTATCATCTGGTCAAGATATACCACATGGAAAATATCAAAAATAAGTAAAACATGGCACAAATATAATAATAATAATACTCATAATAATACCAAAACTTCCGCATAATAATACTAAAACTTCGGTTCCTGTCAACCTGCTGTCAGATCCTGTCAGGCGGTGGATTTCTGTGTTTTGGTGCTCGGTTTTTGACTACTTTTTTTGGCTTTTGAGAACTGAATTTGGATTACGGACTGGACATCTTAGTTTTGACCCTTGTCTGACTTAAGACACCAATAACGGCATCTACGGACTGGGAAACGAGAGAGGAGCGGAGTGGAGCGGCCTACCATTCAGCTAGCTAAACAGCTGTTTATTAGCTGTTTAGTCAACGTACATCGTCCGGGATCATGGGTCCCAAGAAAGCTCAGCAGACTGAGGAGGTGGACGACATTAAAAGATCCCTCGACTTCTTCGCTGAAGAGATTTCTGCTGTTAAGCTGCAGCAAAAAAACATCCTGGGCCTGCTCGAGGAGGTGAAAGCGCTGCGGATCCAGAACGCCGAGAAGGACAAGAGGCTGGCGTATCTGGAGAGCAGAGTGTCGCTCCTGGAGCAGTACACCCAGGTGAACGACGTGATCATCACTGGGCTCCACATTAAACCCCTATCATATGCTCGGGCGGTGGCCGTGGACAGCGGAGGGAGGCTCGATGCACTGGAAGACGAATCCACGGAACAAGTGGTGGCCTTCCTGCAGTCCAAAGGAATCCAGCTGGACTGTAACACCATAGAGGCCTGCCACCCTCTGCCCAGGAAAAACAGCGACAAACCGGCTGTCATCATGAGGTTTGTGAATAGAAAACACAAGACTGCGCTGCTAAAAGAAGGGAGGAAACTGAAAGGAACAAACATCTATATAAACGAGCACCTTACAAAAGAAAAGGCAGAAATAGCCAGAAAAGCAAGATACCTGAGAAAGCAGAAAAAGATTCAAAACACCTGGACATCAAACTGTAAAATATACATAAAATTAAATGGATCACCTGAAGAAGCCAAGGTTATTAACATCCGTAATATTATGGAACTGGACAAATATCAATGAATGTTATGAACTGGAGTCACAGCAACAAGAGACAACTGTAGGACACTGAAGGATTATACTCATCTGCATCAGGACATTTAATTACATGAAACAAAAGATCAACAAACAGGAACAACAGGAACTAAAAGTTTTTGAATATACAGATCACAACCCACAGGACGGAGAATATAACATAGACCCTGATAATAATTTATTTAGCTCCATCAATAATGACTGTAGTTACTACACGGATGAACAGTTTAACACAATGGTCACATCTGATTTCAATATTTCTATGATCCACTTCAACAGCAGAAGTCTCTATGCCAACTTTAATAACATTAAAGATTATTTACAACAGTTTAAAGAGCCATTCAGTATTGTGGCAATATCAGAGATGTGGCTCAGTGAAGAGAAAGGAGTGGATTTTACCATGGATGGCTATGAATTAAATTATATAAATAGAAAAGTGAAAAAAGGAGGAGGAGTTGTAATTTATGTTGACAAGAGCTTGAAATACAAGGTTGTTGAAAATTTGTCAGTAACTGTGGATGATTTATTTGAATGTATTACAATAGAAATCTGTCTGGACAATGTGAAGAATATGGTCGTGAGCTGTGTATATAGAACACCTGGATCAAACATTGACTTATTTAAGGACTGGATGGAAAAAATGTATGCAAAACTAACTCATAAAGTTATGTTCATCTGTGGGGATTTCAATATAGATCTTATGAATTCAAAACAACATAGTTTGACAGTAGAATTTATCAACACAATGTACAGTATGGGCTTACATCCAACAATTACCAGACCTAGCAGAATCACGTCACACAGTGCCACACTAATAGATAACATATTCACAAACATTATGGAAAATAATATTATGAGTGGGCTTTTATTGAATGATATCAGTGACCACCTGCTGATTTTTGTTGTCTATCAATGTGATTATAGGAAGAAAAAGTACACCAAAAATATTAAATATAAAAGAATAAGAACTGAAGAATCTATGTATTTACTGGCAAAGGAATTATTAATACAAGACTCTAAGATAGTTTGTGATGAAAATGATATAAATAAAGCATATGCTAATTTTTTTACAAATATTTCAATCATTGTACAATAAAAACTGTCCTATAAGACAATACAGTGATAGACAACAAAACAAAAATATTCCTTGGGTCACCAAGGGGTTAATAAATGCATGTAAAAAGAAGAATACATTATATAAACAATTCATTAGAATGAGAATTCAGTGTAGAATGGTAGAGGCTGAGATCAAATATAAAAGATATAAAAATAAGCTTACTAATATAATGAGGACTTGTAAGAAAGAATACTATAACAGAATATTAGAGGATAATAAAAATAATTTAAAAGGAATATGGCAAGTACTCAATGGGATTATTAGTAACCGACCTAAGAATGCTAATTATCCAGAATATTTTATTGAAAATGACAATCTGATAAATAATATGGAGGATGTGGTCAGTGGTTTCAATAAATTTTTTGTAAACGTTGGTCCTGAATTAGCAAAATTAACAGTGACACCAGAAACAAGCAACAGTGGTTCTGTAAATGAAATAGAAGATAGAAATCCTAACACAATCGTTTTGGGTGCAGTTACTGAAAAGGAAATTATCGAGCCTGTGAGTAAATTTAAGAACAAAAAATCAACGGACTGGAATGAAATTGACATGACAATAGTGAAAAAGTGATTGAGGGAATTGTTAAACCACTCACCCACATCTGTAACGTGTCATTTCAAGCTGGTAAATTTCCAAACAAAATGAAAATAGCAAAAGTAATACCACTATACAAAACAGGAGACAGTCATTATTTCACAAATTACAGGCCGGTCTCTTTACTCTCACAATTCTCCAAAATACTTGAAAAAATCTTCACTAAGAGACTGGATGATTTCATTGAAAAACACAACCTCCTTACAGACAGCCAGTATGGTTTTAGAGCAGATAAATCTACATCTTTGGCACTGATTGAACTTATAGAAGAAATTACTAGTTGTATAGATAAAAAAAAGTTTGCCGCAGGAGTATTTATAGATTTAAAGAAAGCTTTTGACACCATTGAGCAGAGAATTCTCTTGAGGAAATTGGAAAGGTATGGGATAAGAGGGGTCGGACTGAGTTGGGTGGAAAGTTATTTAAGTAACAGACAACAATTTGTACATATTGGTGAGCACAAATCACCCTTCATGGACATCACTTGTGGTGTGCCCCAGGGGTCAGTTTTGGGACCCAAACTCCGTATCTTGTATATACAGTAAATGACATATGCCAAGTATCTAAAATTCTGAAATTTATTTTGTTTGCAGATGACACAAATATCCTTTGCACTGGTGAGAATTTGCAGCAGGTTTTAGAGGTGGTCACAACTGAAATGAAAAGGTTAACACAGTGGTTCAACAAAAATAAATTATCTCTAAATCTGAAAAAAACAAAGATTATGTTGTTTGGAAATTATAAAATAAATCATGAAATAATGGTAACAATAGATGATACCAGAATAGAAACAGTACAGGAAAATAAGTTTCTGGGGGTGACGCTAGAAAATAAAATCTGCTGGAAACCTCACATCAGTCACATCTGGGCCAAGTTGGCAAAATGTATAGGGATACTGGGGAAGACAAGACACATCTTGGACAATAAATCATTGTTCTTACTGTACAATTCACTGTTTCTACCTTATCTTAACTACTGTGTAGAAGTCTGGGGAAACACCTACAAGACCAACTTACAGTCAATACGCACATTACAAAAAAGAGCTGTAAGGATAATAAATAATGTAGGATATAGAGACCATACCAATTCATTGTTTTTAAAGTCACATGTCATAAAGTTCATGGATTTAGTTAAATTTAAGACAGCACAAGTCATGTACAGAGCAATTAATAATCAACTCCCAACTAATATACAAAAAATATTCAAAAAAAGAGACAATGATTATAATTTGAGAGGAGACTTAAACTTTACAAAACCCAAGATACGAACAACTAAGAAAAGTATGTGCATATCTATCGTGGGGTGGATTTGTGGAACAGTCTGGTGCTGGAACTGAAACTATGTACAAACAGAAGTCAATTCAAAAATAGGTATAAACATTAATTGCTGAAAGAATATATGTTAGAAGGGTAGAATTTATATGTACGATTCACTATGCTCACTCTGGGACACTATGGAATGGTGGGTGGGACAGCAATGTGTATATCTGTGTTGTTTGGGGCTGGTTTTGATGTATGGACTGTATATATGTTGGGATGGATGGGTGTTAATGTTGATATGTACAAAATGTAGTTAATTGTTTACTTGGGGTCTTAAATGTGGTAATTTGTATATATTTCACATGGGTTGTATTTATGGAAAAGAGGAGTTGGAATTAATAAGTGTTCACTTCTTCCTTTTCCCTTTCGAACACTGTATACTGTTACTTTAGTGCACTTGTCATTTGTTTTGTTTTTGTTTTATTTTTTTGTTCGAAATAAAGTATGTATCTATCTATCTATCTATCTACAAAAGGTAACAAGAGACAATAAATAAAAGATGTTTAACATTTGAAATACAATCTCTATGTGAGGAATAATTAGATGAGTGGATTGACAGTAAATCCAATTATCCAGTAGTTAGTACCAAAGTCCTAACAAAGTCTCTGTAAGCAACAGTAAATCAACCTGTGATCAGTTAGCAAATCATGAACTAATAAAGACTTGGGAGTTAGCTATCTAATACAGGGGTGTCAAATCATGTGCCAGGGAGAGCCAAGACCCTGCAGGCTTTACCTCCAACGAGTGTCTTCAACAGCAGATTTCACTGAACTTCTTCCCACTGATTGCTGATCAGTGAAAACACTTGCTGACGAGACTGGGTAGAAGAGAAAATCTGCAGGGTCTTGGCCCTCCATGGCACATGATTAGACACCCCTGATCTAATATTTAACAAGCCACATTTCGTCGTCGTCGGCCTCCGTCGGTCTATGATGACCATGGAAGAGAATCCTAAACGTCTACTCTGCTGGAACAGCACCGCCTGTGGCTGAACAGGCCGATGCGCGAATGACAGTCCCTGTCACACAGGTCGCACTTGTGGGTGGTCTCCGTGCTGCTGGGTCTGTGGCGGTTCTTCCTGCGGGTCCTTTTTTCATCTGCTGCAGCAGTCAGTCTCTCTTCACCCGCCTTGAGCTGTCTGGTCAGGGTGCCTCTCCATTTGGAGCGGTCCGTTGCAAGGTCCTCCCAGCGCTCTGTGTTGATATCCAGGGCCTTCATGTCTCTCTTGCAGACATCTCTAAAGCGCAGCTGTGGACAGCCAACGTCTCTCCTGCCAGTTGCCAGTTCTCCGTAGAGGACGTCTTTGGGGATTCTGCCATCCTCCATACGGTGAACGTGGCCTAGCCAGCGGAGCCTGCGCTGCCTGAGTAGAGTGAACATGGAGGGAAGGCCGGCGCGGGACAGAACTTCTGTGTTGGGCACTTTGTCCTGCCAGGATATGTCCAGGATGTGGCGAATGCAGCGCAAGTGGAAGGAGTTCAGTCTCTTTTCCTGCCGGGCGTATGTTGTCCACGTCTCACTCCCATAGAGCAGTGTGCTGATGACGCAGGCATTGTACACTGCCATCTTCGTCTTGACAGAGAGTTTGGGATTCTCCCACACTCGTGTGGTGAGGCGAGCGAGTGTGAAGGCTGATTTTCCAATCCTCTTGTTGATCTCTGTATCAAGGGAGAGGTTGTTGCTGATCGTGGACCCCAGGTACGTGAACTGATTCACGACCTCCAGCTTGTAGTCATCAATGGTGATGGTTGGTGGTGCTTCCGTGCCTTGCGCCAAGACGTTAGTCTTCTTCAGGCTGATGGTAAGCCCGAAGTCCTTGCATGCCTGGGAGAAGCGGTCCATCAGGGTCTGAAGCTCCTGCTGTGTGTGGGTTGCGACTGCAGCGTCGTCTGCGAACAGCATGTCTCTGATTAGAGCCTCGCGTACTTTGGTTCTGGCTTTCAGGCGGGCGAGGTTGAAAAGCCTGCCGTCAGATCTTGTGTGCAGGTAGATTCCCTCTGTTGCTGTGCTGAAGGCATGCCTCAGGAGCATAGCAAAGAAAATCCCAAAGAGGGTTGGCGCAAGTACACAGCCCTGTTTCACTCCGCTGCGTATGTTGAATGGCTCTGAGACGTTGCCATCGTGCTGCACTATCCCCTGCATGTTGGTGTGAAACGATTCGATGAGGCTTTGCAACTTTGGTGGGCATCCTATCTTTGGCAGGATCTTGAAAAGGCCCTCTCTGCTGACCAGATCGAACGCTTTGGTGAGGTCGATGAAGGCGACGTACAGCGGCATGTTCTGTTCTCTGCATTTCTCCTGGAGTTGGCGGATGGAGAATATCATGTCTACCGTCGATCGCTCAGCGCGGAAGCCACACTGAGACTCGGGGTAGACACGTTCGGCAAGCTTCTGTAGACGAACGAGAACAACTCGTGCGTAGACTTTGCCAACAACGCTGAGGAGGGAAATGCCCCTGTAGTTGTTGCAGTGGCTTCTCTCCCCTTTGTTTTTGTAGAGGGTGATGATCTTGGCGTCCCTCATGTCCTGTGGTACGGCACCTTCCTTCCAGCACTGGCAGAGGACGTCATGCAATGGCAGCAGTAGGGCGGTCTTGCAGTGCTTGATCAGGTCAGGGGGTATGCCGTCGTTGCCGGGTGCCTTGCCAGCGGCCAAGCTATCAATGGCCTTACCGAGTTCGTCGACGGTTGGCTCGGCGTCAAGTTCGTCCATGGATGGCAGGCAGTCGATGGCATCAAGGGCTGACGGTGTCACGGTGTTCTGTCTAGAGTAGAGGTCTGAGTAGTGTTCCACCCATCTCTCCATCTGCTTGTTCTTCTCTGTGATCATCTCCCCAGTGGAAGATTTGAGGGGGGCCGTCTTGCTCTGAGCTGGACCAAGTGCTTTCTTGATGCCATCGTACATACCACGGATGTTCCCTGTTATGGCAGCGGTTTGAATGTCTTGGCTGAGCTGAGTCCAGTACTCGTTGGCACAGCGCCGAGCAGTCTGCTGAACTTTGCTTCTCGCAGCCCTGAGAATCTGGAGATTCTTCTCGTTTGGGTACTTCTTGTACTCAGCAAGTGCTGAGCGCTTGGCTTCAATGACGGGGGTCATCTCGGTCAACTTGGCATCAAACCAGTCCTGTGACTTCGAGGTCTTCCTCCCAAAGGTAGCCAAGGCTGTGCAGTAGATGGTGTTTCGCAGCTCTTCCCACTTCTGCTTTGCAGATTCTCCTCCTTGTGGTACACCAAGTTCCTTCTCAAAGGTGGAGGCAAACTGCTCAACAAGTTCTGGTTGGGCCATCTTGCTGGTGTCAATCCGTGCCTTTCCAGGTTGTCTAGCACGATGGAATTTCTTCAGCTGCAGCTTGACCTTGCAACACACCAATGAATGGTCTGTGTCGCAATCTGCACTCTGGAACGAACGGGTGATTAGCACGTTCTTCAGTGAGGTGTGCCTGGTCAGGATCAAGTCTAGCTGGTGCCAGTGCTTTGAGCGCGGATGTTGCCAGGAAACCTTGTGTTGGGGCTTGGTCTTGAAGAACGAGTTTGTGATGCACAGATCGTGATATGTGCAGAACTCGAGCAGCCGCTGTCCGTTGTCGTTCATTCTGCCCACGCCAAAAGGTCCAAAACAGGAGAGCCAGGAGTCGTGGTCAGCACCCACTCTGGCATTGAAGTCTCCAAGGAGAATGAGTTGTTCAGAGTTGGGGATGATCCTGACAGTTGTTGCAAGATTCTCGTAGAACTCGTCTTTTGCCTCTGGTGTGGCTGTCTGTGTTGGGGCATACACACTGACGAGGGTGACTGGGACTTCAGTGGTGTTCAGGCGGAGGGTGAGGAGTCGTGCAGAGCCAGTGCTGCCCGGTTCCACCATCTTCAGCAAAGTGTTCTTCACTGCGAAGATGCCACATTTAAAATATAAATAATTAGGAGGAACAGACCAAGTCATTCGATTTAGAGCCTGTATGCTGAATTTGGATTTTATCAACTTTTTATTTAAAAGTGATATAGAAGAGATTCTGCCCACCTGGCCAGTAGGGGTTGCACTCACTGTTGACTCACTATAATCTCTTACTGGTTGCCAGGTAGAGAGATAAACAGTGTTTCCTGGAGGCTAACATCAGTATACTGCAGGCTGCTAAAATCTAGTGATGGCCAGATGAGGCTTTCTTGAAACCTTGAAGCTTTTCATCAAATTGGTTCATATGGAGGAAGCTTCATGTGAAACTTCATTTGTTCTACTAAGCTATCTACTGTACAAAAAGTACACAACATGCAGATTTTCAAAAGGGCATTATTGGTTTGATGTGTATTTTTTCATTTCAATACATGTACTGTCCTTTAAGAACTATCAATGATCATAAGGGGGGAAAAAGAATAAAACTGCGGTGACTACAGTGAATGTGCTTGTGTTACTTAGTGTGCCTGTGTTACAGTGAATGGGCTTGTATTACTAGTGTGCTCGTGTTATCGTGAAAGTGCTTGTGTTACTTAGTGTGCCTGTGCTACAGTGAAAGTGCTTGAGTTAGTGTGCTTGTGTTATAGTGAAAGTGCTTGTGTTACTTAGTGTGCCTGTGTTACAGTGAAAGTGCTTGTATTACTTAGTGTGCTTGTGTTGCTTAGTGTTGCCACCCAATATAACGTCCCAGGCTGGAATGATGTTGTTAGCGAGGCTCACACAGCTGCTCGGGATGCTTTTTTGTGGTGGAGGAGTAATAGCAAACCACGCTTTTGTCCAATATTTGATAACATGAAAAGTTGTAGGGCTAGGTTCAAATACGCTCTACGAGCATGTAGGCGCAATGAAGAAAGTATCAAATGTGACCAGTTAGCTAGTCATATGAGTGAACTGAACATGGTAGAATTCTGGAAACAAATGAAGGCTATGAGCTCCCACCGGTCTGTTAGATCAAACACTATTGATGGTGTGACTGGTGATGTTAATATTGCTGAAAAGTGGAAATGTCAATATGAAGCTATTTTCAACTCAGTCAAGAATGTTTCAATGAAGGATTCTGTTATGCATGATGTTTGCCTGTATAATGACATGTTTGATACCTCCGATATTTCTGCTGTTACTTCTGTTGAAGTTGCTTCACTGATCAAAGTTCTCAAGAAAGGCAAATCAGCTGGCCCTGATTGTCTCACCAGTGAATGCCTCATCAATGCTGATTCCAATTTGTGTATTCTGTTGTCATTGTGTTTTAACTGTATGTTTGTTCATGGTTACATGCCAGATATGTTGATGGACTCTGTTATTATTCCCTTGGTGAAAAACAAGTGTGCCAGTCTGTCTGATATGAACAACTACAGACCTATAGCTATTGCAAATGTCATATCTAAATTGTTAGAGGGTTTAATTCTGAACAGAATTGAGGATTATCTGTGGACAAATGACAATCAGTTTGGTTTCAAGTCAGCCCATTCAACTGATAAGGCTGTTTACTCCATGAATTTGTTGACTACTTCAGAAGCCAATCCACTAGTGTCTATGCTACGTTTTTAGATGCTAGCAAAGCTTTTGATAGGATTAACCACTGGTGTTTGTTTAAAAAACTGATCGATCGAGGTATTCCTATTTACATTGTTAGCATCCTGTTATGCTGGTACAGAAGGCAGTCTATGGTTGTTAGGTGGGGCAATGTTACCTCATTCAAATTTCATGTGACCAAAGGTGTTAAACAAGGTGGTATACTGTCACCCTTGTTGTTTAATGTCTATGTTGATGATCTCAGTGTACTGTTGAACAATACTAATGTGGGCGGCTCCATTAACGGTGCACTGTTAAATCACATTTTCTATGCTGATGATCTCTGTTTGTTAAGTTAGTCTACTGCAGCGATGCAACATCTCCTCTCAGAATGTGAAAAATATGGTGAAAAAAATGGCATCTTGTTCAACTGTACTAAATCTATGTGTATGGCTTTCAAACCGAAGGGTGTCAATACTTCGAATCCTGTTATGCAACTTTGTGGTAATAGCTTGAACTTTGCTGAAAAAGTCAAATACCTAGGTGTGTGGATTGAATCTGATAAGACCAATGTTGATTGTAACAGGCAACTCAGGAAACTCTGTGCTCAAACAAATTTACTGTTGTGAAATTTCCATAGATGTTCTCCTGATGTTAAATGTATGCTGTTCAAGACCTTCTGTACCTCAATGTATTGCTCGCCTTTATGGTTTAATAGCAATGTTGCTGTTAGGAACAAAATCCGCATTGCATATAATAACTCCCTAAGAAGGTTGTTAGATATACCGCGTAGATCGAGTGCATGCAAGATGTTTGTGTCCTTGAACATTCCGTCTTTTGGCAAGTTGATACGAAAGAATGTTTACAGTTTTATGAGAAGGTTGCTGGCATGTAACAATCATCTTATATCAGCAATTGTCAACTCGTCACTCACACTTCACTCCAGCATTTGGAAGTGGTGGCGTTCTATTTTATACTGAGTTCAATATTGTATGTTATTGTTGTCACAAGAGCGCCGAGTGACTGCTGATCTGTATATACTTTTATTTATTTATTTATTTTCTACTCATTTTAGTTCTGCATTTAATATGAACCCTGAGTTTGAAATAAACGTTTGAATTTAGTGTGCCTGTGTTACTTATTCATTTTTATTAAGAAATAATAACTTTTCAACAGTCTTTGGACTTAGGCGATTTTTAAAAATGATTTTACCAGCTTTTGAGAATACTCTCTTTCAGGGCACAGAGGATGCAAGTGAGTAATTTTTAACAGCAGGAAATATATATATATATATATATATATATATATATATACATATATATATATATATATATATAGACACACACTGAAAAAGAACAATGGAGTGAACATGAATAAAGATCAATCGGTATCACACAATCTCAGCTTCTCATTGTGTGTGCTGGAATATGTCTATAGTTTTGGCTGTGTGTATATTTATATATATTTCCTGATGGTAAAAATGGTCATGGGTCTTTTTCACCATTAACTCAAGGTTCATAGTTGAAGCAGACAGCAAAAACATAATATTGGGCTGCACGGTGGTGCAGTGGTTTAGCACTGTGGCAGCACAGTTTTACCCTCGGCCGGGGGATCGCGGGGATCATGAGATCGTGGGTTCGATCCCAGCCCCCGACCAACAGTGAGCTGTGTGGAGTTTGCATGTTCTCCCCGTGTTGCGTGGGTTTACTCCGGGATTTCTCCGGTTTCCTCCCGCATACCAAAAACATGTAGGTTTAGGGCGCTCGCGCACGCAGCGACCAGCAGCCGGTGGCTTGTCACCAGACTGCAAACCAAATCTACCTACGGGTACAAATAAGTAACAAAAAAAAAAAAAATACTGATGACACTGCGAAATCGCGCTAAAAAAGACTCAAACCCACAACCTTCAGCATCAGAGTCTAACATTCTACACATGCGCTACAATGGCATGCTATGTAAAGGCACTAAATTAGAAGGTGTTGACCGACTACATTTAATTCATTAGATTTGGAGAGATTACATAGAACGCATAATGCCTCAGGCAGAAATTAATGGGAGTTCTTGAATAAAGAAGGTCATCGGAATCCCTTGTGGGTGACAAATATAATTTAAGAAACAAGTTAATATCAGAATCATAGAAAATTGTATTCATGGTAAACACACATTGTTCATTTATACATCATCAATACATGCCTCGATACGCGCTTTGCAAAATATTTCCTGGATTACTCGGCACACACTCCAAAGCTCCGGCACTGGAAGTCCCATCACTACTAAAATCTCAGTTCTTTCGTGATAATGAGCCAGACACAGCATGTCAAGCAAGGACTCTTGTGGTATAGAATTGTGAATTTAACATAATCCTCTGATATGCATCTCCATTAAACATTTTTAAAAATAACTATTGTTTAGTGTAATTGACAGAAAAGCTAATATAGCACAGCAGTAACCGAACTGGATATCTCTTTTGATGACATAATTATGACAACACTTTAATTCAGATTGTAAGGACTTTGCTGTTAGCTGCTGTGTAGTTTGTATAAATATGCTGAATCACACTTTTATGGTCTGTTTATGTTCATCTGTTTTAGCTACACATACTTAAAAAAACAGCTGTTGCTATTAAGCTCCAGTAGTCATTTATATCAGTTCCAGTTCATTTTATGTTGTAAATGTGTTATATTTTTGTTTTTAAATATATTGTAACGAGCAGTGGGTTTCATGCAATAAAGAGGTGTCTTATTACTCAGTCAGCTTTTTATTTTATACACATTGAACACACATTGAACACACCACAATGGCCAAGGTCATTAATCACACCCATACGTTCAGTGATGGTTTTCCCACCAACTCCCATAATCCTCCAGTCCCGGCCTAATTTAACCAATCCCCCTCCAGCCAGCCAATCACGACCCAGAGGGTGGCCAGGATGCCACATTGCCCCCACCAAAGAGGACTAGCTGTCCCCAGCAATCCACGCATCTACCACAAAGTCCCATAGATGTTGGGGGAGACGGCGTTGTTTCTGAACTCCATCTCATGGGCTCCCGCCAGCTAAAGGAGGTGGTGATGATGGTATCTGTGGTTCCTCCTCCTCAGACGGCCCCGTAGCTGAAGCTCGTGGCTGGTAGGATGCCAAGCGATCTCGGTGGAGCACCACCACCCAGTTCCTTTGGCACAGTCGCACTTTGTAGACCATATCGTCCCTTCTTCCTCATCGGGAAGAAGGTGAGGTTGTAGACCCACACCTTGGTGCCTGGAGCAAAGTCATCTCCCTGGCACCGGGTGTCATAGGCCCACTTCTGCTGCACCTCCACCTCGGTCAGTGACTTTCTAGTCATAGATAGATAGATAGATAGATAGATAGTCAAGTGAAAAAATTAGGATTCCCTGCATAAGCCTGTGAAATTACAGTTCATGGGTCTCCCGCAGCTGCTCACAGAGATTGTAGTAATAATCCATTCCAGGCTCCCCTCTCAGCTCTGGTTCTGGAGGGGGCCCAAATACCAAGTCCATTGGGGTGCGCAGTTCATGCCCGAACATCAGTGCCACAGGGGTACACTTCATGGACTCTCGTACTGCGGTCCGGTAAAACCACAAGACCAGAGGAAGATGGCGGTCCCAGTCTCGCTGTCATTTATCTGTCAGGATGGCCAGCTGAGTGGACAGAGTCCTGTTAAACCGCTCCACCAGACCATCACTTTGGGGGTGCAGGGGAGTAGTTCTAGTTTTCTTGACTCTCAGGTGTCAGCACACCTCCCGGAAGACCTTGGACTCAAAATTCCACCCCTGGTCACTATGGAGCTTCTCCAGGACCCTGAAGCGAGAAAACATCTCCCCCAACAGCTTCTCCACTGTGGTTGCTGCACTCTGGTCAGGGACCGTACATGCTTTGGGCCACTTTGTGAAGTAGTCCATGGCCACTAAGACACAGCGGTTCCCCTGGTCAGTGACAGGGAACGGTCCCAGAATGTCCACACCCACTCCTTCCATTGGGGCCCCCACCTGGTACTGTTGCAGAGGGGCATGCAATTGCTGGGTGGGGGCCTTCTGTGCAGTGCAGGAGTTGCAGTGGTGGACAAACATCTCCACATCTCGGCGACATCCTTGCCAGTAGAACCGCCCAAACGATACAGGGTCTTGGTTTTGCCAAAGTGCCTAGCCCCCACAGAGCCATGGACCAGTTTGAGGACCTGGCCCCGCAGCTGGCAAGGAACCAGGAGCTGTAGGATGTCTCATTGCCCCCTTGGTGACTTCCACCGATGGTGCAGGATACCATTCTGGCTGACAATGCTGGGCCATTGAGAGTACAGTGCGTTGAACTCTGGGTCTAGAACAGAGACTGCTGACCACTTGGGCCGCTGGCCAGCCCCCACCCAGGCATGGACCCTGGTGCATCCTGCATCCTGGTGTTGGGGTTGCTGGATCTGCTGGGAGTCGAGGGTCTCCCAGTCACTTTCAGGTGCCACAGCATCCCACAATGCAGCAACTTGTGGTTCTGGCAAGCAATGCTCCTCCTGTATCCTTCAGTATCGGCACCTGTCCACCTCGCACGGCCATCAAGAAAGGGTGTCGGCATTGCCATGCAGTCTTCCGGGTTGGTGCTGGATCTCAAACTGGTAGTCTTGGAGGGCTTTCACCCACCTGGCCAGTGGCCCCTCTGGCTCCTTAAAGCTCAGCAGCCACATGAGTGAAGTGTGGTCAGTCTGCAGGATAAACTTTTGTCCATACAGGTAAGGGCGGAAGTGTTGCAGGCCCTGGACAACAGCCAACAACTCCAGGTGGGTTACACCATAGTTCCTCTTGAGTTTGCTGAAGGACCGGCTGAAGTAGCCAATTGCCTGCTCACCATGTTCTCCTTCCTGGGAGAGCACAGCACCCAGACCCACATTGCTGGCGTCAGTACCTACAATGGAGACCTTCCCCGGATCTGGATATGCCAGAATGGGGGCCTCTGACAGGGCAAAGCAGAGGTGGGAGAAGGCCACGGCACAATCATCAGTCCACTGGAAGGCCTTGCCCTTCTGGGTCAGCTGGTGAAGGGGACTAGCTTTGGTGGCAAAGTCCCTGATGAACCTCCTGCAGTATGAGGCAAGGCCCAGGAAACTGTGAAGCTCTGACATATCACCAGGGGGTGGCCACTCCCAGACTGTCCTCACCTTATCCAGGTCAGTGGACACCTCGTCAGTGCTGATCATCTTTTAATTTATAAAAAATCTCTTAGAAAAGCTAGAACAAGTTATTACTCTGCATTAATAGAAGAGAACAAGAATAATCCCAGGTTTCTTTTCAGCACTGTAGCCAGGCTTACAAAGAGTCAGGACTCTGTCAATCCTCACATCTCCCTAGAGCTTACTAGTCAGGACTTTATGAACTTTTTCAATCATAAAATTTCATCTATTAGAGATAAAATCAGTCAGATTCTTCCCACCGTAAACTTAAGTACAGCAGCTACTACAACTCCTTCAATTGATATCTGTTTGGATAAGTTTACTCCAATTGACCTTTTAGAGTTAGATAAAATAATTTCCTCATCCAAGCCTTCAACTTGTCTTTTAGACCCTATTCCTACCAGGTTATTTTAAAAAGTCTTCTGATTTATTGGTAGCCGTATTCTTCAAATAATCAATTCTTCTTTAACATTAGGCCATGTACTGCAGGCTTTTAAAACTGCTGTAATTAAACCCTTACTCAAAAAGGCAACGCTCGATCCAGGAGTTTTAGCTAACCATCAACCAATCTCTAATCTGCCTTTCATTTCAAAAATCTTAGAAAGAGTTGTTGCTACGCAATTATTTGACCACTTGCAGGGAAATGGTTTATTTGAAGAGTTTCAATCTGGGTTCAGAATCCATCATAGTACTGAAACAGCCTTAGCAAAGGTCACTAATGACCTCCTTATCGTATCTGATAATGGACTTGTTTCTGTACTTGTCCTTTTAGATCTTAGTGCAGCCTTTGATACTATCGACCATGATATTCTACTTGATAGATTAGAACTCTATGTTGGACTTAATGGAACTTCGCTGCAGTGGTTTAGATCTTATTTGTCTGATAGGCTTCAGTTTGTTCATATCAATAATGAGTTTTCTTCCAACTCTAAGCTCAGTCATGGAGTTCCACAGGGATCTGTGCTAGGCCCTACTCTTTTTAGTTTATGTAAGCTTCCGTTAGGCAACATCATTAGAAAGCACTGTATACATTTTCATTGTTATGCAGATGACACACAATTATACCTGTCAATGAAGCCCGATGATAGTAATCAATTAGCCAAGTTAGACGCATGTCTTAAGGAAATCAAAGCTTGGATGTCTTGTAATTTTCTGCTATTAAACCCAGATATGACTGAAGTCATTCTTGTTGGTCCAAAAAACTTTAGAAATACCTTTCCAAATCAAACTCTTAGTTTGGATGCGGTTACTCTTTCTCTGAATAGCTCTGTGAGGAACCTTGGAGTTATTTTTGACCAAGATCTGTTTTTTAATTCACATATTAAATTTGTTTCTAAGACTGCCTTCTATCATTTGCATAATATTGCCAAGATTAGGAGCATCTTGTCTCAGAGTGATGCTGAGAAACTGATCCACGCTTTTGTTAGCTCTAGATTAGATTATTGTAACTCTTTATTATCAGGTTGTCCTAAAATATTTTAAGTCTTCAGTTGTTCCAAAATGCTGCTGCAAGAGTTTTAACAGGTACTAGAAAGAGAGATCATATCTCTCCGGTTCTGGCCTCCCTTCATTGGCTTCCCATAGAGTTTAGAATTAAGTTTAAAATCCTTCTTCTCACTTACAAAGCTCTTAACAATCAGGCCCCTTTTTATTTAAAATATCTGATATTACCCTATCATCCTAACAGAGCACTATGCTCCCAAAATGCTGGATTACTTGTAATACCTAGAATCTCCAAAAGTACAATGGGAGGCAGAGCCTTCAGCTATCAAGCTCCTTTCCCGTGGAACCAGTTACCAATCTGGATTCGAGAGTCAGACTCGATCTCTGTTTTTAAGAATAGGGTAAAAACCTTCCTTTTCAATATAGCCTACGATTAGGGAGGGATCATGTGTCTCTAAACCCTCCCTTAGTTCTGCTGTAAATAGATTAAGACTGCTGGGTGACCAATAATGTACTTGGCTTCACTCCTTTAATGTTTACTCTCTATATGTCTGTTCTTTTCATCTTCTCTATCCCCTCACCCCCCAGCCAGTCACAGCAGATGACTGCCCCTCCCTGAGCCTGGTTCTGCTAGAGGTTTCTTTCTGTTAAAAGGGAGTTTTTCATCTCCACCGTCGCCAAGCGCTTGCTCACAGGGGATCGCCTGATTGCTGGGGTCTTTCTGCAATTGTGGGGGTTTCCCCTACATTTGAAAGTGCTATGAGATGACTATTGTTGTGAAATGGCGCTATATAGATAAAGTTGAATTGAATTGAATTGAATTGATCACATGACTCAGGAACAACACACTTCAGCGGAAGAGGTGGCACTTCTTTGGGTTGAGGCGTAGCCCCGCCCGGTGGATGGCCTGGACGACCTCCCACAGACTCTGGAGGGCCCCTTGAAAGTCTGCAGCATGGACCAGGAGATCATCCAGGTACACCACACAGAGGTCGCAGGGAATATTGGCAAGGACCCTCTCCATGAGGCGCTCAAAAGTTGCAGGCGCATTACACAGTCCAAATGGCCTCACCCAGAACTGCCACAGCCCCTTGCTGATTGAGAACGCTGTCTTGGGGCGGGCCTCCAGTGACAGCTCCACCTGCCAGTACCCACTGCAGAGGTCTAGGGAGCTGAACCAGGATGAGCCTGCAACATAGTGCAAGGCATCATCAATTCGAGGGAGGGGGCAAGAGTCTTTACAAGTGGCCTCATTGAGGTGCCTGTAGTCCACACAAAACCACCAGGTACCATCCTTCTTGCAGACCAGAACTGCTGGGGCAGCCCATGGGCAATGTGAGGGTTCGATGACTCCTGCCCAGTGCATCTCCTCAATCTTTTGTCAAGCTGCCAACCTTTTGGCCAGCTGTAGGCATCAAGGGCAGACGTGGATGGGGGGCTCTCCTGAGTTGATCTCATGGAGGACCATCTTGGTGTGGGTGCAGTCCTCGTCCCTGGCAGCAAAGACATCAACAAAGGCCTCTAACAGGCTCTTCAGTTGGACCTGTTGTTCCTTGTCCAAGCTTTTACAGCTCCTCTTGAAGAGGTCCTCAATGGCCTGTTGGGTCTCTGTAGATGACGGCTGAGGTGACACTGCAGACATCGGTGTAGCCGGCCCCGTTGGCTGCGCTTGTTGCTCTGCAAAAGTTGGTGGCAGCGCTGATGCTTGGCAGGCCCCAGGGCCACTGGACTTGTGAAGAGCTATGGCTTCCAAGCCCAGGTTGAGGATGGCCCCAGGCACATCCACCACAGATCCCCACTCATCCAGAAGGTCGAGGCCAATGATGCAGGGGTCCTGGATGTCAGCCAACCAAAACTGGTGTTGTAACGGGTGGCCAGCAACGGTGACCCGTAGTGCCTTCATTCCCAGGATCTGTCCTCACTTGCTGGTGACTGTGATGTGATACCTGGTGGGGACCCACCCTTGGAGCGAATGTCTGCTGGAGCCCAGCACAGTCCCTGGGTGGATGAGTGAAATGGTGGGCCCTGTATCTACCAGGGCTCGACAGGAACTCCCTTTGAGGGTACAGTCCACATAGAGTCCATGTACCTGGCCAAGGAGGCACTGAACTGGTTGGTTGGGGACTTGAAAAGTCCCAGGCAGCAGCCTGCCCTCGTTGCTGCCCTCTCTTAGTTTAACGGAGATGCCGGTGGTGGAACCCTGGGTGCTGGAGCTTGGCAGTTGTGGGCCATGTGACTGGGAACCCCACACTGATAGCAGCTATCAGCATCCCTTCTCCTGGGGCGGCGGTGTTGTGATGCAGCTGGGAGTGCCTGGCAAACTGCTTCATTCTCCTTGCTTGTCATAGTCAGTCTGGTTCACCCAGTGCCCATGGTGATGGCGAAGTCCCTCAGTGCATAACACATATTCAACCCTCTCTGCCTCTTTCAAGGCCACTGCCAAGGTGGTGGGAGCCAGGAGGTGTAGGTGCTCATGGAGATGTTCAGGCTGAGGTCCTCAGATGAAAGCCTGGGCAGCGAGGTCCTCCTGGACCTCATTCGTGAACCCAGGGTGTCCTTGGCAGGTGTACGTATGCAGATCAGTGGTATATGCCCTGAGACTCTCTCCAGTCCATCTCCACTGCTTGGCAAGTTGGTCTCTGGCGTTATCAACATAGACCTGGTGACCAAAGCACTGTTGGATGGCTGCCTTTAAATGACGCCCAGTCTTGGAGTTTAGACGGCTGCAGATCTGTGAGTACTTGCTGAACTCCACCCTCGAGGGAGAGGGCAACATTGCATGCTGTCTCTTCGGGGGACCACACATTAAGCTGTGCTGCTACATGGACCTGCATCAGGTCGGTGTCTGCTGGCTCTTCTCCATTGTAGTGAGGAAGCTTAACTGCAGGTTTCTGTGGGTTCTTGTAGAGCTGAGCAGGTCTCTCTCTTGCCATGCCTCTGTCTGCCTTAGGCAGGCCAGTAGCCAGTGCTGGGGAGGGGTCTCGGCACCAAGGCTCCGCCAGCCGCTCCATCCACCGCTCTGTGTGCACCATCAGCTGTTCTGGCCGCCGTTCTGTGGGCTGTTCATGTGAATCAGGACAGTTCGCTTCCCTGTTAATCACTGCCCTCGGTTGCTGTGGGATCGCCAACTCGTAGTTCCCCTGTTGGCACTCCCCTCCCTGCCTTGAAAAAGGCAGAAAGTGGGGTGCACTTGCTCTGTGTGGTAGGTCGCTCTTGTTCCGACGTCAGCATTCACCATGGAGCCCTGCTGCGGTGATCTGATCTATGGTAGCTTCCATGCTGGTGATGAGACTGTCAATCTCCTGCTGATTTGCTGTTCTTTTGAAATCCCACTTCTGACACCAATGTAATGAGCAGTGGGTTTCAGGCAATAAAGAAGCGTCTTATTGCTCAGTCAACTTTTTACACACACTTGAACATGCCACAGTGGCCAAGGTCATTAATCACACCCACACTTTCAGTTATGGTTTTCCCACTAACAATTTCCATAATCCTCCAGTCCCGGCCTCATTTAACCATTTCCCCTCCAGCCGGCCAATCACGTCCCAGAGGGTGGCCAGGACACCACAATATTAATAAATGTTGTGAAATGTTAGATGCCTAAATTCATTTGTACCCTTTCAGTTGCCTGTAGAAGATAAAATCTATTGTTGATTCAGTGTCACAAATTCACAAAGTAATGGTTTACCTCACCTCTATGCAAAACTAAAGTATTTTCAACCTTTACATAATGTAGTGATAAACAAGAACCTAAAATATACTGTACATACTAGATATACGGCAGGGAAAATAAGTATTGGACATGTCAACAGTTTTCTCATTAAACATATTTCTGATGGAGCCATTGACCTGAGATGTTCACCAGATAGCAGTTACAATCCAAGTAATCCATACATACAAATCAATCAAGGCAGCTGTGTTCACAAAACAAGTTATATTTAATAAAGTGGAATGACACGGGGTATAAGTATTGAACACGCTTGGTGAAATTCATTTAACATTTAGTAGAAAAAGCCTTTGTTGGTAATAACAGCTTTCAGATGCCTCCTGTATGGAGAGACTAGGTGCAGGCATTGCTCAGGAGTGAGCAATGAGTGAGCAACCTTCTTCTTCCGGCTTTCAGAGAGAGCAGACGCATTTCTTCTCCTCTCCTCCTCCGCCTTCCTTGACTCGGAAAATTATGGAATTAGAATTGAGCTGGGCTTTAAATGCAATTGACACCACTTTTTCAAACAGAAAATCGGGCCCGGGGGAGCCCAGGTATGTGAGAGACTCATGGGACTTTGGGAACTCATGTGTCTGTGTGATTTGATTGAGGATGTGAAGACATCTACCTGTTTGGCATGATCACAGGATTTCTGCTGTTTGGCTTTGGAGTTTTCCTGGTGTATCGGAAATTAAAGAAGTTGAAAAGAGCTAATCAAAATGCGGACCCGGCGAAGCTCCTTCAACAATTCGACCAGATGGGGAGTGCACTGATAGCGGCAAATGGAATCGGAAGGTGGGAAACATCTCGGAGTCGCTGGGTGCTCTCCAGGGAATGATTTTAAAGCCTGTGAATGTAAATTGTGAAGTAAAGAATCGCATGAGAGATGAAAATTCTATGCTCTAAGTGAACTGTGCTCATCAGACCTTGATTCGGCGTCCTTGGGTGATCTCATTCCTCCAGGAGAAGAGATAAAGCAGAAGGGAGTTTTGGCTTCTCTCTAACCCAAACAATTGCTGATGTGCATCAATCTGAACTCTCCAAGGACAGCCATGTGACTAACATGGAATTTTACCATCTGGCATGAACTGAAGAGAGATGAACTCTGTGGACATGTTATCTATGTTTTAGGACACTAAGGCATAACATCTAGCCGTTGCCTGAGAGAGGATTTTTGTTGTCCACCAGTAACTGATACTTCACACACTGCATTCACACTGATATCACACGACTGACATACACACATTGGTCTCTCTCTTGCTTTGCTTTGTTAATGTGTGGATTTGTATTGTCTGCTAAGTGTGCTTAGAGGGTTTTTTTCTATGTGATCACAATCTTGCTCACTCGAGCCATATTTTGATAACTATGTTTTTTTCTCTCTGCCCAATGTGTCACCCCCTTCCCCCTCCCCCTCTTTACCCCCCACTGAATGAGGCGCCTGTATGGCTGCCGCGTCATTAGGGAGTGCTTAACATGAGCGCACCTTGGTGATAAGTGAAATTCCTTGTATGTGTAAGCATACTTGGCAATAAAGTTGATTCTGATTCTGATTCTGATTCTGAGTGATTTTAGCCCATTCTTCCACACAAACTGTTTTGAAATCTTGAAGGTTCCGTGGGTGTCTTCTACGAACTCTGATCTTTAGTTTGTTCCATAGATTTTCTATTGGATTCAGGTCAGGTGACTGACTGGACCATTCTAGCAGCTTTATTTTCTATCTCTGGAGCCAGTTGAGAGTTTCCTTGGCTGTGAGTTTGGGATCGTTGATTTGCTGAAATGTCCACCCTCGTTTGATCTTCAGCATCTTGGCAGATGGCAACAAGTTCTTATCAAGGATGTCTCTGTACATGTTGATTCATCTTTCCTTCAATTATATGAAATCTGCCTGTACCATGTGCTGAAAAACGCCCCCATACCATTGTTATGTCTGGAAATAGGAGAGCGAAGGCAGGAATGGAACTGAACTGGAACTTTATGTGGTATCAATATAGCCATGTTACCATAAGGTAACACAAAGCTGGCACAGGCTCTGGTCGGTTTGGAGGCGAGGCGCCAAAAGCCCCGGCTGCCCCCAACAGTCTCTTAATATAGGCACGGCGTGATGATGTCACCCATGCCTGCGTCCTCATGTCCGTGCTGCCTATTGTTAATATGGGGACATACCATAAAAGTAAAAAAAAAGCTTAAAACATTGTCAACTCACAGCAGCTTAACTCACAACAGCTTTTTTTTTTTACAACAGGCAGAGAAGTAGAACCTGGGCCACCGGGTAGACTGCCGGTTAACCCTACATGGCTGAGTGGGTTATTCTGCCACTATGTTGCAACCATGCTCTACCTAAACATTTCAAAACAGAGTCATTTTCAACAGTTCACCTTCAAGGGCCTCAGTCAAGCCTATGGTGGGCGAGCCCCTGGAGGCACCAGCTGCAGCGGACCTTGGTGCCATCTTGCTGGAGTCATGGCTTGCTCGTCAGCCATGTCCCAGCCCGAGTCCCATACCAGCTGGATCGGCTCCAGCGCTGCATCTTGATCCGAGCCCACTGCTCCTACCCTTTGCAGATGACCGGCATGCCATCTCGATCCATCGGCCATCTGGACGGTGGCTGGCCTCTTCCATGTGGCAATTCTCACCCGTGATGACAGGACCATCCGTGGGTCCAGGCGGTTGGATCGTCGGACCCATATCCATCCTGCTGTGCTGCAGCGGCTCCCTGAAGCTGATACTCGGTGAGGATGCAGCATGAGTTCGGCTTCTTCTCTCTCTCACCTGGTGCTGGTTGTGGTCACGGTGATGTCTCGCTGTCATTGGCAATGGGACGCGCGCTGGGCTGTGTTTGGTCACCAGGGTTCCCTTTCCCCACAAACTCCCTCGCCACGGTTCCACGATGACTGCTTGAAGCTCATGCTGGGCAAGGATCAGAGATGAGTCCGGTTTGTGCTCTCTCTCCATGCTGTGTTCTCTCTTCATGCTCTTCAGATGTACCCACACCTGCGAAATCATACTCTCCCTCCTGCGATGAGGCTGCAGCTAGAGAATGCTTGTGCTGTGTGGGGACCAGCTCCTGGTCCCATGTGGCTGTGGAGTGGGCTCGAGTGGCTGCTCCGGTTCTGCTGGGTTCTGCTTTGCATGCAATGCGAGGCAGGGAGTGGCAGCGGCCACGTCTGAGTGAAGCGGACCAGAGCCATCATCATCCAAACTGAGTTCACCACTGGGTTGTTGTACTGTAGTGCCCTGCTGTCCTGCAGTGTCCACCTCAGGGCCCTCATGAGAAGGCTTGGGATCGACAGGCTCAGCAGCTGGGGAAATCGTTTGCACTGGCAGAACCAACTATGGGGGGCGCGGGCCAGGGTCCGCTAGCCGCAATGCTACCTGGGCCATCATCTCCAGCTGGGATGCTAATTCCATCGCCTCCGTCTCCGATAGGAGGTGCATTATCTCCAACAGCATCTCCTGTAGCCTTTTCACTGTGTCTGCCATTGTCTGGTCGTCCGAGCTCTCCCACACCATGCACTGTATCCTCAGAGACCCACGGTGTACTCCTCAAACTGAGACTGTATCAGCCTACCCTCCACCCAAACTCGCACATGCTAGCCAAACAGCGAAGGGCATCTACGTACTGTATGAGCGACTCGTCCTCTCGCAGTTGGTGCTAGTAAAACACAAACCTCTGGGCCATCATGTTCTGTGGGACAGTAAAATGCTCTGCCATCAAGGCGGCACATTCACTGAAGGTCTCCGCAGGGCCCAGTGCTTCCAATACTCACTGTCCCTCAAAGCCAAGGCAGTAACATATCACTGCATGTAGATGTCTCTCGCTAGCGTTAGCTAGGTCCTCAGCCAGCACAAATGCCTGAAGCAACTCAAACCAGCGGGGCCACGGGATGGGCGGCTCACCTGGTGTTGGGAGGAACAGTGGCAGTGGTGTCAGACATGCTTCCATCTTCAGGAAAATAATTAGTTTTCCTCCAGAAGATTAAGTTTTCTCCTCATCACCAATTGTTATATCTGGAAATAGGACAATGGAGGCAGGAGTCGAACCGAACAAGAAGTTTATTACAAGCACACAAGATGGTACACACGTGGTATCAATACAGCCATAAGCTAACACTAAGCTGGTTCAGACTCTGGTTGGTTTGGAGGCAAGGCGCCAAAAGCTCCTGCCAACAGTCTCTTAATATAGGCACAAGGTTGTGATGCACTCAACGTGAGAGGACCTACTTCACCAGCCTCCTGCCCTATATGGCGATTTTACTTGTTTTTCTGCAATTAAACCCCAGATATTTTTATCCCCTAATTTTTCAAGTGTATCTGAAGCCTAAAGGAATAGTAATTAACCAGCAAACATGTCAAAGAAGACTCATTCCAAACCTAAACAAACTACACTAAACACAGCTAGCAATGAGGCTAGCATGGAGGATAACGTTGCGGCCTCTATTGCGCAGATAGTTACCGAGAGAATTAGCGCCCTTGTGGAGGAGAAATTTGGTGATTTACGAGCCACCCTGGACAGGTTGAATAACCGTACTGAAGATAACACCAAAAGAATAAAAGACAGAGAGCCGCATCTCCAAGGGTGAGGATTGTATTGCATTGCTGAAGAACCAAGTCACTGAATTCCAACAAAAAGTGAAAACTTTAACTGACCAATGCAAAGATAGCAAGAACAGAATTCGCAGGGATAGCATAAGAATCATCGGTCTCAAAGAAGGTTCTGAGAAGGACAACATGCTGTGAAATTTTTTGAGACATGGCTCCTTGATACGCTAGGAATGGAGACCAAGTGAGGGGCTGTAAAGATCAACAGGGCGCACCAAGCGCTCGGTAGGCCAAGGGAAAACTGTGTCCGACCTGTCATTATTAAATTCCACAATTCCAGCGACAAACACCATGTTCTCACAGCAGCCAGAGAGAAAGGAGACATCACCTACTAGGGCAGCAGAATCTACATTCACCACGACTTCTCAACTCAGGTGTGGGAGGCCCGGCGCCAATTTAACGGCACCTGTGAACGGCTCATCCAGGGAGGAGTCCGCTTCCAGATGCGTTACCCGGCCACGCTCTGCTTTAGGTTTAATGAGGCGGAGCTCAGCTTCAAAACTGTGGAGGCAGCGGAGGAGTTTCTGAGCAAGAAGGGATTTAAATGATTACTGGACTAAATGGATTTTACAGGTACATATGGATGGAAAGGACAACTTCAACTAACATAGAACTGTGGACGATATACGGACACCAGTAAGTTCATATATTAATGCTATTGAAAGCAGCAGCAGTATTCTGTACGGGACAGTTTTTTTTCCCCAAGTTTACTTTATTCTTAATGTTATATAAAAAATGAGAAAAAAATAAATATAGCAAAGTATAGATTGGGGTTCAACGCTGTAAATATTACCAGTTGGCGGAGGGCGGGGTCTGTGGAGACATAACTAAAGCGGTAGGACGGTTAGGACTGCGGCTGTGGTAATGTGCTCTCTGTGGTGGAGCGACGCTTCTCAGCTTCACTCAACCCAGGGAATTTGGGGGTTCACTTTAGGGCTGTTTCAGGGGTGTTTTTTGGTGGGGATAATCTGTCATTTGGGAATGGATTATCGCAGGCAGTCACCTTCACTGTTTACTCTTTTTTTTCTTTTTCTCACTGTGTGTATATTGTGTGTGGGCCCATGTTTACTGTGACTTATGGGTGATCTTAAAATTATCTCACTTAATGTGAAGGGCATTAATTATGTCATCAAACGTCAGAAAATACTATCCTTTCTCAAGAAAGAGAAATGTCAGATAGCTATGCTCCAGGAAACCCATCTTACAGATATAGAACATATAAAACTGAGGAGGAGTTGGGTGGGACAGGTATTTCATTCATCATACACTGTAACTTAAAAAAGCAGGGGGGTTACTATTCTCTTACATCGCAGTTTTCCTTTCACTCTTGATAGAACAGTAAAAGACAGCGAGGGCTGTCATGTACTCTTATCTTGTTACCTGTATGGGGAACAAGTTGTCTTTGGATGTTATGTACATGACATAACGCACGGCTCAGGAGACACGCATGCAGGCTCAGAGTGAATTCAATAGCTTTATTCAACAACAAGGATGAATGGATGCGTGTCTGCAGGAGAGAGAGTTGCCAGACTTACTGGTGGCACAGACGGGGCAGGCCCGGGCGTAGCAGGCAGCGTCCTTGCGTAACCCCGGCCACCAAAAGGAACGTTGGAGCAGGTCAATCATTCGGGAGGTCCCAGGATGGCAGGCTAGCTTGGACGTGTGGAGCCAATGGATGACCTCCCCCCGAACGGAGGACGGAACGTAGAGCCTCCCCTCCGGTCCGCCGCCCGGATCCGGTTCTGATTCCTGCGCCTTCCGGACCTTATCCTCGATCTCCCAAGTAACGGCTCCCACGATGCACGACCTGGGCAGGATGGTATGAACAGCGTCCCCCGAATCTTCAGGGGCGAATTGCCTGGAGAGGGCGTCAGGGAGACCGTTTTTGGAGCCCGGTCTGAATGTGATGGTGAAACGGAACCTAGCAAAAAACAGGGACCAACGGGCCTGGCGGGCGTTCAGGCGCTTGGCAGTTCTTAAATACTCCAGATTTTTGTGGTCCGTTAACACCACGAAGGGCAGGGCGGCCCCCTCCAGCCAGTGACGCCACTCTTGGAGCGCGAGCTTGATGGCAAGAAGCTCCCTGTCCCCCACGTCGTAGTTGCGCTCCGCCGGGGACAAGCGCCGGGAGAAGAAGGCACAAGGCCGTTTGACCCCATCAGCCGGTGACCACTGAGACAGCACCGCCCCCACCCCCGTATCCGAGGCGTCGACCTCCACGATGCACTGCAAAGAGGGATCGACCTGGCTGAGGACCCGGGAGGATGAAAGTTCCGCCTTCAGCGCCTGGAAGGCCGCCGCGGCCTCTTCAGTCCACTGGAACCGGGTTTTAGGGGAGGTGAGACGGGTCAGAGGGCCGACGATGGCTCCAAAGTTGGGCACAAAGCGGCGGTAGAAGTTGGCAAAGCCGACGAATTGTTGCACCTGCTTTCTAGACGTGGGAGTCGGCCAATCTACCACCGCTTTAATCTTGGCTGGGTCTGGAAGCACCTGGTCATGGGAGATGACAAACCCGAGAAATGACGTCTTCTTGGCATAGAATTGGCACTTCTCCGCCTTCACGTATAATCGATTTTCCAGTAACCTCTGCAGGACCCGTCTCACATGCACCTGGTGCTCGTCCCTGGACTTGGAGAAGATGAGAATGTCATCCAGGTAGACGAACACAAACAGGCCAATGAAATCCCGGAGAACATCATTTATCAGGCACTGAAAGACGGCTGGAGCGTTGGTTAACCCGAACGGCATGACCAGGTATTCAAAGTGGCCGTTCGGGGTACGGAAGGCTGTTTTCCATTCGTCTCCCTCCCGGATCCGGACGAGGTGGTACGCGCTGCGGAGATCCAGCTTGGTAAACCAGGTCGCCCCCTAGAGGGAGTGGAAGGCAGTGTCCATCAGGGGCAGGGTGTAACGGTCCTTCTCCGTGATGTCGTTTAGGGCTCGGAAGTCGATGCACGGACGAAGCGAGCCATCCTTCTTGCCCACGAAGAAGAACCCTGCACCTAATGGCGATGATGATGGGCGAATAATTCCTGCGCTGAGAGATTCCTTGAGGTATGAGTTCATGGCCTCCTTCTCCGGCGCTGACAGGCTGTAGAGGCGTCCCGAAGGGAGCGGCGCCCCCTGGCGGAGGTTTATGGTGCAGTCGTAAGGCCTGTGTGGAGGAAGGGACATTGCCTTGGACTTACTGAAGACTGCGCCCAGGTCATGAAACTCCACGGGCACCAAAGAGAGGTCCGGAGGCGCGGCATCCTTGACCACGGGAGGAGAGGATGGCGAGCAGGCAGCGGATTGGAGGCAGGTGCTCATACAGAAGGTGCTCCAGGCTGTTACCTTCCCGGTCTTCCAATCCAGGACAGGGTTATGGAGACGGAGCCACGGATAACCCAGGATCACTGGAGACACAGCGGAGGGCAAGATGCAGAAGGAGATCTCCTCCCGGTGATTCCCTGAGACGATGACAGAGACGGGGTTTGTCCGGTGGGTCACTTTCCCCAGAGATGCACGGGAGAGATTAATGACGGTGAGAGGAGTTTTAAGGGGCTGGCAACGGATGCCCAATCGGGTTGCCAGGCTCTGTGAAATAAAGCTGCCTTCCGCGCCTGAGTCCACCAGTGCGTGAGTGAGATGCTCTGTGGTGTTGTGGCAAAAACGGATGGGCAGCAACAAATGAGTGAAGGGAGTTGTCCGGTTAGCGTCCGTGAGGCCCCCTACAGTGACTCGCGGACCTCCCCGTTTGGCTTCTCCGGGCATTGCTCCACCGTGTGCTGGTCGTCCCCGCAATACATGCAGAGACCCAGCGCACGTCGGCGTTGTCTCTCCGCTAGAGGGAGCTTTGCCCGGCCCGTCACCATTGGCTCCGACTCCTCGGGAACTTCCGGTGGCGGTAACACCAGGGGGCGAGCTTGAAGCCGGTGTGATGAGGCCCCTCGAGAGCGAGAAGGCTGCTTCCGCTCCGAGGCGCGCTCGTTCAACTGGTTGTCCAAGCTAATTGTTAGCGAGATTAGCTCCACCAGTGTTTCAGGGATATCCCCTCCAGCCAATTCATCCCTCAGACCAGAGTTTAAACTGCGGAGGAAGATGCCACAGAGGGCATGCTCCCCCCAGCCAACCTCCTCCGCTGTAACCCGGAAGTCTATGGCGTAGTCCGCAGCCGTCGGCTCCCCTGCTGAAGGCTGAGGAGATGATCGGTCAGGACACTCTCCACACGGGAGTGATCAGACAGGCCTTTTCCACTAGCACGCTTTAGCGTGACACGGGACGGCTCAGCACGCTTTGTACGCTTTTCCACAAGCCCCAACACGGTTTAACAGCCGTGATTCTCAGCCCCGCTGAAGGGCAGGGTACAGCAGTGCTGAGCTGTGCCGTGTTGTGACGTTAACAGACTGGTCGCCGCTGATTGGTCAGGTTGTAACCGGTGCTGATTGGTCAGGTTGTAACCGCCCCTCTCCTCCTCCTCTTCTACCAAATCTTCACGACCTTCTCAATAAAGTTTTTGAAAAAAAAAAAAAAAAAGAATCTTCACGACCTACTCAGCACGCAACCACTGTTGGCGGTTCCTTTTCAGTGTATTGCTGTGCTATTTTTCATTTATTCTCTATCAAAAATGGCTTCGCGTAATAAGGGTGTTCCATGGAGCAGTAAGGAGCTACAGTGTCTGCTCACTGCATTGTCAGACGAACGTAATCAGCGCAAGTTAGACGGAGCCGCCCGGAATGAAAAAATATACCGGGAGGTCTCGACATCGGAGTCCTTTAACGGTGAGTTTTAATTTTTTTTTATTGTGCGTTTTTTCGCAAATATATTCGGTAAGACGCTCAGTTTATTTATGCAATAAAAAAGCTGTTCATTTATGGATGGATCGCTGCTTTATTGCAGCACACTGCGGACTAAAGCTTTTATTGTAATTATTCATGTGAACAATACGCTGAAATAAGCTTATGTATTCTTGTTAAAAACTATTGTCTTTTCTGTATATATTTCGTGCTGTATTTTATTGTGTGCATTTTCCTTGTAGAATCATCCCACGCGTCCGCCGCGACAGCCCGTCCGGATTATTCAACCGAGCCTTCCTGACCCACAGCTGGCAGAGATGGATTAATTCTACCGAGCCTCAGCACTCAGTGGTCGGCGTGTATAAAATGTCGATTAACCTTCATGTTGTGTTGCAAAGTTTTTTTTTATTTTAATATTTTGTATATAATAAAATGGAATTGTTTTGGAAAGTGTGGTTTGTCTGTTATAACACTGAATTATAAAACAGTATAATTACATAGAAATTCCATTGCCTAGTCTGATCAAAATGATACTGAGGGTCAACCATTGTAAAGGTAATGTAATTTTTAACTAGACCAAAAAAGAAATCTTTTTGTACGCTTTCTGTTCTTTTTATTGAAATATCATAAAAAATTAGCACCAAGTCAAAGGTACGAGTATATGTAAATTGAATGTTCTATCGACATTCCAAATTCAGAGATTTACAATACTTTAGAAGGAGTGTAGCATCATCTAAACCGAAAATAATAATACTGTTGTTCCAAACGTTGACCTGAAGGTGAAAAACATGAATTTTTTTAATTCAGTACATCCAAAATGCCCTAGGATGTGGTGTAGTCCAGTGTGCCACCGTCTCATTATTTAATACGAATAAAAACAAGTTTCAGCTCATTATTTCTAGGTCATTTGGCAGTTAATTCAAAACAAAAGTGACTTGTGTTGTTGCAGCTTAATTATGAGATAAAATTAATTGTGAGATAAAACCACAGAGCGTGCAAGGCAATAATCCTTGGATCCTCCATTTTTTGTCTGGTGTAAATAAGGACTCAGTCCGGTGCATAACATCACGGGAGTGTGGCCCCGCCTCGCTGAGAATCTGCTGCTGCCTCGCAACACTGTGCTAATGGAAACAGAAGCATTCCGAGCCGTACTGAAGTGAATCGAGCCGTACCGAGGTGTGCTGGGCTAGTGGAAAACAGGCTAAAGACTTCCAGAAAATTTTTGACGAACTGGCCATAGGTGAGGGAGGCATAACTGGGCCTCGCCATTACGGCATAAGCGCAGGTGAGTGCCCGACCCTCCAGGAGATTTCCTATATAGCCAATTCGGCTATGGTCTGAGGGAAAGTCCCCGGGAACGCGCAAAAACACCGACTCACACTGCATGATGAATCCCCGCGCTCCGCTGAGCTTACCGCTAAAGTGGGTGGGGGTAGGAATGGGTGTGAGTTGGGCTGGGGTTCCCGGGGCTGACTGGGCAGCCGCTGAAGCAGCAGGAGCTGCACCTCCCTGACGAGCCGAGGGGAACGGCTATGGGGGGTCCAGACGGTCTAACCGGGCAGTTATCGAGGTCAATTGGTTTAGTATCACTTGCTGCTGATGAGCTATTAAATCCACCCGAGCCTAGAGGGTGGAAAATCGGCGTGCGAGCCCGCTGTCCGCCGAGCCGCTCTGCTGAAGCCGTACTGACATAACGCACAGCTCAGGAGACACACACGCAGGCTCAGAGTGAATTCAATAGCTTTATTCAACAACAAGGATGAATGGATGCGTGTCTGTGGAATGTGGATGTACTGGTGGTGGACATCAGCGTCAGGCATGGAGGCAGGAAACCGTACAGCCAGACAACCCTGGGGAGAGAACACAGGGAGAAGGTGACGGGCACCAAACCAGTACAACAGGAGATGAAAGGTTAGTTGGCTTACTTGGCAGGGCAGGTGGCAGGCACGCACAAGGGAGAGTCGGGAAGACAGAGACCTGACGATGCACCTGACAGCAGCCGCGAGGTGGTGATGCGGGGGCGGGGTCCGCCGCCGGGAAAGGTCCACCTGTGCACAGGGGAAAGACTGGAACACAAGTAGAGAGTTGCTTACGTGAGGGATCTTGCTGTTTGGCGAGGGGGTTCCTCTGAAGCAAGTAGCCGAAGGGAACAGACGGCTTCAGGCCGAAGCCCAGGGCAGAGCGGCTTATATGCTCCGCCGCTGACGAGGTGCAGGTGTGCGTTCAGCTGGCGCCGCTAATGAGCGGCGAGTCGTAACAGTACATATACAGTATATGCTCCTAACGCTTATGATTCTTCCTTTATTCCTCAACTTATCTCGGACCTGTCTACTTTCTCTTCCCCATATATACTTTTAGGAGGTGACTTTAATTGTGTACCAGACCTAAATGTTGATATGTCTCCCCCTTGCTCGACTTGTTCAAAAAAGTCTGAACAAATGGAGAACTGTTTACGGATTTAGACCTCCATGACGTGTGGCGAATGTTACACCCTGCAGATAGAGACTATTTGTTTTTTTCAATCCCACATCAAGTTTTCTCTAGAATAGATTATTTCCTCTCATCACAGTCTATTTTAGACAGGATAGAGAACTGCATAATTGGCACCCAGTTCATCTCTGACCATGCCCCTTTCAGTATAAGCATCATCCCCTCCTCATAGAGACCAAGCCTGTAGATACTGGAGACTAAACCCAACTTTATGAAGCAGTCAGCACTTCGTGGATTATATTACCAAAGAATGGGAAAATTTTATTGCCATAAACACAATTCCTGAAATAAGCCCTTCTATTCTGTGGGAATCTGGGAAGGCATACCTGCGGGAGGTAATTATATCTTATACATCAGCTCAAAAAAAGGAAGCTCTCAAAATACAGCTGGAATTAGAAAAAATATAACTGATTTAGAGGCTCAATTCAAACAACACCCTATCAGCTCCATAGCAAAGCAGCTTGAAGCTGTTCATTCGAAGAAAGCAGAGACACAAATTTTCTTCGCAAAACACAGATTGTTCGAATCTGGTAACGGACCTGGTAGACTGCTTGCATGCCTTGCCCGTAATAAAACTGAATTAAATGCAATCCCCTCCCTTACAGACAAGAATGGAAATAGACAATTTAAATCTGCAGATATAAATAAAATAATGAAACTGTTCTACAAAGATCTTTACCATTATTCCCCAGAGACTGATGGAGAAATTACTCCTTCTCGGTCTGAACACCGCCACATGTCTCTGGATCCTGGATTTCCTGACTGAGAGACCTCAGTCTGTCCGGGTTGGAAACAACATCTCCAACTCTGTCACGCTGAGTACCGGATCCCCTCAAGGCTGTGTACTCAGTCCACTGTTGTTTACACTTCTAACACATGACTGTGTATCCAGACACGAGGGGAACCAGATTATTAAGTTTGCAGATGACACCATGGTGGTGGGACTTATTCAGAGGGATGAGAAATCAATGTACAGGGAAGAAGTGAGAGACCTGGAGGGCTGGTGCAGGGAGAACAATCTGGTGCTCAACGTGGACAAAACAAAGGAGATGATTATCGACTTCCGGCGGTCACAGCCTGAGCACGTCCCCCTCAGCATCGGCGGCCGTTTAGTGGAGAGAGTAGAGAACAAGTTCCTCAGAGTGCAGATCTCGCAGGACCTGACCTGGAGCAAGAATTCCTTGGAGATCAGGAAGTGGGCTCAGCAGAGACTACACTTCTTGAGGAAACTCAAACAGGCCTCTCTCCCCATCTGCATCCTCAGAACCTTCTACAGAGGTGTGGTGGAGAGTGTTCTGACGTACTGCATTGCTACATGGTATTCCAGCTGCAATATGTCAGACAAAAAAGCCCTGCAGAGGATAGTCAAGGGGGCGAAGAGGGTAATTGGAGTCTCCCTCCCCTCTGTCCAAGAACTTTTTCAGAACCGTTGTAGGAGCAGGGCACTGAACATTGTCGAGGACCGTTCTCACCCTCTGCATAAACACTTTGAACTTCTTCCATCTGGTAAACGATTCCGGAGCATCAGAGGCAGAACCACCAGACTGATCAACAGCTTCCTTCCACAAGCTGTCTGGATGCTGAACAGCTGACCCGGAATCTCTCATACACACTACTGCACCTACGGACATTTTGTATATTATAGTTAGTTATTCTTTTTCCCCAAGTATGTCTCAGGGATGTGTGAATGGATGGGGGGGTGGGGGTGGGGGGTGGAGCTATGTGGGAGTGTGTCTTAAATCATGCTGCTTCTTATATGGATGCCGAGAGAAACGCAATTTCATCTTGCCTGCACTACAGTTGTATGTACAGCAATATGACAATAAAGTTTGATTTGATTTGATTTGATTTGATTTGATTTACAGCTCTGAATGTGAATCCTTGGAGGATGCTAGAGCAACATTTCTAGCTAAAATAAGACTTCCATCTCTGACTGATGAACAGAAACAAACTCTCTGCAAACCAGTAAGTAGGGAGGAAGTCTCAGAAGCTATATCTACACTGAAGGGAGGTAAGGCCCCAGGGCCAGATGGGTTTGGGCCTGAATTTTATAAAAAAAATTGTAAGATGCTGGTTGGCCCAATAACAGACATGTATTTAGATTCATTTAACAAGCCACCCCCCCCACACACACACATTAAATCTTGCAAATATTTCTCTCATTTTGAAAAAGGATAAACCAGCTGATATATGTGGCTCTTACAGGCCTATCAGTCTGATACCAGTGGATAGCAAGGTGCTTTCGAAAGTTCTTGCTCGATGGTTACAAGACGTGCTCCCAACCCTTATTAATCCTGAGCAGACAGGCTTCATACCGGGCCACTTCTCATCTAGTGATATCAGAAGGCTCTTGAAAGTGGTACAGTTCTCCTTTGAGAAGCAACAAAAAGCTTTGGCCATTTCTCTTGACGCTGAGAAGGTATTTGACTGGGTTGAGTGGGACTATCTCTTCGATATTCTACAAAGATTTGGACTTGGGGGGAGCTTTCTTAAATGGATCCAGACCATATACCACTCTCCAACAGCTACGGTAATAACTAATGGTTGGTGCTCTGAACCCTTTCCTTTAGCCAGAGGTGTTCGCCAGGGCTGTCCACTTAGCCCACTCCTCTTTGCCTTAGCATTAGAACCATTAGCTGAAAGCATACGCTTACATGCTGAGGTCAAGAGAGTACTGATGGGGGACATGGAGCATAAAATTGCTCTATACGCTGACAATATGCTTTTATTTTTGATGACACCTAAACAATCAATCCCTGCTATTCTTGAAATTTTTACCAAATTCAGTTTTATATCTGGCTATAAAATAAACCTTAATAAATCTGAAGCTATGAAAATGGGAGCACTGAATACATCTGATGTTACAGGTGATTTTTCCTTTCAAATGGGTAGCTAATGGCTTTCTATATCGTGGAATAAAAGTGTCCCCAGATTTGAATGATGTGTGGAAACTGAACTTCACCCCAGTCTGCACACAAATTAAAAAAGATTTAGAACGGTAGCATAAACTCCCGCTATCCATGATGGGTCGAATTAGTCTCACTAAAATGAATGTTCTCCCTCGCCTTTTGTATCCTCTACAGATGCTTCCCTACATATCTAAAAAAATATAATCAGGACTTAGAAAAAGCACTCACCGGTTTTATCTGGCATGACAAAAAACAAGGCAGAAGTTAAGGATACTGCAACTACATCCAGATATGGGTGGCCTCTCAGTACCCAATATAATTTTTTACAATTGGGCCTGCCATGCTTATCATTTCTGGCTGTGGTTACATACATATCTCAGGAGGGAGACTTGCACGGATTCATGGGCATGTTCTCCACACTCTCTCTGGTGGCTGATCACTTGTGATGCAACTAAAATATCACCAACAGTGAAGAAGAATCCTATCATTTACAACAGTATTAGGATCTGGCGTGATTTAGCAAAATGTATGGGAAGGAGAAATACAAAATCTCTGCTCTCCCCTTTAACTCAAAATCCAGACTTTCCTGCTGGTATTGGTCCGTCTGTATTCTCTTCCTGGTGCAGTTTAGGAATACATGTAATTGGTGACTTAATTAAAGATGACACTTTAATGTCCTTCCAACAACTGCAAGCAACATTTAACGTCCCCCAACAACATTTCTTTGCGTATTTGCAACTGAGACACTTCATATCCTCCCATGTCAACTCTTTTTGTACTGGTCCTATTGATAATGATGTAGATAGATTCCTTGGGGAGCGTAGATGGAAGACATCTCATAGCATCTTTTTATTCACTTCTTGAATCCTCTGGTACATATTTGTTACCAGATATTGCTTGGAAATGGGAAAAAGATTTAGGCACTCAATACATAGAGGATGATTGGCAAACAGCTTTACACCTGATTAAATCTACATTTACACGCAACAGGTTAAGGGAAACTCAGTATAAAATAATTCACAGACTTCATATAACCCCTGTTACCTTACATAAAATCAGTCGCTCTCTGTCCCCTCTGTGCAGTAAATGTAATTCAGAGAGGGGAACATATTTTCATTGTTTTGGGGAGTGCAAAAAGATTTCCAGATTTTGGACAAATATTTCATCTGAGATTAGTGGGATCTTCAAGTTAAAAATTAAAAAAAGATCCAGGTGTCTTTCTTCTCGGCCTTCCCTCTAGGGAACTGAAAATTCCTGCTACATATTACAAGCTCCTTGAGAAACTGCTCTTGATTGCCCGAAAATGTATTTTGCATAAATGGATTAAAGAATCCCCCCTTAGTATCACCCTCTGGTATAAGGAGGTGTTTAATACACTCCCCCATGAGAGATTCTATGCAGTTAAGGAGGGGAAGGAGGAGCACTTTTTAAAGATTTGGACTCTCTTCTTAAACTATCTGCCTGATGACCTAAAGGTTTTACTTCTGAAGGGAGAGTGCTTTCATGAAGGAAGACCTCCTTTAATGACCTCCTCATGAGGTGTGATGTCTTGGACTGGGACTTTGTTGCTAGATTTGTTGTCTGTTTTCTGTGCTTTGAGCTGTGCACATGTCACTGGCGCATCTGTTACAGTATCTTTTTTCTGCTTTTACATTGGACGGCTGGTGGGAGGGTATGGGTCTGTTCTGTTGTTGATTTGTCTGTATGTTTATATTGTTTAAATTCAATAAAAACGTGTTAAAAAAAATTTAGGCATGGTGTGATGACGTCACCCGTGCCTGCATCGTCACGTCTGTGCTGCCTATGGTTAATATGGTGATATATCTAACAACCATGATGCTCCCACCTCCAAACTTCACTGCTGGTATGGTGTTTTTGGGCTGATGCGCAGTGCCATTTCTCCTCCAAACATGCTGTGTGTTGTGGCATCCAAAAAGTTCAGTTTTGGTCTCATCTGAGTAGACTTATATTCTCCCAGTATTCTACTGACTTGCCCAAATGTTGTGCAGCAAACTTTAAACAAGTTTCAACATGCTTTTTCTTCATCAATGGAGTCTTGCAAGGTGCTCCTGGTCATGGCTGGTTTATGGTAAAATGATGTTCTTTCCACTTTCAAATGATGGCTCCAACAGTGCTCACTGGAACATTTAGCAGTTTAGAAATGCACCTGTAACCAATGCCATCATTATGTTTTGCAACAATAAGGTTGCGAACGTCTAGAAAGAGCTATTTGCTTCTACCTATCATTAACCAGTTGAAATTAATTTGCACTGATGGAGGATGGAATGGCTTCCTAAATTCTGATGGATTTCAGCTGGTTTCTTAGCTTTCTATGCCTTTTTGCACCTTTTTCTTCATGTGCTCAATACTTGTTCCCTGTGTCATTCCACTTTTTTTTAAATAGAACTTATTTTGTGAACACAGTTGTCTTGATTTCTTTGTATGTATGGGTTACTTGGGTTGTTACTGATATCTGGTGAAAATCTCAGGTCAGTGGCTCCATCAGAAATATGTTTAATGAGAAAAAAGTTGACGTGTTCAGTGCTTACAGCAGAGAAAATAAGTATTATATATATCATTAGGCCCTAAAACTAATGTATAAATATGATAATTATCATATATCTGGGAACACTGGTTGTCTTGTGCATAGACCCATTCAGATCAATGAAGCAGCAGATGGGGCTCGCTTGCTGGTTAGGTGTGTGCTTCAGCTGGTGATCCCTGGCTTCCAGTACACTTCTGGTAAGTGATTCGGTACAGTACGTTCACCTTAAACGAAACGGTCAAAAACGTTACAGTGTCATGGATGGCCCTCACGAGCCATCATAAGATGCCACTCAGCCAGTGAATTTGCACAGTTTTATTAAAGGAAAGGAAAAGGACACAAAATAACGAGCCACGGGGGGCTAAAACACACTACAATGAGAACTCAGGCTATGACAAAGGAGAACAGGTTCACAATGGAATAGACTTACAATCGTAGAAGACGAGTAGTCAATGTCTGAACAGAGGGATGCTCGATACGTCAGACAATGGGAAGTTTTTGACGAGACTGCCGCACATTTTGCTCTCAGCTGCCCTCTTAAGTAGTGAGCCGCTGATGAGGCGAAATGCAGCTCAGCTGTCAACTCTGACAGCCGGAAGCCCCTCCGAGCGCTGTCACAATAAAAGCTCGGCGAGCCAAAAGGGGCATACACACGTCAGCTGGGAGAAAATAGTGCATGGCCCGAGCACGGACGAGATCGGCGCTCGAACCATGACAGTACCGAGGCGGCGAACTACGAGCGCCGTATGACACCCAAGCCCCCACCCCCACCCCCCCAGGGTGGGCTGATGGGGGAAAAAGGCCTGGAGGGCGAGAACCAGAAAGAGCAAAAAAAACCCCACCATGACAATGACAGGGAACAAATGAAGCAATTACAGAGTATGGTAAAAAGAAAAACAAAATACTCCACAATGCACAGATGATACATAGAACAAGGCAACAAATGCAAATAATAGTCGGAGACCTAAAACTGAACACACAGGCCTATACGACCTAAAGAGACAGATATACATCATCCTTCAGACAGGAGAGGGGAGGAAAAAAAAAGCACGCTAAACAGCGGTGAATACACAGATCAACATAGAGCAAAAGACAATACACCCGAGTGACCTTAATATTTATAGGAATAAGAACACACGGGGGTGACGGCAGGCAAAGCCTGAGGAGAGGAAAAACAACAAGTTCAGGTGGTCTGCCTGCATCTAATGTCCATATAGAGGATAGGGGGGAAAAGGAGCGTTCTGGCGGCCTACCCCTGTCCCAGGCCCGGGAAAACAGAATCTCTGGCGGCCGGATCAGGTCGCCAAGCAAACAGTCCAGTTGATCGGGCGGCCGACCTGTATCGCTCAGCCACCAGGACCGCAGGGAAGAGAACAACAATGGCTTCCCTGTAGCGGGGAACAGCAAGGGCGAGCCAGACCGAAGATTGAGAACCTCAACGGCCCCTGGTGGAGGTGAGCTGGGATGAAGATGACGAAGACGATGATGAGGATGATGATGACGATGAGGATGATGATGACGATGAGCCAGTCCAGTGTCAGGCAGCAGAAGATCTGCAGCTCCCTCACCGACCTTGAACCATACCAGCGCTGCGACCCTGCTGGACCCAGATCGGGTCAGCGCTGCACCCATGACGGACCCTGATTGGGTCTCGGCTGCACCCATGTCGGACCCCGACTGGGTCGGCGCAGCACCAGTAACGACCTCCAACCCCGAAACTGGAACCTCCAGCACAGCGACTGGGATTGGCTCTGCACCAGTGACCCTGGGAGAAGGCTCAGGAGAAGGAAGAGAACCGGGATCAGGATCACCGGTAGCGACAGACCCCAGCGAGACGAGCTCGGGTGCAGCGGACGGCTGCCCCTGGCTCGTCTCCCCGAGAGACAGGCAAAAATGCTCCAAAATAGATAGAAGGTAAACAAAGTAGAGCACTTGCCTGCACACGAGTTCTGTCGCCGTCTAGGACTTCGATGATCCAGGCTCAGGACGAAGAAGGTCGTCGTCTGGCTCCCACTCGGCTACGGCGGGCACCGCAGCCGGCATGATGGTCTCTGCAGCCTGAGGACCCTCCGGCGCTGACGTCCATGCCGACGACCCGCACGGCGTGGTGGCAGGGGACCCTCGACCTGCTGGATCGAACCACTCATTGGTGGAGACCCGGGGACGCTTTGTCGTCGGCGCAGGCTCCATGCTGCGGTCCGCTCTCCTCCTCTGCCCATGACGTGGCTGCGGGGCTGGAACCAGGCTCTCCAGAACTGCAGGCCCCCTCCTCGTCCGGTGACGTAGGCCTGGCGTCGTGGACCGCTCAGCGGAGGGAAACACAGAGGCAGCAGGTTTAATGACAGAAGCTACAGCAGGTGGTGGGAGCTCGGGGGACTGCGAACCCCGAACTCCACCCCCAGGAGTCAGACAAGGCAATTCACAATAACGAGGGGAGGAATGAACTTGCACTTGCCTGTTTGCCGGAGGATGGATGGTGCCTGCTGTAGCGGGTGGAGTTCTTCCCTTTCCCCTCCGGATGGTGGCAGCAGGCCCCTCGGGAAGACGAGGAGGAGCCGTTCGCGGTGGATTGCAGACGGGCCTCGCCGAAGCATGACTCGCAGCACTCACAGCAGCCGGAGGTGACGTCGAGGAGGAGGGGGCGACAGCCGAGGCGGTCCGGGCATGGGGAGCTGACGGAACAGCTGAGACAGATGACCCAGGGGAAGCGACTGCGGGGATTCCCTCCTGTCGTGACGTAGGAGACGCAGCTGACTGGGAGGCTGGGTTCCTCCAACGACCCGGAGCTGGATCCGGATGGGATTCTCGCTGGGGCCTAGTTGTGACATGGCGACAATGCTTACTGGCTGATGGTGAGGCGAGGGGACCAGGAACACATGGCGCCGGGGCTGGACGGGTGACAGAGCTGAATTCCAAAACGTGGAGCGGGGATGCCTCTCAGTTGGCCTCCTGCCGGGGTTTCCCTCCAGTCTACGGGTCTCCACTCTCGTCGGGAACGCCGTACTCGAGGGAGAAGGAGAAGGTTCCTTGGCCGTCTCTACAATTAACGCACGCTGTGCCATAATCCATGTTACCCTCTCCTTTTCTTCCGGAAAGGAGGTGAGGTGGTATCTTAATAAGGCCCTCTGGGCAAGGAACAAGTAGTCACCTGCCGCTGGAGTGGGCATGAGACGATGGGCCTTATCCAGATAGCTGTCGATCTCTTGGAACCACTCAGGGCAAAACCCACGCTCGAGGGCGGACATACTGTACACAAGCCCAAGCGAAGGGAAAAAACCCCAAACCACGGCAAACTCACGGCGGGAGGCATCTCAGTCTGGTGGCAGTCTACTGTCATGGTTGGCCCTCACGAGCCATCATAAGACGCCACTCAGCCAGTGAGTTTGCACAGTTTTATTAAAAGAAAGGAAAAGGACACAAAATAACGAGCCACGGGGGGCTAAAACACACTACAATGAGAACTCAGGCTATGACAAAGGAGAACAGGTTCACAATGGAATAGACTTACGATCATAGAAGACGAGTAGTCAACGTCTGAACAGAGGGATGCTCGATACGTCAGACAATGGGAAGTTTTTGACGAGACTGCCGCACATTTCGATCTCAGCTGCCCTCTTAAGTAGAGAGCCGCTGATGAGGCAAAATGCGGCTCAGCTGTCAACTCTGACAGCCAGAAGCCCCTCCGAGCGCTGTCACAATAAAAGCTCAGATAGCCAAAAGGGGCATACACACGTCAGCTGGGAAAAAATAGTGCATGGCCCGAGCGCGGACGAGGTCGGCGCTCGAACCATGACATACAGCACTTCGCCACAGTATCTAAACTTCTGAGGACCAACCAACCTAGTGATGTAATGAAAAAATGTGGCGATAATTTTGACTAGATTTTATTCCAGTACTGTTACATACATTTACAGGATCAAACTAGGAGCATATTTTTAGACGAAGGGCTGGTTTCAGGTTCCAGGCTTAAATCACACACAATCACACACAATCACACACAATGCTCCGCACTGTGTGTCCATATATATATTGTGGGACACATATGTGGGTTTCATATGCTTCACATGTATATTACTGTATGCTTACTGTATGCTTCACGTCTCAGATGAACAAAAGGACTGAGCCTCCTAGGAGATAACAGGAGGATGTGAAATGTGGCCTTTTGTATGCAAAGAGATGGCCTTGAGGGATTTCCTGGCCACCAGTGACTTTAGGTGGAGGTGAGAAGACCTGGAAGAAGACGCATTGTGACTTGGGATTAAATACAATGTGACTGTGTGCTTTGATGTCCTGGGGTATAAAGGGACGAATGTCTGGGGGTTTCTCTCTCTTTCTGTTTTTGATGATGTTGGAGAATGGAATAAACCTGACTCGTGAGATAAACTCAGCCTCGTCATTTCCACATTCTCCACACTGGTGACCCTAAGACGTATCATGAGTGAAAGAAATTCTCCCGAGCCAGACTCGTCAGGAGCCAGCCAAACGAATGCAGCCACAGTTCAGCTACCGGACTTCTGGCAGAACAATCTGCGCTCCTGGTTTAACGCGGTCGAGGCGCAGTTCAACCTCCGGAGGATTTCGGTAGACGCCACAAAGTTCTACCATGTGGTTGCAAAACTGGACAACCACACAGCCCAGCATGTGGAGAGCCTGATCAACCAGCCGCCGGACAGCGACAAGTACGGCGCAGTGAAGGCTGCACTCATCCGGTACTTCACCCCCTTGGTGGAGGAGCGAGCAGAGGGGCTCCTGGCGCTGACTGAATTTGAAAGCGACAGGCCTGCGGACCTGATGGAGAAGCTGTTGAGGCTGAAAGACTCTGACGATGATCACTTCATCTTCGCCCACCTTTTCCTCAGGACCCTACCATCAGCGGTGAGAGTGACCCTGGCCAGTTCGCCACTGTTGGCCCAACGAGACTACTGTGAGCTGGGCCAGGAGGCGCAACGACTCGTCAACGCTACCAAATGGCGTGCGGCCACGGCCGCAGCAGCGGAGCTCAGCACAACGTCCGGAGATGGCAGGGGGCCAGAGCCAGCAGTACCAGACTCACCGACGACGGCAGCGGCAGGGGCCAAGAAACACGGAGCAGACGACGTCCTTTGTTTCTACCTTTGCCGCTTCGCAGAGAGGGCACGCAAATGTATACTACCGTGCCATTTCAAGCGCTCGGGAAATGCCAAGACCGGGGGTCGGTAGCAGCTGCGGCCCTCGGGGAGGAGAACAAGCTGCTCTACTTGAAGGATGCGCGCTCGGGGAGGCATTTCCTCGTGGACACAGGCTCCCAGCTGAGTTTCATCACACCTTCCTCCGCTGGCCGGCTGGCGCCTTCCAGTGGTCCCGGGGTGTCAGCAGCGAACGGCTCGGCAATTAAGACCTTTGGTGAGAGGACTCTGCTTCTGTCCCTACACGGCCGTACATTTGAGTGGACTTTCGTCATAGGTGCAGTCAATTTCAGTATGCTAGGGGCTGATTTTCTGTGCTCACATGGTTTGTTGGTTGATCTTGCTAACAGGCGCCTGGTTAATGCACTCTCTTTTTATTCTATTCCCTGTACAGCTCGAGTGGCCCCGCCAACAGCACAAGCCAACGTCACAGCTGCAAGTGGTAAGTTCCACACACTGCTCACTCAGTTCCCAGCACTCACGGTTCCAACATTTTCGGTGACCATGGCTAAACACGGGGTGGAACATTTTATTATTTCCACCGGACCGAGCTTGGCGCTTGGATTCAGCTAAACTGACCATAGCGCGAGGAGTTCGCCAACCTGGAAAAGTTGGGCATCATCAAGTGTTTGAAAAGCCCATGGGCTTCACCGCTTCACATGGTCCCGAAAGCTGATGGCTCGTGGCGACCTTGCGGAGATTTCCGCAGGTTGAACAACGCTACAGCGCACGACCGCTACCCAATCCCGCATATCCAAGATTTTTCAGTTCATTTGGCGGGGGTGCGCGTTTTTTCTAAAATAGACTTGGTACGCGGTTACCACCAGGTCCCAGTGCGCGCTGAAGACATACCCAAAACAGCGGTAATAACTCCATTCGGGCTATTCGAGTTTTTGCGCATGCCGTTTGGGCTTAAAGGCGCAGCGCAGACGTTCCAACGCATGATGGACACGGTGTTGCGTCCCCCTTCGTGTTCGTCTACCTGGACGACATATTGGTAGCCAGCGCGTCCGAAGACGAACACGAAAACCACCTCACGGCAGTTTTCCGGAGGTTGGGAGAGCACGGGCTAATAATCAACCCAGCGAAGTGTCAGTTCAGGGTGACGCAGATTGATTTTTTGGGGCATTGCGTCTCTCCAGAAGGAGGAGCAGTTACTCTGCCTGACAAAGTGCGCGCAGTAACAAATTTTCCCCAGCCACAAACGGTCAAAGCGTTACAGGAGTTTTTGGGAATGGTGAATTTTTATAACCGTTTCCTCCCCCGCGCAGCGCAGCTCATGCAACCATTGTATGCTGCACTAAAAAAACAAAAACCCACAAATAAAATTGAATGGTCTCCAGAGCGAGAGCACGCATTCTCGGAAGTTAAAACAGCCCTGGCAAATGCTGCGTTGTTAGCACATCCAGTCCCAACGGCCCGCATAGCGCTCACTACTGACGCGTCAGATGTGGCCCTAGGGGCGGTCGTGGAGCAGTATGTAGCCGGAGCTTGGTAACCACTCGCCTTTTTCAGCAGGACCTTGCGCGATAGTGAACAAAAATACAGCGCATTCGACGGGGAGTTGTTAGCTCTCCACTTGGCCATTCGCCACTTCCAGTTCTGGCTGGAAGGACGCCGTTTCACCGCATTCGTGGACCACAAGCCACTGACTTTCGCGATGGCCAAGGTTTCAGAACCGTGGTCGGGCCGGCAGCAGAGACAGCTGGCCGCGATCTCAGAGTTTACTACCGATATCCAGCATGTGGCGGGTAAACTGAATGTAGTGGCAGACTGCCTCTCGCACGCCGTGGCGGCTCCAGCCCGCGTAGGGGTAGATTTTGCAGCCATGGCCGCGGATCGGGTTAAGCGACGCAGAAGTGCGCGCGGCCCCAGTCCGCGTAGGGATAGATTATGCAGCCATGGCCGCGGATCAGGTTAGCGATGCGGACGTGCGCACGCTCCAGTCTGGACCAACAGGGTTAAGGCTGGAGAACAGGGTGCTGCAAGACGGTTGCCCCCCCTAATCTGCGATGTCTCCACTGGGCAACCGCGTCCTGTGGTACCGGCCGTGTGGCGCAGCCGCGTTTTTGACTCGATCCATTCTCTGGCGCACCTGGGAGTGCACGCGTCGGTCAAAATGGTGGGAGAGAAATTTGTATGGCCGAACCTGCGCAAACAAGTTAGAGAGTGGGCGGCAGCCTGCATGGCTTGTCAATGAGCCAAGGTACACAGACAGACGAGAGCTCCCTTAGAGCCGTTTCACATCCCAGCTAAGAGGTTTGATCATGTTCACGTGGACCTCGTAGGCCCCCTCCCGCCCTCACAGGGGTGCACACATCTTCTGACAATGGTTGACTGCACCACGCGCTGGCCGGAAGTGGTCCCACTGTCGTCAACCACAGCCGAGGAGGTGGCGCGCGCGTTTTTAAAGGCATGGGTAGCGCGTTTTGGAGTCCCGTCGGACATTACGTCCGACAGAGGCCCTCAATTTGTTTCCGAACTTTGGTCAGCGATGGCCCGCAGCCTGGGGGCAACGATCCACCGCACGACCGCGTACAATCCGCAGGCTAACGGGTTATGCGAACGTTTTCACAGGTCATTGAAGGCGGCCTTCAGAGCGTCGCTTATGGATGGAAATTGGGTGGACAAGCTACCATGGGTTTTATTGGGGTTGCGTTCTGCACCTAAAGAGAATTTAGAAGCCTCCCTGGCTGAGCTAGTTTTCGCACAGCCACTTCGGCTGCCCGGGGAATTTTTCCCAGATAATCCGGCGCCAGAGTGCTCCCCAGCTCAGCGGTTGCAGAGTAGCACGGAATCGAGCACACTGCCTGGCCCCGTTCACCACAGTTTTCCGCGCGTTTTTGTGCCTAAGGCTTTAAAAAATGCGGAGTTTGTTTTTGTCAGACACGATGTCCATCGCCCACCGTTGCGACCACCTTATGATGGACCATTTAGAGTGCTGGAGACAGGAGATAAGCATTTTTTGCTAGATTGGGGGTGCAGAAAAGAAATGATTGGCATCAACAGGCTCAAACCCGCTTTTGTGGTGGCTGACGAAGGTGTGCAGTTGGCCAGGGCTCCTCGGCGCGGCAGACCCCCTAGGGAGCATTCCCCAGAGCACTCACAGGGATTGACTAACAGTTCTCATCCTCAGACAGCAGCTCCCCAGCAGGAGGGCGCCGCGGAGGTGGTAAAGCCCGCTTACAGCAGATACGGGAGAAGACTGAGACCCAAGCAGCATGTGGACTGATGTGTGTGATTTTTCATGACATGCAGACTGTTATTACGTTGTTCCATGTTAGACGTTTGGGGGTGGTCATGTGGGACACATATGTGGGTTTCATATGCTTCACATGTATATTACTGTATGCTTACTGTATGCTTCACGTCTCAGATGAACAAAAGGACTGAGCCTCCTAGGAGATAACAGGAGGATGTGAAATGTGGCCTTTTGTATGCAAAGAGATGGCCGTGAGGGATTTCCTGGCCACCAGTGACTTTAGGTGGAGGTGAGAAGACCTGGAAGAAGACGCATTGTGACTTGGGATTAAATACAATGTGACTGTGTGCTTTGATGTCCTGGGGTATAAAAGGACGAATGTCTGGGGGTTTCTCTCTCTTTCTGTTTTTGATGATGTTGGAGAATGGAATAAACCTGACTCGTGAGATAAACTCAGCCTCGTCATTTCCACATTCTCCACAATATATTTATATTTATATGTACATATGTATACTTGCTGCTCTTGTTTTTTCTCTTGCCTTCTGATTGTTGCTCTGAGTGTTGCTATCCCTGTGCTGTTGCAATCCTGGAATTTCCCCATTGTGGGACTAATAAAGGCTTATTTTATCTTAAATAAAACCACGACCAAAGTAACCGGGTTTAAATTAATCCACACTAATCCAGTGTCTTTCTGAGATGTTACTTAACTTTAGATTACCTAGTTCCAGACTACAGAGTTTCAGACACAGGTAGTCAAGGAAGAGAAATCATCTGTTGGAAACTGATCAGATTAACAATGGGCACATGGTGCAAAGGGGAGGATACTCTGAAAACCAGGGGCAGATTACTTCCATATAAGTTTTAGCTCTCTCTCTCTGTGTGTGTGTGTGTGTGTGTGTGTGTGTGTGTGTGTGTGTGTGTGTGTGTGTGTGTGTGTGTGTGTGTGTGTGTGTGTGTGTGTGTGTGACTGACGTTTGACCCCTGACCTAGAATGTAGAAAGAAAAAAGAAGGCATTCAAAAAACTGTAGTGAAAGTAAAAAGACACTTTTAAAGGAAGTTATGTCAAAGTACAATATAATTGAAAACAAACTGCATAATTTAACCACAGAAACAAACAACAAAAAAGGAATACACGGACTGCAACTGTGAATGAAAATATCTCAAATAAAAAAAACCAAACAACTGGACCCTCCAACAGCTTCAGGTATGATTCATTTATATCATTCATGGTGGAATCCATGCACAAATCCGTGACAGAGATGGGTGAAATAGACAGAAATTGTACTCAATAAAAGTAGGGCTACCTTGTGACATTAATAGCAAGAAAGTATCTACTAAGTTACTTAAGCTAAAACAGTCTAATCAACAAACTAATGTGCAAGAGTATTCTCCTCCATCTGTGACTCTTTTCATAAACTTACATTTCTTTTCTAATCCATTTATGTCCTGTTTCTAATGAAGCCATGTACAACTATTTCCTCGTATATATAAAATTTTCCCACAAATGGGATTTTTATGGCAAAAATTTGCAACTTTTGCTCATAAAATTTGTGTGTGTGTGGGGGGGGGATTCCTCATAGATTTGTGACTTTTTTCATATACCTCTTGATACTTTTTTTTGCGACTCTGTGAATGTTTTTGATAATATTTAGACTTTTTCATATAAATTTGCAACTTTTTACTCAGAATTCTGCAGTGTTTTTCTTATAAATTTAACTCTTTCCAAGTTACAAAGCTGTTATTATAATTTGCTCCTGAACCTAAATAGAAGAACCATATCAACATCAATCTCAATAAAATAAGATAATTAATTTACTAAAACTATTGTAGATACAGCCATTTCGGGTGAGAATGTTATGGGATAGTCACACTAGAGGCGGAATGTGCTGGAATGCCGTCAGAATGAAAATTTCTTGTATGTTCCTGGATATTCAAAGTGCATTCGAAAAATTCTGACTGCATTCTGAGTGCATTCCAAATATTCGGGCCCATTCTTGTGGCCGGCCTGAATGTTTTGCTCATGCTCAAAACTTTCCAGGTGCATTTGAAGTGAGGAAATATTGAACGGCATTCTCTGTTCTAATGGCACTATAACTGCATTCTAACTATTCTTATGGCATTCCAGTAGCATCCGAAACAATCTGATCGCATTCCAGGGACAGCCGAATCACATGAAACTGCGGCCAGTTTTTTAGGACTGGTAAACGTGTAGTTTATGTGGCTGCGGTGAGCCCAGGGTATGTATTTTTCTTTTACATAGACTGTTGAGGGGCATGTAGCCTATTATAGGTGATGCTTGTTTGTGGTGTGTTTCCCCTGTCAGCAGTGCTGTGTAGCCACTGTGCCAACAGTGTTGTACCTACATGGATGTTGTAATATTGTTTGTGATGATGGTTAATTAAACCTCTGGTGCACTCAAGTAGGTATAGTTGGCTTATTTGGTAGTCTGCATGTTATGGGTTTTGCCACCTGATTTTCTCTCTGCTCACCTACTTTTTCCATTTCTGGCTATGCCACTATTTGGAATGTATCCCAGATGATGACCATCTGGAATGCTAGGTGGAGAAACACTTCAATACTGATTTGATATAGGACTCATTAATTTAGCATGAGCTATACTGCCTGGTAAATAGTGTTATCTTTTGCACTTTGATAATAAAAATGATGTCATAGCCTCAAGGCTTGGACTCTTATGTCTAATACTGGAATGTTTTTCTAGAAAAAGATTACCTTTGCTTGAACCAGATGTTGTAGGAGCAGAGTCTAGAAAATAAACCTGCCTCTGGCTAGGTTTAATTTAAGTCTTCATTTGGACCTGGATTAGCCATTTCAATAAGTCCTGGTTTAAAATGTGATTTAGTCTAGAACTGGGGCTTAATCCCTGTACGGGAAACCGGGCCTGACCCAGACCCAATTGCTAGGTTTTATCGTTTATCTTTATTTACACTACAGGATTGCTGAGTTTTATCTTTTGTCTTCATTTGTACTATGGGTAGCATTACTGCACATTGACTGCTGTTTGTTGTTTTTCATCCTTATTTCTTCTTTTTTATATGTATATTGCACACACTACGAAGAGAGAGAGAAACGGCATTTCAATTCCCCTGTATGCTCTGTACGTATAAAGTATTGACAAATAAAAATCTTTGAATCTTGAATCTTAACCTAATGACTGCCACAGGTGCTCCATTGCGCAATAAGTCCCTAGTAGTCAAGGTTTTTTTCGAGAAAATATTCAGTTCAGATGTCAGAGATTTCCAAGGCTATAACTTGAAAGTGGTAAGAGATAATGGCTTACTGTCAATTAGAAAGATGTAGAATATGATCCAAAGTTGAGATAGGAGCAAATTTACACATCTAATTTGCATAATGCCACGGCAGCCACATCGAATTACATAACTTTCAGTTAAAAGTGGACTTTGGACATATTTACACAAAGAATGGTTTTGCTTTTTGTCGTTTCTTGTTTTGGGCATTTTTTTTATCTTATCTTCAAAGTATATGAACCAGAAAATCAGTACAATGTAAACACACCAAGACATTCGTCACTTACCGCTGGCCAGGTTGCTCGCTCGCTTCATCCTTTTGCAGCATCCTGGTCATTATTTTCTCTTCTGTCGGTCATTTTATTTTCCCCTCACATCCAGAAACTGTTATGATTATTCCACCTCAATTTCGCTTTTTTCCCGCCACTATTTATCTTATATGGTGACACAGAACCGGCACGATTGTTCTCTCCAGTCACATGGCGTTGGGGGTGATGGCAGGTGAACATCAATCAGCTTCACCCACCCTCTGTTATAACAAAATGTATATATTTACTTTTATAAGCTAAATAATCTCTTTTTAGAATCATAGTTGGCAAATTTGGGAGCAAATGCCTCCTCCGTGATGGTGATTGTGAACATCAACATTTGTTTACAAACTCTTCTTCTGCGGTGTCCAGAAGTGAGGTTTTAAGATGGTTCTATGGCCGCCATCAGTCCTCCAAGGCAAGAGCAGTAAGTTATACGTGTCTGCCACCTTGTGAGGTGGAATTCTTAGTACAGCTGGGGAGTTTTTGGCCAAGTCATATAACATCACGTGACAGGCGCAGCGCGGCACCTGTGGCAGTGGGGGCGCTATCTGTCCATGAAATCTTGCCACAAGAAGGGTTAACATGCAACAAATCGACGTAAAAAAAACAAAAAGAAAAACAGCAAACTCAATTAAAACCTATGATGATCAGGTGAGCGTCCCCCCCCCTTTCTGTGGGAGGTCCTTCTTCTGTTTCTCAGGCTCCGCAGGTCATCAACGCACCTACGTGAGTGGACCTTGCTGGGTTTTTCAATAAAATTGTGTTTAAACTTTTACTCCATGTCTGAGTGACTTTCTCTGGTGTTAGTTGCCTTGCACTTGCTTCTTGCTTTGAGTCATGACAAAACCAATAAAATGCATAAACCCCCAAGTACTAAAATAAAAGGGTTAAATATACTCTTTAAAAAATCCAGCATAATAATCTGTTGCATCTGTTTACCATGTTTAAACGCACAGCACAAATCCAAGCCGCCTTGTCCGGCGGCTGATTCGTACAGCAGCCTCCTGCATGTTCTCAGAACATGAGCGTGTACTGTGGAGCAGACACGACACACCCGCTGCTGATTCACAGTTGTCTCCCTCATGTCTCATCACTTCAGTGAGTGTACTGAAGAGCAGTAAGGCTGCGTGTCCACCAAACACGTTTTTTGTCACCCAACTGCCCTGAGCTTTTTTTTTCCAGTGTTTGTGCGCGGCGCTCTGGGAACAAAAAAGTCTGTGCCCTGTATCCCAGCAACAGCTTGTCACTGTCAGCTCAGCACTTACGCTTTTCCTATTGTCAGATTTTCTACTGATTTTTTTAATAGCAGTCTCTAAATAACAATGGACAGGAAACGTTTTCTAGCAGCTCTGGATGTAAAATATGGTGACATGAAAAGCAGGAGTCTGAGTACAGACTAGTATCGGTGTCCTATGACCCACACACACAGCAGTTCTGATTGGCTGCTTGGTCTGACATTGATGAGCTCAACTGCAGTCTCTGAAAGTTGAACTTTTTTCAGCTCTGAACGCCGCGACAAAAAATGGTCACCACTGAGAGCGTTTTTGCACCAAGGGCACTCAGTACTGTAAATGCTGGACTACATAGAGAATGAATGAAAAATAGCTGCCCAGAGTGGAAAAAACGCGTTTGGTGGACACGCAGCCTAAATGATGTTCACTTATATAGCGCTTTTTACTCATCTCTGGATTACCAAAGCACTTAACAGATCCTGCTATCCACTCATTCACACATACATTCCCATACTGATGGTGGCGGAGCTGCCATGGACCGGCACTGGCCTGACCCACCAGGAGCAACTGGAGGTTCAGTGTCTTGCTCAAAGACACTTTGACATGCACACAGAGTGGGAATCAAATCCCCGACCCTCCAATTAGTAGTCGGCTACACTACACCTGTGCCACAGCCACCACAGCTGCAGTGAAGGAGCAAGCCCTGCCCATTAAGTTCAGCCATGTTTTTCAGTTCAGCTGTGGCAAGATCAATTCAAATATCGATAATATCATTACCAACGTTGGTATTGATATTGATCAATACCAGTGTAATGAGATCGATAGTGTGTCTGTGTGTGCCACTTCCATCAAAGCATGGAGGAGGCACTCTGGCAACCAGCATTTAGGGGCATTAACGCCACCTACTTCTTACCCCTCCTCCTCCCTCTTGTGTTTTTATGTTGTACCATCATGTGATTCAGCAGCACCAGGTAAACAAGCTAGCAAGCAGCAGCTGCACGCACATGAGCCGCACAGAGACGGAGCAGAAGAATGGCAGAGAGAAAGAGGAGCACCGTGTGGCTATATTTTCAAATGAAGGGAGGCATTTTATTTAATTATTGTATTGTAGTTTCTGAACACTGTACCTCAAAAAAGAATGTGTTTTAATTTGTTCTTGAGTGATAATTTTGTGCAGTTTGTTTATTTCAGCAAAAAATCCAGACATGACAATGTATGGGGAAGAACTGCTTTGTTACTGTTCTATTGTTTCTGAACAAAAAAGTTTTATGATGATAAAGTTACCTCTAAACTTTGCCCAAATTATCTCCTGGGTTTTAACTAATTAATAATCCAAAGGAAAAATCACAAAACACTTAAAGGACATGGAAATTCATTCAGATTTAGTAATTTGATGATGCATTCACCTTAATTATTAAAAAGTATTGTTATTGTATCGGTATTGGCGATATTAGCCCTGTATTTACTTGGTATCGGATCAATACCAAATCTTGCAGCATCGCACACCACTAGTTGAATGAGTGGCAGGCGGTTAGAGCTCCAATACAGCACTGAGTGATTCAGTGTACGAATCTTTAGAACTGATTTTTTTAGTGAACGAACTGAAGTGATTCAGTACATTTTTGTGAATTGTGGATCCCAACACTAGCTGGTACATTATGCTTCCTTGTTGTTATCCCATGATCACAATTGGTCCTCCTCCTTCTCTCTTGGGTCTTTCTCAAGCTCTCACATTATTATATAGTGGGGAAAATAAGTATTGAACACTTCAACATTTTTCTCATTAAACATATTTCTGATGGAGCCATTGACCTGAGATTTTCACCAGATGTCAGTAACACCCAAGTAATCCATACACACAAAGAAATCAAGGTTACTGTGTTCACAAAACAAGTTATATTTAATAAAGTGGAATGACACAGAGAATAAGTATTAAACACACGAAGAAAAAGAAGTGCAAAAAAGGCACAGAAAGCCAAGAAACCAGGTGAAATCCATCAGAAATTAGGAAGCCATCACATCCACTATCAGTGCAAATTAATTTCAGCTGGTTAAGTCCTGACTGATAGCCTTTAAAAAGGTCTGTGGATATCAGATTGTCATACCACAAATAACTTATGATGGGTAGAAGCAAGACTCAACATTCAGAGATTCAAAGGTTTTATACGTGCCGGACATACAGGAGAATTGAAATGGCGTTTCTCTCTCTCTTCATTGGTGTGCATTTTATAAAAAAAGAAAAGGAATAAGGCTGGAAAAAAAGAAAAACAAACAGCAACAGCAGCAGTCTATGTACAGTCCATGTACAGTAATGCAAGCCGTGGTGCCAATAGCAGCCAGAAGGACCCTGATCTCCACAGAGATAAACGATTAGCTTGTGGAGGAAGGAAGCAGATGAGGCAGCGAGCTTGGACGACACACAAACTTTATTCCTCCTCCAACATCAAGTACAGTACAAATCTAAAAGAACCCAGGGCAGGTGGTCGACCCAATTTGCATCTGTGAGCGAAGTTCTGAGCGCCACCTTAAGTGACCTATGAAAACGCTCGCATAACCCGTTAGCCTGGGGGTTGTACGCGGTAGTGTGGTGAATTTTGACCCCCAGGCTCTGGGCCATTGCGGACATGAGTTCCAAAATGAATTGCGGACCCCTGGCGTAAGTTATGTCCGACGGGGATCCAAACTGTGCAACCCAAGCCAACAAAAAAGCGCGAGCCACTTCCGCGGACGTGGTGGAAGCCAGCGGGACCACTTCAGGCCAGCGCGTGGTGTGGTCCACGATTGTCAAAAGGTGCATGAAACCTTGCGACGGCAGGAGGGGTGCCACCAAATCCACGTGGACATGGTCAAACCTCCTGGCCGGGATTTGGAATGGCTCGAGGGGGGCTCTGGTGTGCTTGTGCACTTTGTCACTTTGTGCACTTTGCCTGGGCCAGCTGCCTTGTGTGGGTTGATCTTGCAGAGGGTCCTTTTCACACTAGCCGGATCCAGACTCATGGTCTGCTCGTCCGGAGGAGGAGTGGTCTTCTGTGCTGGTATGCTGTTTTGTGCTTCAAATCGGCCAAAGAAGTCATTTAGATTGTTGAGCAGTATGATGTCACTCGCACAGGCCTGAGGTGGAGGTTTATAGTTGGTGAGGGTCTGTATGCCACGCCAGAGAGAACGGGCATCTCTGGTGTTGTTGAAGTGTCCAGATATTTTCTTGATGTACTGTTGTTTTGCCTCCTTGATGCCATGTGACAGGTTGGCGCAAGCTGTTGTTACTCCTGCGGTGTCGCCAGCCCTGAAGGCTGCGTCCTGAGCCCTCAGGAGTCTGTGAACCTCTGCTGTCATCCATGGCTTCTGGCTAGCATGAACAGTGATGGTCTTGCAGTGAGTGGCATCATCAGTGCATTTGGCTATGTATGTCACAACAACCTCAGTGTACTCCTCTACATTTGTGTGTCCATTGTGAGTGGCTGTATGCTTGAAAATGTCCCAGTCTGTGGTGCTGAAGCAGTCTTTCAGTGCATCAGAGGCCCCCTCTGACCATACACGTACCTGCTTTTGTGTTGGTCTGACGGCTTTCACTCTAGGTTTGTATGCCGGCCTTAACAGGATGGTGATGTGATCAGAGAGGCCCAGGGGGGAAAGGGGGTGGGTTTGTATGCATTCTTATGGGTTGTGTACACCAGATCCAGCAGATTGCCTCCTCTTGTTGCAAAGTTTACATGTTCATATAGGTTTGGTAGGAGGGTATTTAAATCTGCATTGAAGTCTCCCGCTGTGATGAGAAATCCATCTGGATGCCCTGTTTGTGTCTCACTTATAGCCTGATAGAGTACTTTCAGAGCTTCCCCCTTTTGCTGATGCTGGTGGGCAGGACATACACAGCAGCAAGTAGAACAGATTAAATTTCTCTCGGCGTGTTAAAGGGTCTGCACTTGATGATCATAAACTCCACTAAGGAAGAGCAATGGCTGTGAAGAACAACTGAGTCACGGCACCAGGCATCACTGATGTAAACACACACACCTCCACCCCTGGTTTTCCCTCCTACCATTAGCACTTTGTCACTACGATATCATGTTAGCCCAGCTAGCCGAATAGCAGAGTCTGGTATATTGTCAATTAACCACGTTTCCATAAAGATAAAAACAGCAGTTCCACGCATCACGTTGTGTAGATCTCAGAGCTGTATGTGGTCTATTTTGTTGTCTAGTGATCATACACTGGCCAGAATCAGTGAAGGAATTGGGGGTTTGTGAGGTTAGCAGTTAGCTTCGCCCGGATACCTCCACATTCACCTCGCTTCTGCCTACACTCACACCTATGCTCACACTGTCTACGGCATCTCCATCTGGCGTGGATGGAGCATCATGGTGTGTGGGTGTTTTTCAGTACATGGTACAGGCAGACTTCATATAATTGAAGGAAAGATGACAGGACAAATGTACAGAGACATCCTTGATAAGAACGCGTGTACACGTGCCACCTATCGGCAAATGCAAAAGCAAAGAGCTCTCTCTAGACCTTTGCAACCTTATTGTTGCAAAATATGATGGCATTGGTTACAGCCGCATTTCTAAACTGCTGAATGTTCCAGAGAGCACTGTTGGAGCCATCATTCGGAAGTGGTAAGAACATCATTTTACCATAAACCGGCCACGACCAGGAGCGCCTCGCAAGATTTATGACAGAGGAGTCAAAAGAATTATCAGAAGAGTTATCCAAAAGCCAAACACCACTCGTGGAGAGTTCCAGAAAGACCTGGAGTTAGCAAGTACTGTTGTTTCAAAGAAAACAATAAGTAATGCTGTCATCACCCGCAGCTCACGGGCTTCCACCTCAGCTGCGTGCACACCTGCTCCTCGTTAGTGCGCAGCTATTTATTCCATCCTGCCCTGAGCTGCAGCCTGGAGCCGTCTGTCTCCCTGCGTACTCAACTCACAGCAGCATCCTTTCCTCCAGGCCTGCTGACTACTCTTCAAGACACGTAAGCTGTCTGCTATTGCCTTACCTTCTCCTGTCAGCCGGCGGACTCACTCCCCCTCGTCTTGCCACTCCTCTACCTTGCCGCATCATCCCGGACGCACAGCAGGACGCTGTCTCCCAGGCTTGGGACCTTGCCAACGCCAGCCACCACATCACTACAAGTAAGCACAGAACTCTGTCACTCTTCTGTGTGGTTGCCCAGCTAATCCCTGCTCTCCTCTCATTTATAGGGTTGCCTGGCCGCACGGCGTACTGCTCTGTCCTGACCTGCATCCTCCACCCACATCACACTCTCATCTCTCACACACGCATTCATACACGAAACATTATTGTTGAATAAAGATTTCAAATCTGCCTGAGCCTGCGTGTGTGTTTCCTGGGCCGAACAATATGTCAGTACGGCTCCAGCAAAGCGGCCCAGCGGACAGCGGGCTCGCACGCCGTTTTTCCACCCTCGAGGCTCGGGTGGATATGATTGCTCATCAACAGCAGGTGATACTAAACCAACTGACTTCAATTACTAACCGGTTAGACCACCTGGACCCTCCGCGGGCTTCCCCTCCGGGTCCTCTCGGCGTTGCGGCTCCGGTTGCCTCCACAGCTGGCCAGCCTAGCTCGGGAGCACCAGCCTGTCTCACACCCATTCCAACCCCTGCTCGCTTCAACGGGAAACTCGGTGGAGCGAAGGGGTTTATCTTGCAGTGTGAGTCGGTGTTTCTGCGCGTTCCCGGGGATTTTCCCTCAGACCATAGCCGAATCGGGTACATGGCTAATCTTCTTGAGGGGCGAGCGTTAGCTTGGGCTTACGCCGTAATGACGAAGCCCAGCTACACAAACCTCTCGTATGACCGGTTCGTGCAGGACTTTTTAGAAGTCTTCGATCATTCCTGTCTCGACAGCGTCCTCGCTGATCAGCTCCTTAGTCTCCAACAGGGAAGCTGGTCAGCGACGGAATACGCGGTCGACTTCCGGGTGGCAGCGGAGGAAGTGGGCTGGGGAGAGGCTTCTCTCTGCAGTATTTTCCTCCATAGCCTCAATTCTGGTCTGAGGGATGAAATAGCCGATCAGGATCTCCCAGGGCGACTCTCTGAGTTGATCTCGCTCACGATTAGCCTGGACAACAGGCTATGTGAGTGGGCTGCGGAGCGGAAGTCTGTCAGCCGCTTGCGCGGAGCTTCCCTCTGTCCAGCTCAGTCTCACCCCCTGGCGTTACTGGCTCCGGAGTCCGCCGACGAACCAGAGGCCATGGCTATCGGGCGCACTAGGCTCCCTCTAGCGGAGAGACAACGCCGGCGGGAACGGGATCTCTGCATGTATTGCAGAGATGACCAGCATCCCGTGGAGCTGTGCCCGGTTAAGCCAAACTGGGAGGTCCGTGAGTCACTGTAGGGGGCCTCGCGGACTCTAACTGGCCAAATCCCCTATCGTCATGCACACTGCCCATACGTTTCTGCCACAACTCCACCGGGCATTCCACTCACGCACTGGTGGATTCTGGGGCAGAGCAGAGTTTTATCTCTAAGAGCCTGGCTCTTAGAGATAAGAGCCAGGCTCTTATACGTTTGGGCATACCCTTGGGTATACGTTTGGGCATACCCTGCCAACTGCTGCCTACCCCCCTGAACTTGGTGACGCTCTCTCGCTCTTCCCTGGGTACAGTTACACACCACACTAAGCCAGTCCCCATCATTGTCTCCGGCAACCACCGGGAGGATCTGACCCTCTACGTCCTGCCCTCCTCGTCGAACCGTGTCATTCTGGGTTACCCCTGGCTGCGGCTGCATAATCCTGTTCTGGATTGGAGAACCGGCAGCGTCCTGTCCTGGAGCACCTTCTGCCTGGGCACCTGCCTCCAGTTGGCGGCTTGTGCTCCATCCTCTCCTCCGCCGGCTCCGGTCTCTGAGCCCCCGGACCTGACTCTAGTGCCGCAGGAGTTCCATGACTTGGGGCAGCATTCAGCAAGTCCAGAGCCTTGTCCCTTCCTTCGCATCGACCATACGACTGTGCGATTAACTTCCGCCTGGGGGCCCCCCTGCCGTCTGGCCGCCTATACAGTCTCTCTGCACCGGAACGCGAGGCGATGGACACCTATATTGCTGCACGGTGGCGCAGTGGTTAGCACTGCGGCAGCACAGTTTACCCTTGGCCGGGGGATTGTGGGGATCGTGGGATCGTGGGTTCGATCCCAGCCCCCGACCAACAGTGATCTGTGTGGAGTTTGCATGTTCTCCCCGTGTTGCGTGGGTTTACTCTGGGATTTCTCCGGTTTCCTCCCACATGCCAAAAACATGCATGTTAGGTTAATTGGCTGTTCTAAATTGTCCCTAGATATTTGTTTCCTATAGGCCCTTGGAATAGAGGGTTAGTATTAATGAAAGCGCTTTGAGTGGTCTCTGTGACTAGAAAAGCGCTATATAAGTGCAGGTTAGTTAGTTAGTTAGTATATTAAGGAGTCGCTCAGCGCTGGGATCATCCGCCCCTCCTCGTCCCCGCTTGGCGCGGGTTTCTTCTTCGTGGGTAAGAAGGATGGGTCCCTACGCCCCTGTATCGACTTCAGAGCGCTAAATGACATCACTATAAAGGACCACTACACACTGCCGCTCATGGACACTGCTTTCCACTCCCTCCAGGGGGCAACCTGGTTCACCAAGCTTGACCTCTGCAGCGCTTACCATCTCGTTAGGATCCAGGAGGGAGACGAATGGAAGACGGCCTTTAGGACACCCAGCGGCCACTTCGAATATCTCGTGATGCCGTTCGGGCTCACCAACGCACCTGCCGTCTTCCAGCGTCTCATTAACAACGTTCTGCGGGACTTCCTAGGAGTATTCGTCTTTGTTTATCTTGATGACATACTCATCTTCTCCAGGTCACGGGAGGAGCACCAGGCCCATGTGAGGCGGGTCCTGCAACGTCTGCTGGAGAATCGCTTGTTCATAAAGGCCAAGAAGTGCGAATTCTACGCCCGGACCACCTCCTTCCTGGGGTTCGTTATCTCTCATAATCAGATCCTCCCCGACCCCGCTAAGGTTAAAGCGGTGGTCGAGTGGCCCACGCCTACCTCCAGGAAGCAGGTGTAGCAGTTCATTGGGTTCGCGAACTTCTACCGGCGCTTTGTGCCCAACTACAGCGCCATTGTCTCCCCCCTGACCCGCCTCATGTCATCGAAGGTGCCCTTTCAGTGGTCTGAGGAAGCGGCCACCGCCTTCAAGACTCTCCAGGCGGAGTTCTCATCCTCCCGGGTCCTGACCCAGGTTGATCCCGCGCTTCAGTGTCTGGTGGAGGTCGACGTGTCCGACACGGGGGTGGGGGCGGTGCTCTCCCAGCACTCACCGGTGGATGGTGTCAAGCGGCCCTGCGCCTTCTTCTCCAGGAAGCTATCAGCGGCAGAGTGCAACTATGACGTCGGCGACAGGGAGCTCCTCGCCGTCAAGCTCGCACTACAGGAGTGGCATCACTGGTTAGAGGGGGCAGCCCAGCCCTTTGTGGTCTGGACGGACCATAAAAATCTCGAGTACTTGAGGTCAGCGAGGCACCTGAATGCCCGCCAGGCGCGCTGGTCTCTATTTTTTGCTCGCTTCCATTTTACCATCACGTACCATCCAGGCTCGAAGAATGGGTTGCCCGACGCCCTGTCCAGACAATTTGCCCCAGAGGGTCCGGCGAAGTCCGAACATACCATCCTGCCCGATTCGTGGGTCGTGGGGGCGATTGCCTGGTCCATCAAGGACAAGATTCTGAAGGCTCAGGAGGCGGAGCCGGATCCTGGTGGGGGGCCGGAGAGGAGGCTCTATGTTCCTTCGGCGGTTCGAGGTGAAGTGATCCACTGGGCCCATACCTCCAAACTCTCCTGTCACCCTGGCATCACCTGCCTGGTGAGTTGGCTGCAACGCTTGTTTTGGTGGCCGGGCCTCCAGAAGGACGTGACCAACTATGTCCGGGCCTGTCCCCAGTGCGCTACCGGCAAGTCCCAGAACTCTCCACCTGCGGGTCTACTCCAGCCCCTGCCGGTCCCGGGTAGGCCCTGGTCACACATCGCCCTTGACTTCGTCACCGGACTCCCTGTCTCTAACACCTATGACACGGTTCTGACTATTGTGGACAGATTCTCCAAAGCCGCCCATTTTGTGCCTCTTCGGGGTCTCCCTTCGGCACATGAGACGGCCAATCTTCTGGTCCAGCATGTCGTCAGGCTGCATGGGATCCCGCTGGACGTGGTCTCGGACCGGGGCCCGCAGTTTGTCTCCCAGGTTTGGAGGAGCTTTTGCAACACCTTGGGGGCTACAGTCAGTCTCTCCTCTGGTTACCACCCCCAGTCTAACGGGCAGTGCAAGCGCACAAACCAGGAGTTGGAGGCCACCCTGCGCTGCGTAACATCCTCTAACCCTTCGTCCTGGAGCTCCTACCTGACCTGGGTGGAATACGCCCATAACTCGGCCCGGTCCACTGCTACTGGGGTGTCACCTTTTGAAGCGTCCTTGGGGTACGATCCCCCTGTTTTTCCTGAGCAGGAGGGTGAGCTAGTTGTCCCTTCCATCCAGGCGCACATCAGGTGCTGCCGGAGTGTGTGGACCAAAACCAAGGACGCGCTTTTACGCACAGCGGCGCGCAACAGCTCCACCGCCAATCGCCACAGAAGGCCGGCTCCTGTCTACCAGGTGGGTCAGTGGGTTTGGCTTTTGTCCCAGGACATCAACCTGAAGGGTGAGAAGAAGAAATTGGCACCGAGGTTTCTCGGCCCCTTCGTAATTTCTAAAATCATCAACCCGGTGGCTGTGCGTTTGGCCCTCCCCCCCTCCCTTCGTGTGCGTCCCACTTTCCACGTTTCCAAGATCAAGCCTGTCCTTTCCAATTCACTCTGCCTTCCTCCTAGGTCTCCTCCTGTGCCTAGGATGATCGACGGTGACCCGGCGTGGGGTGTTACTGCCATCCTGGACTCCTGGCGTCGGGGTCGTGGGCTGCAATATCTGGTGGATTGGGAAGGTTATGGTCCGGAGTGGAGATCCTGGGTGCACTCTTTGTGGGTGTTGGATCGAGACCTCATCGCGGAGTTTCACCGGACACACCCAGGTAAGCCAGCGCCAGGAGGCGCTGGTAGGGGGGGGAGTACTGTCATCACCCGCAGCTCACGGGCTTCCACCTCAGCTGTGTGCACACCTGCTCCTCGTTAGTGCGCAGCTATTTATTCCATCCTGCCCTGAGCTGCAGCCTGGAGCCGTCTGTCTCCCTGTGTACTCAACTCACAGCAGCATCCTTTCCTCCAGGCCTGCTGACTACTCTTCAAGACACGTAAGCTGTCTGCTATTGCCTTACCTTCTCCTGTCAGCCTTCCCCTGTGCACAGGTGGATCTCCCGGTGGCGGACTCACTCCCCCTCGTCTCGCCGCTCCTCTACCTTGCCGCATCATCCCGGACGCACAGCAGGACGCTGTCTCCCAGGCTTGGGACCTTGCCAACGCCAGCCACCACGTCACTACAAGTAAGCACAGAACTCTGTCACTCTCCTGTGTGGTTGCCCAGCTAATCCCTGCTCTCCTCTCTTTTATAGGGTTGCCTGGCCGCACGGCGTGCTGCTCTGTCCTGACCTGCATCCTCCACCCACATCACACTCTCATCTCTCACACACGCATTCATACACGAAACATTAGATAAGGTAAGATAAGATAAGCCTTTATTAGTCCCACAACGGGGAAATTCCAGGATTGCAACAGCACAGGGATAGCAACACTCAGAGCAACAATCAGAAGGCAAGAAAAAAAAAGCAAGCAAGAGCAGCTAATATACATATGTACATATTACTATAAATATATATATATATACACACAGACACAGTGCATTGTAGCTGGATGAGATAAATATATGAGTATATAAACACACAGTGCGGAGCATTGTAGCTAGATGGAATAAATATGTAGATATATAAACACCCACAGTACGGAGCATTGCAACTAGGTGGAATAAATATGTAAATATATAAACACACACAGTGCGGCGCAATGTAGCTAGATGGAATAATATGTAGATATATAAACACACAGTGCGGAGCATTGTAGCTAGATGGAATAAATATATAGATATATAAATATAAATATAAACATAAACACACCCAGTGCGGAGCATTGTAGCTAGATGGAATAAATATGTAAATATATAAACACACACAGTGCAGAGCATTGTTGCTAGATGGGATGAAACAGCACAACCGTCTACTTACAGTGGGGTAAAAAAGTATTTAGTCAGCCACCAATTGTGCACGTTCTCCCACTTAAAAGATGAGAGAGGTCTCCAATTTTCATCATAGGTATACCTCAACTATGAGAGACAAAATGAGGGAAAAAAAATCCAGAAAATCACATTGTCTGATTTGTAAAGAATTTATTTGCAAATTATGGTGAAAAATAAGTATTTGGTCAATAACAAAAGCTCATCTCAATACTTTGTTATATAAACTTTGTTGGCAATGACAGAGGTCAAACGTTTTCTGTAAGTCTTCACAAGGTTTTCACACACTGTTGCTGGTACAGTATTTTGGCCCGTTCCTCCATGCAGATCTCCTCTAGAGCAGTGATGTTTTGGGGCTGTCGCTGAGCAACACGGACTTTCAACTCCCTCCAAAGATTTTCTATGGGGTTGAGATCTGGAGACTGGCTAGGCCACTCCAGGACCTTAAAATGCTTCTTACGAAGCCACTCCTTCATTGCCCGGGAGGTGTGTTTGGGATCATTGTCATGCTGAAAGACCCAGCCACGTTTCATCTTCAATGCCCTTGCTGATGGAAGGAGGTTTTCACTCAAAATCTCACGATACATGGCCCCGTTCATTCTTTCCTTTACACAGATCAGTCGTCCTGGTCCCTTTGCAGAAAAACAGCCCCAAAACACAATCTTTCCACCCCCATGCTTCACAGTAGGTATGGTGTTCTTTCTCCTCCAAACACGACAAGTTGAGTTTTTACCAAAAAGTTCTATTTTGGTTTCATCTGACCATATGACATTCTCCCAATCCTCTTCTGGATCATCCAAATGCTCTCTAGCAAACTTCAGATGGGCCTGGACATGTACTGGCTTAAGCAGGGGGACACGTCTGGCACAGCAGGATTTGAGTCCCTGGCGGCGTAGTGTGTTACTGATGGTAGCCTTTGTTACTTTGGTCCCAGCTCTCTGCAGGTCATTCACTAGGTCCCCCCGTGTGGTTCTGGGATTTTTGCTCACCGTTCTCGTGATCATTTTGACCCCACGGGGTGAGATCTTGCGTGGAGCCCCAGATCGAGGGAGATTATCAGTGGTCTTGTATGTCTTCCATTTTCTAATAATTGCTCCCACAGTTGATTTTTTCACACCAAGCTGTTTACCGATTGCAGATTCAGTCTTCCCAGCCTGGTGCAGGTCTACAATTTTGTTTCTGGTGTCCTTTGACAGCTCTTTGGTCTTGGCCATAGTGGAGTTTGGAGTCTGACTGTTTGAGGTTGTGGACAGGTGTCTTTTATACTGATAATGAGTTCAAACAGGTGCCATTAATACAGGTAACGAGTGGAGGACAGAGGAGCCTCTTAAAGAAGAAGTTACAGGTCTGTGAGAGCCAGAAATCTTGCTTGTTTGTAGGTGATCAAATACTTATTTTCCACCATAATTTGCAAATAAATTCTTTAAAAATCCTTCAATGTGATTTTCTGGATTTTTTTTCTCATTTTGTCTCTCATAGTTGAGGTATACCTATGATGAAAATTGGAGACCTCTCTCATCTTTTAAGTGGGAGAACTTGCACAATTGGTGGCTGACTAAATACTTTTTTGCCCCACTGTAGTTATCCTACATGGTATGATTATGTGCCCATACATATTCTCACCCTCCATAGCGACCGGTATTTTCCTAGTTGTATGCCGGAGGGGACCATTGTGTAAGTCTATTGCATCTTTTGCATTCAAAAAACTATTAGGTTGTTACGTCTTTTTGCTATCTCTGCGAGCAGCCCTGCTTAGGTTGTACAGTCTGACAGCCGTAGGTAGGAAGGACCTGCGAAACCTCTCGGTTGTGCACCTGGGATGATATAGTCTGCTGCTAAATGAGCTCCTCAGTGCATTCAGTATGTCCTGCATAGGGTGGAACTCGGACTCCAGCAGAGATGATAGTTTAGCCACCATCCTTCTCTCTCCTATCTCCTCCACTGGGTCAAGGCGCTGCCCCAGGACAGAGCTAGCTTTCTTTGATCAGTTTGTTCAGTCTCTTCCTATCGGCTGCAGTAATGCCACTGCCCCAGCAGACCACTCCAAAAGTGATGGCTGATGCCACCACCGTGTCATAGAATGTCTTCAGCAGCGCCCCTTGTACACCAAAAGACCTGAGTTTCCTCAGTAGGAACAGTCTGCGCTGTCCCTTCTTGTAGAGTGCGTCAGTATTGTGTGACCAGTCTAGTTTATTGTTCAGATGAACACCCAGGTACTTGTAGGATGTCACCATCTCAATGTCTGTTCCCTGTATATTTACTGGTGCTGTGAGGGGTTGTCCATGCCTGCGGCAGTCCACCACCAGCTCCTTAGTTTTCCTCGCGTTGATCTGGAGGCAGTTCCAATGGCACCAGTCCACGAAGTCCTGGATAAGCCCTCTGTACTCAGCTTCATCTCCATTGGAGATGAGGCCAATGATCGCGGAGTCATCAGAGAACTTCTGTAGATGGCAGTGTGTTGTGTTGTGTTGTGAGAGAAGTCTGCAGTATAAAGAGTGAACAGGAAGGGAGCCAACACCGTTCCCTGGGGGGCCCCCGTGCTACCGATGATCGTGTCGGACACACAGTCCTGGGTTCTCACAAACTGAGGCCGGTTCGTGAGGTAGTCCAGGATCCATGATGACAGGTGCTGGTCCACCCCTGCGCGCAGCAGCTTGTCCTTCAGGATCATCGGTTGGATGGTGTTGAAAGCACTGGAGAAGTCAAAGAACATGATCCTCACCACATTCCCGGGCTTCTCCAGGTGGGACAGAGAACGGTGAAGGAGGAAGATCACTGCATCCTCCACCCCAATGCCATGCTGGTAGGCGAACTGGAGTGGATCCATCGCTGGTTCCACCAGGGGGCGGAGGTGAGCAAGGAGCAGTCTCTCCAGGGTCTTCATCAAGTGGGACATCAAGGCCACCGGTCTGTAGCTGTTCAGGTCTTTGGGGTGGGAAGTTTTTGGTACAGGTACCACACAAGATGTTTTCCACAGCTGTGGTACCCTCCACGCCTTCCTCGCCTTGATCTTCCTCAGCTCCGTCCTCACCTGGGTCCTGGTCAGGGTCAGGATGGGGGGCTGTGTGTTGGGAGTGGGGGGGGTGTTGGTGGAGTGGGGAGTGGGCAGCAGGACTTGATGTCTTTAGAGGCAGCAGTGGTTGTTGTGCAGTCAGGGGGGAGGGCGGTTGGTCAAACCTATTGAAAAACAGATTCAGATTGTTCGCCCACTCCCTGCCCCCCGTGGCCTGGGGGGAGGTATTCTGGAGTCCAGAGATGGTTTTGAGGTTTCTCCAGACCCCGCTGATGTTGCTCTGTTGCAGCTTGTCCTCCATCTTCTTCCTGAAGCTGTCCTTGCCTTCTCTGATCTTTCTCCTCAGCTCCCTCTGTACGGACTTCAGCATCTCCCTATTCCCCGACCTGAAGATCCTCTTCTTCTCTCTCAGAAGTGTTTTTATCTCAGGGTTGATCCAGGGTTTGTTGTTTGAGCAACACCGTATGGTCTTGGTGGGAACGGATTTGTCCACACAGAAGCTGAGGTAGCCCATGAAGGTGTGAGTGAGGCCATCGATGTCCTCACCATGTGGATCGCAGAGCTGCTTCCAGGTGGTGGCTTCAAAACAGCCCTTTAGAGTGTCCATTGCCTCCTCAGACCATAACTTCACTGTGCGCATGGCCGAAGGTTGTCTGTGCACTAGGGCTTTGTACACCGGCCGGAGATGAACCAAGTTGTGATCCGATCTCCCGAGTGGGGGGAGTTGTGATGAGGTGTACGCCTCCTTAGTGTTTGCGTAGAATAAGTCCAGTGTTTTATTGTCTCTAGTGTGGCATGTGACATACTGGGTAAACGTGGCTTAGAATGGGAGATAGTGAAACATGGTTGAAATCACCTCAGATGAGGAGAAGAGCATCTGGGTGTTCTGTCTGCAGCCTGCTGGTTACTGAATGGATGACGTCACGCACTGTCCCAGCGTTCGCCGTCGGATTTGCATAAACAACAATGCAGATCACGTGTGAGTGTTCTCTCGGGAGATATGTAGGCCGCATGCTAACAGCTAGCAACTCAATGTCTTTGCTGCAGTTTCATTGTTTAACTGATATGTCCCGGTCTGCACCAGTTGTTGTTAACATACATTATCACTCCACCGCCCCTTGCTTTGCCACTGTCTGGTGTTCAGTCTGCCCGTATCATGTGGAAACCCTCCAGCTCAATGTTGGCATCTGCTGCTAGTTCAGTTAGCCACGTCTCAGAAAACAAAAGGAGAGAGCACTCCCGGTATGTGCTATCGTAACGGCAGATAGCCGCTAGCTCATCTACCTTTCCCAGTAACGACCGTACATTTCCCATGACAATAGATGGAAGCGAGGGTCTGTACCTTATATTTTTTGTCCTCCGCCTTACTCCAGCCCGGCAGCCGCGGCGTTTTCGCCTCAGTTCTCCCGGTATGCCAAGTTTTTCCAATAGCACCGGGTGGCGGTTGAATGCTAGCAGCTCTTCCCTGCTGTATCGTCTCCTGCTATAAACAGTGGCTCCGTCCACCGGCTCAGGAGACATTTGGGACGATCTGTGAGTCCGTGAAAGAAGTGGAGTGAAAAAAAATGGATCAAAAAGAGAGAGGAAGGGGAAAAAAGACTCGGAATCGAGCCGCCGTTGCAAAGGGCGGCCCACAAGTGTAGCGCCGGATGAAAAAAAAAAAAAAATAAATAAATAAATAAATTCATTATTGTTGAATAAAGCTTTCAAATCTGCCTGAGCCTGCGTGTGTGTTTCCTGGGCCGAACAATATGTCAAATGCACTCAGTCAATATGGGCTCTATGCTCACTCACCACGCAAGGCTCCATTGCTGAAGAAAAAGCATGTTAAAGCTTGTTTGAATTTTGCTGCAAAACATTTGGGCAAGCCAGTAAAATATTGGGAGAATATACAGTCATATGAAAAAATTAGGATACCCCATTAAATATCTAGTTCTTTATTAATAAATGTTCATATATCTATGTCTAACCTTGTTTTTGTTTTATTTGCTTTTTTAAACATTTATTTTAGCCATTTTAAGTGGGAATGAATGTGGGGGTGTTCTAAAAACAATGGGGATATCCTAACTTATTCCTCACTATTTGTTTAGAATTATATTTTGCGGAAAATTTGAAAAAAGTCTTTCATTCATTTTTAGGTGAGATGAGACCAAAACTGAACTTTTTGGATGCCACAACACACAGTATGTTTGGAGGAGAAATGGCACTGCACATCAGCCCATATACACTATACCAACAGTGAAGTTTGGAGGTGGGAGCATCATGGTGTGTGGGTGTTTTTCAGTACATGGTACAGGCAGACTTCAAATAATTGAAGGAAAGATGACAGGACAAATGTACAGAGACATCCTTGATAAGAACGTGTTTCCATCTGCCAAGATGCTGAAGAAGAAACAAGGGTGGACATTTCAGCAAGACAATGATCCCAAACACAAAGCCAAGGAAACTCTCAACTGGCTCCAGAGAAGGAAAATAAACCTGCTAGATTGGCCTAGTCAGTCACCTGACCTGAATCCAATTGAAAATCTATGGAACGAAATGAAGAGCAGAGTTCATAGAAGACACCCATGGAAATTTGAAGACAGCTTGTGTGAAAGAATGGGCTAAAATCACTCCTGAGCAATGCCTCCGCTTAGTTTCTCCATACAGGAGGCATCTGAAAGCTGAATGAATTTCACCAAGCATGTTCAATACTTATTCCCTGTGTCATTCAACTTTATTAAATATAACTTGTTTTGTGAACACAGTTGCCTTGATTTCTTTGTCTGTATGGATTATTTGGGTTGTTACTGATATCTGGTGAAAATCTCAGGTCAATGGCTCCACTGAAAATATGTTTAATGAGAAATATGTTGACGTGTTCAATACTTATTTTCCCCACTGTATCGGTCGCAAGACTTGGTCTGCACTGCATCCAGAGTCAGTGGAAATCTTGAGTAAGTGTCCATGTTTTGAAATATGAATATTACATGGAGTGATCCATGTCCTCTCAAACAGTAGTTAATCTTAAAAGTATTCATCTCTCTAGAATATTTTGAATAATTTGCTCAGATGAAGCATTTCATTTTTTAAATATAAAGGGACTAGAAACACATTAGGAGAACACTCTGAAGTTATTTCTCCATCAGTACAGCCATAAACATTGTTGAGATACTGTAAAAATACACTATATCCTAGGGGTGGAAAAAAAGATCGATTCAGTGATGGATCACAATACTTGGCACTGGTAACAATGCATGGATCCATAAATGCACGGATTGATCTTTTATTTAAAAAAAATGTGCACACATATACTTTTGGGTTTTCAGTTAATCAATGGTGTTTTCAGTCCACTAGATGGCGCAAAGCAAGCATCCAGTCAAGTGAAGTCATAGCTTGTCTTGGTGATATGTAGTCAGCTTTGAAAGTTAGGAAGCAGTTAGCTCAAATGTTGGGCCTTTTTGGATTTTATAACAAAGATGGAAGAAAAGACCTTGATATGACACATAACCCGCAAGAAGTGCTGCACGGAAAAAAGAAAAAAACGCTTGGAATACAGTAGGCCAGCAATACATCTTGGAGCAGCGTTAGCAACAGCTAAGCCAAAGAGACACTGGCATGGAACCTTTTCTCTGAGTGTCAAGTGAGTAAAGTTTATTTGTGAAGCGCTTTTCACAAACATAGTCACAGAGTGTTGCGCGATAAAATAGAATAAAAAGAAGTTGATAGATAAAAAATAATTTTAAAAATACAAAACCAAGTTAAAACACAACATTAAAATAATTTAAAAATATCAGACTTAACACTAAAAAGCAGTTGAAACTGACATGGTACAGACCCAAGAAACAGACACAACTCAGGAAACACAGTTAACCTTTTATTAATAATAGTGTCAAATCAAAATCAAATCAAATCAACCTTTATTGTCATGTTGCTGTATGTACAACTGTAGTGCAGGCAAGATGAAATTGTGTTTCTCTCGGCATCCATATAAGTAAAAAGAACATAATTTAAGACACACTCACACACATCCTCACCCCCCACCCCAACACAGCCATTCACACATCCCTGAGACATACTTGAAAACTAGCTAGAACTATAACATACAAATAATATACATAATGTCCATAAGGTGCAGTAGTATGTATGAAAGATTCCGGATCAACTATTCAGCACCCTAACAGCTTGGGGAAGGAAGCTGTTAATCAGTCTGGTGGTTCTGCCTCTGATGCTCTGGAATCGTTTGCTAGACGGCAGCAGTTCAAAGTGTTTATGCAGAGGGTGAGAGTGGTCCTTGTCAATGTTCAGTGCCCTGCTCCTACAACGGTTCTGAAAAAGTTCTTGGACAGAGGGGAGGGAAACTCCAATTACCCTCTCAGCTCCTTTAACTATTATCTGCAGGGCTTTTTTTGTCTGACATACTGCAGCTGGAGTACCATGTTGCAATGCAGTACGTCAGAACACTCTCCACCACACCTCTGTAGAAGGTCCTGAGGATACAGATGGGGAGAGGGGCCTGTCTGAGTTTCCTCAAGAAGTGCAGTCTCTGCTGGGCCCGCTTCCTGATCTCCAAGGAATTCGTGCTCCAGGTCAGGTCCTGCGAGATCTGCACTCCGAGGAACTTGATGTTCTCCACTCTCTCCACCAAACGGCCGCCGATGCTGAGAGGGACATGTTCAGGCCGTGACCACCGGAAGTCGATAATCATCTCCTTCATTTTGTCCACGTTGAGCACCAGATTGTTCTCCCTGCACCAGCCCTCCAGGTCTCTAACTTCTTTCCTGTACATTGATTCCTCATCCCTCTGAATAAGTTCCACCACTGTGGTGTCGTCTGCAAACTTAATAATCTGGTTCCCCTCATGTCTGGATACACAGTCATGTGTTAGAAGTGTAAACAACAGTGGACCTTGAGGGGAGCCTTGACGGGATCCGGTGCTCAGCGTGATAGAGTTGGAGATGTTGTTTCCAATACAGACAGACTGAGGTCTCTCAGTCAGGAAGTCCAGGATCCAGAGACATGTGGCGGTGTTCAGACCGAGAAGGAGTAATTTCTCTACCAGTCTCTGGGGAATAATGGTATTGAATGCTGAACTGAAATCAATGTACAGGAGTCTGGCGTAGGTGTCTTTCTGATCCAGGTGGGTGATGACAGAGTGCAGGGTGGTGACTATAGCATCCTCCGTGGAATGGTTTGAACGATATGCAAACTGGAGCAGGTCATGTGATGCAGGGAGGCAGGCTGTGATGTGTGGTTTGACAAGCCGTTCAAAACACTTCATCACAATTGGTGTCAGTGCAACAGGATGATAGTCATTCAGACAGGACACAGCTGGTTTCTTTGCCACTTGTACTATGGTAGAGGTCTTAAAGCATCTGGTAACAATGGCCTGACTCAGGGAGATGTTATAAATGTCAGTCAGGACATCCGCCAACTTGCTCGCGCAGTCTCGGAGCACACGTCCCGGGATGTTGTCCGGACCTGCAGCTTTACATGGGTTGACCCTGATTAGGGTCCTCCGTGTGTCCGCTGCGTTGATGATGATAGCTGGCCCAACAGATGGTGGAGATGGGCCAGCCCTCCCTCTGATTGTCTGGTTTGATGTTTCAAAACGTGCAAAGAAGTTGTTGAGCCTGTCTGCAAGCGAAGCATCGTTGTTAACATAGTTAACCTTTTATTAATAATAGTGCGCGTGTATGGGTGCATGTGTGAATGTCTGTAGTGAGTGTAGTGCGTGGATGTGTCAGCTTGGGGCGAGCAGAGCACCATGCAACCTGGCAACACTAAGGACAGAGCAGAGAGACAATTAGGGGAATCCAAACAGGAGAAGCACCTGATAATACTGTCCTTACAATTTGCCGAGTTGGAGAAGCACACAGGTTAGCACAACGGCCCAGGCCAGGAGGACAGTGCCAGTCGCCCCGCAGGAGATGAAGCAGGCAGGTGAATGAGGCGGGGAGGTCCGCCGCCAAGTGGACAAGAGTCCGCCGCCGAGAGGACACCGCCTGTGCACAGGCACAGGAGAAGGGTGAGAGGAAAGGTGTTGGCTTACTTGGCTGCCGGGTGGTATGGAGTCCCAAGGCGAGCAGTAGCGCTGGAAAGACGATGAGGCTGGAAGCTCAGAGTAGAGTTGGCGAGTTCAGGTTCCTCAGGAAGGAAGCAGACGACTCCGCGCTGATCTTTGGTCTCACAGAATAAATAGGCAGCCAGATAGCAGATAGGTGTGTGCGCAGGTGCGCCTAATTGGCGGCCATGACAGTACTAACCCCCAACGACATGCCTCTCAGCGGTTGATCCATCCTACCTGGGTGCGCCAGGTGGAAGTCCCTGATGAGTTGCTTGTCCAGCACAAAGGAGGGGCGCACCCAGGCTCTCCACTCCGGCCCATAGCCCTCCCAATCCACCAGGTACTGTAGACCGCGACCCTGGCGTCGGACGTCCAGAATGGCGTTGACCTTCCAAGCTGGGTCGCCGTTGATCATCATCGGTGGTGGTGTGTCCCTGGGTAGAGGACACAAGGGGCTGGAGCAGACAGGCTTGACCTGAGAGACATGAAAAGAAGGACAGATGCGGAGGGAGGGGGGAAGAGCTAGTCGCACACACACTGGGTTAATGATCTGTGCGATGGGAAAGCGTCCGATAAACCTTTGAGACATCTTCTTCCTCTCACCCTTTAAATCAATATGCTTGGTAGACAGCCATACCTGTTGGCCCACCTGGTAGGCGGGAGCTGGAGCCCTGTGACGGATAGCCACTGCCGTGTTGCGCTCTGATGTGCGTTGCAGCGCCTCCCGGGTAGCCCTCCAGATCCGACGACACCGCTGCAGGTGAGCACGAACTGAAGGAACCGCAATATCCCCCTCCTCCTCCTCCGGGAACAGTGGGGGATTGTACCCCAGCGAAGCCTGGAAAGGGGACATACCTATGGCTGAAGAGATGGTGGTGTTGTGCGCATACTCAATCCAGGGAAGGTGGGAGCTCCAGGAAGAGGGGTTGGTGGTGGCGACACACCGCAGCGCGGCCTCCAATTCCTGGTTTGCTCGTTCACACTGCCCGTTGGTTTGAGGATGGTAGCCTGAAGATAGATTCGCCGTGGCCCCCAAGGCATTGCAAAACGATCTCCAGACCTGGGATGCGAACTGGGGACCCCGGTCCGAGACAATGTCCAAAGGGATGCCATGAACACAGACCACATGCTGGACTAGGAGATCCGCCGTCTCCTTGGCCTTGGGCAGGCCCTGCAGGGGAACAAAATGGGCAGCTTTGGAAAACCTGTCGACCAGTGTAAGAATTACCATGTTGTGGTTGGATGATGGGAGACCGGGGATGAAATCCAGGGCCATGTGGGACCACGGCCTGCCGGGGATGGAGAGAGGATGGAGTAGTCCAGCTGGAGGAGAAGAAGACGTCTTCCCAGTGTCACACTGAGGACAGGCCCGGATCTACTCCCTGCTGTCCCTTTGCAGTGATGGCCACCAAAATGTCCTCTGAATCAGCTCCATTGTGCGTCCCTGTCCTGGGTGACAGGAGAACTTAGACGAGTGACCCCAGTGAATGACCTCCCCCCGGACGGCCGATGGCACAAACAGTCTACCTGCTGGCCCCCTGCCCGGGTCGGGCTCGTCCTCCAGAGTCTTCAAAACCTTGTCCTTGATACCCCAGGAGATGGCGCCCACAACACACGACGGAGGTAGGATAGGGTGCTCGGGCGTCTCCGTTGTCTCCGAGGCAAACTGGCGGGACAAGGCATCCGGCTTCATGTTCTTCGACCCGGGACGATAGGTAATGGTGAAATCAAACCTCCCAAAAAACAAGGACCAGCAGGCCTGGTGGGAGTTCAGACGCTTGGCCATCCGGAGGTATTCCAAGTTCTTATGGTCAGTCCACACGATGAACGGCTGGGAGGCCCCCTTCAACCAATGACGCGAGTTTGACGGCCAACAGTTCCCTGTCACCAATGTCGTAATTGCACTCAGCTGGAGATAGGTGCCGGGAGAAGAACGCACAGAGTCGAATTTTGCCATCCGCCGGAGACCTCTGGGACAGGACCGCCCCCACCCCCGAGTCCGAAGCATCCGCCTCCACCAAGCACTGGAGCATAGGGTCCACCTGCGTCAGAATGGGAGAAGAAGAGAACCTGGACTTCAGTTCAGCAAAGGCCGCTGCCGCCTCCTCAGTCCACCGGAAAGGAACCTTAGGAGAGGTGAGACTGGTTAGGGGGAGAGCAATCCGGCTGTAATTCTGAATGAAGCGGCGATAAAAGTTGGCAAATCCCAGAAACTGTTGGAGCTGCTTTCTGGACGATGGGGTAGGCCACTCAACCACCGCTTTACTCTTACCCGGGTCAGGAAGGACCTCGTTGTGAGAGATGATAAACCTCAGGAACAATGTCCGGTTGACGTGAAACTCACACTTTTCGGCCTTCACAAACAGTTTGTTCTCCAACAGTCGCCGCAATACCCGCCTCATGTGCACACGGTGCTCCTTCAAGGACTGTTAAAAAAATCAGGATATCGTCCAGATAAACAAACAAAAATATGCCCCAAGAATTCCCTCAACACATCATTAATCAGCCTCTGGAAGACGGCAGGGGTGTTAGTCAGCCCGAATGGTATCACTAGATACTCGAAATGTCCACTAGGGGTCCGGAACGCCGTCTTCCGTTCGTCGCCCTCCCAGATCCGCACCAGATGATAGGTGTTGCACAGGTCCAATATGGAAAACCAGGAGACACCTTGGAGGGAATCAAAGGCCGAATTAATAAGTGGGAGAGTGTACTTATCCTTGATAGTTATGTTGTTCAACTCCCTAAAGTCAATACACGGCCTCAGTGAGTCATCCTTCTTGCCGACAAAGAAAAAGCCCACCCCCCGCTGACGACGAAGGCCGGATTATGCCTGAGCTCAAAGACTCCTTGATGTACGTCTCCATTGCTTCCCGCTCTGGGGCAGACAGGTTGTAAAGTCTACTGGATGGTAAAGGAGCTCCAGCGCAGAGATTAATGGCACAATCATAAGGGCAGTGGGGGGGAAGGGAAAGGGCTTTAGTCTTGCTGGAGGTGGCTCCCAAGTCATGGTATTCGGGAGGGGCCTTATCCAAATCAGGAGGGGCAGGGATCGGGGCACTGAGAGGCACGGACGGCGAGCATGCAGTGGACTGAAGGCAGGCACTCAAACAGAATGAACTCCAGGCACGAACACTCCCAGACCGCCAGTCTATAGAGGGGTTGTGCAGGCGAAGCCAGGGATAGCCGAGAATAACTGGGGACGAAGAGACCGGCAGAACATATAACCTCAGCTCCTCCCGGTGATTGCCCGATGTGATCACAGACACAGGGACGGTCCGATGGGAGACTACAGCAAAAGGGGCTTTAGAGAGGGTGATCAGTTTCAGGGGAGTCTCCATTAACTGAATGGGAAGCCCCAACCGAGTTGCCAGTTCCCCAGAGACGAAGCTCAGCTCGGCCCTGGAGTCAATGAGTGCATGTGTGGTAAGTTCTTTGTGTTTAAAACAGAAATGAATGGGAATCTGGAAGCTGGAGAGGGGATTTGACTGGGGTGTGTCCGTGAGTCCCCCTACTGTGACACACAGACTCCCCCTTTTGGCCGTACAGGACATACCTCACGCTCATATTCCTCACTCCCACAGTAAAACACATAAGCCTAACTCCCGGCGTCGCTATGTCTCAGCAGCGGACAACTTAGCTCGACCTGTCCCCATGGGTTCTGGCTTATCCGGGGAATTGGCTGAAGGTAACGCCAATGGGGGGGGGCTGCAGGGAATGGCAAAACTGACTACCCAAGCGACCGGAAGTCTTACGCTCAGCCGCCCGTTCCCTCAGTCTGTTGTCAAGGCTAATAGCTAACAAAATCAGCTCAGTCAGGTTGGAGGGGTTTTCTAAGGGAGCTAACTCGTCCCGCAGGCTAGGACAAAGGCTTCTGATGAAGATACTACATAATGAGGCATCCTCCCACCCCACCTCTGTGGCTACGACCTGGAAGTCCACGGCGTAATCGGCAAAAGCCCTAGCCCCCTGCTTCAAATTCAACAACCGGGAGGTAAGCACACTATCTCGGTCAGAGTGGTCGAACACCTCCTTAAACTCCCTAACAAACTATGAGTAGGTGAGAGAAGCTTAGTCAGCCCTGTCCATAACGGCATAGGCCCAAGCCAAAGCTCATCCCTCCAACAAATTAATCACATTGTGGCACATATGTTGGGCTCACATTTCCCACAAAGGTATGACTGCATGTTTATTGGAGGCTTCACGTCTCGAAGGACAAAAGGTTCGAATCTGCAGAAGATGATGAGGAGGTGCGAGATTTGGCCTTTGTCTCGGAGAAGATGCCCCAGAGAGATTTCCGGCTCATCAATGAATAAGAGACAATGGTGAAAGTTCAAAGGGTTGCATTGCGACTGTATGTTTACTGAAGCACCATGTGACTTGAGTTCTGATGCTGGAAACATATAAAGAGGCGATGTGATATAGTTCTTTCTCTTCTTCCTGCTTTGAGAATGCTACAGTATGTGTTCTGTCAATAAAGCTGAACCTGAGAAATAAAACTCAGCCTCATCATTGAACGCATCCTCTACACTGGTGACCCTATGACTAAGAATGAGCAGACAGAATTCTCCTGAGCGGGGCTCGGCGGAAGCCAGCCTGATGGCCGCCTCCACACTCCGGCTGCCCGATTTCTGGCAGCATAGCCCGCGCTCATGGTTTAGCGCGGTCGAGGCGCAGTTCAACCTCCGGAGAATCTCAAAGGACGACACAAGATTCTACCACGTGGTAGCGAAGCTGGACAGCCACACGGTCCAGAGGGTGGAAGATCTGGTTAATCATCCACTGGACAGCAACAAGTACAGCGCATTGAAGGACGCGCTGATCAGCCATTTCACCCATTCGGTCCAACAGCGAGCAGAGGGGCTCCTGACGTTGACGGAGTCGGAGAACGACAGACCTGCGGACCTGATGGTGAAGATGCTGAGGTTGAAAGACTCCGAGGATGGCGAATTTATTTTCGCCCACCTTTTCCTCTGGACCCTGCCGCCAGCAGTGAGAGTAGCCCTGGCAGAGTCGCCCCGATTGGCCAGGCGAGACTACCATGGGCTGAGCAAGGAGGCGCAGCGGCTCGTCGACCCCCACAAGCGGAGTGCGGTTTTGGCCGCGGCAGCTAGCCCAGGAACGACGTCTGGAGACGGCTTGGAGCCAGTGGCCGTGGCGCCAGACGCACCAACGATGGCGGCGACGGGGACCAGGCGGCGCGGAGCGGATGACGGCCTGTGTTTCTACCATCGCCGTTTTGCAGAGAGAGCGCACAAGTGCGTCCCACCGTGCCACTTCAAGCGCCCGGGAAACGCCAAGACCGAGGGCCGGTAGCAGCTGCGACCCTCGGCGACGAGAACAAGCTGCTTTACCTGACAGATGCACACTCGGGGAAACAATTCCTCGTGGACACGGGCTCCCAGCTGAGTTTCGTCACACCTACCTACGCGGAACGGCTAATGCCGTCTAAAGCTCCCTGGGTGTCGGTGTCAGCAGCGAACGGCTCAACGATTAAAACTTTCGGTGAGAGGACTATGCTTCTGTCCTTACAAGGCCGTTCATTTGAGTGGACTTTTATTGTAGCAGCAATCAGTTTCAACATGTTAGGGGCTGATTTTTTGTGCTCACATGGTTTATTGGTTGACCTTGCTAATAGACGTTTGGTTAATGCACTGTCTTTCCATTCTATTCCCTGCACAGCTCGGGTGGCCCCGCCGACTGCACATGCCAGCGTCACAGCTGCGGGTGGTAAGTTTCACGCATTGCTCGCTCAGTTCCCAGCACTCACAGTCCCCACGTTTTCGGCGACAGTGGCTAAACATGGGGTGGAGCATTTTATCACCACCACCGGGCCACCCGTTTTTGCAAAAGCTCGACGTTTGGACTCAGCTAAACTGGCCATTGCACGCAAGGAGTTCGCCAACCTGGAAAAACTGGTCATTATTAGACGCTCCAAAAGCCCCTGGGCTTCGCCGCTACACATGGTCCCAAAAGCTGAGGGCTCGTGGCGACCGTGCGGCGATTTCCGCAGGTTGAACAACGTTTCAGCACACGACCGCTACCCGATTCCGCACATTCAGGATTTCTCAGTCCATTTGGCGGGGGCGCGCATTTTTTTCTAAAATAGATTTGGTGCGTGGTTACCACCAAGTTCCAGTGCGCGCTCAGGATATACCCAAAACAGCGGTTATAACTCCTTTCGGTCTTTTTGAGTTTTTGCGCATGCCGTTTGGTCTTAAGGGGGCCGCGCAGACTTTTCAACGCATGATGGATGCAGTTTTACGTGACCTCCCTTTCGTGTTCGTTTACTTGGATGACATTTTAGTGGCCAGCATGTCCGAAGGCGAACATGAAAGTCACCTCACAGCAGTTTTTCGGAGGCTGACAGAGCACGGGTTAATAATTAACCCAGCGAAGTGCCAGTTTGGGGTGGCGCAAATTGATTTTTTGGGGCATCGCGTTTCGCCAGAAGGAGCGGTTCCTCTGCCCGATAAGGTGCGCGCAATAACAGGTTTTCCGCAACCTCAAATGGTCAAGGCGCTACAGGAGTTTTTGGGGATGGTTAATTTTTACAACTGGTTCCTCCCAAGCGCAGCGCGGCTCATGCAACTATTATACACTGCGTTAAAAAAACAAAAGCCCGCAAATAAGGTTGAATGGTCTCCGGAGCGGAAGCGCGCTTTTGCCCAGGTCAAATCAGCCCTGGCAAACGCAGTTTTGTTAGCGCACCCAGTTCCAACCGCCCGCTTGGTGCTCACCACTGACACTTCCGATTTAGCAGTGGGGGGCGGTCGTTGAACAGTTTGTGGCAGGTACCTGGCAACCTCTCGCGTTTTTCAGCAAAACCTTGCGCGATAGCGAGCGTAAATACAGCGCGTTCGACAGGGAGCTTTTGGCCCTACACTTGGCCATCCGCCATTTCCAGTTCTGGCTGGAAGGGCGACGTTTCACCGCGTTTGTGGATCACAAACCGCTAACGTTTGCGATGGCCAAGATTTCAGAACCCTGGTCAGGCCGGCAACAAAGGCAACTAGCCGCGATATCGGAGTTCACCACCGATATCCAGCATGTCGCGGGTAAACACAATGTAGTGGCAGACTGTCTCTCGTGTGCGGTAGCAACGCCAGGCCCCGTGGGGGCAGACTCTGTAGCCGTGGCCGCGGGCCGGGGCAGCGACACGGAAGCGTGCGCAGCCCCAGTCCGTGTAGGTTTAGATTATGCAGCCATGGCCGCGGAGCAGGTTAACGATGCGGATGTGCGCACGCTCCAGTCTGGACCAACAGGGTTAAGGCTGGAGCACAGGGTGCAACAAGTTGGTATGCCCCCCCTAATCTGCGATGTCTCCACGGGACGGCCTCGCCCCATGGTTCCAGCCGCGTGGCATCGCCGCGTTTTTGACTTGGTCCATTCTCTGGCGCACCCGGGGGTGCGCGCATCGATTAAGATGGTGGGGGAGAAATTTGTTTGGCCCGGGTTGCGCAAACAGGTCAAGGAATGGGCAGCAGCCTGCATAGCGTGTCAACGAGCCAAAATACACAAGCACACTAGGGCTCCGTTGGAACCTTTTCACATCCCCGCTAAGCGTTTTGATCACGTGCATGTTGACTTGGTGGGCCCCCTTCCGCCATCACACGGGCACACACATCTTTTGACGATGGTGGATTGCACCACGCGTTGGCCAGAGGCGATCCCTCTGACATCAACCACAGCGGAAGAAGTTGCGCGAGCATTTTTAACAGCGTGGGTTGCATGTTTCGGAGTCCCGTCGGACATAACGTCTGACAGGGGTCCCCAATTTATTTCCGAACTATGGTCATCGATGGCCCGCAGCTTAGGGGTGAAGATTCATCGCACTACCGCGTATAACCCCCAGGCTAATGGTTTATGCGAACGCTTTCACAGGTCATTAAAAGCAGCCCTCAGAGCGTCGCTGACGGATACAAATTGGGTGGACAAACTTCCATGGGTTTTATTGGGGTTGCGTTCTGCACCTAAGGAAGATTTGCAGGCTTCCCCGGCTGAGTTAGTTTTTGCACAACCTCTCCGTTTGCCGGGGGAATTTCTCCCCGACAATCCCGCATCAAATTGCCCCCCCCCCGCTCAGCCGTTGCAGAGCAACACAGGAGCAAACACACTCCCTGGCCCGGTTCATCACAGTTTCCCACGCGTTTTTGTGCCGAAGGCTTTAAAAAATGCGGAGTTTGTTTTTGTTAGACATGATGCTCAGCGCCCAAGTTTGCGACCGTTTTATGACGGACCGTTCAGAGTGCTGGAGACCGGGGAGAAGCATTTTCTGCTAGATTTAGGGGGCAGAAAGGAGTTGATTTGCATAAACAGACTCAAACCCGCTTTTGTTTTGGCTGATGACCATGTGCAGCTGGCGAGGCCCCCCCCCCGCCGTGGCAGGCCGCCGAGAAGACATTCTCCAGAACCTTCACAGAGACGTGCTAACAGCTTTAATCCACAGAGGCAGAAAGACACTGCAGAGGCAGCAAAGCCGGCTTACAGCAGATTCGGCAGAAGGTTAAGACCCAGGCATCTGGTGGATTGATTTGTGATGTGTGGAGTGTTTTATTTTTTTTTTTATGCCATGCATGTTTTGTCTTTTAATAGACGTTTGGGGGGGGGGGGTTATGTGGCACATATGTTGGGCTCACATTTTCCACAAAGGTATGACTGCATGTTTATTGGAGGCTTCACGTCTCGAAGGACAAAAGGTTCGAATCTGCAGAAGATGACGAGGAGGTGCGAGATTTGGCCTTTGTCTCGGAGAAGATGCCCCAGAGAGATTTCCGGCTCATCATTGAATAAGAGACAATGGTGAAAGTTCAAAGGGTTGCATTGTGACTGTATGTTTACTGAAGCACCATGTGACTTGAGTTCTGATGCTGGAAACATATAAAGAGGCGATGTGATATAGTTCTTTCTCTTCTTCCTGCTTTGAGAATGCTACAGTATGTGTTCTGTCAATAAAGCTGAACCTGAGAAATAAAACTCAGCCTCATCATTGAATGCATTCTTTACAACATAATCTATTCGGCTATGGTCAGAAGGAAAATCCCCCGGCACCAGCTGAAATACAATGTCGCACTGCAGTAAAAATCCCCTAGCTTCTCCTAACTTACCGCTGAAACGGGTGGGAGTGGGTATGGGATTAAGACGGAACGGGGAGCCTGATGTAACCTGGCAACTGGCAGAGCTAACAGTGGCGGGGGAGCTAGCGGGAGCTGGAGGGAAAGCCTGTGGGCTAGCTAGGTGATCCAACCAATCAGTGACTCGGGCTAGCTGCGTTACTATAGTTTGCTGTTGATAGGCTAACTGGTCAACCCGAGCTTCTAAGCTGGTAATCTTGCACGCTAACGCACTGTCTGCTGGGTCACTCTGGCGGAGTCGTACTGACATGGTACAGACCCAAGAAGCAGACACGACTCAGGAAACACAGTTAACCTTTTATTAATAATAGTGTGCGTGTATGGGTGCGTGTGTGAATGTCTGTAGTGAGTGTAGTGCGTGGATGTGTCAACTTGGGGCACCCAGAGGCAGCCAGATAGCAGACAGGTGTGTGCGCAGGTGCACCTAATTGGCGGCCATAACAGAAACTCAACGGAAAGCCTCCTTCAACAAAAAAGTTTTTAGCTGCTTTTTAAGACTCCACAGAGTCAGATAAAGTAGCTGGAATGGGAATCTATTCCAAACACCACCGCACTGTCCACCGTCCTCCCTGTGTGCAGAGATGTACCTCCATGGAAAATGAAGCCCTGAAAATACTTACATGAAAGAGATGTCAACAGTTTTACTTTGGGACATGATTTGAGGTTGAATAAAGTGAAACAATTTGAAATATACGGGATCATGTTACTCGATTATCGCAATATCGTGATTATTGTTGAATGGTAATAGGATCGAATCATGACCCAAGAATTGCAATCTGAATTGGATTGTGAGGTCCCTTGCAATTCCCACCCCTACTATATCCACCAACAATGGAAACACGCATCTAGCTAACAACACACCATTGGATTATTCTTCCAAATCCACAAGTCTCAGTCCTAACTGATTTATGCTTTCTTCTGTAAATTCTATTTAAATAATTACAGTAGGAAGGTAGCTTAGCAGCTACACTGGAAAAGGAGCGTCTCAGTTCTCAACTGGAATGTCTTAAAAGAAACAACCAGTAAATGCAGAAAATAGCCCAACAAGTTATAAATGTTGATGAAATACAGCGACAAAAAGACCATAGCTACATAGAATTACAACTGTTGTAATTAAGGGACTTAATATACAAATAATTGAAAACAGAGCTTTTGAATGACTTGAAGTTGCTCATGAAGACTTTACTATTTTATACTTGCATCTTGATCGTGTGAATAGTGTGTTCATTGTTTCAGGTAAGCAAAGGCATGTTGGAGGAACATGCCGAAATATCTGTGTAGCTGTCACAGTGAAAAGGTTTATGTATTTTTGGTTCTTTTTCTGAAATAATGTTTGTTTATGGGTGTGTGCGCCAGTGTTGCGGACGTTAGCGGTGTCCTTTTCTCCGCCTTCAGTCCCTCCATATCGCGCCATATATGCGCTCGTGCTGCCGAGCTTGCGGGTGAGTCGGAGAGCTCATGAAGGGGGCTCGTGCAGGCATCTCGCCCCGCCTATCAGCGCCATTGTGTGAGCAAGTGTCGGAGAGAGGATGGAGTGTTTTCCTGCAGGCAGCCGGACTGTTAAATGTCCTCCATGTTTGTGAGGAAACCAGCGGCGGACCTGGACCTGATATGGTGCAAAAATGGGTGGTAGGCATGCGCTGTTCACATGCCTGATTAGAAGAGTCACATAGCTGCTGGAGGCTGTCCACAATCAGATGCGGAGAGAGGACTTTGTTTGGGAAATTTGAGACATGACTAACAACTCCTAAATTCTAGGCAGAAGGCGCACACAGTATGTGATTATTTTTGTTTATGAACATTTGTTAAGTGTTATAATTCATTTGTATTCATGTTTCTTATGTCTGTATTTTTAGTTTTTCATGGTGTTTAAGGGCGAAGATTTGCTGTGGCAAAATAAACAAAAAACTTGTCAACATCAGTTGGAGCGTGGTTTTCTGACCTAGAAGAAGACTTTGGGAGCAGTTACAATCTGGAGACAAACACCAAGTCGCCTTCCTTTATTTAGCCACACAGAAAACAATAAGCTATGTTGACTGTATGTATGAGCATGTCACTGACCAAATGCAGAAGTGAAAACAAGGGCCTCACTTCAATTTGGAGCCAAGCCATGGCCTTCAGAGTGAAAGGTCACAGTCTTATTTTCAACAGGTTGACCTCATCTCTGAAGCCATCAAACAAACAGTGTCTGAGGTTTAGGAGGCTGAGACAGGCTGTATGTGAGTTTGTCAGAGAGAGGTGATGAAGATTCTAGTGACACTCAATAAGGATGAGGACATTTGTGCTATACTGAAATGTGAACATGGCGAAATATGAAAGTGGTGCAAGTGTTTGCACAGGAGTCAGAAGTAAGTCAGAATGATTACACTGTAAATGTGATAAGCAATGCTGAAATATGTTAGCAGAATGCTGTTTTATCTTTGATTTTATGGTACTGAGATAGTTACAACAAATGGCAATAATTAAAAAGTTTTTAAAATATGGCAGATTTACACACGTGGACAAAATTGTTGGTACCCCTCTGTTAATGAAAGAAAAACCCACAATGGTCACAGAAATCACCTGAATCTGACAAAAGTGGTAATAAATAAAAATTCTATGAAAATTAATCAGTGGAAATCAGACAGTGTTTTTGAATTGTGGTTCAACAGAATTATTTTAAGAAACAAACTCATGAAACAGGCCTGGACAAAAATGATGGTACCCTTAACTTAATATTTTGTTGCACAATCTTTTCAGGCAATCACTTTAATCAAACGATTTCTGTAACTGTCAATGAGACTTCTACACCTCTCAGCAGGTATTTTGGCCCACTCCTCATGAGCAAACTGCTCCAGTTGTCTCAAGTTTGAAGGGTGCCTTCTCCAGATGGCATGTTTCAGCTCCTTCCACAGATGTTCAATAGGATTTAGATCAGGGCTCATAGAAGGCCACTTTAGAATAGTCCAATGTTTCACTCTTAGCCATTCTTGGGTGATTTTAGCTGTGTGTTTTGGGTCATTATCCTGTTGCAAGACCCATGACCTGCAACTGAGACCAAGCTGTCTGACACTGGGCAGCACATTTCTATCTGGAATACCTTGATAGTCTTGAGATTTCATTGTACCCTGCACAGATTCAAGACACCCTGTGCCAGATGCAGCAAAGCAGCCCCAGAAAATAACAGAACCTCCTCCATGTTTCACAGTAGGGACAGTGTTCTTTTCTTGTTATGCTTCATTTTTGCGTCTGTGAACATAGCGCTGATGTGCCTTGCCAAAAAGTTCCTGTTTTGTCTTGTCTGTCCATAGGACATTCTCCCAGAAGCTTTGTGGCTTGTCAACATGCAGTTTGGCAAATTCCAGTCTGGCTTTTTTATGATTTGTTTTCAACAGTGGTGTCCTTGGTCGTCTCCCATGAAGTCCACTTTGGCTCAAACAACGACGGATGGTGCGATCTGACACTGAAGTACCTTGACCTTGGAGTTCACCATGAATGTGTTTAGAGGTTGTTCTGGGCTCTTTTGTTATCATTCGTATTATCCGTCTCCTCCTGTGGCCACGTCCAGGGAGGTTGGCTTCAGTCCCGTGGATCTTAAATTTCTGAATAATATGTGTAACTGTAGTCACAGGAACATCAAGCTGCTTGGAGATGGTCTTATAGCCTTTACCTTTAACATGCTTGTCTATAATTTTCTTTCTAATCTCCTGAGTCAACTCTCTCCTTTGCTTCCTCTGGTCCATGTTTAGTGTGGTAACCGCCATGTCACCAAACAGCACAGTGACTACTTGTCATCCTTTAAATAGGCCAACTGACTGATTACAAGTTTGTAGACACCTGTGATGTTAATTAGAGGACACATCTTGGTTGAACATGTCCCTATGGTCACATTATTTTCAATCTTTTCGAGAGGTACCATCATTTTTGTCCAGGCCTGTTTCATGAGCTTGTTTTTTAAATTCTGTTGAACCACAATTCAAAAGCATTGTCTGATTTTCATTGGTTAATTTTCATAGAATTTTTATTTATTACCACTTTTGTCAGATTCGAGTTATTTCTGTGACCATTGTGGGTTTTTCTTTCATTAACAGAGGGGTACCAACAATTTTGTCCACAGCTGTACAGTTAATTAAACATAATGTACTGTATAGTTTATAATTCACCAATTGTACCAACTTATCACTGTTTTGCATTTCTTCATTATTTTGTTGAGGTTAAGTCTCAAAAGTGTATGACTTGGGTGAAAATACAACCTAAAATTTCTGAGACATCTATGTGCAACCGATAGTTACTATTTAAAAAGTATTACAACACAACTGAAAGGGATGTGATACATACGGCATCTGGTGAAGCACTCAAGTTCTGTTATCATGGAAAAAAGCAACTCCTGGAATTCATTTTGTCCTATCATATTGTTGTTTGGTTCCAAGGTTGTCATAGCCAGGAGCGGCACTGGGGTTAAGCTCCCAGTGCTCATAAAATGCTCCTTATGGCGTGCGTCTCGAAAAGCCTCTGACAACTAAGTCCAACTCCTAGCCTGCCCGTGTGGTTTAGTCTCTAAGCCCGGCGGAACTGCTTTTACTAATAGGAAAAGGGGCGAGGGCGGATCTCTGGCGCCTTAAAACCAGATGCTTCGGGTAGATGGTGGCTCATCAACCTGGGAAGGTAGCCCATCTAGGGGAAGGTAAACCCTGATTTCAAACCTCCGCTGCCTTGCGGCACACCCGGTCACAGGAAAGGCTTCGGGAGTCAACCCTGAGGAAAAATCCGGAGTCGGAGCCCCTAAGGCAGTTCTTTGTTGTGCTCAACATCGTTCTGGCAGCTCCTGCAACGGCGCTGGTGCCAAACTGTAGCAGCCCTGCTGTTCCTTTGGATTCATCAGTGACATGGAGAGGGGGGACATGCTGCATGGGCAACATCTTGTCCTCCATATCTTCCTGCCCAGGCTTGAATCCTACCAATGCCCAACGCTGGAAGGTAGAACACTGGATCATATTGTTTGGTCAGAACTGTTGTATAACTGTAGTGATTAAAAAGGGCATATATATTCATTTGATTCTTTTGAAATTCTGTTTGAATGTTCCTTGGGTCAAGCTCTGGACACCTCATGATTTTCATTGGCATTCCCCTGATGGCCATTTTCTATTCTTTTTAAGGACTTGGCAGCTTTATATCTAAAGAACAATGGGTGCTAGGACTGTGGCAGCTATAAGTTAAGGTTAAACTCACTGTGAAGTTACTGCTATATAACAGAAATAGTGAGAGGACAATGCTATCTAGTGAAGATACAGAACTATTTATGACTATTTTATTTTTTTCTGACGCTTTTTCTAAGACTTCAGTTGACTTTGAAAGATCAAACTTACAGTGTGAAATTTAAAAGGCATCATTAACTGAAAAATTATATTTTTGCAGGTTTTAATCTTCTGAAAGATGTCTATTGGTCACAATTATCAAAAAATATGAAAATGGTCACTTCTCTTAAAGAACACACAGCCTTCACATCGTATTTCACTCCAAAAAGCTAAATCAACTGTTCTGGTTTTGCCACAGGACATTGCATCCTTGATACCCACCCACTGCTCTATTATTGGCCAGCCAAGCTGTCAATCATAGTTAGTTGGTATTGGTCACATGACCGAGCATTAGTTTAACTGCTGATCCAATCAGTTTGGATCACTATTTTCTACAAATTCTCTTCACCCCAGCTAGAATCCTTGGTCATCTGCCAACAGCTGACCATATACAGCGGTGTGAAAAAGTGTTTGCCTCCTTCCTGATTTCTCTTTTTTTGTGTGTTTATCACACTTAAATGTTTCAGCTCATCAAACAAATTTAAATATTAGACAAAGATAACACAAGTAAACACAAAATGCAGTTTTTAAATGAAGGTGTTTATTTTTAAGGGTAAAAAAAAAATCCAAACCTACATGTCAGAAAATTGTATATACATGTTATCATTTTATATCCATTTTATATAATCAAGTGTATATTGTATGCATATTATCATCTTTTATAAAACATAAGTTCATTACACACTGTTTCATTTTTGGACAATGAAAAGACTGTCCATGAGTGTCCTTCATGTGAGAAACTAAGATGTGCTTAGTAGCGAGAAGTAAAAGTGTCTCACCAAATAAAACTGTGTATATGATAAGGGGTCTGAGAATAAGGGAAAATTAATCTTGTTTTCCTATGAAATGCTGTGACTATGGTTAACTTGGAGTCTGGACTTTATGTGAAGCACACCTGCAAGGTCATGCTGTTCTCCTTTCAGGCCAGTGTTTGCATATTCCTGTTATGACTGTATATGGTATTATAACAGATGTTCTCTTGTGATTGTATGACTGACGATGTCTAAAAGCCTCTAGATTGTTATCCATCTTTAGTGCTGAATTTTCTGTTAAAGGTATGCACTCCTTGCTTGCTTGCAAGTAAAAAACTCATATGAGAAATAATATTCTGTGTCATGAATCTTTATTGAGGTAACGAACTAATATACGATCACTCTGAGTTTTCAGATTCTGACATACTTGGTGCCGGTGACCCGGATGGGCAACATCTAGAGGACGGCTAGAGGCGACGCGCGCTCCGGGTTGAAATCCATGCGCATGGTCTGACTGCATAGTCAGTTTTGGACTCCCCATTGAGGAAATCTGGACTGCGCGAGACTCTAGACGTCGTCTAGTGAAGCCCATCCTCAATAAAAGAAAAAGAAAGTAAGTGACGTCTTTTTTATTGTTAAAGAGAAAAGGATATAGTGAGTTTCCTATATCCCGGTCTGGGGCCGCAAGTGAATAAAAGTTATACTCTCAGATGCGTTTAGAAGACCCTCCTAGTCCAGCCTGAGTGAGTAATGTAAAACAGGATATATTCTTAAATATGTTACAAGACCCTCCTAATACACCCCCGAGTAAGTAATGTGATTGAAAGAAAAAGGATATATCCTCAATGCATTACAAGACCCTCATAATCCAACCACGAGTGATAAACGCAATAAAGAGCCACAAGAATCTTTTAAAATAAACAAGTGAGTGTTGCTCATAAAAAAGAGAAGTAACTAAGTGAGTTTTAACAGTTTGGTTGTACAACCCGGTCAGGGACCGAAAACAGTGAAACGCGTGGAAGTGGTCCGGGACCACGAGTAGTTGCAACGAGGTAAAAAGTTTTGTTTGGGTTGAAATACCTGGTCTGGGACAAAAAAAAAGAGGAAAAATTAATTACCGGGTCGTTGGGGATGTAATGGTAGCGGGTTTCAATTGAAATAACATGCTTTTCCTGGTAAAACATTTTAATTCCTGTGGAATTATCAAGGGTTAAAAAAAAAAAATTAAAAAAAGGAAAAAATGGGTAACTGTGTGGGGAAGAAAGAAAATAAACAAAAACCCAAACAGCAGAAAAAAGAACAGACAGCGTGTCAAACGGTAAAAAATTACAATGACCGGTTAAAAGAAAAGACCAGATAAAGGATCCTGAAAAATATTTAAACAAATAGGAAAAGATTATTCCTTTAAACCCACACTGGATGTGGATGAATGTGCAGTCTTGGCATCGACGGTAAAACTTACAACTAAAATAAAAAAAAACAAAAAAGATAAATATCAAAACCAATTATTGAACCATCATTGAACCATTATTTAATGAAAAAGATAATCCTCCCCCAGCTTATCAATGCCGCGATCCTAAGGAGGGTCCATACAGCAAATTATTAAAAGAAGCCCAAGAGGTTGGGAAAAGGAGGAAGTAAATAAAATCATAATAATAACTTTATTCTATGTTATAAGATATTGATATTAGACTATAAGATCTAAAGACGGTCGGGTTAAGTGGCAACAGAACCGGATAACGATAAAATGGACAATGAGGAACACAGTTATTTTATTTTTGTGTGTGTGAGTCTTAGATAGAGGCAGCGGCAGTTTGGGTTGTTTTGTCTTCCTGTAGTTTCTGTAATCTGCCCCAGCATGGAGAAAAGGGATGAGAGTTCTCCGCGGAGGCGGAAGGAACAGGTTTTTAAACTGTTGTAATTTTTGGTATAAAAGGATTGATTGTCTAATTGTTATCCTTCAGGGAAAGGTTTAAAATTATAGGTATCTGAAAATAGTGGCCTTGGGCAAAAGGAGTTGACTAGTTTTGTGTTATGGCAGTGTAGAGAGAATGGAAGGAGCTGCTTCGACCTTGTGGAAATAATAACAATTCTCTCTGTGTGTGTGTGGTTGATCTGTGTGAAAAAAGTGGTCTAAATATGAGTATTTTTTACAAGGTTTTGGGTTTTTATCTTTTCAATCTAACTTTGTGGGGTCTTAATTAATGTTGCGTATGTGATAAATTGTTTACATATTTTTAAAGCAATTTTGACGCATTACTGACCTTTTTTTCTTTGACTGAAACATGACAGTGCACTTTATAGGAAAAAGGACTGACGTGTGACAACGTGACCACAGGCCATACTATGATCATATTATGATGTCATTTAATAATGCCTAATCACTGAAGGTTTTATGTTTACCCTATATCACATAATTTAGAGCACAGAGGTTCAAAAGAGATTGATAATTAATGTGTCTGTGCATATGATCTGCCAGAGGCTATGGATTATCAGACAAAGGTCTTGGAGAAAGGATCCATAAATTGATAAGCATTTTTTGAAGGCAAGTATGACTTTGTATGACATTGTAGATAACATAAGGTGTACTGATTCAAATGACTTTGACTTTACAAATGTAATGTTTATATGATTTTATACTGATATTACTCACCACATAATGGTGCGGTAACATCATATTTCAGAAATGTGACAGTAAGGAGGAATGTGTTTTTCCTGATTCGGCGGTGGCCAAGCTGGGTCAGGGTAAACTACATTCACCCAACAATTTACCAAGGAATATATAAAATGAGACATTCCTGGTAAAAATTTAAATCAAATTCTAATTAGGCAAAATGTCCACCTTTCTGTTGATTGAAAGAGTGTGACGCAATCTTTATTCATTTATTCAAATTCAACCCATCTGTGTTCAACTGGACAAACTGATCTTATTTATCAATGCTGAAGCATATCGAAAATGCACAGATAGTTATTTTGTTTTTCTTAAATGGAATCTGTAAACTAGTTCAAGAGAAGTCACAAAAGAAGCTATGATTATTGAAATCTTATTTTTGAAGGAACTGGGCTACCCACACATTTTCATCTAAATTAAAAATGATAGCACACTTCCTTTCAGTAAAAGAATCAAGCAAATACCCTATAACTTTGCTGCATGTGTGTCTCCATGTATCAAAGCAGGGGGTATCAAAGAAATTAATTATCAAATAATTAGTAATCCTCAGAAAAATAGATAATGCATAAAAATGATCAATAAATGATTGATAATGAATTCAATTCAACTTTATTTGCATAAGCGCTATTTCACAACAACGAACACCTCATTGCACTTTGAGCTATAGGGGAACACCTCCCATATTTGCACCCCCATACTTGCAGAAAGACTCCAGCAATCGGGGGACAGAGCCCTGACAGCTTGGCTACAGTGCTGAAAAGAAACCTGAGATTATTTTTGTTTTCTTCTATTAATACAGACTAATGACTTGTTTTATCCTTTCTAAAAGATTTTTAAATTAAAAGATGATTTCTTCAAGCTAAATAGATTTCATCTAAATAAGTGAAGTGTAATTTTCTCTCTAAAGAGGAGGAAAAATGAAAAAAAAAAAAGAAGGGGAAAAAACTGCTACAGTGTATGACATTTTGAAAAATGCAAACGTTACACCAGCCTCCAACTTAGAATTGAGGGCTGAACATAAAGGGCTTATTGATGCTTATGCGTGTTACCCTTGCTAAATTAGGACAGGACTTTTATTTCATTTTCTGTTTTTCTGTGATGCCCAGGATAAACATATGGCTGCAGTTGTAACTCAAATACATGCTGGGCAATACAGACCACTTTCTTATTATTCATGGGATAATACGAATAATAAGATCATGCCCTCTATTATCCTACACATTCCCCATGCCGTGGAGGGGTTTTTTGCAGCAGGACAACCATTCCATATTGTCACCAGCTAGACTGTTGTCGTACACTATAACCTTGTTATCACAGCCACACATTAAGCTTGTACCAAATTCCTTGTGACTATTTACTGATGGCTCATCTTTAAAAAAAAAAGCCTGATGGGTCAACATCCACTGCTTATGCTGTAACAACATTGTCTGGGGTCCTGATTGTGTAAAAAATTCCACAACCTGCATCACCTCCAATGGCTGAACTATTGGCTTTGATTGCAGCACTTACATGGGCTACTAACCTGAATGTAACTGTCTGCACAGACAGTAAATATGCTTATAACGCATGTCATGTGCATACTACTACCTCGACCCTGCGGGGGTTTGTCACCTCCACAGGAAAAGCAGTAAAATATAGACAGCAATTATTGCAGCTATGTAATGTTTTGATGCTACCACCTTATGTGGCAGTTATTCACTGCCCTGCCCACACTACTAGCACTGACTTATTTAGCTGCGGTAATGATGGAAAGTTGCTCTGCCACGCACACTATACAAATGGCCTGCTCTGGTGGCACATGGACTATCAATGTGCCAACAGGAGGGAATGATGAGGATGTTGGAAAACTGCCCTAATATTTTGAAAGAAGTAACAAAAGCATGCCAAAAGTGCATCACTTGTTTATAGCAATGGGAAGCTACAATATTGCTTGGTGTTGATTGACACCTTTACAAAATGGACAGAAATTCATCACACATCCTCAGCAAATGTCGCATCTGTGTGTGTGAAACTCTATTGAATGATGCACTTTCTGTTTTTGGGGTTCCAGAACTGATTTATGTAGATAATGGAACTGATTTTACAGCACAAACAGTTCAAGATACGAAGCGGCTCAGTCCCCGGTGAGGGCCTATCGGAGGAACCAATCGAGGCGGCAGTTGGGAGCTCGAGCGCGGCGTTGGTGAGAGACGGGGCCACCTGGACCCAGCAGGACAGTGGCCTGAGTCGGAACCCAGTTGCGAGGTCCAGCTGAGGAACTACCAGACTGACGGCGGCCGGTGACGGGGCCTAGCGGAGGTGCCACCCAGCCAGACGGCGGCGAGCGGCGGCGGTGATCGGTGAAGTTCGGCTGCGCCGGCGGTGTGCGGCATAACCGGCCAGGCAGACGGCGGCAGGCGGTGGCGAATGACAGGGGTGATCTGCGGAGCTGAGCAGCGCTACTTGGCGGAGGAGCTGTGCAGGAGCTGTTGTGGCGAGTTCAGCAGCGGCCGGGCTAGTTGAGGCCTAGCCGGATTCTCTGTTTACTTCTATCTACAGGTCAGTAAGATGCCACCAAAGAAAGAGGAAATGGAAGAAATCAAAAAAGCTCTGAGCTTTATGTCAGATGAATTGGCCAAATTGACTAACCAACAGGACAAAATAATAGGCCTAATAGAACAGGTACAAGCCCTAAATTTAAAAATTCAAGAAAAAGACAAAAAAATTATGGACCTGGAGCAACACGGGCGTCTTTTGGAGCAACGCGTCGAGGATCTTGAACAAGGTTCTCGTATTGATGACCTAGTTATAAGTGGACTAGACATCAGATATCAGTCCTACGCCCATGCCACAGTAGGACTGAGTGGTGAAGATGCACCCATGAGTGAGTCAATGTCCTTAGAAAATCAAGTGCTTCAGTTCCTTAATGATAAAGACATTAAGGTAGAAGCCAATGCAATCTCAGCCTGTTATGCTCTACCAAAGAAAGATAACAAAACAAAGAAATCAATTGTGATGCGCTTTGTGAACAGAAGGGTAAAGAATAACATACTGAGGCAGGCCAAAAAGCTAAAGGAAACTCAAGTTTACATAAATGAACACCTGACAAAAAAAAAACGCTGAATTAGCACGACAGGCACGGATGCTAAAAAAACAAGATAAGATACAAGCAACCTGGACAAGAAACTGTAGAATTTGGATTAAACTAAATGGCTCACCCGAGCAAGCAAAAAGTATTATGATCAGAGATGCTACTGACTTAGATAAATACAGATGAACACTGATTAGAAAATTACGAGCCAATGATAATCCATACTCATACACACGATAAGAATAGTTCTTTGATACACCATGCCAAAGTACTTTAATAAAAATAACCAAAACAAACAAAAACTTATGACCGACTCAAGTAGACATCAATTATCCCCAGTTGGAGGAAGTCGTTTGACACAGAATGAGGAAACTCAAACTCTGAAAACATACCATTATGCTGAACATAAACCACAAGAGATGGAGAATGATATTGATCCTGATAACCACTTTTTCAACAATATTCATAACCACTGTGAATATTACACTGAAAAACAATTCAAAAGTCAAATGCAATTAGATGGTAAACTATCAATAATACACTTCAATAGCAGAAGTCTTAACAAAAACTTTCCACAGATTCAGGACTATTTAAAACAGCTAGACAGAAAATTCACAGCTATTGCAGTCTCTGAAACTTGGCTTAACAAAGAGCAGGCTCCCCTGATGGCAATAGAGGGATACCAGATGTTTTATATTAACAGAACTCAAAAAAAGGGTGGTGGTGTTGCACTGTATATTGATGACCTGTACAGGTGTAAGCTTGTAAATGAAATGTCCTTAGCACTACCAGGGATTTTGGAATGTGTTACTGTTGAGATTGACCTAGACAAAACAAAAAATCTAATCATAAGCTGCATATATAGAACACCGGGAACTTGCATTGAGACATTCAGAGATAAATTAGTCGAGCTGTACAATAATATTACTAGTAAGAAAATGGTAGCAATTTGTGGAGATTTCAATATTGACTTACTGAATCCTCATCAACAAAATGTAGTTACAGAGTTCATGAACTCTATGTACAGCATGAGTCTATATCCCACAATAACACATCCCAGTAGAATCACAGTTCACTCTGCTACACTTATTGACAACCTGTTTGTCAATGTTTTCGATAAGAAAATAGAAAGTGGATTGTTGATAAATGATATAAGTGACCACTTGCCAACCTTTGCACTTATCCATGGCCACACGGGGCCCAACGCAGAAAAAACTTCAAAATCGTTCAGACACAAATCACCAAATGCAATCAGTTCTCTTAAAGAGGACTTGCTGAAGCAAGACTGGACAGAAGTCTATGTATCAGATGTAAATGAAGCCTATGACACATTTATAAACATTGTAACCACTCTTTATGAAAAAAACTGCCCATTAGTAATAAAAAAGCTTAAACACAAATTTGCTAATAAGCCATGGTTAACCAAAGGACTACAAAAGGCGTGTAAAAAGAAAAATTCATTATATAAAGCTTTCCTAAAGAAAAGAACAAAAGAAGCAGAGCAGCGGTATAAAACATACAAAAATAAGTTAACATATATAATAAGATGTAGTAAAAGAGACTATTACAATAAAGAACTGGAGAAAAACAGAGACAATATTAAAAATACATGGACAATACTCAACAGTATCCTTGGAAATAAAAGCAGAAATACAAGCTACCCAACTAATATTCCAAAAAATAATAAAACGACTCAGAGTGTGAATATCGCTTCACCTGCAGATGAATTTAATAATTTTTTTGTTAACATTGGACCTAAACTGGCCCGAGAAATACCCACTACGGTGCCAACAGGTGATACAATATGCAATAACACTGCTGTAAAAGACTCCATCTTCATAAAGAACACAGACGAAAGAGAGGTCATTGAAATTGTTAAATCGTTCAAAAGTAAAACATCTACTGACTGTGATGGTATCGACATGCTACTAGTCAAAACTGTTATCGAATGCATAGTAAAACCACTGACGTATATCTGCAACCTGTCTCTCCAATCAGGTATATTTCCCAATGCAATGAAAATAGCTAAAGTAATTCCGATATACAAGATGGGCGACAGAGGGGAACTCTCAAACTATAGACCAATTTCACTATTACCACAATTTTCCAAGATACTTGAAAAAATATTCTATGAGAGAATTGACAACTTCATACTGAAGAATGATTTATTATGTGAGCAGCAATATGGGTTCAGACACAAGAGGACAACTGCATATGCCCTAATGGAATTCACAGAAAAAATATCAACAGCCATTGAAAATAAAGAGTATTCAGTTGGAGTATTCCTAGATCTTAAAAAAGCATTTGATACAGTAGATCATAATTTATTATTAAAGAAACTACAAAATTCTGGTATTAGAGGTGTAGCACTGTCCTGGTTAAGTAGTTACTTAAAGAATAGATATCAGTATGTATGTGTTAGCAACAAAAACTCAGAGTTGCTGAAGGTCACCTGTGGAGTCCCACAGGGTTCAGTTTTGGGACCATTATTATTCAATATGTATATAAACGATATATGTAAAGTCTCAGAAAAAATGGACTTAATATTGTTTGCCGATGACACTAATCTGCTATGCAGTGGAAACAATTTGGAACAACTTCTGGATACACTCGGGAAGGAATTAGGAAAGCTTAAACTGTGGTTTGATTCAAACAAATTAACACTCAATTTAAGTAAGACAAAATTTATAGTCTTTAACAACCATCACAACAATCCAGTACCCAAACTCAGTGTAAATGGTGTAGAGATTGAAAGGGTATCTGAAACCAAATTCCTTGGAGTAATAATTGATAACAAACTGTGTTGGAAGTCACATATTAATTATATTAAAGGTAAAGTCTCCAAATCAATTGCAATATTACACAGAGTGAAATATTTGCTGAATCAACCCACACTATACACCTTGTATCATTCATTAATACTCCCATACATGACATATTGCAATGAAGTATGGGGAAATACATATAAAACAAACATATATCCACTCTTTATGCTTCAAAAGAGAGCTATTAGAATAATAAACAAAGCAGCTTACAGGGAACCAACAAACCCACTTTTTCTTAAACAAAAAACTCTCAAGTTGAAAGATCTGGTTGACTTTAAAACCGCAATAATAATGTTCAAAGTGAAGAATTTATCACTGCCTGCAAATATCCAAAAGTTGTTCCAAACAAGGGAGAAACGATATCACTTCAGAGGAACATGTATATTTCAAAAGCCTACAGTGAGAACAACCACCAAGCAACACTGTATTTCAGTGCAAGGAGTCAGATTATGGAACAATTATGGACCTGAATTAAAATCATGTACAACGCTTGGACAATTTAAACAAAAACTAAAGGAAGAAATACTCCAAACATATTTACAAGACGACATGTAAACTCACATAAGGATTGACATATCCAGCCTGTGTTGTGTTGTAGCTTAGTTTTTTTTTTTTTTTCTCTCTGTGACATTCTGTCTTAGATTTGTCTTGAATAGTAACTGCTTAACTTAGCTTAGCTTAGTTTTCTTTTTTTTTTCTCTCAGTCACACTTTGTCTTAGCTTTGTTCTAAATTGTAATCACTCTTGTCTTGTTTACTCTTTTTTCTTTGAATTCTTGGATGGAATATGGGTGGGCAATATAAGCTGCGGCTTCAGCCATCACCCATTTCGGATAACTCACGTGGAATTGTTTAGTAGAAGGAGTCTTTGTCTAATTTGACCTTGTTGTTATATTATACAGTTTCTTTAACCTGTACTGTATTATCCGAAATAAATTCATTCATTCATTCATTCATTCAAGATTTCATAGTGCCCACCACCCACAAAGTGCAGGCTTAATAAAAAAAAAAGGTGAATTAAACTAACGATTAACTCTATACCAGACACAAAGACAGGATTGCCACCTTTTGAATGTGCTTTCCACCGTCCTTATGTATTGCCTGACCTCTCACCAATAACCACGCCTAACAAATACACAAATCTTAGTGAACATCTCAGAGAATGCTTAAATCCCAAAGAATACATTGATTCTGTCAGAGCTCTCTCTGCTCCACAGAAAGAAGCGCATAACCTGTTGCAACCTGGAGACTATGTCTTCATAAAGAACCACCACCGTCAGCACTGGAACTCAGTAAGGTGGCTTGGACCATTCCAGGTACTGTTAACCACCCCCACTGCAATACGCATTGCTGAATGACCATCTTGGATTCACCTTTCACACGTTAAAAGACTACGGGTGCCTGTAAGTGAACTGACTTGTTTCCCTGAGCAAAAGTCCAGCTACAAAGGGGATACGCACAGGGATACGCCCGTGCGTGGGGCCTAGGGCGCCCCCTCGGTTTAGCGAGATCGTCTCAAACTGGTGAAGATAGAGGCCCGGATGGGTACTCTCTCAGGTGGAAACAGGGCACCAAAAGTACTGATGACTCTGTGTTCCGCACTTCTCATGACAGTGGGGTGGTGGTCTCTCTCTGGTTCAAGGACAAGGAGCCCATGAAGCACGGACAGTGGACAATGCGTGGATTATACGCATAACCTGTCGTACCAAACAATGGTGGTTTCGGTGAGAGGACTGGGAATCAGTACTTCTTGCTATGTGTGTTCATTGCTACCCCATTCACACAAGACTGCAATACCCATGATCCCTGTTCCACTAAGTGAAGAGGAAACGGCCGGTGCGACAATAGCGATGAACTCTCGTCTCAGTCTGCTTAATACAAGCAATAATGTTGGACATTGGTTGGTGGGGAATTTGTCAGAAAGGTATCTTAATAGATTAAATGTCACTGTTACTGATTACACTGGGTCTAAGATAAGAATATTCTGGGATTGGAACTTCTTTGCTTGCAGTTAAGAAGCCTTTAATGAAAATAAATCCTACACTGTTTACTTCACTAATCTGTTTTCACAAAAACTGTAGCAAAAACAATTTCAACTTGGGTTTTTCACCAAGATGTAATGATACAAAGGAAGTGACCTGTGGAGTGCGATATTATGATTCTGTTTGTAGAAATGCATTTCATTTTCCCTATATTGCTGCTGGAAATTTCACTTTAAAGAGCAAAAATTGTACTTTTAACTTTTAATAATCCTACTGTTTTTGGCCAAATGATGATGGATATGGATGTTTGGAAAACCATGTTTGGGTTTGTGGATCTAATGTTTACTCATTTCTTCCTCCAGGGTGGTGTGGCAGGCGTTACATGGCTATATTGTTCCCACACATTAGCATAAGGTCAAATCTTACACATGAAATGAAAACATCATACTCCCATTATTATCATCCTGAACAAACTGAACTATACACCAGGGCAAAAAGAAGCACAAAAATAGACATACAACAATTGGTGGGTAAACTATCTGGAAAACAGAGGATTAGTGATTTTAAAGGTGTTATGGGTACTCTTTTTCCAATGTATGGCAGTGCTCTAGCTACACATCACATAAATGCATTAGCATGGACAATGAAAAATCTGTGTTAATAGAGCAAGGTTTCACAGCTTTAAATGAAGAACAAAAATTCTCAAGAATGATGACATTGCAAAATAGAATGGCCCTAGATTTAACATTAGCTGCACAAGGAGGAGTATGTCATATTATTGGCCAGGAGTGCTGCACGTATATCAATCAATATCTGATCAATATCAGAACCTTTCTCACGTTATTAGCCATTTGAATGACATTTTACACTTACAACATACTTTAGACGAAGATAAAGGTTGGAGTCCCTGGGTCTGGTTTCAAAGTGGAACTTGGTGGCAGATTCTTTTGAAATGATCAACCCCATTGATTGTGATATTAATCTTATTCTGTGTGCTTTTTATGTGTGTTATTCCCTGCATGAGATCTATGATTGCACAAGCTATTACACACTATACTTTTCTGTTGCAAACTGCTATGTTAAAACTTGAGTGTAAAGGACAATATACAGCTCTTTCAAAAACTGATGATGATTATGACCACAAAGAGGACTGTGATGACTGTGATTAATCTCCTGTGCAATTGGAATATGATGCAAATGATGGGCATGTAGAAAATCGAGAGAAGTTACATGTTTCTGATGAATAAAGGCATCCCTAAATAAAATACAAAAGGTGATAAAATGATAAACAGGAGGGAATTGTCAGAAAATTGTATATACATGTTATCATTTTATATCCATTTTATATAATCAAGTGTATATTGTATGCATATTATCATCTTTTATAAAATATAAGTTCATTACACTCTGTTTCATTTTTGGACAATGAAAAGACTGTCCATGAGTGTCCTTCATGTGAGAAACTAAGATGTGCTTAGTAGTGAGAAGTAAAAGTGTCTCACCAAATAAAACGGTGTATATGATAAGGGGTCTGAGAATAAGGGAAAATTAATCTTGTTTTCCTATGAAATGCTGTGACTATGGTTAACTTGGAGTCTGGACTTTATGTGAAGCACACCTGCAAGGTCATGCTGTTCTCCTTTCAGGTCAATGTTTGCATATTCCTGTTATGACTGTATATGGTATTATGGCAGATGTTCTCTTGTGATTGTATGACTAACGATGTATAAAAGCCTCTAGATTGTTATCCATCTTTAGTGCTGAATTTTCTGTTAAAGGCATGCACTACTTGCTTGCTTGCAAGTAAAAAACTCATATGAGAAATAATATTCTGTGTCATGAATCTTTATTGAGGTAACGAACTAATATACGATCACTCTGAGTTTTCAGATTCTGACACCCTGTGTGAAAAAGAAGCTCTCCCCAGAAGCTGATTCAATTTCTCTAGCCACACCCAGGCCTGATTACTGCCACATCCATTCTCAATCAAGAAATCACTTAAATAGGACCTGCATGCCAAATTGTAGTAGACCAAAAGATCCTCAAAAGCTAGACATCATGCCGCAATCCAAAGAAATTCAGGAACAAATGAGAAACAACGTAATTGAGATCTATCAGTCTAGAAAAGGTTATAAAGCCATTTCTGAAGCTTTGGGACTCCAGCAAACCACAGTGAGAGCCATTATCCACAAATGACGAAAACATGGAACAGTGGTGAACCTTGCCAGGAGTGACCGGCCGACCAAAATTACCCCAAGAGTGCAGCGACGACTCATCCAAGGGTCCCAAAAGACCCCACAACAACATTCAAATAACTGCAGGCCTCACTTGCCTCAGTTAAGGTCAGTGTTCATGACTCCACCATAAGAAAGAGACTGGGTAAAAATGGCCAGCATGGCAGAGTTCCAAGACGAAAACCACTGCTGAGCAAAAAGAATATAAAGACTCGTCTCAGTTTTGCCGGAAAACATCTTGATGATCCCCAAGACTTTTGGTAAAATACTCTGTGAACTGACAAGACAAAAGTTGAACTTTATGGAAGTTGTGTGACCCATTACATCTGGCGTAAAAGTAACACAGCATTCCAGAAAAGGAACATCATAACAACAGTAAAATATGGTGGTGGTAGTGTGATGGTCTGGACCTGTTTTGCTGCTTTAGGACCTGGAAGACTTGCTGTGATAAATGAAACCATGAATTCTGCTGTCTACCAAGAAATCCTGAAGGAAAATGTCCGGCCATCGGTTTGTGACCTCAAGCTGAAGCACACTTGGGTTATGCAGCAGGACAATAATCCAAAACACACCAGCAACTCCACCTTGGAATGGCTTAAGAAAAACAAAATGAAGACTTTGGAGTGGCCTAGTCAAAGTCCTGACCTGAATCTAATTGAGACACTGTGGCATGACCTTATAAAGGCAGTTCATGCTTGAAAACCCTCCACTGTGACTGAATTACAAAAATTCTGCAAATATGAGTGGGCCAAAATTCTTCCACAATGCTGTAAAAGACTCATTGCCAGTTATTGCAAACGCTTGATTGCAGTTGTTGCTGCAAAGGGTGGCCCAACCAGTTATTAGGTTTTGGGGGCAATCACTTTTTCACACAGGGCCATGTAAGTTTGAATTTCCCTTAATAACAAACACCTTCATTTAAAAACTGAATTTTGTGTTTACTTGTGTTATCTTTGTCTAATATTTAAATTTGTTTGATGATCTGAAACATTTAAGTGTGACAAACATACAAAAAACTGAGAAATCAGGAAGGGGGCAAACACTTTTTAACACCACTGTACGTCGATCTTAGACATTATTTTGAGTGGCTAGCTAATGACTGTTAGCTGGTAACCTCAGCTAACCACATGAAAACTAGCAGTTTAGCCACCCATTCATGAATGTTTTTGTGCTTATTTTTGTCATATAGTGGCCCCTTTGGAACAGAAGGACAGGCTCAAGTGCTGGATCCCACGCATGACATTAACAGAACAAAACATAAGCCCAAAATTGCACAAATATACAAGAAATGAAAAAACTTACAGCTGGCGTCCTGGGCCGGCATCGCTCAGCGAACACAGGAGTTAACAGGGAGAATGCAGATACGAGTTCACGTTGACATTCAATAGCGCAGCCATGATTGCACAAACAGGCAGTCCTTAAATAGCAGTACGCCAATTAGCATGAATGATCACCGGTGTGGGTTCATGTGAGCAGGAGAAGGGAACAAAAACTAGTGATTGAGATCAGCTGGCGAGTGAGAGGGAGACAGATCAGAAACTGACAGACAGGATGCTCCCACATGAGGCTACACACCTCCTGACAGCTGTCAACAGGAAAGGGGACACCGTCGGCCTCTGTCAGTCTATGATGACCATGAAAGGGGACAATATAGAGATATAAAGGAATAAAATATCATTCCCCAGTATAATTATAAAAAAGCACAGAAAAATAAAAATATAACACTAACAAACATAACAAACAGAAAAAATGACAACCAGAACATAAATACATGAACCCAAAGGCACAAAATACAACAGATGAGTGACAAGTAGGAAAAAAGCCATGAAACAAAGTCTGAAGGAAATCTCCAGCCCTCGGTTCATGACAGAGCCCCCCTCTCAAGGGGTGGAACCCAGACACCCCATGGTAACATCAGAACCTGCCCACCCCCAAGCAGGAACCACCACGAACTACCCAGGGCGGGTGGTGGGGGGAACAGGCCAGAAGTGAACAAAACAATCCTGCTCAGGACCCACACCAGAAAACACAGAATAAAGGCCCTGGCTCACGGAGCTCTAAAGTTCAGGGGGCCGCCCAAAGTCCCAGGCCCAGTGGACGGCAAAGTGAACCAAGTCAGATGGCCTGCCAAAGTCCCAGGCCAGCTGGATGACCAGGTGGTACGAGTCGGGTGGCCTGCCAGAGAACATGGACCACCCAACATGGCGGCTCAGTCTCTCTGGTGGCCAGCCAGAGTGCTTCAGCCACCTGAAAAGAAGAGGCGGCCTGGGAGGCAGCTCCCCCATAGGGAGACCCTAGGACTGAGACTGGGACTGAGAACCCGCAAAGACCTCCTTAGCAGTGAAGGCTGGACCCTGAATGACCTCAGACGGCGTGCCTGGACCCATGGAGACCCCTGGTTGCGCTGGATCGTCTCCGGTGACCCTAGGAAGAAGCTCAGAGAAAACAGATAGAGAAGGGGGGTCAGGGTCACCGGCAGCGGCGGAGCCTGGCGAGGCAAGTTCAGGTGTAGTGGGCGGCTGCACCTAGCTCTCCTCACCAAGAGCCATGCAAGATTGCTCTAAAACAGAGAGAAGGAAGACAAAAGAGAGCACTTGCCTGAGCTCGAGCTCCACCGCCATCCAGGACTCTGGCAATCCAGACGATGGTGATGCTTCGGACTCAGCCCTCGGGAGGTTCAGTTCAGCTGCTGACTCTGCTGCGGCAGACCCCGCACCAGGCATATGATGGTGGTTGCAGTCATAGTGCCCCCAGATGAAATAATCCATGCTGGTGGCTCTTCCAGCATGGCAGCTGGGGGTCAGCTCCGTGCTGGCACTGGGTTTGGATCTTCTAGGGCCACCGGCTCCTCCATCATCCGGCAGCTCGGTTCTCCGCATCTATGGAAAGATTGGACCCCTCTGAGGAGTGTGGAGGAGCCACTCCTGTTATCACGGAGGGAGCCGTAGCCGGAGGAATAGTGGAGGACCTCTTGTCAACAGGAGGACACACCGAGATGACGGGGGTTGCAGCGGTGACGGGAGAAGATTGGGCTGGCGAGACAGCCAACGAAAAAGAGAGAGAACGAGGCTCTGCTGCTGGAGTTGTCATGTTCAGTGTCTGAGAAGGGGCTGGCAAAGAGGCGGGAGGATTCCTCCGGCGATGTGTGGCTGGATGATGCTGTCACCATGGAGCTGGCGACGTGCGTGCTGGGGCTGGAGGGGAGTTGGGTGAAGCGGGAAGGGAGAATATGGCCAGGGGTATGTCTGTAACCTCCGGGTGATTCCACAGGCTGCAGAATGCCTTCATCACCCGTGCCGCGCCATCCCGATTCTCTTGGACCGTCTTGAGAGAATGGGAGGCCTGTGTAAGTGACCAAAAACCCTCCAGAAAACTCACCACCTGCCGCTCCATGTCGTCCAGGTCGGACATGGCGAGCTCCAACACACAGGTGGGTGAAAAAGCAAAAAGGAAAAAATGCCCAAGTGTGACAGCTGATAGGTATTCTTGTATCGCCCCACCTTGCTGCCTCTATATTGGAGTTTTCCCCGGTGGACGAAAGGGTTGCTTCCTTGCGCCTTCGGGTTGGGAAACGGGTCCTGACCATCATTTGTGCCTATGCACCAAATGATGTTTCAGAGTACCCACCCTTTTTGGAGTCTGTGACTGGGGTGCTGGAGGGTGCTCCTCCTGGAGACTCCATTGTCCTACTGGGGGACTTCAATGCGCACGTGGGCAACGACAGTGAAACCTGGAGGGGGGTGATTGGGAGGAACGGCCTGCCCGATCTGAACCCGAGTGGTGTTCAGTTATTGGACTTCTGTGCTAACCACAGTCTGTCCATAACGAACACCATGTTCAAGCATAAGGGTGTCCATATGTGCACCTGGCACCAGGACACCCTAGGCCGCAGGTCGATGATCGATTTTGTTATCGTATCATCAGACCTGCAACCGTATGTCTTGGACACCCGAGTAAAGAGAGGTGCAGAGCTGTCAACTGATCACCACCTGGTGGTGAGTTGGATCCGATGGCAGGGGAGGAAGCCATTCAGACCTGGTAGACCCAAACGTATAGTGAGGGTGTGCTGGGAGCGTCTGGCTGAGGCCCCTGTCCGGGAGGTCTTCAACTCCCACCTCCGGAAGAACTTCAACCACATTCCGAGGGAGTCCGGAGACATGGAGTCTGAATGGGCCATGTTCTCCACCTCTGTTGTTGAAGCGGCGGCCCAGAGCTGCGGCCGCAAGGTGGTCGGTGCATCTCGTGGTGGCAACCCCCGAACCAAGTGGTGGACACCAGTGGTGAGGGGGGCCATTAAGCTGAAGAAGGAGTCCTATCAAGCTTGGTTGGCTTGTGGGACTCCCGAAGCAGCTGAGGTGTACCGGCAGGCCAAGCGGAGTGCAGCTCGGGTGGTTGCTGAAGCAAAAACCCGGGTATGGGAGGAGTTCGGTGAGGCCATGGAACAAGACTTTCGGTCGGCTTCAAAGAGATTCTGGCAAACTGTTCGGCGGCTCAGGAGGGGAAAGCAGCTCCCCGTCCACACTGTGTATGGTGCGGATGGGACACTGTTGACTTCAACTGGGGATATCGTCGGGCGGTGGAAGGAATACTTCAAGGATCTCCTCAATCCCACTGATACGCCTTCCACAGAGGAAGCAGGGTTTGGGGACAAGGGGGATGACTCGCCTATCACAGGGGCTGAGGTCGCCAAGGTGGTTAAAAATCTCCTTGGTGGCCGGGCCCCGGGGGTGGACGAGATTCGCCCTGAGTACCTCAAGGCCCTGGATGTTGTTGGGTTGTCATGGTTGACACGCCTCTGCAACATTGCGTGGAGGTCGGGGGCAGTGCCTTTGGCATGGCAAACCGGGGTGGTGGTTCCTCTCTTCAAAAAAGGGGACCGGAGGGTGTGCTCCAACTTTAGAGGGATCACACTCCTCAGCCTCCCTGGGAAGGTCTATGCCAAGGTACTGGAGAGGAGAGTCCGGCCGTTGGTCGAACCTCGGATTCAGGAGGAGCAATGTGGTTTTCGTCCTGGCCGTGGCACATCGGACCAGCTCTTTACCCTCTCGAGAATTCTTGAGGGTTCGTGGGAGTTTGCCCAACCAGTTTACATGTGTTTTGTGGACTTGGAGAAGGCATTTGACCGCGTCCCTCGTGGATTTTTGTGGGGGGTGCTTCGGGAGTATGGGGTATCGGGCTTGTTGTTACGAGCTATTCGGTCTCTGTACGACCGTTGTGAGAGTTTAGTTCGTATTGCCAACACTCGGTCGGAGTCATTCCCAGTGAGAGTTGGACTCCGCCAGGGCTGCCCTTTGTCACCGGTCCTGTTCATAATTTTTATGGACAGGATTTCTAGGCGCAGCCAGGGAATGGAGGGTGTCATGCTTGGTGACCACAGGATCTCATCTCTGTTGTTTGCAGATGATGTTGTCCTGTTGGCTTCATCCAGCAATGACCTACAGCTCTTGCTGGGACGGTTTGCCGCTGAGTGTGAAGCGGCTGGGATGAGAATCAGCACCTCCAAGTCCGAGTCCATGGTCCTCAGCCGGAAAAAGGTGGATTGTCCTCTCCGGGTTGGGGACAGGCTCCTGCCCCAAGTGGAGGAGTTTAAGTATCTTGGGGTCTTGTTCACGAGTGAGGGGAAAATGGAGCGAGAGATCGACAGACGGATTGGAGCAGCATCTGCAGTGATGCGGACGTTGTACCGGTCTGTTGTGGTGAAGAGGGAGCTTAGTTCTAAGGCAAAGCTGTCGATTTACCAGTCAATCTACGTTCCTACTCTCACCTATGGTCACGAGCTTTGGGTAATGACCGAAAGAACGAGATCGCGGATACAAGCGGCTGAAATGAGCTTTCTCCGTAGGATTGCTGGACTCACCCTCAGAGATAGGGTGAGGAGCTCAGTCATCCGGGAGAGGCTCAGAGTAGAACCGCTGCTCCTCCACATTGAAAGGAGTCAGTTGAGGTGGTATGGGCATCTGATTAGGATGCCTCCTGGACGTCTCCCACTTGAGGTGTTTCAGGCACGTCCCACTGGGAGGAGACCCCGGGGCAGACCCAGGACTCGGTGGAGAGACTATGTCTCCCAGCTAGTCTGGGAACGCCTTGGTATCCCCTCTGAAGAGCTGGAGCAGGTGGCTGGGGAGAGGGAAGTCTGGGCTTCTCTGCTTGAACTGCTGCCTCCGCGACCCGGACCTCCGGAAAAGCGGTAGAAGATGGATGGATGGATGGATGTGACAGCTGAGTCTTAATTTGGCGGCACTATTCTGTCATATAGTGGTGCCTTCGGGGTAGAAGGACAGGCTCAGGTGCTGGACCACACTCATGACATTTATTAACAGAACAAAACATAAGTCCAAAACTGCGCAAATATACAAGAAATGAAAAAACTTACAGCTGGCGTCCCTGGGTCGGCATCGCCCTGCGAACGCAGGCGTTAATGGGGAGAATGCAGATGCAAGTCTACGTTGACATTCAACAGGCAGTCCTTAAATAGCAGTACGCCAATTAGCATGAATGATCACCGGTGTGGGTTCAAGTGAGCAAGAGAAGGGAACAAAAACCAGTGATTGAGATCAGCTGGTAAGTGAGAGGGAGACAGATCAAAAACTGACAACTGACAGGATATGCCCACACGAGGCTACACGCCTCCTGACATCATACCGCAGTATAATTATAAATAAGTACAGAAAAATAAACATATAACACTAACAGAAAAATGACAAGCAGAACATATATATATATATATATATATATATATATATATATATATATATATATATATGTTCTGCTTGTCATTAGTCTGTTAGTTTCTGTTAATATATATATATTAGTGGTGTTGGACAATTAAAAAAGAGTCTTCATCAGAAAGAGTCTTCTGATGAAGACTGCAGCGGACAGTCGAAACTAACTAACTAACTAACCTGCACTTATATAGCGCTTTTCTAGTCACAAAGACCACTCAAAGCGCTTTCATTAACACTAACCCTCTATTCTAAGGGCCTATAGGAAACAAATATCTAGGGACAATTTAGAACAGCCAATTAACCTAACATGCATGTTTTTGGCATGTGGGAGGAAACCGGAGAAATCCCGGAGTAAACCCACGCAACACAGGGAGAACATGCAAACTCCACACAGATCACTGTTGGTCGGGGGCTGGGATCGAACCCACGATCCCACGATCCCCACAATCCCCCGGCCAAGGGTAAACTGTGCTGCCGCAGTGCTAACCACTGCGCCACCGTGCAGCAATATAGGTGTCCATCGCCTCGCGTTCCGGTGCAGAGAGACTGTATAGGCGGCCAGACGGCAGGGGGGCCCCCAGGCGGAAGTTAATCGCACAGTCGTATGGTCGATGCGAAGGAAGGGACAAGGCTCTGGACTTGCTGAATGCTGCCCCAAGTCATGGAACTCCTGCGGCACTAGAGTCAGGTCCGGGGGCTCAGAGACCGGAGCCGGCGGAGGAGAGGATGGAGCACAAGCCGCCAACTGGAGGCAGGTGCCCAGGCAGAAGGTGCTCCAGGACAGGACGCTGCCGGTTCTCCAATCCAGAACAGGATTATGCAGCCGCAGCCAGGGGTAACCCAGAATGACACGGTTCGACGAGGAGGGCAGGACGTAGAGGGTCAGATCCTCCCGGTGGTTGCCGGAGACAATGATGGGGACTGGCTTAGTGCGGTGTGTAACTGTACCCAGGGAAGAGCGAGAGAGCGTCACCAAGTTCAGGGGGGTAGGCAGCAGTTGGCAGGGTATGCCCAAACGTATACCCAAGGGTATGCCCAAACGTATAAGAGCCTGGCTCTTATCTCTAAGAGCCAGGCTCTTAGAGATAAAACTCTGCTCTGCCCCAGAATCCACCAGTGCGTGAGTGGAATGCCCGGTGGAGTTGTGGCAGAAACGTATGGGCAGTGTGCATGACGATAGGGGATTTGGCCGGTTAGAGTCCGCGAGGCCCCCTACAGTGACTCACGGACCTCCCAGTTTGGCTTAACCGGGCACAGCTCCACGGGATGCTGGTCATCTCTGCAATACATGCAGAGATCCCGTTCCCGCCGGCGTTGTCTCTCCGCTAGAGGGAGCCTAGTGCGCCCGATAGCCATGGCCTCTGGTTCGAAACGTGTAAAGGTAAAAACATCTCCTTTCCATCCTTGTATTTAATAACAAAAGGCTAATAATTAAAAAGAAGACAAAATGAACATACTCAAGCTAAAAAATGTCAATGTCTCAATAACTTGTCATGTGCCCTTGAGCAACTATTACAGCTTGACAATGACGTCTCATGCTGTTCATAAGTTGACTTATTAGCCATGTTTACATGGACACAATAACTGGATTAAAAGCCTGACTGGAATAAAAATGCTTCACGTAAACAGGCCAATCTGAAGATTCTGACCCGATCACACTCCTTTGGATCAAAATTTCCTTCCAATCAAGACGTGTGGGTTACACCATTTGATCTGATTGGTGTGCATATAAACACTTATTCCGAAGTTTGCGTAGAAAATATGTTTACTGCACATGTCTGTACGTCAGCCACACGTTGACATAGCGTATTTCTGCCTTTACAGCAGCTAGCGGAAGACATGGCAGCAGTAAAACAAAACTGGTCTGTATCATTCTGCTGTCTCTCTGTTCGTCACTTGCAGAAGTTTGTACTGCTGGGCTTGTAGCTTCATTATGCAGACCAGCAGAAGCAAAAGTACAGTCTGAATAATACAATACAGGTCCATTTCAAAGAGACAAAGACACACAATGTGGGTTTGTTGACATCGGAAGTTGCTTTTTCTTCTTCTACTATTTCCAGAATATCAGACAGTTCTGCGCATTTCAAAATGATTGAGTCCGTTCAAATGTGTGACACATGTAAATACACGTCATAATCGGATCAACTTTTTCAGGGTCCATATAAACAGTAAAGTTCTGATCTTATCTGTAATCAGATTTTGTGTAATTTGTGTATTTTTGTAATTTTGTGCATGTAAACATAGTTACTGTCTGCTGAGGCATGGCATTCCACTTTTCTAGAAAGGCAACCCTCTGTGGTGATCTGCGGTGTGTGTGCCTTGCCCTAATTATCTTTCACAGCTGGGGGTACACCTGCTCTCACTCATCAAGCACGCTTTATAAAGAACACTACCCAGTAGTCAGGACGGCGACGTCTACGCTTTCTCCCAGGAAGACCTCCTATCTAGTGTCTTCCTCCATCTTGCTATGCTTGAGAGTGCATCTCAGATCACCTGCTTCTCGTCACAGGAGTTCCATCTCCCCAACGCAACGTAAGCCTTCTCAGAGCTTTTACCTGCACCTGCCTTTCTTCCCCTTGTTCCCTGTGCACAGGTGGACCACCCTCCAGGCAGACCTCCCTTTCCTCCTGGCGGCGGACCAGACTTCAGCTGTGAACAGCGGCTTTCTCCCCTCGCAAATTGGTGAGCTGGAGCACACGTCACCTTCACCCAAGCTGCACTGTAAATACTCCGCACCTGCACTACGGCTTCACAATAGGGTGCTGGGCTGGTATTGGAAAGTCATCTCTTTGGAGCTGGATTATCTCTTCACTGCCGTAAGACTGCTAAAACTTAACATCATTACCTGCCAGCCTGAAGCTAACTCTCCTGTCTTGTTGTCATTCCAGAGTTGCCAGACCTGTCCTGTCGTCACGCTCCTGCTTGCACTACACTACATTCCCACAACACCATTCGCACGCACACACATCCACTCTCATTCAATAAAAGATCATTATTGTTGTTCGAGCCTGCGTCTGTTTCTGAAAACCATGTCACCCTCAGGTCATTGAGGTTGTGGGGTGCAGGGTTACGAGCCTCTACATCGTGACTCAGCTGAACCTATAGGTTTTTTTATGGGATTCAAGTCTGGAGAAAGTATAGGCCACTCCATTTGAGGTACCCCAGCCTCCAGCAGCCGTTCCCTAATGATGCAACCTCAATGAGCTGGAGCATTGTTGTCCATGAAGATGAAATTAGGCCTGTGTTGTTCATGCAGTGGCACAATGACTGGATTAATGATGCTATTCAGGTAGTATCGGCTTGTCACTGTACCATTCACAAGGTGTAAGGCAGGTCTGGATAGACTAGACACACCTGCACAGATTGTAATGCCACCACAACAGTGGCTGACACATAGTGCTCTCCTTGATGTCTCCAACATTGCTGGTGGCCATCATTTCTGCTCAACGTGAATCGACTTTCATCAGAGAACAGCACTGAGGCCCACTGGTCCCTTGTCCAGCATAAATGCTCCCTGGCCCATGCAAGATGACGACGCCTGTTCCTGGTGTGGTCAGGTACCCTTGCAGTTTGTCTAGCGCACAGACTACACTGATGTAAACAGCTTCGAATGGTCTGACCTGACACTTGGGTGCCTCTCACCTCCCTTAAATGTGCCTGGAGTTGAGTGGCATTCATCATTTGGTTCTGCAGGGCACTGTTTACAATGAAGCAGTCATCAGCGTGGGATGTGGCCAAAGGACTTGCATTTCTATGCCTTTCTGTGACTCTTCCTATCTCTCTGTATCTCTGGTGCAACCGGCTGATGAAAGTCTGTGATACTCTAAGCTCAGTAGCTACTCCCCTCTGACAACATCCTGTTTGAAGCCTCGCAGTGGTGAGGTAGTGTTGATCAATTGTTAGGTGTCGTCTTGGTCTCATGATGTCAAAATGTGAACAGCTTGATGAAGAGGACTGGTTAAATACCAATTCTAACTGAACCAGAAAATTTATTGGTCGATTCATGGGTCAAACACCTGTCGTGAATTTTGGCATTAAGCATCTTGTTAGAGAGCAGCAAGTTATCCCAAAAGTACTGAAACATTGAACAGTTGGACATGTGCATTCAAAAGGTTAGAGAAGGTCAAATTGAGTTCACCTGGAAAGGTTATAGTGCATTTTAGGTACATTCTGAAATTTCACCCGAAAGCCAAATATCCCTAATTTTTTGTGAGAAGTATATACTGTATATACTGTATATCCATCATTCATCATCATAGCAGTCTGTTGGGGGCAACAATGACTGTTTCATTTAGGCCTGATTAGATTCCTTCACGTAGCTCTGTCCTTCACCTTCCACTGCCAGGAACTCCTGACCTTGTTAATCCGGGCAACGTCCGAGCTGATATGAGTTGCTTTCTGACTGACCATTTCATGAAACTGCTTGCAAAGTATTTGAGTACCACTAGCTTTTGCTGGACTAGCGGCACATTCTTGGCAGACAGCGGTATTATCAGTGGCAAGGACAGGCCAAGACAAACTATATACGGTGGGGCAAAAAAGTATTTAGTCAGCCACCAATTGTGCAAGTTCTCCCACTTAAAAGATGACAGAGGTCTCCAATTTTCATCATAGGTATACCTCAACTATGAGAGACAAAATAAGAAAAAAAAAATCCAGAAAATCACATTGAAGGATTTTTAATGAATTAATTGGTAAATTCCTCGATAAATTAAGTATTTGGTCAATAACAAAAGTTCATCTCAATACTTTGTTATATCCCCTTTGTTGGCAATGACAGAGGTCAAACGTTTTCTGTAAGTTTTCACAAGATTTTCACACACTGTTGCTGGTATTTTGGCCCATTCCTCCATGCAGATCTCCTATACAGCAGTGATGTTTTGGGGCTGTCGCTGGGCAACACACACTTTCAACTCCCTCCCAAGATTTTCTATGGGGTTGAGATCTGGAGACTGGCTAGGCCACTCTAGGACCATTAAATGCTTCTTACGAAGCCATTCCTTCATTGCCCGGGTGGTGTGTTTGGGATCATTGTCATGCTGAAAGACCCAGCCACGTTTCATCTTCAATACCCTTGCTGGTGGAAGGTGGTTTTCACTCAAAATCTCACGATACATGGCCCCATTCATTCTTTCCTTTACACGGATCAATCGTTCTGGTCCCTTTGCAGAAAAACAGCCCCAAAGCATGATGTTTCACCCCCCATGCTTCACAGTAGGTATGGTGTTCTTTCTCCTCCAAACACGACAAGTTGAGTTTTTACAATAAAGTTCTATTTTGGTTTCATCTGACCATATGACATTCTCCCAATCATCTTCTGGATCATTCAAATGCTCTCTAGCAAATTTCAGATGGGCCTGGACATGTACTGGCTTAAGCAGGGGGACACGTCTGGCACTGCAGGATGTGAGTCCCTGGCGGCGTAGTGTGTTTCTGATGTAGCCTTTGTTACTTTGGTCCCAGCTCTCTGCAGGTCATTCACTAGGTCCCCCCATGTGGTTCTGGGATTTTTGCTCACTGTTCTCGTGATAATTTTGACCCCATGGGGTGAGATCTTGCGTGGAGCCCCAGATTGAGGGAGATTATCAGTGGTCTTGTATGTCTTCCATTTTCTAATAATTGCTCCCACAGTTGATTTCTTCACACCAAGCTGCTTACCTATTGCAGATTCAGTCTTCCCAGCCTGGTGCAGGGCTACAATTTTGTTTCTGGTGTTCTTTGACAGCTCTTTGGTCGTGGCCATAGTGGAGTTTGGAGTCTGACTGTTTGAGGTTGTGGACAGGTGTCTTTTATACTGATAACGAGTTCAAACAGGTGCCATTAATACAGGTAACGAGTGGAGGACAGAGGAGCCTCTTAAAGAAGAAGTTACAGGTCTGTGACAGCCAGAAATCTTGCTTGTTTGTAGGTGACCTAATACTTATTTTACTGAGGAATTAACCAATTAATTCATTAAAAATCCTTCAATGTGATTTTCTGGATTTTTTTTTCTCATTTTGTCTCTCATAGTTGAGGTATACCTATGATGAAAATTGGAGACCTCTCTCATCTTTTAAGTGGGAGAACTTGCACAATTGGTGGCTGACTAAATACTTTTTTACCCCACTGTATATATATTAGAGGTGTAACTGTATGCCTAAAATCACAGTTCAGTACATACTTTGGTTTTAAGATCATGGTTCAGTTCAGTTTTAGTACAGTAAACAAAATGCAAAACATAAAACTGCTTATCTTTTGTATAAGTGGGAGCAGCTTTACTGACTAAAGCAATGCAAACCGCTAGCAGTAAATTCTCCAATAAAAAAATATTCTCAGATAAACAAAATTTAAATGTATACAATAAATAAAATTCTCTTTTTAGGAAATGAACGATGCAGACAAGTGCAACAACATAAGTTTGAACAGCCTATTATAAAAAGTTCCTATAGCTAAGTAAAATAATGACCCATGAAACATGAGTTGGAAACTTGAACTTGACAGCTTAATAACAGACATTAAAGTTCAGTCTTTTAAGCCCAAAACTAAAGAAATAAAACTCAAATATCAGCTTGTACTGCACCATACAGGGATGTTGTAACTCTACTGTTCAAAACAAACTGGAGTAATAGCATTTAACTCTATTAAAGTCAAAAAGAAAATAAACTAGTCCATCCAGTTTGAAACCTTGCTGAGTCTAGAAGTATAAAAGTTTAATACTTAGACTTCAGAATGAAAATTAAAAGAACTTTTTTCCAGTCCCAAACAGTTTACAAATGCTTTAAGTTACAGTAGAGGAATGTGAGTCTTCACTACACATACAGTGAAATATTTAAGCTTTTTTTATTTATTTGTGAAGATTACGGTTATCTTTTTTTAAATTAAATTACAAATCATGGTATTCTAATTTACCAAGATGCACTGATATTCAGAATGAGGGATTATTACCGCGACAAAAATAGAGAAGATGAAAAAGAGTAAGCTATTCATGTAATTCACTCATTTACTGGCAGTTAACATGTTACCAGCAGAACTGAAACAGCTCAGCTGTCAGCAAACATAATTCAAGAGAGATTATTGTCCAACAGGTAATGTTAGCACATGCTAACAGTTTAATCAGTTTTCTAAAGCTGAGACAGTCGCTCATTGAAAATAAGATGCACTAACTTTACTCGCTAAAAACGCACTAACCTTACCGGTGTTGTGTTTAGAAGAAGCCCAATTTCAGTCATTCTTCACCGGGGCAGAACACTGCAGAAGTCCACTGACAGGTGACCGGAGACAGGGAAACTGAGAAGCGGAGGGGGCGTGATATGACAGTCACACTGTCTGTCCGTCACTCAATATAGTCCATGTCGTACTACGGTATGCGTCTGAACTGTACCGTGGGTGGTGTACCAAACAAGCCAAATCAGAATACAAGTACCATTACACCCCTAATATATATATACGTATATAGTATATATATATATATATATATATATATATTGCACCCCTAGTGCACAGACAACCTCCGGCCATGCACACTGTGGAGTTATGGTCTGAGGAGACAATGGACACTCTAAAGGGCTGTTTTGAAGCCACCGCCTGGAAGCAGCTCTGCGATCCACATGGTGAGGACATCGATGGCCTCATTCACACCTTCACGGGCTACCTCAGCTTCTGTGTGGACAAATCCGTTCCCACCAAGACCATACGGCGTCACTCAAACAACAAACCCTGGATCAACCCTGAGATAAAAACACTTCTGAGAGAGAAGAAGAGGATCTTCAGGTCAGGGAACAGGGAGATGCTGAAGTCCGTACAGAGGGAGCTGAGGAGAAAGATCAGAGAAGGCAAGGACAGCTTCAGGAAGAAGATGGAGGACAAGCTGCAACAGAGCAACATCAGCGGGGTCTGGAGAAACCTCAAAACCATCTCGGGGCTCCAGAATACCTCCCCCCAGGCCACAGGGGGCAGGGAGTGGGCGAACAACCTGAATCTGTTTTTCAATAGATTTGACCAACCGCCCTCCCCCCTGACTGCACAACAACCACTGCTGCCTCTAAAGAAATCAAGTCCTGCTGCCCACTCCCCACTCCACCAACACCCCCCCACTCCCAACACACAGCCCCCCATCCTGACCCTGACCAGGACCCAGGTGAGGACGGAGCTGAGGAAGATCAAGGCGAGGAAGGCGCCGGGACCGGACGGCATCAGCGCAAAGCTCCTCAAGTCCTGTGCAGACCAGCTGTGTGGGATTGTGACGTATATCTTCAACATGAGCCTGAAACTGGGGAGGGTACCACAGCTGTGGAAAACATCTTGTGTGGTACCTGTACCAAAAACTTCCCACCCCAAAGACCTGAACAGCTACAGACCGGTGGCCTTGACGTCCCACTTGATGAAGACCCTGGAGAGACTGCTCCTTGCTCACCTCCTCCCCCTGGTGGAACCAGCGATGGATCCACTCCAGTTCGCCTACCAGCATGGCATTGGGGTGGAGGATGCGGTGATCTTCCTCCTTCACCGTTCTCTGTCCCACCTGGAGAAGCCCGGGAATATGGTGAGGATCATGTTCTTTGACTTCTCCAGTGCTTTCAACACCATCCAACCGATGATCCTGAAGGACAAGCTGCTGCGCGCAGGGGTGGACCAGCACCTGTCATCATGGATCCTGGACTACCTCACGAACCGGCCTCAGTTTGTGAGAACCCGGGACTGTGTGTCCGACACGATCATCAGTAGCACGGGGGCCCCCCAGGGAACGGTGCTGGCTCCCTTCCTATTCACTCTTTATACTGCGGACTTCTCACACAACACAACACACTGCCATCTACAGAAGTTCTCTGATGACTCTGCGATCGTTGGCCTCATCTCCAATGGAGATGAAGCTGAGTACAGAGGGCTTATCCAGGACTTCGTGGACTGGTGCCATCGGAACTGCCTCCAGATCAACGCGAGAAAAACTAAGGAGCTGGTGGTGGACTGCCGCAGGCATGGGCAGCCCCTCACAGTACCAGTAAATATACAGGGAACAGACATCGAGATGGTGACATCCTATAAGTACCTGGGTGTTCATCTGAACAATAAACTAGACTGGTCACACAATACTGATGCACTCTACAAGAAAGGACAACGCAGGCTGTTCCTGCTGAGGAGACTCAGGTCTTTTGGTGTACAAGGGGCGCTGCTGAAGTCATTCTATGACACGGTGGTGGCATCAGCCATCACTTTTGGAGTGGTCTGCTGGGGCAGTGGCATTACTGCAGCCGATAGGAAGAGACTGAACAAACTGATTAAGAAAGCTAGCTCTGTCCTGGGGCAGCGCCTTGATCCGATGGAGGAGATAGGAGAGAGAAGGACGGTGGCTAAACTGTCATCTCTGCTGGAGTCCGAGTTCCACCCTATGCAGGACATACTGAATGCACTGAGGAGCTCATTTAGCAGCAGACTACATTATCCCAGGTGCACAACCGAGAGGTTTCGTAGGTCCTTCCTACCAACGGCTGTCAGACTGTACAACCTAAGCAGGGCTGCTCGCAGAGATAGCAAAAAGACGAAACAACCTAATAGTTTTTTGAATGCAAAAGATGCAATAGACTTACACAATGGTCCCCTCCGGCACACAACTAGGAACATACCGGTCACTATGGAGGGTGAGAATATGTATGGGCACATAATCATACCATGTAGGATAACTAAGTAGACGGTTATGCTGTTTCATTCCATCTAGCAACAATGCTCTGCACTGTGTGTGTTTATATATTTACATATTTATTCCATCTAGCTACAATGCTCAGCACTGGGTGTGTTTATATATTTATATATCTACATATTATTCCATCTAGCTACATTGCTCCGCACTGTGTGTGTTTATATACTTGCATATTTATTCCACCTAGCTGCAATGCTCCGTACTGTGGGTGTTTATATATTTACATATTTATTCCATCTAGCTACAATGCTCTGCACTGTGTGTTCATATATTCATATATTTATTCCATCCAGCTACAATGCTCTGCACTGTGTGTCTGTGTATACTGTATATATACAGTATATTTTATAGTAATATGTACATATGTATATTAGCTGCTCTTGCTTGCTTGTTTTTTTCTTGCCTTCTGATTGTTGCTCTGAGTGTTGCTATCCCTGTGCTGTTGCAATCCTGGAATTTCCCCGTTGTGGGACTAATAAAGGCTTATCTTATCTTATCTTATCTTATATATATATATATGCACAGTGGGGCAAAAAAGTATTTAGTCAGCCACCAATTGTGCAAGTTCTCCCACTTAAAAGATGAGAGAGGTCTCCAATTTTCATCATAGGTATACCTCAACTATGAGAGACAAAATGAGAAAAAAAAAATCCAGAAAATCACATTGTCTGATTTTTAAAGAATTTATTTGTAAATTATGGCGGAAAATAAGTATTTGGTCAATAACAAAAGTTGAATGAATGAATGAATGAATGAATGAATGAATTTATTTCGGATAATACAGTACAGGTAAAAAGAAACTGTATAATATAACAACAAGGTCAAATTAGACAAAGACTCCTTCTACTAAACAATTCCACGTGAGTTATCCGAAATGGGTGATGGCTGAAGCCGCAGCTTATATTGCCCACCCATATTCCATCCAAGAATTCAAAGAAAAAAGAGTAAACAAGACAAGAGTGATTACAATTTAGAACAAAGCTAAGACAAAGTGTGACTGAGAGAAAAAAAAAAAAAAGAAAAAAAGAAAACTAAGCTAAGCTAAGTTAAGCGGTTACTATTCAAGACAAATCTACGACAGAATGTCACAGAGAGAGAGAAAAAAAAAACAAAAACTAAGCTACAACACAACACAGGCTGGATATGTCAATCCTTATGTGAGTTTACATGTCGTCTTGTAAATATGTTTGGAGTATTTCTTCCTTTAGTTTTTGTTTAAATTGTCCAAGCGTTGTACATGATTTTAATTCAGGTCCATAATCGTTCCATAATCTGACTCCTTGCACTGAAATACAGTGTTGCTTGGTGGTTGTTCTCACTGTAGGCTTTTGAAATATACATGTTCCTCTGAAGTGATATCGTTTCTCCCTTGTTTGGAACAACTTTTGGATATTTGCGGGCAGTGATAAATTCTTCACTTTGAACATTATTATTGCGGTTTTAAAGTCAACCAGATCTTTCAACTTGAGAGTTTTTTGTTTAAGAAAAAGTGGGTTTGTTGGTTCCCTGTAAGCTGCTTTGTTTATTATTCTAATAGCTCTTTTTTGAAGCATAAAGAGTGGATATATGTTTGTTTTGTATGTATTTCCCCATACTTCATTACAATATGTCATGTATGGGAGTATTAATGAATGATACAAGGTGTATAGTGTGGGTTGATTCAGCAAATATTTCACTCTGTGTAATATTGCAATTGATTTGGAAACTTTACCTTTGATATAATTAATATGTGACTTCCAACACAGTTTGTTATCAATTATTACTCCAAGGAATTTAGTTTCAGATACCCTTTCAATCTCTACACCATTTACACTGAGTTTGGGTACTGGATTGTTGTGATGGTTGTTAAAGACTATAAATTTTGTCTTACTTAAATTGAGCGTTAATTTGTTTGAATCAAACCACAGTTTAAGCTTTCCTAATTCCTTCCCGAGTGTATCCAGGAGTTGTTCCAAATTGTTTCCACTGCATAGCAGATTAGTGTCATCGGCAAACAATATTAAGTCCATTTTTTCTGAGACTTTACATATATCGTTTATATACATATTGAATAATAATGGTCCCAAAACTGAACCCTGTGGGACTCCACAGGTGACCTTCAGCAACTCTGAGTTTTTGTTGCTAACACATACATACTGATATCTATTCTTTAAGTAACTACTTAACCAGGACAGTGCTACCCCTCTAATACCACAATTTTGTAGTTTCTTTAATAATAAATTATGATCTACTGTATCAAATGCTTTTTTAAGATCTAGGAATACTCCAACTGAATACTCTTTATTTTCAATGGCTGTTGATATTTTTTCTGTAAATTCCATTAGGGCATATGCAGTTGTCCTCTTGTGTCTGAACCCATATTGCTGCTCACATAATAAATCATTCTTCAGTATGAAGTTGTCAATTCTCTCATAGAATATTTTTTCAAGTATCTTGGAAAATTGCGGTAATAGTGAAATTGGTCTATAGTTTGAGAGTTCCCCTCTGTCGCCCGTCTTGTATATCGGAATTACTTTAGCTATTTTCATTGCATTGGGAAATATACCTGATTGGAGAGACAGGTTGCAGATATACGTCAGTGGTTTTACTATGCATTCGATAACAGTTTTGACTAGTAGCATGTCGATACCATCACAGTCAGTAGATGTTTTACTTTTGAACGATTTAACAATTTCAATGACCTCTCTTTCGTCTGTGTTCTTTATGAAGATGGAGTCTCTTACAGCAGTGTTATTGCATATTGTATCACCTGTTGGCACCGTAGTGGGTATTTCTCGGGCCAGTTTAGGTCCAATGTTAACAAAAAAATTATTAAATTCATCTGCAGGTGAAGCAATATTCACACTGAGTCGTTTTATTATTTTTTGGAATATTAGTTGGGTAGCTTGTATTTCTGCTTTTATTTCCAAGGATACTGTTGAGTATTGTCCATGTATTTTTAATATTGTCTCTGTTTCATCTCAATACTTTGTTATATACCCTTTGTTGGCAATGACAGAGGTCAAACGTTTTCTGTAAGTCTTCACAAGGTTTTCACACACTGTTGCTGGTATTTTGGCCCATTCCTCCATGCAGATCTCCTCTAGAGCAGTGATGTTTTGGGGCTGTTGCTGGGCAACACGGACTTTCAGCTCCCTCCAAAGATTTTCTATGGGGTTGAGATCTGGAGACTGGCTAGGCCACTCCAGGACCTTGAAATACTTCTTACAAAGCCACTCCTTCAGTGCCCGGGTGGTGTGTTCGGGATCATTGTCATGCTGAAAGACCCAGCCACGTTTCATCTTCAATGCCCTTGCTGATGGAAGGAGGTTTTCACTCAAAATCTCACGATACATGGCCCCATTCATTCTTTCCTTTACACGGATCAGTCGTCCTTGTCCCTTTGCAGAAAAACAGCCCCAAAGCATGATTTTCCCACCCCCATGCTTCACAGTAGGTATGGTGGTCTTTGGATGCAACTCAGCATTCTTTCTCCTCCAAACACGACAAGTAGAGTTTTTACCAAAAAGTTCTATTTTGGTTTCATCTGACCATATGACATTCTCCCAATCCTCTTCTGGAGCATCCAAATGCTCTCTAGCAAACTTCAGACGGGCCTGGACATGTACTGGCTTCAGCAGGGGGACATGTCTGGCACTGCAGGATTTGAGTCCCTGGCAGCGTAGAGTGTTACTGATGGTAGCCTTTGTTCACTTTGGTCCCAACTCTCTGCAGGTCATTCACTAGGTCCCCCCGTGTGGTTCTGGGATTTTTGCTCACCGTTCTCGTGATAATTTTGACCCCATGGGGTGAGATCTTGCGTGGAGCCCCAGATCGAGGGAGATTATCAGTGGTCTTGTATGTCTTCCATTTTCTAATAATTGCTCCCACAGTTGATTTCTTCACACCAAGCTCCTTACCTATTGCAGATTCAGTCTTCCCAGCCTGGTGCAGGTCTACAGTTTTGTTTCTGGTGTATCTCGACTGCATAATTTCTGGTAGTGGGGGACTGCGTTCGCGCTCTCCCCTTTAAAAAAAAAAAAAAAAAAAAAAAAAAAAAAGAAGTTACAGGTCTGTGAGAGCCAGAAATCTTGCTTGTTTGTAGGTGACCAAATACTTATTTTCCAACATAATTTGCAAATAAATTCTTTAAAAATCAGACAATGTAATTTTCTGGATTTTTTTTTTTCTCATTTTGTCTCTCATAGTTGAGGTATACCTATGATGAAAATTGGAGACCTCTCTCATCTTTTAAGTGGGAGAACTTACACAATTGGTGGCTGACTAAATACTTTTTTGCCCCACTGTATATATATATATATATATATATACACACTACCGTTCAAAAGTTTGGGGTCACTTAGAAATTTCCTTATTTTTGAAAGAAAAGCACTGTTTTTTTCAATGAAGATAACTTTAAACTAATCAGAAATACACTCTAATATCTAATATACATTGCTAATGTGGTAAATGACTATTCTAGCTGCAAATCTCTGGTTTTTGGTGCAATATCTACATAGGTGTATAGAGGCCCATTTCCAGCAACTATCACTCCAGTGTTCTAATGGTACAATGTGTTTGCTCATTGCGTCAGAAGGCTAATGGATGATTAGAAAACCCTTGTGCAATCATGATAGCACAGCTGAAAACAGTTTAGCTGGTTAGAGAAGCTATAAAACTGACCTTCCTTTGAGCAGGTTAGTATCTGGAAAAAATTATTATTTCAAACACAAATCATTATTTCTAGCCTTGTCAATGTCTTGACTATATTTTCTATTCATTTTACAACTCATGGTGGTAAATAAGTGTGTCTTTTCATGGAAAACACAAAATAATTGTCTGGGTGACCCCAAACTTTTGAACGGTAGTATATATATATATATATATATATATATATATATATATATATATATATATATAGCCAGTTTATATATGGATTATACGTATACTGTATATATATATCCATTTTCACTCATATACTGTATATATATGTGTGTGTGTGTGTGTGTGTGTGTGTGTGTGTATGTATGTATATATATATATATATATACTGCTCAAAAAAAATAAAAGGAACACTTTTTAATCTGAGTAAGTTTTGGAGTGTTTTGAATTCAGCCCTCTGTAGGTTGATAATTTTCATTTCCATCAAAAGATGTGGCATCTTTTCATTCTTAACACATTATCCAGTCCATATCAGTATAGATATCCAGCTTATTTTTTTTTCATTAAAATCTGATGTGTTTTCAAAGTGTTTCTTTTATATATATATATACAGTGGGGTAAAAAAGTATTTAGTCAGCCACCAATTGTGCAAGGTCTCCCTCTTAAAAGATGAGAGAGGTCTCCAATTTTCATCATAGGTATACCTCAACTGTGAGAGACAAAATAAGAAAAAAAAAATCCAGAAAATCACATTGAAGGATTTTTAATGAATTAATTGGTAAATTCCTCGGTAAAATAAGTATTTGGTCAATAACAAAAGTTCATCTCAATACTTTGTTATATACCCTTTGTTGGCAATGACAGAGGTCAAACGTTTTCTATAAGTTTTCACAAGGTTTTCACACACTGTTGCTGGTATTTTGGCCCATTCCTCCGTGCAGATCTCCTCTAGAGCAGTGATGTTTTGGGGCTGTCGCTGGGCAACACAGACTTTCAACTCCCTCCAAAGATTTTCTATGGAGTTGAGATCTGGAGACTGGCTAGGCTACTCCAGGACCTTGAAATGCTTCTTACGAAGCCACTCCTTCATTGCCCGGGCGGTGTGTTTGGGATCATTGTCATGCTGAAAGACCCAGCCACGTTTCATCTTCAATGCCCTTGCTGGTGGAAGGAGGTTTTCACTCAAAATCTCACAATACATGGCCCCATTCATTCTTTCCTTTACACGGATCAGTCGTTCTGGTCCCTTTGCAGAAAAACAGCCCCAAAGTATGATGTTTCCACCCCCATGCTTCGCAGTAGGTATGGTGTTCTTTCTCCTCCAAACAAGACAAGTTGAGTTTTTACAATAAAGTTCTATTTTGGTTTCATCTGACCATGTGACATTCTCCCAATCCTCTTCTGGATCATCCGAATGCTCTCTAGCAAACTTCAGATGGGCCTGGACATGTATTGGCTTGAGCAGGGGGACACGTCTGGCACATGCAGGATTTGAGTCCTTGGCGGCGTAGCGTGTTTCTGATGTAGCCTTTGTTACTTTAATCCCAGCTCTCTGCAGGTCATTCATTAGGTCCCCCCATGTGGTTCTGGGATTTTTGCTCACCGTTCTTGTGATCATTTTGACCCCACGGGGTGAGATCTTGTGTGGAGCCCCAGATTGAGGGAGATTATCAGTGGTCCTGTATGTCTTCCATTTTCTAATAATTGCTCCCACAGTTGATTTCTTCACACCAAGCTGCTTACCTATTGCAGATTCAGTCTTCCCAGCCTGGTGCAGGGCTACAATTTTGTTTCTGGTGTCCTTTGACAGCTCTTTGGTCTTGGCCATAGTGGAGTTTGGAGTCTGACTGTTTGAGGTTGTGGACAGGTGTCTTTTATACTGATAACGAGTTCAAACAGGTGCCATTAATACAGGTAAAGAGTGGAGGACAGAGAAGCCTCTTAAAGAAGAAGTTACAGGTCTGTGAGAACCAGAAATCTTGCTTGTTTGTAGGTGACCAAATACTTATTTTACTGAGGAATTTACCAATTAATTCATTAAAAATCCTTCGATGTGATTTTCTGGATTTTTTTTCTCCTTTTGTCTCTCATAGTTGGGGTATACCTATGATGAAAATTGAAGACCTCTCTCATCTTTTAAGTGGGAGAACTTGCACAATTGGTGGCTGACTAAATACTTTTTTGCCCCACTGTATATACACTACCGTTCAAAAGTTTGGGGTCACCCAGACAATTATTTTGTGTTTTCCATGAAAAGTCACACTTATTTACCACCATGAGTTGTAAAATGAATAGAAAATATAGTCAAGACTTTGACAAGGTAAGAAATAATGATTTGTATTTGAAATAATAATTTTTTCCTTCAAACTTTGCTTTTGTCAAAGAATCCTCCATTTGCAGCAATTACAGCATTGCAGACCTAACATGATTGCACAAGGGTTTTCTAATCATCCATTAGCCTTCTGACGCAATGAGCAAACACATTGTATCATTAGAACACTGGAGTGATAGTTGCTGGAAATTGGCCTCTATACACCTATGTAGATATTGCACCAAAAACCAGACATTTGCAGCTAGAATAGTCATTTACCACATTAGCAATGTATAGAGTGTATTTCTGATTAGTTAAAGTTATCTTCATTGAAAAAAAGTGCTTTTCTTTCAAAAATAAGGAAATTTCTAAGTGACCCCAAACTTTTGAACGATAGTGTATATATACTGTATATATGTTGGATATGTATCACTCCGCTTCAAAGGTCTTAATATAACCGTTAATTACTAACAGTAATTTACTGTCAGCTCTCAGTGACAATTGCAATACTGTGTTGGATACCTTAATTTCCACAGTGAGGCACTATCTGGAAAATGTCTTACTTGACCTGGAAGTCCCACCCTTTTGAAAAAAAAAAAAACTTTATTTAGTTTACAAAGTCTGTCCTTGTATAAACATCGTTAAGCTATTTCACATCTGTTTAAAAAAAAATAGGCAACGCTAGAGTTGGATTTATTGTCTCGATTAACAAGCCACAATACCTTTGCGGTGATGGACTCTTTGTTTCATCTGAAAATGCCAAGAAAAAGCAAGCGAAGTGTGCCGAAGCCAAAATGCTAGCATGCTAACTAGCCATACCATACCAAATTTATTTATAAAGCACATTTAAAAACAACAAAGTTGACCAAAGTGCTGCACAGTAATAAATAACCTAAAGTACAAATTGACAGAAGACAAGTAAAAGACAATAAAAACATAACATGCAGCAGAAAAAGAAGCAATTCACAACAAGTGTAAAAACAAAATGCCAAACACAGCAGACAATAAAATTTATAAAATTAAGGCAAGTTAAAAGCCAAGGAAAACAGATGTGCTTTTAAATGAGATTTAAAAACAAAAAGTGAGGAGGCCTGCCTGACATGTAATGGCAACTCGTTTCATAGCCTAGGGGCTGCAGCAGTAAATAGCCACCTGCACTGGCCACGTTTTGATTGGACCTTCTACAGTACAGACTCAACAGGTGACTGGTAAGTTTTATAAACACTTACTTTTGCACTTGACAATATTTAATTTGTTTACATGTGTGTGAAATGATAGCCGTCTTCATGCTGATTGAGATTTTTAGCAACAGTGACTGGCTACATTTAGAAGGGACTATTTTTTTCTCAGCTGCACAAAATAACTGGTTAAACAAGCAAATCATTATATTTTGTCCAGTATTGCTGTCATTTAATAAACTGTGCTTGCAGAACTGTTATATAAAAGCAATATTACACTCGAGGGCATACAGTATCAATGAATATAGTAACTGCGGGTGTGATACGTCTAATGCCCGACACGTACCATACGCCCTCTCATGTAATATTGCTTAAATATAGACAGTGGAGCTCAAAATTAGAGAACAACGTATTAATATTTGATTTATTCTGACATGTTATTCTTCATTGTTCAGAATTTGGGCAGAATATCAGCTGTGGCTATACTACTGCTGTACTAGCATGTTTGGGTTTTTTTGGGTTTTTTTTTAATAACCAAAGCACTTCAACAAAAACATTTATTTTGTAAAAAAAAAAAAGAAAGAAAGAAGATTTAAACAATCTTTATTTAGGGCTATAGCATTCAAAAATTAATATGAAGTGTAGAGGTTCTTGCTTTGAATGAATTCAGCACATCTGTGCCCACAGGACATCACTAGTTTCTCACACTGCTCTGGTTTGATTTTGGCTCATTCTTCTTACAGTCTCTTCCACAGTTCAGTAACTGTAGTGGGTTTCTTAGCCATTACTTTGTCACCAAGGATGTTCCAGAGATTCTCTATGGGGTTTAGATAGACAATTGCAGTGAAGGAATTGCATGTTGCCAAAGGAGGTTCATATAAATCTTTGCATTCACTCTGCCATGTAGCTGTACAAGAGGTCCAACTCCTGCTGCAGAAAACATCCCCCAAACTATGACACTTCCTTCGTCAAATTTAAATGACTTCTTTACACACTTAGGGTTCAGTCTTTCCCCAGTTTGACGGCAAACAAACTGTTTCCCATCAGGGCCAAATAAATTGAAGTTACTCTCATCACTGAAGTGCACACTGGACCAGTTCTCCTCTGTCTACACAACATGCTCCTCAGCAAAGGCATGTCTAGCCTTTTCATTCTTTCAGCTAATGAGAGATTCAGTCACTGCAGAGTGAGCTTTGAGTCCAAATTGTCTTAAACAGTGAGACACTGTGTGCCGAGAGAGGATTCCCCATTGACAGGTTAATGTTTAAATCTTTTCTTCTGACACAGTGGTCACTGTTCTCTAATTTTGCTCAGTTTTTTTTTTTTAACAAAATGTTTGTGTTGAAGTGCCTTGGTTATTTAAAAAACATGCTAGTGTCACAGTGGTAGAGCCGCAGCTGATATTCTGTCAAATTCTGAACAGTGAAGAATAATATACAATATGTCAGAATAAATCAAGTATTAATACATAGTTCTCTAATTTTGATCTCCACTTTGTGTGTGTGTGTGTGTGTGTGTGTGTGTGTGTGTGTGTGTGTGTGTGTGTGTGTGTGTGTGTGTGTGTGTGTGTCCATCCATCTTCAACTGCTTTTCCGGAGGTCCAGGTCACGGAGACAGCAGTTCAAGCAGAGAAGCCCAGACTTCCCTCTCCCCAGCCACCCGCTCCAGCTCTTCAGAGAGGATAACAAGGCGTTCCCAGACCAGCTGGGAGGCATAGTCTCTCCACCGCGTCCTGGGTCTGCCCCGGGGTCTCCTTCCAGTGGGACGTGACCGAAACACCACAAGTGGGAGGTGTCCAGGAGGCATCCTGATCAGATGTCCAGAAGCAGCGGTTGTGTGGAGCAGTGGTGTGGAGGAGCAGCGGTTCTATTCTGAGCCTCTCCCGGATAACTGAGCTCCTCACCCTATCTCTGAGGGTGAGTCTAGTGATCCTACGCAGAAAGCTCATTGTATCCGCGATCTCGTTCTTTCAGTCATTACCCAAAGCTCGTGACCATAGGTGAGAGTAGGAACGTAGATTGACTGGTAAATTGACAGCTTTGCTTTAGAGCTTAGCTCCCTCTTCACCACAACAGACTGGTACAACATCCGCATTACTGCAGATGCTGCTCCAATCTGTCTGTCAATCTCTCGCTCCATTCTCCCCTCACTCGTGAATAAGACCCCAAGATACTTAAACTCCTCCACTTGGGGCAGGAGCCTGTCCCCAACCCGGAGAGGACAATCCACCTTTTTCCGGCTGAGGACCATGGACTCAGACTTGGAGGTTCTGATTCTCATCCCAGCTGCTTCACACTCAGCGGAAAACCGTCCCAGCAAGAACTGTACGTCATTGCTGGATGAAGCCAGCAGGACAACATCATCTGCAAACAACAGAGATGAGATCCTGTGGTCACCAAACATAACACCCTCCATTCCCTGGCTGCGCCTAGAAATCCTGTCCATAAAAATTATGAACAGGATCGGTGGCAAAGGGCAGCCCTGGCGGAGTCCAACTCTCACTGGGAATGAGTCCAATCGAGTGTTGGCAATATGAACCAAACTCTCACAACGGTTGTACAGAGACCAAATAGCTTGTAACAACAAGCCTGATACCCCATACTCCCGAAGCACCCCCCACAAAAAACCACGAGGGACGCGGTCGAATTCCTTCTCCAAGTCCACAAAACACATGTAAACTGGTTGGGCAAACTCTCACGAACCCTCGAGGATTCTCGAGAGGGTAAAGAGCTGGTCCAACATGCCACGGCCAGAACGAAAACCACATTGCTCCTCCTGAATCCAAGGTTCGACCAACGGCCGGACTCTCCTCTCCAATACCTTGGCATAGACCTTCCCAGGGATGCTGAGGAGTGTGATCCCTCCAAAGTTGGAGCACACCCTCCGGCATCCTTTTTTGAAGACAGGAACCACCACCCCGATTTGCCATGCCAAAGGCACTGCCTCCAACCTCCACACAATGTTGAAGAGGTGTGTCAACCATGATAGCCCTACAACATCCAGGGCCTTGAGGTACTCAGGGCGAATCTCGTCCACCCCACTGGGGCCCGGCCATCAAAGAAATTTTTAACCACCTTGGCGATCTCAGCCCCTGTGATAGGCGAGTCATCCCCCTCGTCCACAAAGCCCTGCTTCCTCTGTGGAAGGCGTTTGAGTGGGATTGAGGAGATCCTCAAAGTGTTCCTTCCACCACCCGACGATATCCCCAGTCGAAGTCAACAGCGCCCCATCTGCACAATACACAGTGTGGACAGGGAGCTGCTTCCCCCTCCTGAGCCTCCGGACAGTTTGTCAGAATCTCTTCGAGCCCGACCGAAAGTCTTGTTTCACGGCCTCACCAAACTCCTCCTATACCCGAGTTTTTGCTTCAGCAACCACCCGAGCTGCACTCCCCTTGGCGTGCCGGTACACCTCAGCTGCTTCGGAAGTCCCACAAGTCAACCAAGCTTGATAGGACTCCTTCTTCAGCTTAATGGCGCCCCCCCCCCCCTCACCACTGGTGCCCACCACTTGGTTCCAAAGTAAGTACACCCCTCACATTTTTGTAAATATTTTATTATATCTTTTCATGGGACAACACTGAAGATATGACACTTTGATACAATGTAAAGTAGTCAGTGTACAGCTTATATAACAGTGTAAATTTTCTTTCCCTTCAAAATAACTTAACACACAGCCATTCATGTCTAAACCGCTGTCAACAAAAGTGAGTACACCCCTAGTGAAAATGTCCAAATTGTGCCCAAAGTGTCAATATTTTGTGTGGGCACCATTATTTTTCACCACTGCCTTAACTCTCTTGGGCACGGAGTACACCAGAGCTTCACAGGTTGCCACTCACCCCATAATGCTTGACTGTAGGCAAGACACACTTGTCTTTGTACTCCCTACCTGGTTGCCGCCACACACGCTTGACACCATCTGAACCAAATAAGTTTATGTTGGTCTCATCAGACTACAGGGCATGGTTCCAGTGAACCATGTTCTTAGTCTGCTTGTCTTCAGCAAACTGTTTGCAGGCTTTCTTGTGCATCATCTTTAAAAGGGGCTTCCTTCTGGGACAACAGCCATGCAGACCAATTTGATGCAGTGTGCGGCGTATGGTCTAAGCACTGACAGGCTGACCCCCACCTCTTCAACCTCTGCAGCAACGCTGGCAGCACTCATACGTCTATTTTCAAAAGACAATCTCTGGATATGACGCTAAGCACATGCACTCAATTTCTTTGGTCGACCATGGCAAGGCCTGGTCTGAGTGGAACCTGTCCTGTTAAACCGCTGTATGGTCTTGGCCACCATGCTGCAGTTCAGTTTCAGGGTGTTGGCAATCTTCTTATAGCATAGGCCATCTTTATGTAAAGCAACAATTCTTTTTTTCAGCTCGTCAGAGAGTTCTTTGCCATGAGGTGCCATGTTGAACTTCCAGTGACCACTATGAGAGAGTATGAGAGCGATAACACAAAATGTAATAAACCTGCTCCCCATTCACACCTGAGACCTTGCAACACTAACGAGTCACATGACACTGGGGAGGGGAAAATGGCTAATTTGGAACAATTTGGACATTTTCACTAGGGGTGTACTCACTTTTGTTGCCAGCAGTTTAGACATTAATGGCTGTGTGTTAAGTTATTTTGAGGGGACAACAAATTTACACTGTCATACAAGCTGTACACTGACTACTTTACATTGTATGAAAGTGTCATATCTTCAGTGTTGTCCCATAAAAAGATAAAATAAAATATTTACAAAAATGTGAGGGATGTACTCACTTTTGTGAGATACTGTATGCATATTTGTGTGTGTATATATACACTGCTCAAAAAAATAAAGGGAACACTTTGAAAACACAGCAGATTTTAATGGGAAAAAATAAGCTGGATATCGAAATTGTGGCAGGCTAGTCCAGTTTACTCAGATTAATCTGAGTAATCTGAGTAAGATTACTCTGATTCTAATATATAGCTAGAGTTTATATATATATATATATATATATATATATATATACAGTGGGGTAAAAAAGTATTTAGTCAGCCACCAATTGTGCAAGTTCTCCCACTTAAAAGATGAGAGAGGCCTCCAATTTTCATCATAGGTATACCTCAACTATGAGAGACAAAAGAAAAAAAAAATCCATAAAATCACATTGAAGGATTTTTAATGAATTAATTGGTAAATTTCTCGGTAAAATAAGTATTTGGTCAATAACAAAAGTTCATCTCAATACTTTGTTATATACCCATTGGTGGCAATGACAGAGGTCAAACGTTTTCTGTAAGTTTTCACAAGGTTTTCACACACTGTTGCTGGTATTTTGGCCCATTCCTCCATGCAGATCTCCTCTAGAGCAATGATGTTTTGGGGCTGTCGCTGGCCAACACAGACTTTCAACTCCCTCCAAAGATTTTCTATGGGGTTGAGATCTGGAGACTGGCTAGGCTACTCCAGGACCTTGAAATGCTTCTTACAAAGCCATTCCTTCGTTGCCCGGGCGGTGTGTTTGGGATCATTGTCATGCTGAAAGACCCAGCCACGTTTCATCTTCAATGCCCTTGCTGGTGGAAGGAGGTTTTCACTCAAAATCTCACGATACATGGCCCCATTCATTCTTTCCTTTACACGGATCAGTCGTCCTGGTCCCTTTGCAGAAAAACAGCCCCAAAGTATGATGTTTCCACTCCCATGGTTCACAGTAGGTATGGTGGTCTTTCTCCTCCAAACACGACAAGTTGAGTTTTTACAATAAAGTTCTATTTTGGTTTCATCTGACCATATGACATTCTCCCAATCCTCTTCTGGATCATCCACATGCTCTCTAGCAAACTTCAGACGGGCCTGTACATGTACTGGCTTAAGCAGGGGGACATGTCTGGCACTGCAGGATTTGAGTTCCTGGCGGCATAGTGTGTTTCTGATGTAGCCTTTGTTACTTTGGTCCCAGCTCTCTGCAGGTCATTCACTAGGTCCCCCCATGTGGTTCTGGGATTTTTGCTCACCGTTCTCGTGATAATTTTGACCCCACGGGGTGAGATCTTGCGTGGAGCCCCAGATCGAGGGAGATTATCAGTGGTCTTGTATGTCTTCCATTTTCTAATAATTGCTCCCACAGTTGATTTCTTCATACCAAGCTGCTTACCTATTGCAGATTCAGTCTTCCCAGCCTGGTGCAGGTCTACAATTTTGTTTCTGGTGTCCTTTGACAGCTCTTTGGTCTTGGCCATAGTGGAGTTTGGAGTCTGACTGTTTGAGGTTGTGGACAGATGTCTTTTATACTGATAACGAGTTCAAACAGGTGCCATTAATACAGGTAACGAGTGGAGGACAGAGAAGCCTCTTAAAGAAGAAGTTACAGGTCTGTGAGAGCCAGAAATTTTGCTTGTTTGTAGGTGACCAAATACTTATTTTACTGAGGAATTTACCAATTAATTCATTAAAAATCCTTCAATGTGATTTTCTGGATTTTTTTTTCTCCTTTTGTCTCTCATAGTTGAGGTATACCTATGATGAAAATTGGAGACCTCTCTCATCTTTTAAGTGGGAGAACTTGCACAATTGGTGGCTGACTAAATACTTTTTTGCCCCACTGTATATAATGCTCCTGTGATGGAGCAGATAGAAGGAAGACAGACAAGAATCTGAGCAACCTCATCTGACAGGAAAACAGATTCTTCCACACCTCTCCATGTTCTGCCTCAAGGCTTCTCACAGGTACGATTTCTTGCCCTCATCTTGGAAACTGAAAATGAGAATCTCCAAATTAGAAGTCAGGGAGTCGTGTCGGAGCCTGACCCTGGATTGTCACCTCCCAGCTGGACCTGTGAACACTGGATCTGATCTGTTTCTCAGTCATGTCTCACTCCACTCCTTTCATCATTTGTTGATTTTTTTTATTTTGTTTATCTTCTGTTTTATATACTTTTTTTCCAGATACAGTGTACTGGATTACTACCATGTAACTTATTCAGTGATTTTTGCACATTAATTATAGATTTAATGAATATGTTCTCAAATATTTGTATGAGACAGATTAGAGAATTTCATCATAACCTTACATTCTCTATAAATTTGTATAAACTGTTTGCATCCTGAAAATATATTGATTTTTATGGGCAGATGGCGTTGTGGCATATGTCAGTGGACTCTGCAGGGTTCCACAGTGACAGGCCTGAGACCTAGCAGCCCATTACCCCACATCTCCTGTCAGGCGGGCTTGGAAGCATTCGGTCAAGTTTCAGCACTGTGACACTGCATCCTGAGCAGGAAGCTTCTGGGAATCCAGAATAACATTGTTGTGAGATGAGCTTTATCCACATGAGCCTGAGAGTGAGGCAGATGCTGACTCTACCTGTCCACAGAGAGAAGGAAGGACAGAGAAGTGGAGGTAGTGAGGGTTAGTAAAGCATTAGCTGACCCTGCTGGAGAGCTGGGCCTTGTGGACCAAAACCGCCATGGAGTAGTAGTGCCTGGGGCTAAATGTGGCACCTCTGACAGTGTCAGGGTGGCACTACATTGTGGGGCCAGCTAGATACTTCTGCCTCAGACGCCAAACAAGTGGGTGTCTATACTCATGCTAACATGGGCTAGGAGACTGCGACAGCTTCAGCCACAGCATATGGGTGAGAAGAAAAATGAAAGACTGTAAAATGAGGGGTTTGTTTTTGCTGGGGTTTGTCTGACTGTCAGCAGGATTACACAAAAACTACTGATTTGGAAGAAATTTTCACCAGAGGTGATTTTGAAGGTGATCCAAGAATGCATACCTCTGCCAAGGCATTATCTTCTTGCAAACTACCAGACGGATTTTGATGAAATTTTCACCAGAGATGACCCTTGGGCCAAGGATGAACCCTTTTGATTTTGTGTCATAATTCAGAACAAGAGAGAGGCTCAAACACTGAGCAACTACACCAAACGAACACTCAGACTCAGGTATAAAAAGTTTCACCAGTTTATTGAAAATCAAAACTCTAACACACAAATCTAAACAAAGGTGCATGATTAAAGAAAGGAACAAAACAAAACACACACTTAAATTTAAACACAAAACCTGTGCCCACTGGAGCGCACGCAGCCTATGGGAAAGAGCAGAAAGAGATGATTAGAGACAGAATCTCCACAAGCGGAGAATAAGATTAGGAGAAAACTCTTATGGCCCTTTTCCACTAGTGTCAGTTTGGCCCAGTACGGTACGCTTTGTAGGCTTTTCCATTAGGGACTGTAACATTTACGGTCCCAATTTTTCGGACCTGCTGGAGAGGGGTTCCAAGCGTACCTGAGCTCTACCAACTGGTAAAGCATCCGCCCACACCTGGGGGGCAGGGGTTCAAATCCTGGCCGGGTCATGCCGAAGACCATATAAAATCGGAACTTCCTGCCATCCAGCTTGGTGCTCAGCAATAATGGAACGGAGGAGGGAAATTTGTGGTGGCGCCTTGCATGGCAGCGACCCCTCTGATTCTAGATGTGGTTAACATTGTAGATAGGAGAAACGTAATTTTGTTCTACTGTACATGATTGGCTGTATGGATTGAATGACAATAAAGTTGGCTTTTTCCTTTTTACCTTTACTGTACCAACATGAAAATGTGAAGTAAAAACACTGCAGACCACTGATTGGTCTGGGCGTAACATCATGAGAGCAGCGTTTGAGGCTGAGTTTACAGAACTGCAAGCCCCCATTTGCAAAGATTCGTCCGTGAGCCAGCCAGCGAGCAAGCAATATAAACGACAACGATAGAATGGCTTCACAGAAATCAACACCGCGGTCCAGCAGTTTTCTGTGCCTTTCAGCTGATGAGACAACCCACAGGGAACTAGATGGAGCCAAAATGAATTTATGGCCGCGGGAGCACCCAACTTCAGCAGTTAAAAGCCGTGATATTCGGATATAGAGGATGGTGAGTGATGTGATATGATGTGATATTATGCATCTTTTACGTTATTTACCCCAGCAGTGGAAAGTTCACTTTGAACAGACAGCAGCGTTGTTTCTTGGGAGCAAACAAAGAGCTAGTTAGATAGCCGTCAATGCTAACTCCGTGCTCTGTGCTGTTGACAATATCTGATGAAATAAGCTAGTTGTAATCCTGGTTAAAAAGGTGGGTTTTTTACACGTTGCACTTTTCGTGCTGTGCATGTACTTAAGTTGTGTGGATTTTCGTTGTAGAGTCCGACCAGCATCTGCTGTGACAACGTTCCGCACGACACAGCAATGTGTGATGACTTGTAAGTTGCACATCCCGTTATTTATACTCAAATCCTTTGCTTTTTAAGGTAAAGTATAGGTAAAGTGCCAAAATTAAAGTAGCACAATTTCCACTTAATATGAAAGGGACTGAACTGAGATTCATTTGATTGTGTGAATATTAATTACAGAATAATTAAAAATGAATGGCACATCCAATATTAGCCACTGTAAAATGAACTGCTTGTGTCATGTTTGCCCCTTTCAGGGCATAAATGAGGCACCAGATGCCAACAGAGAGTTTGTTTGTTTATTATAGAGAACACAAAATAAAGAGCCACGTGGGGCAAAACACAAACACTAAACTTGAGCACAAATAAAGAATACTAACACTAATACAAGAAAGTAGCGAGGGTGGAACCTGACGCTATGGAATAAACACTTACAGATACAAAGCAGAGAGGAAGGAAATTGGAACAGGACTGGAGCTGGGCGTAGGAACTCCAGTCTAACGTTGGTGTAGGTCGCAGCAAGGAGTGAACCTCAGCTGCTCTCTTAAATACTGATGACAAAAGGCACTGAACCAAACAAAAGAGGAGGAAACGTAATTACAAATCACGATTAGCTGTGACAGTGCTGGCTAGACTTTGACAGCCGGAAGTCCGGCCGCGGTACTTTCACAGTAAAAGCCCTGGGAGAACCAATAATAACTAAACAGAAAAAAATAAAGGAGAAAAAGGGAGAATAGTGAGTGGCCTGGGCGCGGATAACCTCAGTGCTCGGATCACCACAGCTTGTTTATTTTTTTGTCAGATCACTTGTGTGATTCTTTATGAGTTATATTCACAATAGTGTATCTTGCACTTTGGGGAATGGCAGTTGTTCAGTCGCCATTATAATTTAGTTTATATGTGTAGTTTATAGTCTATCGTCAATAAACTCATGCAGTAACAGGACACATTACAAATATTTGAGACCCACTGTAGTGCTTCCGTTTATATTTTAGCAATATAAGTACAAAACACTGTCCACACTTGAAGCCAGGGCGACACAGCGGTGACAGAGCGGTGGCTAAACTTTTATTGATAAAAATTACATATTTTGACTGAGCAACTCCATACTCGGGGATGCACACCCTCAGTTAAAGTGCTAGATTCCATTCAACTGAAGGTATTAACTCATTCTGATTGCTGAGGCCACAGTAAAAACAAATGATTTTAAACATAACCCAGCCCTTGTAAAATCTACTTTAATGAAGCGCAGCTACATGAAAATTGTGGTTAAATACAACAACAAAGCACTTTATTGTCACATTCCACCACTGGCTTTTAGCAACAAGTTTATTTCTCAAATATGTTTTAAACTTGCTTTAATTATCTACCACCCATTTCTGTCTTTCGTCTAGGCAAATGGTAAATGGTAAATGGCATTCACTTATATAGCGCTTTTATTCTCATCTCTTGATGACCAAAGCACTTTACAGATCCTGCTATCCACCCATTCACACACACATTCACACACTGAGGCAAGAGGAAAACGATCCAACCCAAACTGGACCTTGCGTCGCGACAGGTGGTCGGCGTGTGTGACCCCGTCTCCCCACGAGTCTCTTGTAACATGTACACATGTAAAACAAAACTATGACTAATTTTGCTGAAACTTGTAATAAACCAGTGACCGTTGGCATCATGATTGTGTTTTGTCTGTTATTACCAATTTTTTCCAGACCTTTCCTCAAACAAGCATTGGAAGACTATGCCATTGGAGTGTGTTATGGAGTCTAATAATTACTTACATACTTTAAAAGTCAGTAGGTCAAGCTCAAGGTTTACAGTCATGTGAAATAATTAGGACACCATGAAATGGTCAGTTCTGTATTAAGAAATGTTCATATCTATGTCTAACCCTGGTTATGTTTTTATATGTATAAAACATTTACTTTAGCCATTTTAAGAGGGAATGAATGTGGGGGTGTCCTAAAAAAGCTGGGGGGGTCCTAATTTTTTCCTCACTGTTTACAAATACATTTTACAGAAAATTTGGTAAAAGTCTTCATTTTTAATTGTTCAGTTGTATTACATGAATCTCCCAGTATTTGTAACAGTCCTATTAAATATCCACATGTCCACATTCCTCACCAAAAAAACCACACAGGCTAATACAGCATTTCCAAATTTTTTCACATGACTGTAGGTTGTGGGAGCAGTTTTGGACCTACAAAATCTTGTGATGCAGTGTATCCTGACGTTGTGGTTACAAAATATTTAGATACATCTTGGAAATCCAGCCGTGCAATGTTTTCATGTTATCTGTGTGCAATGGTGAATAATGACAGTTCTTTCTCAACCAAAACTCTATTTTTCCACACTGGAAAATTGCCAGGAATGCTAAGGGGTAAGAAAAGGTTAACAAAACATTTAAGTTTTTCAGCAAAATAGGATAAGGTAGCAAGGGATTTAACTTGTTTCAACACAATGCATAATTCAACATACTTGCATCACACCAAAAGTGATATATGTAACTGCTGGATTATTCGTAGACGGCTTCCCCTGTCTTTTAGCATTTAATCACTCTTACCTTCGTAATTAACCCTTATAAACAACAGAGAAGACGTATCTGAAAAGGGCACAAAAAATTTGATTTTAATAATACAACAGTTGGACATGTGTAGGCACATGAATGGGAAGGCACTCAGTGTTTAGTCTGGGCCATATTAGCATCTGTATTTTCTAATAATGGTTAGGGCAGGGGTGTTCAATCATGTGCCATGGAGGGCCAAGACCCTGCAGGCTTTACCTCCAACCAGTGTCTTCAACAGCAGATTCCACTGAATTTCTTCCCACTGACTGCTGATCAGTGAGAACACCTGCTGAAGAGACTGGGTAGAAGAGAGAACCTGCAGGGTCTTGGCCCTCCATGGCACATGATTGGACACCCCTGAGTTAGGATTTAATGCAATTTAATATTTTAGCACAAACTGTTTTATGGTTCATAATTCTGTTGGCAGACTTACACCAAACCAAAAGTGATTTCTCAAACTGCTGGATTGTTCTTAGACAGCTTTTCCAGTCTTTTAGTATTTAATTTGTGTCTCTTAGTGGTAGCCTTCACACATAAAAGAAAAGTGGAGACATCTGCAAAACGTACAAAGGTTTATTGTCAAAATTCCTAGTGCTATACTAAATGAATACATGTATAGTTCACTGTTGATGCAGAGAATATACGTATATTTATACAGTATCTACATGTAGTCAGCAATACCTGATATGATGTATATCCAGTAAATCCATGTATTTCTCCATGCAACCTTGTGACTGCACTATTGTAATTGCTTTTAATCCTAGATCCAGTTTGTTTTGGCTTACAATGCATCATAATTGTTAAATATACTGCTCAAAAAATAAAAGGAACACTTTGAAAACACATCAGATTTTAATGGGAAAAAATAAGCTGGATATCTACACTGATATGGACTGGATAATGTGTTAAGAATGAAAAGATGCCACATCTTTTGATGGAAATGAAAATTATCAACCTACAACCTACAGAGGGCTGAATTCAAAACACTCCAAAACTTACTCAGATTAAAAAGTGTTCCTTTTATTTTTTTGAGCAGTATATATCTTATTATACCTAACTCAGTGCTGTTTACCTGTTGAAATATATATTTTACGGCTAATATAACCCCATAACTACAACCACTGAGCGTTTGTGAAGCCAAGGTGACATCACTGGGAGAATGTGCTGAACGCTCAGACCGACGGTTTGAAGCAATAATTTTGCCACAAGAGAACCATCTGAAACACACACACAGAGAATACAGTGGGGTAAAAAGTATTTAGTCAGCCACCAATTGTGCAAGTTCTCCCACTTAAAAGATGAGAGAGGTCTCCAATTTTCATTATAGGTATACTTCAACTATGAGAGACAAAATAAGAAGAAAAAAAAACAGAAAATCCCATTGAAGGATTTTTAATGAATTAATTGGTAAATTCCTCGGTAAAATAAGTATTTGGTCAATAACAAAAGTTCATCTCAATACTTTGTTATATACCCTTTGTTGGCAATGACAGAGGTCAAATGTTTTCTGTAAGTTCTCACAAGGTTTTCACACACTGTTGCTGGTATTTTGGCCCATTTCTTCATGCAGATCTCCTCTAGAGCAGTGATGTTTTGGGGCTGTCGCTGGGCAACACAGAGTTTCAACTCCCTACAAAGATTTTCTATGGGGTTGAGATCTGGAGACTGGCTAGGCCACTCCAGGGCCTTGAAATGCTTCTTACGAAGCCACTCCTTCATTGCCCAGGCGGTGTGTTTGGGATCATTGTCATGCTGAAAGACCCAGCCATGTTTCATCTTCAATGCCCTTGCTGGTGGAAGGAGGTTTTCACTCAAAATCTCACGATACATGGCCCCATTCATTCTTTCCTTTACACGGATCAGTCGTCCTGGTCCCTTTGCAGAAAAACAGCCCCAAAGTATGATGTTTCCACCTCCATGCTTCACAGTAGGTATGGTGTTCTTTCTCCTCCAAACACGACAAGTTGAGTTTTTACCAAAAAGTTCTATTTTGGTTTCATCTGGCCATATGACATTCTCCCAATCCTCTTCTGGATCATCCAAATACTCTCTAGCAAACTTCAGACGGGCCTGGACATGTACTGGCTTAAGAAGGGGGACACGTCTGGCACTGCAGGATTTCAGTCCCTGGCGGCATAGTGTGTTTCTGATGTAGCCTTTGTTACTTTGGTCCCAGCTCTCTGCAGGTCATTCACTAGGTCCCCCCATGTGGTTCTGGGATTTTTGCTCACCGTTCTCGTGATAATTTTGACCCCACGGGGTGAGATCTTGCGTGGAGCCCCAGATCGAGGGAGATTATCAGTGGTCTTGTATGTCTTCCATTTTCTAATAATTGCTCCCACAGTTGATTTCTTCACACCAAGCTGCTTACCTATTGCAGATTCAGTCTTCCCAGCCTGGTGCAGGTCTACAATTTTGTTTCTGGTGTCCTTTGACAGCTCTTTGGTCTTGGCCATAGTGGAGTTTGGAGTCTGACTGTTTGAGGTTGTGGACAGATGTCATTTATACTGATAACGAGTTCAAACAGGTGCCATTAATACAGGTAACGAGTGGAGGACAGAGGAGCCTCTTAAAGAAGAAGTTACAGGTCTGTGAGAGCCAGAAATCTTGCTCGTTTGTAGGTGACCAAATACTTATTTTACTGAGGAATTTACCAATTAATTCATTAAAAATCCTTCAATGTGATTTTCTGGATTTTTTTTTCCCCATTTTGTCTCTCATAGTTGAGGTATACCTATGATGAAAACTGGAGACATCTCTCATCTTTTAAGTGGGAGAACTTGCACAATTGGTGGCTGACTAAATACTTTTTTGCTCCACTGTACATATTTTAGTATCTAATAGCGATAACTTGACGACATTACAACGTAGCACGGCGAACGTAAAGCAAAGTAGCATTAGAAATCATTAGCTTACCGTCATACGTGATGCAGTTCGTATCCTCATGTCTTCCGCTTTATACTGCTCTATATGGTTTCCTAAACGCTCCAGTAGTTTTCCAGACTGTGTTGTCTCGCCGCCTATGGCCTTCTGCTCTTTTTCTGCCTTTATTCTGGCAAAAAAAGCTAGAGACCGCAGTCGCCTTGTATCCTGCCATCTTGTGCTTTGATACTGTGTCGATTGTGTGTGCTGTGTTTTACGTCACGGGAGGGTTGTGCCGCCTTCCTGTAACAAATCCCACCCTCATCAAGCAGTACTCTGGTGTAGTGGAAACACAAGCGGGCCGAACTGTACTGTATGTACCGTACTGTACTGGGCCAAACTGACACTAGTGGAAAAGGGCCATTACTTCTGAGAGCAGAGGAGCCCAGCAGGGAACTCCTGTGTGGACCAGGGAAACAGTGGGAAGACAGTTGACCTGGCTGGACGTTCGGTGTCTTTGGGTCAGGCAAGCGTGATCAGCCCTGGAGCACACACCGCTAAGGTGGCAGCAAACCTGAAGGGAGAGAAGGACACGGAAGAGAGAACGCAGATCAACTGAAACAGAATACGTGGTGTAGACTCAGGTAGCAAACCTAATGATCCAGCGGTGAGCTCCTCACACGCTGGTTCTTAAATACGCTGGATAACCAGGAAGCAGTAGATGTGTTAATCACACAGGTGAGGGTAATTACTCCGGAGCCGAGAAGACAGGAACAGGAGGGGAGGGGCAGCACGCTTGCCTGATCATCACAGTGCCCCTCCCCCCAGGGGCACATCCTGGCATCCCACTGGGCTTCTGCAGGTGCGCCCGATGGAATGCCCACACCATCCGCTTATCCAAGATATAGGAACCTGGGGTCCAGGACCTCTCCTCCGGACTGTACCCTTCCCAGTGGACTAAGTACTGGTAGCCATGACCCCACCGACGGATGTCCAGGATCTTCTCCACGGTGTAGGTGGTCTGTCTGTCGATGACCCCTGGGGGGGCGGGGGGGGAATCTGGAGGAAGGCAGAGAGGGCTGACGGGCAACGGATGAATAATGCCGGTGCCGAGGGAGTCTTTTACGTAGGTCTCCAACGCCTCCCTCTCCAGCCCAGATAAACTGTAGAGCTGGCTGGATAGTAGCCACGTGCCCAGAAGGAGGTCGATAGCACAGCTGTAGGCCTGATGAGGTGGTAAGGATAGGGCCCTGGACTTGCTAAAGACCTCCCCTAAGTCATGATAGACCTTGGGCACGGAGCTGAGATCTGCCGGCTCAGCCGGAGGGGAGGAGATTGGGAGCGAGGGCGAGCATGTGGCCAAACAGAGACACGATGAGAGGCAAAAAGATCTCCAGGACGAAATGGAACCCTGACTCCAGTTTATTATTGGGTTGTGAATACAGAGCCATGGATACCTCAGAATCATAGGGGTGGTAGATTGAGGCAGGACATAAAACTGGACAGTCTTGTGGTGATTACCGGACAAAATGACTGAAATGGGCTCAGTTTGTTCGGTAACCACCCCGATCCTGCTGCCTGAAACCACTGAGACATTCAAGGGCGTTGGGACATTCCTGGTGGGTATCTGAAATTTTCTGACCAGTGCCAGTTGAATTAAATTTTGCTCCACTCCTGCATCAATCAGGGCGGAGGTTTTGAACTCAGCCCCCGGTAACTGAATGAGGGCCGGGAGTTCAAAACAACTGGGAGAATTTTGCGAAGACTCTCCCACCAGCCCCCCCATGGTTACTGACGGGCCGGATCTTCCGGGCCAAATTAGGCATTTCGCTATTGCGTGGCCAGGGAACCCACAAAATATGAACACCCCCGCCCTCCTGCGACGCCGGCATTTCCCCGGACCCAGACCAGCCCTACTGAGATCCATCGGCTCCGGAGACGGCGCCGGCAGAGCAGCATCAGAGGCCGGGGGGCCGGCCGTGGAGCGAACGGGAAAGCAGTGGCCTTCTGCTCCCTCGCACGCTTCCTAAACCGGTTATCCAGGGCCACTGTGTGCGCAAAAACCTCATCCAGAGAAGAGGGGGACGTGCAGATAGCCAGCTCATCGTGGAGATGCATAACCAGGCCCCAGAGGAAGGCGCTGCGCAGGGCAGCGTCGTTCCATCCGGAGTCTGCCGCAGCGACCCGGAACTCAACGGAGAAATCGGCTACAGACCGGTCTCCCTGTTGGAGTCCCATCAGCTGGCTAACAATGTTCCCCTCACTCTCCATATAGTCAAAAGCCTCAGAGAATTCCCGCACAAACCACTCGTATGTGTATAGGGGCCTGTCCGGGCTGCTCAAGACGGACTCTGCCCACTTAAGTGCCCGGTCTCGCAGCAACAGGGTCATGAACAACAACCTTTTGCAACAGCCTTTTTTTTTTATCTTCCTTCTTCTTTCTACACCTTTCACTCTGTATATATATCATGGACGCACGGATCACCCCGGGGGTCTCCCGGGTCGGCGGACGGAGCCACGGTTTGCAGCGGGAGACGTTACAGCGGGGAGGAGCTAGTGCTAGCTAGCACTTGGCCGCCGCCCGGTGCTAATGGGAAACTCGACATACCGGGAGCTGTAGCGAAAATGACGCGGGTGCCGGGCTGGAGTTTAGGCGGCGTGAAAGAAATATAAGACAGAATAATAAAGAGCGATGGCAAGAACCAAGCAGACCGCCCGTAAAATCTACTGGAGGAAGAAGCCCCCCCCCCCCCCCCCCCCCAGGAGACAGCTAGCCACCAGGGCTGCTCGGAGAGGCGCTCCGGCCACCGGCAGAGTGAAGAGGCCTCGCCGTCACAGGCCCGTGGCTCTGAGAGAGATCTGTCGCTGCCAGAAATCCACGGAGCTGCTCATCCGTAAGCTGCCCGTCCAGCGCCTGGTGAGGGAGATCGCTCAGGACTTCAAGACCGTCCTGCGTTTCCTGAGCTTCGCCGTCATGGCTCTGCAGGAGACCAACGAGGCCCACCTGGTGGTCTCTTCTTCGCTAAGGGGGTCACCATCATGCCCAAAGACTTCCAGCTGGCCCGCTGCATCCGCGGAGAGAGAGCTTAGACTTTCTGCTGCACATTCACCAGCCATAATGCTCTGCACTGTGTGTCTATATATATATACATTTATAGTAATATGGACATATGTTTACTAGATGTTGTTTTTTCTTGCCTTCTGATTGTTGCTCTGAGTGTTGCTATCCCTATGCTGTTGCAATCCTGGAATTTCCCCATTGTGGGACTAATAAAGGCTTATCTTATCTTATCTTATGAAGTGGACTTTAGCTTAATCATCCCAATACTCCCCTCCCACCTGCTGGAAATAAAGCCAGCAGTGGAGCAAGAACCTTTTGCATCTCCCCACCTCCCCCCCAAAGGGGGCAGACGAAGGAACAGAAATGCTTCTGCGGATGGCAGAAACTGCTGGAGCAACAGGTGCAGGGGGAGACAGCACACCAGGAAGCCGACACAAGTGCTCGGTAATTGTGGCCAGTTGCTGGGTGACGCTTTCAAACTGGTCAAATAGAAACATGTTCCGGCGTTACGTGGCCTCCAAGCGCCAGAGTGCTGACTGTTTGCCCAGCGAAGCGCCCGCTGAGCCTCGATCTTGGCTGGATCGTTCTGTCATAATTCAGAACAAGAGAGAGGCTCAAACGCTGAGCAACTACTCCAAATGAACACTCAGACTCAGATGTAAAAAGTTTCAGCAGTTTATTGAAAAACAAAACTCTAACACACAAATCTAAATAAAGGTACACAATTAAAGAAAGAAGCAAAACAAAACACACACTTAAATTTAAACACAAAACCGGTGCCCGCTGGAGCGCAAACAGCCTAGGGGGAAAGAGCAGAAAGAGCTGATAAGGGACAGAATCTCCACAAGTGGAGAATAAGGTTAGGAGAAAACTCTTACTTCTGAGAGCAGAGGAGCCCGGCAGAGAACTCCTGCATGGGACCAGGGAAACAGGGGGAAGACAATTGACCGTGGTGGACGTTCGGTGTCTTTGGGTCAGGCGAGTGTGATCAGCCCTGGAGTATACACCGCTAAGGTGGCAGCAAACCTGAAGGTAGAGAAGGACACGGCAGTGAGAACGCAGATCAACTGAAACAGAATACTTTGCGTGGCGTAGACTCGGGTAGCAAACCTAACGATCCAGCGGTGAGCTCCTCACACACTGGCTCTTAAATACACTGGATAACCAGGAAGCAGCAGGTGTGGCAATCATGCTGGTGAGGCTAATTACTCTGGAGCCGAGAAGACAGGAACAGGAGGGGAGGGGGAGCACGCTTGCCTGATCGTCACATTTTGATGGGGATCCATAAGCACATACCTCTACCGAGGCCCTATCTCCCAATGCACAGATGGACAGAGGTATAGAGGGACATACAGAGCCTTGGCTGAGGTATGTGCTCTCTGAGTGCCCTCTAGTTCTTCATAATTATAATTTGCATTTGAGTTCATGTTTAGGCTGGCCTGCCCCAGCAAGGTTTTATTTGATCTTAGGTTAGCCTCAGTAAAATGTTAAAGTGACACTGGCAAAAATCAAGTTTTTTCTGTTGTTAACATGTCTGTAATGTGTTTCTTGTGATTTGCAAGACATATCAAGAGCAAAATCATTCCAGACTCCCAAGTATGTGTTTTTTTTGTCATTAATGTCTCCTTAAGCTCCCCACCCCCCCAAAAAAGGCAGATTTGGACCGCGTGTTTCTAGTTACATCAGTATTACGTCTTAGCCTGATTGGTTATAAGATTAATCAGTCAGACGGATACTCTTGGCTACCTCGGGGGAAGAGGGAGGAGCCAAGGAGCAGCAAGATTGAGGCAGAGGGGGATGAAGGCGTCTATGGCAAGCCGTTTTGCACAGCAAAGCAGTGGAGGAGGAGGTGACCAATCACATGCATGATAGGAGCAGAGAAAGAGAGAGAGAGAGCGCAGAGAGAGGCAAAGGGGGGAGTTCAGGATAACTCTTGATGCTATGGGTTGCCTCAATAACTTCCACCGCGCAGTCCAGCTATTTCAGGACTTTCTCAGAAGTATGAGCAGAGCGGGCTTCTGAGATGAGGTCTTGAATTAACTGCACCACCCAGCACTCATCCTCCTCCAACCCAAGCAAACTAAAGCCCATGTGCGCTGACATTCCAGCAAAAAAACAAAAACAAAAAAAACGCTCTAGACAAAAATATACGGGAGGGAAAAGAGGAAAAAAAAAAAGGCAAACTCACAGTCCGCCGGCGTCTTGACTGACAGCGGTCTACTGTCATGAATCGCCCCTTAGGGCAAACAGGAGACACCAAACGCTGGAGCTGTCAGTTGCTGACAATTATTAAAGAACAAAAAATATACAAAAACTTACAAATACGAAGAGGACTCGGTGAGGAGACGTGTAGCCCAGAATAGCACGGAGGCTAAGGCGTATGGAAACGGCAGAAGACGTGGGATGCACGTCAGAACAAACACAGACCCAACCAGGAAACAGTGAGTTGGGGACCCCATCTGAGATGGAGGAAATGTAGAAATAACGTTTGGTTCGAGAGACTGCTGCGAGGAATAGACTCGCAACAGCTTCTTAACCCTTAAGTTGTCCTAGGCACCGTATGGCGAAATGGAATGGTTAAAGGGTGGTCAAGGCCCCTAGTGGTCAAGAGTGGTAAAAAAAATTTGTCAATAAAATAGTTCAGATTTCCAAGGCTATAACTTGAAAGTTGCAAGAGATAATGGCTTACTGTCAGTTAGAAAGATGTAGAATATGATCCAAAGTTTCAGATAGGAATAAATTTACACATCTAATTTGCATAATGTCGTGGCAGCTATATAAATTACATAACTCAGTCAAAAGTGGACTTTGGACACATTTACACAAAGAATGGTCCAGTTTTTTTGACGCCGTATTGTCTACAGGGATATGTTTTTATCTAATCTTCAAAGTATATGAACCAGAAAATCAATAAAATGTCAAAAAAAACCATATATTCCTCTCTTACCTGTTGCCGGGGGGGGGGGGGTGCTCTCTCGGCCACGTGACCGGTCCGTTTTCGTCCATCGTGGTTGATGCTTTGCATTTGTTCGGTCATTTACACTGTGTACCACATGTACAAACTCTTATGATTATCCCATGTGAATTTTGTTTGTATTACGTGGCTATTTTTTCTGTTTGGTGCATTTTTCCTGTGAGAATGCATGACGATCGCGAGCACCGCCATCTTGGTACTGGTAGCTCTGTTTTTCGCCCATCGTGGTCAATGCTTCGCGTTTGGTCAGTCATTTACACTGTGTACCACATCTACAAACTCTTTTGATTAGCCCACGTGAATTTCGTTTGTATTACGTGGCTATTTTTCCCGTATCATGCAGTTTCAGTCACAATCGCAGTGACCATGACCGAACATGGCGGCGTCCACATTGGTGCCGGAAGCTCAAAGCGGATAAAGGAAGAATAATAATGAGGATTTCTTCTTCTTTGCTGTATTCCATGTCAGCCATGATTCCTCCAGTGCGTGTCTTCTGAACTGTCAGATCAATACAGATCAGTACAAATTCTCAGTATAGCCGGGGGACGTCAATAAGTTGACAGATGCAGTTGCTGCGCTGTGCCATTGGGGTCGCGCGACCTGTCCATTTAATAAGATAAGATAAGCCTTTATTAGTCCCACAACGGGGAAATTCCAGGATTGCAACAGCACAGGGATAGCAACACTCAGAGCAACAATCAGAAGGCAAGAAAAAAAAAAAAAAAAAAAAAAAAAAAACAAGCAAGCAAGAGCAGCTAATATACATATGTACATATTACTATAAAATATATATATACACACACACACACACACACAGACACACAGTGCAGAGCATTGTAGCTGGATGGAATAAATATATGAATATATGAACACACAGTGCAGAGCATTGTAGCTAGATGGAATAAATATGTAAATATATAAACACCCACAGTACGGAGCATTGCAGCTAGATGGAATAATATGTAGATATATAAAAACACAGTGCGGAGCATTGTAGCTAGATGGAATAAATATATAGATATATAAATATAAACACACCCAGTGCTGAGCATTGTAGCTAGATGGAATAAATATATAGATATATAAATATAAACACACCCAGTGCAGAGCATTGTAGCTAGATGGAATAAATATGTAAATATATAAACACACACAGTGCAGAGCATTGTTGCTAGGTGGGATGAAACAGCATAACCGTCTATTTAGTTATCCTACATGGTATGATTATGTGCCCATACATATTCTCACCCTCCATAGCGACCGGTATGTTCCTAGTTGTATGCCGGAGAGGACCATTGTGTAAGTCTATTGCATCTTTTGCATTCAGAAAAAACTATTAGTTTGTTACGTCTTTTTGCTATCTCTGCAAGCAGCCCTGCTTAGGTTGTACAGTCTGACAGCCGTTGGTAGGAAGGACCTACGAAACCTCTCGGTTGTGCACCTGGGATGATGTAGTCTGCTGCTAAATGAGCTCCTCAGTGCATCCAGTATGTCCTGCATAGGGTGGAACTCGGACTCCAGCAGAGATGACAGTTTAGCCACCGTCCTTCTCTCTCCTATCTCCTCCATCGGATCAAGGCGTTGCCCCAGGACAGAGCTAGCTTTCTTAATCAGTTTGTTCAGTCTCTTCCTATCGGCTGCAGTAATGCCACTGCCCCAGCAGACCACTCCAAAAGTGATGGCTGATGCCACCACCGTGTCATAGAATGACTTCAGCAGCGCCCCTTGTACACCAAAAGACCTGAGTCTCCTCAGCAGGAACAGCCTGCGCTGTCCCTTCTTGTAGAGTGCGTCAGTATTGTGTGACCAGTCTAGTTTATTGTTCAGATGAATACCCAGGTACTTGTAGGATGTCACCATCTCGATGTCTGTTCCCTGTATATTTACTGGTGCTGTGAGGGGCTGCCCATGCCTGCGGCAGTCCACCACCAGCTCCTTAGTTTTCCTCGCGTTGATCTGGAGGCAGTTCCGATGGCACCAGTCCACAAAGTCCTGGATAAGCCCTCTGTACTCAGCTTCATCTCCGCTGGAGATGAGACCAACGATCGCAGAGTCATCAGAGAACTTCTGTAGATGGCAATGTGTTGTGTTGTGTGAGAAGTCCGCAGTATAAAGAGTGAACAGGAAGGGAGCCAGCACCGTTCCCTGGGGGGCCCCCGTGCTACTGATGATCGTGTCGGAAACACAGTCCCGGGTTCTCACAAACTGAGGCCGGTTTGTGAGGTAGTCCAGGATCCATGATGACAGGTGCTGGTCCACCCCTGCGCGCAGCAGCTTGTCCTTCAGGATCATCGGTTGGATGGTGTTGAAAGCACTGGAGAAGTCAAAGAACATGATCCTCACCATATTCCCGGGCTTCTCCAGGTGGGACAGAGAACGGTGAAGGAGGAAGATCACCGCATCCTCCACCCCAATGCCATGCTGGTAGGCGAACTGGAGTGGATCCATCGCTGGTTCCACCAGGGGGCGGAGATGAGCAAGGAGCAGTCTCTCCAAGGTCTTCATCAAGTGGGACGTCAAGGCCCATGTGGACAGTTAATGTGGACAGTTAAAAGGTTTAATAAGCAGACAAATGAACAGCAGGTGTGGGCACGAGGGAGGAAATAATCAACTAAACTGGTGACAGCTGTCAAAGCCCGCGAACAGGTTTGACAGCAGGAAGTGAGCACAGACAGCTGCCACACTAGAAGGAATAACATCCAATAACAACTAATGAACTCAAGACAAGTACCAGATGACTACAAATGATAAGGCTACTAAATGTACAGCAAAATTAAACTAAAATGAGGACAAGAAAACAACAGCTGACTGTTGACACCGGAGGGCAAAGGCAGAGGTGAGGTTAGGCTCAATGTAAAAGTAGATAAATATAAACCAAGGATCCAAATAATATAACAAAAGGGAAAGGGAGGGCTCAAGACTAACAAGTACATAATATGATACTATGAAACTGAATGGATATGGACGCATAATGCAACTGGCATAATGACACAGAGATGAGGAAATACAGGAAATAAACAGAAATGAACTGAAAGCATGAGCACTGTGTGCCACCATGCTCAGCATCATGACAGTGGCATGTCCTGCTCCCACCAGGTTGTTTTTTATCCTTTCATTATTTTATTCAACTGCTCCCCCCCTTCCCCAGCACAAGGCGTAATTTAGACATTGTATTGTGGGCTAAATCAGGTCCATCGGTCCAAGCTTTAATTTAGTCCACAAATAGATGTTGAAAATTGAGCTACGTTTAGTCCCGTCTAATATTTAACTCAAAAACAAATGTTGAAATTTGGGTTGTGTTTAGCCCATCTTCTATGGACCACATTTAACCCAGAATAGATGTTGAAAATTGGGCTGTGTTTAGTCCAGCTAGCACAGACAATATTTAACCAGAGAACAGCTGTTGAAAACTGGGCTGTGCCTGACCATATTAACCAAAAAAATAGTCCAATAATTGAGTTGTTTTGTCCACAGGATTTGGTCCAAATGTATCTTGAAAATAGTTTTTGGTATTTAGTGATGGTGGTAGGGGTTGTCAAGAGCAGAGCTCTGGAAGTTCTGCCAGACTCAGTCTCATAGCTTTTTCCATATACTGTGGGGCAAAAAAGTATTTAGTCAGCCACCAGTTGTGCAAGTTCTTCCACTAAAAAGATGAGAGAGGTCTCCAATTTTCACCATAGATATACCTCAACTATGAGAGACAAAATGAGAAAAAAAAAATCTAGAAAATCACATTGAAGGATTTTTACCTCCGCCAAGGAGGTTATGTTTTCATCGGCGTTGGTTTGTCTGTCTGTCTGTCTGTCTGTCTGTCTGTCTGTTTGTTAGCAAGATAACTCAAAAAGTTATGGACGGATTTTCATGAAATTTTCACAGATTGTCAGAAATGGGGTATCCTACAGATGATTAGATTTTGGTGGTGATCCGGATCACCGTCCAGAAGAAAACCGCCATTATGGAAAATGCCATTTTCGTCAATAACTACTGAACCACTAATCCTATCATTGTGAATCCAATTGCTAGTCATATGTTTTCATGGTCAAGGAATCTGAAAATGTACACACAAACACTGTATAGGGGAATTGTGGCACTAAACCGCCATTACGGAAAATGCCATTTTCGTGAATAACTACTGAACCACTAATCCTATCATTGTGAATCTAATTGCTAGTCATATGTTTCCATGGTCAAGGAATCTGAAAACGTACACACAAACACTGTATGGGGGGAACTGTGGCGCTAAACCGCCATTACGGAAAATGCCATTTTCGTCAATAACTACTGAACCACTAATCCTATCATTGTGAATCCAATTGCTAGTCATATGTTTTCATGCTCAAGGAATATAAAAACGTACACACAAACACTGTATGGGGGAACTGTGGCGCTTGGCGGAGGTCTGTGCTCTCCGAGTGCTTTTCTAGTTAATGAATTAATTGGTAAATTCCTGGGTAAAATAAGTATTTGGTCACCAACAAACAAGCAAGATTTCTGGCTCTCACAGACCTGTAACTTCTTCTTTAAGAGGCTCCTCTGTCCTCCACTTGTTACCTGTATTAATGGCACCTGTTTGAACTCGTTATCAGTATAAAAGACACCTGTCCACAACCTCAAACAGTCAGACTCCAAACTCCACTATGGCCAAGACCAAAGAGCTGTCAAAGGACACCAGAAACAAAATTGTAGACCTACACCAGGCTGGGAAGACTGAATCTGCAATAGGTAAGCAGCTTGGTGTGAAGAAATCAACTGTGGGAGCAATTATTAGAAAATGGAAGACATACAAGACCACTGATAATAAGATAAGATAAGATAAGCCTTTATTAGTCCCACAATGGGGAAATTCCAGGATTGCAACAGCACAGGGATAGCAACACTCAGAGCAACAATCAGAAGGCAAGAGAAAAAACAAGAGCAGCAAGTATACATATGTACATATAAATATAAATATATATATAGACACACAGTGTGGAGCATTGTAGCTAGATGGGATAGATATATAAATATATAAACACAGTGCGGAGCACTGTAGCTGGATGGAATAAATATATGAGTATATAAACACACAGTGCGGAGTATTGTAGCTAGATGGAATGAATATGTGAATATATAAACACACAGTGCAGAGCATTGTAGCTAGATGGAATAAATATGTAGATATATAAACAGTGCAGAGCATTGTAGCTAGATGGAATAAATATGTAAATATATAAACACACAGTGCAGAGCAGTGTAGCTAGATGGAATAAATATGTAGATATATAAAGATAAGATAAGATAAGATAAGCCTTTATTAGTCCCACAACGGGGAAATTCCAGGATTGCAACAGCACAGGGATAGCATCACTCAGAGCAACAATCAGAAGGCAAGAAAAAAAAAACAAGCAAGCAAGAGCAGCTAATATACATATGTACATATTACTATAAAATATATATATACACACACACAGACACACAGTGTGGAGCATTGTAGCTAGATGGAATAAATATGTAGATATATAAACACACAGTGCAGAGCATTGTAGCTAGATGGAATAAATATGTAGATATATAAACACACAGTGCAGAGCACTGTAGCTAGATGGAATAATATGTAGATATATAAACACAGTGCGGAGCATTGTAGCTAGATGGAATAAATATATGAATATATAAACACACAGTGCGGAGCATTGTAGCTAGATGGAATAAATATGTAGATATATAAACACACAGTGCGGAGCATTGTAGCTAGATGGAATAAATATGTAAATATATAAACACACACAGTGCGGAGCATTGTAGCTAGATGGAATGAAACAGCACAACCGTCTACTTAGTTATCCTACATGGTATTATTATGTACCCATACATATTCTCACCCTCCATAGCGACCGGTATTTTCCTAGTTGTATACCAGAGGGGACCATTGTGTAAGTCAATTGCATCTTTTGCATTCAAAACTATTAGGTTGTCACGTCTTTTTGCTATCTCTGCGAGCAGCCCTGCTTAGGTTGTACAGTCTGACAGCCGTAGGTAGGAAGGACCTGCGAAACCTCTTGCTTGTGCACCTAGGATGATGTAGTCTGCTGCTAAATGAGCTCCTCAGTGCATTCAGTATGTCCTGCATAGGGTGGAACTCGGACTCCAGCAGAAATGACAGTTTAGCCACCATCCTTCTCTCTCCTATCTCCTCCACTGGGTCAAGGCGCTGCCCCAGGACAGAGCTAGCTTTCTTGATCAGTTTGTTCAGTCTCTTCCTATCGGCTGCCGTAATGCCACTGCCCCAGCAGACCACTCCAAAAGTGATGGCTGATGCCACCACCGTGTCATAGAATGTCTTCAGCAGCACCCCTTGTACACCAAAAGACCTGAGTCTCCTCAGTAGGAACAGCCTGCGCTGCCCCTTCTTGTAGAGTGCGTCAGTATTGTGTGACCAGTCTAGTTTATTGTTCAGATGAACACCCAGGTACTTATAGGATGTCACCATCTCGATGTCTGTTCCCTGTATATTTACTGGTGCTGTGAGGGGTTGTCCTTGCCTGCGGCAGTCCACCACCAGCTCCTTAGTTTTCCTTGCGTTGATCTGGAGGAAGTTCCGATGGCACCAGTCCACGAAGTCCTGGATAAGCCCTCTGTACTCAGCTTCATCTCCGTTGGAGATGAGGCCAATGTTCGCAGAGTCATCAGAGAACTTCTGTAGATGGCAGTGTGTTGTATTGTGTGAGAGGACCGCAGTATAAAGGGTGAACAGGAAGGAAGCCAAAACCGTTCCCTGGGGGGCCCCCGTGCTACCGATGATCGTGTCGGACACACAGTCCCGGGTTCTCACAAACTGAGGCCGGTTTGTGAGGTAGTCCAGGATCCATGATGACAGGTGCTGGTCCACCCCTGTGCACAGCAGCTTGTCCTTCAGGATCATCGGTTGGATGGTGTTGAAAGCACTGGAGAAGTCAAAGAACATGATCCTCACCGCATTCCCGGGCTTCTCCAGGTAGGACAGAGAACTGTGAAGGAGGAAGATCACCACATCCTCCACCCCAATGCCATGCTGGTAGGCGAACTGGAGTGGATCCATCGCTGGTCCCACCAGGGGGCGGAGGTGAGCAAGGAGCAGTCTCTCCAGGGTCTTCATCATGTGGGACGTCAAGGCCACTGGTCTGTAGCTGTTCAGATCTTTGGGGTAGGAAGTCTTTGGTACAGGTACCACACGAGATGTTTTCCACAGCTGTGGTACCCTCCCCAGCTTCAGGCTCAGATTGAAGATGTGCTCCACAATCCCACACAGCTGGTCTGCACAGGACTTGAGGAGCTTTGCGCTGATGCCGTCCGGTCCCAACGTCTTCCTCGCCTTGATCTTCCTCAGCTCCATCCTCACCTGGGTCTTAGTGAGGGTCAGGTTGGGGGGCTGTGTGTTGGGAGTGGGGGGGTGTTGGTGGAGTGGGCAGCAGGACTTGATGTCTTTAGAGGCAGCAGTGGTTGTTGTGCAGTCAGGGGGGAGGGCGGTTGGTCAAACCTATTGAAAAGCAGATTCAGATTGTTCGCCCACTCCCTGCCCCCCGTGGCCTGGGGGAGGTATTCTGGAGCCCAGAGATGGTTTTAAGGTTTCTCCAGACCCCGCTGATGTCGCTCTGTTGCAGCTTGTCCTCCATTTTCTTCCTGAAGCTGTCCTTGCCTTCTCTGATCTTTCTCCTCAGCTCCCTCTGTACGGACTTCAGCATCTCCCTGTTCCCCAACCCCCGACCTAATCTAGCGCCGTATCGTGGCTGCTTCATCCATCCAGGTGGTGGATGACCCTCAATTTCCCCTCTGAGGATCAATAAAGTATACTAAATCTAAAAAAATCTAAAAATCTCCCTTGATCTGGGGCTCCATGCAAGATCTCACCCCGTGGGGTCAAAATGATCACGAGAACGGTGAGCAAAAATCCCAGAACCACACGGGGGGACCTAGTGAATGACCTGCAGAGAGCTGGGACCAAAGTAAAAAAGGCTACCATCAGTAACACACTACGCCGCCATGGACTCAAATCCTGCAGTGCCAGACGAGTCTCCCTGCTTAAGCCAGTACATGTCCAGGCCCGTCTGAAGTTTGCTAGAGAGCATTTGGATGATCCAGAAGAGGATTGGGAGAATGTCATATGGTCAGATGAAAACAAAATAGAACTTTATTGTAAAAACTCAACTTGTCGTGTTTGGAGAAGAAAGAACACCATACCTACTGTGAAGCATGGGGGTGGAAACATCATGCTTTGGGGCTGTTTTTCTGCAAAGGGACCAGGACGACTGATCCGTGTAAAGGAAAGAATGAATGGGGCCATGTATCGTGAGATTTTGAGTGAAAACCTCCTTTCATCAGCAAGGGCATTGAAGATGAAATGTGGCTGGGTCTTTCAGCATGACAATGATCCCAAACACACCGCCCGGGCAACGAAGGAGTGGCTTCGTAAGAAGCATTTCAAGGTCCTGGAGTGGCCTAGCCAGTCTCCAGATCTCAACCCCATAGAAAATCTTTGGAGGGAGTTGAAAGTCCGTGTTGCCCAGCGACAGCCCCAAAACAGCGACAGCTCTAGAGGAGATCTGCATGGAGGAATGGGCCAAAATACCAGCAACAGTGTGTGAAAACCTTGTGAAGAGTTACACAAAACGTTTGACCTCTGTCATTGCCAACAAAGGGTATATAACAAAGTATTGAGATGAACTTTTGTTATTGACCAAATACTTATTTTCCACCATAATTTGCAAATAAATTCTTTAAAAATCAGACAATGTGATTTTCTGGATTTTTTTTTTTCTAATTTTGTCTCTCATAGTTGAGGTGTACCTATGATGAAAATTGGAGACCTCTCTCATCTTTTACAGTGGGAGAACTTGCACAATTGGTGGCTGACTAAATACCTTTTTGCCCCACTGTACGTATTTATATTTGTTGTATTTTGTGCCTTTTGAGTTTCATTACTGCCTTCTATTTTTCTTTTAGGCTTCAGTTTTTGCTATGCTGATGTTTCATTTCAATTTGTAATTATTTATTAGTCTGTTTTTGATGTTGTTTATTCCTTATATTTGTCCTTGGTGTTCCTTCTCTGGGTTGACAGCTGTCAGGCAGCATTTCCGGTTTGGTGCTCTGTGTGGGCGTTGCCCTGTTAGCTGACAAGCCCAGCCGCTCCTCCCTCCTCTCTTCCAGCTGATCCCAATCTTTATTCATTATTCCCTCTTGCCCGCTCAGGTGAACCCACACCTGTCATCACTTATATATTTGGTTTTGACCCTATTTAAGGGGAGTCATTTTGTTCTCATTTGCCACTGCCTTGACCCTTCAAGTGTATCTACAGCCTCTCTTTGTCTCCGCCAGAGCCTATTCCTGCTCTGGCGCGCTATTCTTGTAAGTTACCTCTCTTGTTGTTATTTTACATTTTGAGCACCTTGTTGAGCTTTACGTTCATTGTTTGTTTTTTCAATAAGTTGCCCAAACTCACAGTTGGCACGTGGGTCTCAATTCTCTGCCCCGAAGGGCATTTATGACAGGGGTCTGTCTCTCAAAAGTGAAATACACTTTTACAACCAATGGGACTCCTAATTAAAAGTCAAAAATGCACAATTTTTAACAGAGTTTTTTTTAAAGTTCAACATTTTGTAGCATTCCATGATTGGTGCACACTCTCTCGTCTGCCGTTTCTGCTAATTGCTAATCAACACCTGCAGCGTTCATCATCACCTGCCTCTACCTGCTGCTATAAAGATCAGTTTGTCTTTGGACTCTTTTTGCCAGAATGCAAAAAGACAAAGCTGGAGAGATTTCTGTAGTAAAATAGGTAGGGCAACTCCTATAGCTGATGTACGGCAAATGATTAGTAGTAATGGTGAAACTGAGGCCTTATGAAACAATGAACATCTTTGAGACAATTGCTTCATGAATGACACAGTGTTAGGAAACATTTAATAAAGAGTGCAATCTGCTGACTGAGTGTCAGAACTGCATCTGAGTAGAAAACCTGAAAAAAATCTCAATACATTTTTTTTGAGCATTTGGCCATCAGAAGTCTATTCTGATGGAAGGAACAAACAATACCAAGCAAACAAAATAATTCCAGTAGAACCTTCTCAAACTTCCCGCGAGCCCTCAAGTAACATGACGTGACCGACGTAACGAGGCCTCGCTTGCTATGGTCACGTGACTGTGGGCGTGCTGAAACAGCGCTTGATGCACTGCTCATGACACTTCAACTTTATATTGCTCAAATCAGTGTCGAGTGGGCGGAGTTGAGTGTAACATCACTAATGATTAGGAAGATGAGGGGAATCAGAAGAGAGTGGCAGCATCCTGTTTTAAAGGTAGAAGAGGAAACAGCAGTGGACAATAAAGACAAAGCAGAATTGTTAGTGAAAACACTTATTAAAATCCATAGTTCAAATAATTTATTAGAGGAAGGGAAGAATGGGAGGGAAGAAACAAAACAGGCGTATCCAGAAGTTTTTCAGAATCAAGACTATAATTGTAGTCCTTTGGATGTACCCTTTAAATTACAGGAAATGAAGAGAGCAATAAATAGATCTGGAATGATTGCACGAGGGACTGATCAAGTTTGTTACATAATGTTAAAACACATACATAGGTACTCAAACTCACAAACTATTTGTTATGTTTGCCCCTTTCAGGGCAAAGATGAGGCACCAGAAGCCAGCAGTGAGTTTGTTATTTTATTAACAAAAAGTAAAATAATGTGCCACGAGGGGCAAAACACATACACTACACACATACGACCTCGAAGGGTGAAACTAACTGAACAAATACAGAGAATACAGTCACTTACATATAATGCAGCGAGGGCGAAACCTTACACTGTAAAGGAAGGCTGGCGTCGGACGTAGGGAAACCAGCCTGGAAAGGGTGAGGTCGCAGCGAGGTGTGAGCCTCGACTGCGATCTTAAATAGGCAGGAAAACTCAAACTACAAACAGGTAAGAAGCCAACGTAATGAATTAAACACAAACAGCTGTGACAGGCCACGAGCAGGTTTGACAGGCGGAAGTCCTGCTGCGGTGCTGTCAAAATAAAAGCACAAATAATCCCCATAATAAATAAGACTATATAATATACAGGGAGAAAAAGAGGAAAATAATAAGTGACTCGAGCGCGGAACAGACTCGTGCTTGGGATCACTACAGTGCCCCCGCTTTAAGAGATGAATTCCAAGCATCCCAACGTAACATCAAAGGAAAAATGGACCCCCCCCCCCCCCCAACTCGAAAAACTATCAAAACCAGCCTCAAGAGGGTGAAGGGGGAATCCAGCCCTGGAGGGAAAGGCACTGGAATGAAAATAAACTCAAAATGCTTTACAGCAAAACTCTAGAACATAAGTCAAAGTAAACAATCCTCAATGTAACAAAAAAAAAACAAAAAAAACCCGGCAGAATTTCTCTCTTGTTTCTTTTCTTTCTTCCCAGAAATGTCCATGTGAAAATTTATCAAAGTAAGACACAAACATAGCAAATTCCAACACTATAGTTCAAACGAGAAATTACTTTTCTCCCGGAAAAGTCAAACCAGAATATAAATCTGGACTGAAGGAGGCTTGAACATTCATACTTATAGTTTATAAACAGTACAGCAAAACTAATAGTAATTTAGACGGTGGTAATGCAGGAAAATAGAGGCAAAGAACTAAGCATCACCAGTCCAAAAAGAGAATCGTTCCCGTGGCCTCCCAGAGTCCCAGCTCTACCCGACTGTCACCAGGAAAAGGTTGGGTGGCTTACCAGACCTCCAGAAATACCAGGACAGGCTAAAAGGCTCATCAGGTGGCCTCCCCGCATTACTAGGCCAGCGGACCATGGAACCCCGCTCACCTCCCCCAGTAGGCAGAAGAGGAGGCGGGTAACCCCCGCAGACCCCTGGTAGGGAATAAACCACGATGGAATCAGACCCACAGCAGCCTTGAACACCAGCGCAGCACCCTCGGTGGCCCCAGACTGAGGCGTAGCTGCACCCTCGGTGGGCCCGGACTGAGGCGTAGCTGCACCTTGGTGACCCCGGACTGAGGCGTAGCTGCACACTCGGTGGCCCTGGACTGAGGCGTAGCTGCACCCTCGGTGGCCCCTGGGCTGGAGCATGGCCCCAGTGGAAGCTCAGGCTTAAACAGCGTATCCACTTCATCTTTGGCTGGTGGAGCTGGACCCACGAAGACTTCGGGCAGTGGACTGGAACCCACGGAGACCTCTACCCTGGCAGGAACTTCATCGGTGACCCTGAGAAAAGGCTCAGAAACAAGGGGCACAGGAACAAGGTCAGGGTCACTGGCAGCAGTGGAACCCGGCGAGACGAGCTCAGATGCTGCTGACGGCAGCACCTGGCTCTCCCCCCCCCCAAGAGCCAGACAAGATCTCTCAATACAGAAATAATGAAAACAAAGGAGAGCACTTGCCTCAGCTCAAGTTCCACCGCTGTCCAGGACTCCGTCGATCTGGATGGCGATCCAACTGGCCCGACCTTCTGGAGGTCCAATTCCAACTCTGCTGCAGTGGCCCCAACAGCAGGCATAATGGTGTTGGCAGTCTCTGGACCCCCTGGCGCTGCAGCCCATGCAGATGGCTCGCTCTGCATGGCAACTGGAGAGCTACTCTCAGCTGGAACTGAACTCTGCTCAGTGGAGACCCTAGAATGCTTCGTCGTCGGCTCAGACTCCAACTGGCAGACAGCCCTCCTCTTCTGTCCATATTGTGGCTGCGGGGCTGGAACCAGGTTCACCAGGGCCGCAGACCCCTCCTCCATCCAGCGGTTTAATCCTGGCACCGGCGGACACTCGGGGGATATAGGAGGAGACACAGAGGAAGCAGGTAGCACATTTATGGCTGCAGCAGGTGGTGAGAGCTCAGGGGACTGCAGGACCTGAGCCTCACCCTCAGGAATCAGACAAGGTAATTCATCAGCTAGAGACAGAATGAAAAAACACTTGCCTGTTTTCCTGGGGTATGGTGGTCACTGCTGCGGCAGGCTCTATTCTTCCCTCTCCTGTTATAGCGATGAAGGTGGGCCCCTTGGGAAGACAAGGAGGAGCCGATGATGGAGGCAGCCGGAGAAGGAAGCACTTGGCTCGCAGCCACTGGAGGAAGCACCGTAGCGGGGAAGGAGCAGCTGAGGCAGTCTGGGATAGGGGAGCTGGCGAAACAGCTGACAATGAAGACCTGGAGGCTGAAGCTGCTGTCATACCTCTCAACAAACAGCTGGCTGGGAGACAGGGGAGCCCTTCCGGCGGCCAGTAGCTGGATCCAAACGGGAACCCCGCGGAGTATTCACCCAGTGGTTCTCTTCCCTCAGCTTCGGAACACCCGTGTCCCAGGAAAGAGAAGGGTTCTGTGGTAGACGGCGGCGTCTTCTGGCTGGAGACAAGCTTAATGTCAGATTAGGAAAACGCCGCTGCTGAGTGGAAACAGTGGCTAGCAGTTCGGCAAACTCTGGATAATTGTTCTAACTGGGATGTGCCTCCACAACCCGAACTGCTGCCACCACGCTCTTAAGAACCTTGCCCGGGTTAACGGAAGAGAGAGCTTCAGCCATCCGGTCCCCGATGAAATCAGCTGCCCACTGTTCATCTTCGCTGGGAACCCCGGCTGCCCTCCTCCTACGACACGCTGGAAGACGGCTCTTCCACGATGGAACCACGGGGGCTGGAGCTATAGCAGGAACCTCCTCACAAGCCGAGGAATGGGAGTGCTTCGCCATCGGCCCTGTCTTGGGCTTCCTGCAGGACTTCTTCTCCAGCTCAGGGTTCTTCTGCTGTAACGCCAATCGCGCTGACATCCTCTCCCTGCCCTCAGTGTGCTCAGCAAGGTGAGGATGACGTTTCACAGCTGCCTCCACGAGGTCCAGGTACCATAGAGCGTCTTTGGGTGTGGAGTACTGACGGGCTATGGCCAAGAGGTCGTCTGTTTCCATAAGAGCCTGGACGAGCTCAAAACCCAGGCTCATAGTGTACCACCTGGTGAAAGACGTCATAATACCCGAAAAAACGCTGGCATCTGAAAAAAGGAAAACTTTAGAGCCAAAAAACAAAACTCACTGAGGCTGGCACCTGCTTTGGGTGCGACCTACTGTTATTTTTGCCCCTTTCAGGGCAAAGATGAGGCGCCAGAAGCCAGCAGTGAGTTACACACATACACATAAACAACACACCTACGACCTCGAAGGGTGAAACTGACTGAACAAATACAGAAAATACAAACAGTCACTTACATATAATGCAGCGAGGACGAAACCTTACACTGTAAAGGAAGGCTGGCGTCAGATGTAGGGAAACCAGCCTGGAAAGGGCGAGGTCGCATCGAGGAGTGAGCCTCGACTGCGATCTTAAATAGGCAGGAAAACTCAAACTACAAACAGGTGAGGAGCCAACGTAATGAATTAAACACAAACAGCTATGACAGGCCACGAGCAGGTTTGACAGGCGGAAGTCCTGCTGTGGCACTGTTGAAGTAAAAGCACAAATAATCCCTATAATAAATAAGACTAAATATATAGGGAGAAAAAGAGGAAAATAATAAGTGACTCGAGCACAGAACAGACCCGTGCTTGTCATGGATGACCCTCACGAGCCATCATAAGACGTCACAAATCACCAGTGAGTTTGCACAGTTTATTTACAGAACAGAAAAGGAACAAAATAACAAGCCACGGGGGGCTAAAACACACTACAATGAATACTCAAACAATGACGAGGAGGAACAGATTCGTAATGAAAACATTTACTATCATGGATGGAAAGTAGTTAGCATCTGACCAGGGAAACACGGCGAGGGACGCCCAACGCTGTCAGACAGGGAAAATCTGACGAGACTGCCGCGCCTTTCGTTCTCACCTGCCCTCTTAAGTAGAGAGCAGCTGATGAGGCAAAATGGAGCTCAGCTGTCCACTCTGACAGCTGGAAGCCCCTCCGAGCTCTGTCACAATAAAGGCTCAGAGAGCCAAAAGGGGCACACACACGTCAGAATGGAGAAAATAGTGCATGGCCTGAGCGCGGACGAGATCGGCTCTCGAACCATGACAGTACCTCCCCCCCTGAGGCGGCGAACTACGAGCGCCGTATGACACCCAAGCCCCCAACCCCCACCCCAGGGTGGGCAGATGGGGGAAAAAGGCCTGGAGGGCGAGAACCAGAAGGAGCAAAAAAAACCCACCATGACGATGACAGGGAACAAACGAGGCAATTACAGAGTATGGTAAAAAGAAAAACAAAATACTCCATAACGCACAGATGATACATAGAACAAGGCAACAAATGCAAATAATAGTCGGAGACCTAAAACTGAACACGCAGGCCTATACGACATAAAGTGACAGATGCAAATCATCCCTCAGACAGGGGAGGGGAGAAGAAAAAAAACACACTAAACAGCGCTTAAATCCACAGATCGACATAGAGCAAATGACAATACACCCGAGTGACCTTAATATTAAATGAAAATAAGAGACACACGGGGATGACGGCAGGCAGAGTCCAGTGAGGCCAGAACTGTTCTAGCGGTCTCCCTGCGTCCAATGTCCAACTGGAGAATAAAGGGAAAAGGAAACGTTCGGGCGGCCTACCCCAGTCCCAGGCCCGGAAAGTCGGAACCTCCGGCGGCCGAACCAGGTCACCCAGTAGGAAGCACCGTACGTCGGGTGGCTGACCCAGAACGTCGAACTGGCGAAACAGCTCACCAGGCGGCCAACCCGCATCACTCAGCCACCAGGACCGTAGGGGAAAAATTGAAGACGGCCTCCCTGGAGAGGGGGAAGATGAGGGAGAGCCGAACCGAATCTTGAGAACCCCAACGGCCCCCGGCGGAGATGAGCTGGGATGACGATGGTGATGATGACGACGATGATGACGATGAGCCAGTCCAGAGTCAGGCGGCAGAGGATCTGCAGCTCCCTCATGGACATTGAACCACACCGGTGCTGCGCCCCTGCTGGACCCCGATCGGGTCAGCTCTGCACCCACGACGGACCCCGATTGGGCTGGAGCAGCACCCGCGATGGACCCCGATTGGGTCTCGGCTGCACCCATGTCGGACCCCGATTGGGTCTCGGCTGCACCCGCGATGGACCCTGACTGGGTCGGCGCAGCACCACTAACGACCTCCAACCCCGAACCCGGAACCTCCAGCACAGCGACTGGGATTGGCTCCGCACCATTGACCCTGGGAGAAGGCTCAGGAGAAGGAAAAGAACCGGGATCAGGATCACCGGTAGCGACAGAGCCCAGCGAGACGAACTCGGGTGCAGCGGACGGCTGCCCCTGGCTCGTCTCCCCGAGAGACAGGCAAAAATGCTCCAAAATGGAAAGAGGAAAACAAAGTAGAGCACTTGCCTGCACTCGAGTTCTGTCGCCGTCCAGGACTTCGACGATCCGGGCTCAGGACGAAGAAGGTTGTCGTCTGGCTCCCACTCGGCTACGGCGGGCTCCGCTGCCAGCATGATGGTCTCCGCAGCCTGAAGACCCTCCGGTGCTGACGTCCACGCCGATGACCCGCACGGCGTGGTGGCTGGGGACCCTCGACCCGCTGGATCGAACCGCTCATCGGTGGCAACCCGGGGACGTTTCGTCGTCGGCGCAGGCTCCACACTGCAGTCCGCTCTCCTCCTCTGTCCATGACGTGGCTGCGGGGCTGGAACCAGGCTCTCCAGAACCGCAGGCCCCCTCCTCGTCCTGCGATGCAGGCCTGGCGTCGTGGACTGCTCAGAGGAGGGAGACACAGATGCAGCAGGTTTAATGACATATGCTACAGCAGGTGGTGGGAGCTCAGGGGACTGTGAACCCCGAACTCCACCCCCAGAAGTCAGACAAGCCAAATCACAACTACGAGGAGAAAAATGAACTTGTACTTGCCGGTTTCCTGGACGAACATTGTTCCTCCCTTTCCCCGCTGGCTGGTGGTGGGGGGCCCCCTAGGAGGACGAGGAGGAGCTGCTCGCGATGGTCCAATAACGGGCTTCGCCGAAGCAGGACTCACAACACTCACAGCAGCCGGAGAAGACGTCGAGGAGGAGGGGACGACGAGCTGACAGGACAGCAGGGAAGGATGACCTGGGGGGAGAGGCTGCGGGAATTCCCTCCTGACAAGACGTAGGAGCGGCAGCTGTCAGAGAGGTTGAGTCCTTGCGACGACCCGGAACAGGATCCGGATGGGGTTCTCACTGAGTCCTTTTGTTAGCTGTGTGACAACGATTACCGGCAGAGGGCGAGGCGAGGGAGAGGTCTGGGAAATGCCGCTCCTGTGCGGAAACAGAAGCGAGCAGGTCGGCGAACTCTGGATAGTCATTTAACGCTGGATTCCTCTCCACCAGCCTGATTGCCGCCGTCACATGCTTGCGTGGGGTGAACAGCGGAGCGAGCTGCCGCCACTTGGTCCCGGATGGAAACAGCTGACTGTCGTAGCTTCTGCGGGGGAATTCCGACTGACGTTCCACTCTCTCGGGGATCACCCCCGGGCGGTGCAAACTCCTGACCTGGAATGGGGGCAGGAATGGGATCCCGAAGTGAGGAGCGAGGATGCCTCCTCTTCGGCTTCCTGCCGGAGTTTCCCTCAAGCCCACGGAGTATGTCCCGTTGCGACGCGATGTCTGGCTTCCTCGCAATGACTTTGAGGTGGTTGGAGTAGTGAGGAAAGCGATTAAGGATGTCCTCAGCGAGGTCCAGGTGCCGGCGTACATCGCTGGGAGAGTCATAGAGGGTAGCGGTGATGAGAGTTCCATCAACGTAGTCCAGGGCCTCCGCCAGCTCGTAGCCCAGGCTCCGAGCGCGGCCCCTGAATGACGACATAATCCTCCCAGCACACGGGCACCCAGACAGGGAAAAACAAGTCCAATTAGGCAAAACTCACGGCGACAGACGTCTCAGTCTGGCGGCAGTCTGCTGTCATGGATGGCCCTCACGAGCCATCATAAGACGCCACAAATCACCAGTGAAGTTTGCACAGTTTATTTACAGAACAGAAAAGGAACAAAATAACAAGCCACGGGGGGCTAAAACACACTACAATGAATACTCAAACAATGACGAGGAGGAACAGATTCGTAATGAAAACACTATCATGGATGGAAAGTAGTTAGCGTCTGACCAGGGAAACACGGCGAGGGACGCTCGACGCTGTCAGACAGGGAAAATCTGACAAGACTGTCGCGCCTTTCGTTCTCAGCTGCCCTCTTAAGTAGAGAGCAGCTGATGAGACGAAATGCGGCTCAGCTGTCCACTCTGACAGATGGAAGCCCCTCCAAGCACTGTCACAATAAAGGCTCGGAGAGCCAAAAGGGGCACACACACGTCAGAAGGGAGAAAATAGTGCATGGCCCGAGCACGGACGAGATTGGCGCTCGAACCATGACAGCGCTCAGGATCACTACACTATTAGGTTTGTACAATAAAGTATGGGAAGAAGGAAGGCTACCTATAAGTTGGAGAAAGGCAGTAATTGTACCCATTATTAAGCCAGGGAAATATCTGACTAACCCATCAAGTTAAAGGCCAATTGCACTTATCTCGCATATCGCAAAAATAATGGAAAGGATGGTTACAGACAGATTATCGTATTATGCTGAGAGAAATGCATAAAGGGCTTTTTACTATATTCCAAAGTAGCTTGAGGAAAGGGAGAGGCACAATGGACCCAATCGTCTGGAAACGGAAATTAGGAAAGCTCAGGTCAATAAAGAAGCAGTAATGGCAGTGCTTTTAGACGTTGAAAAGGCCTACAACATGGTATGAAAAGAAGGGTTATTGATTAAGTTACATAAAATGGGAATAGGAGGACAAATTTTTAACTAGATTTTTTATTTGAAAGATGTATTCAAGAAAAAGTTGGGGAAGCCCAATCAGACAAGAATAACATAGGTGGCGGTAATGCACCTGTAAGCTGGTTGCCAATCACCAATCAAATCTAAAAGAAGAAGAAGAAGAAGAAAACAGAATGCCTCAAGGCAGTGTGATCAGCCCAATCCTTTTCTCAATTATGATCAATGATGTTTTTTCTGAGTTAGGGTGTGATATTAGGAAATCTGTTTGCTGACAATTGTGCTTTATGAAAGAGAGGAAAGAAAATAGAATTAGTTCAGACAAATTCAGGAATCCATAAATGTAATTGAAAAGTGGTCCTATTCCTGGGGTTTTAAGTTTTCAGTAGATAAGAGAAAAGTAGTGGTTTTTACAAGAAGACTCGTAGAGCAACAATTAAAACGCATGAGAAAAGAATGGAAAAGATCAACACTTTCTGTTTTTTGGGAATACTGTCCATCCATCCATCCATCCATCTTCTACCGCTTTTCCAGAGGTCAGGGTCACGGAGGCAGCAGTTCAAGCAGAGAAGCCCAGACTTCCCTCTCCCCAGCCACCCGCTCCAGCTCTTCAGAGAGGATACCAAGGTGTTCCCAGACCAGCTGGGAGACATAGTCTCTCCACCGAGTCCTGGGTCTGCCCCGGGGTCTCCTCCCATGGGACGTGCCTGAAACACCTCAAGTGGGAGGCGTCCAGGAGGCATCCTGATCAGATGCCCAAATCACCTCAACTGGCTCCTTTCACTGTGGAGAGCAGTGGTTCTACTCTGAGCCTCTCCCGGATGACTGAACTCCTCACCCTATCTCTGAGGGTGAGTCTAGCGATCCTACGGAAAAAGCTCATTTCAGCCGCTTGTATACACGATCTCGTTCTTTCAGTCATTACCCAAAGCTCATGACCATAGGTGAGAGTAGGAACGTAGATTGACTGGTAAATCGACAGCTTTGCCTTAGAACTCAGCTCCCTCTTCACCACAACAGACCAGTACAACGTCCGCATCACTGCAGATGCTGCTCCAGTCTGTCAATCTCTCGCTCCATTCTCCCCTCACTCGTGAATAAGACCCCAAGATACTTAAACTCCTCCACTTGGGGCAGGAGCCTGTCCCCAACCCGGAGAGGACAATCCACCTTTTTCCGGCTGCGGACCATGGACTTGGAGGTGCTGATTCTCATCCCAGCCGCTTCACACTCAGCGGTAAACGATCCCAGCAAGAACTGTAGGTCATTGCTGGATGAAGCCAGCAGGACACCATCTGCAAACAACAGAGATGAGATCCTGTGGTCACCAAGCATGACACCCTCCGTTCCCTGGCTGCGCCTAGAAATTCTGTCCATAACAATTATGAACAGGATCGGTGACAAAGGGCAACCCTGGCGGAGTCCACCTCTCACTGGGAATGAGTCCGACCGAGTGTTGGCAATACGAACCAAACTCTCACAACAGTCATACAGAGACCGAATAGCTCGTAACAACAAGCCCGATACCCCATACTCCTGAAGCACCCCCCACAAAAAACCACGAGGGACGCAGTCCTACGGCTGCACGGTGGCGCAGTGGTTTAGCACTGTGACAGCACAGTTTTACCCTCGGCCGGGGGATCGCGGGGATCATGAGATCGTGGGTTCGATCCCAGCCCCCGACCAACAGTGAGCTGTGTGGAGTTTGCATGTTCTCCCCGTGTTGCGCGGGTTTACTCCGGGATTTCTCCGGTTTCCTCCCGCACACCAAAAAAACATGTAGGTTTAGGGCGCTCGCGCACGCAGCGACCAACAGCCGGTGGCTTGTCACCAGACTGCAAACCAAGTCTACCTACGGGTACAAATAAGTAACAAAAAAAAAAAAATGCCTTCTCCAAGTCCACAAAACACATGTAAACTGGTTGGGTAAACTCCCACGAACCCTCAAGGATTCTCAAGAGGGTAAAGAGCTGGTCCGATGTGCCACGGCCAGGACGAAAACCACATTGCTCCTCCTGAATCTGAGGTTCGACCAATGGCCGGAATCTCCTCTCCAGTACTTGGGAAAAACCTTCCCAGGGAGGATGAGGAGTGTGATCCCTCTAAAGTTGGAGCACACCCTCCGGTCCCCTTTTTTGAAGAGAGGAACCACCACCCTGGTTTGCCATGCCAAAGGCACTGCCCCCGACCTCCACACAATGTTGCAGAGGCGTGTCAATCATGACAGCCCTACAACATCCAGGGCCTTGAGGTACTCAGGGTGAATCTCGTCCACTCCCGGGGTCCAGGCCACCAAAGAGATTTTTAACCACCTTGGTGACCTCAGCCCCTGTGATAGGCGAGTCGTCCCCCTCGTCCACAAGCCCTGCTTCCTCTGTGGAAGGCGTATCAGTGGGATTGAGGAGATCCTCGAAGTATTCCTTCCACCCCCCAACAATATCCCCAGTCCCTGTGGACAGGAAGCTGCTTCCCCCACCTGAGCTGCCGGACAGTTTGCCAGAATCTCCTCGAGGCTGACCGAAAGTCTTGTTCCATGGCCTCACCGAACTCCTCCCATACCCGAGTTTTTGCTTCAGCAACCACCCGAGCGGCACTCCGCTTGGCCTGCCGGTACACCTCAGCTGCTTCAGGAGTCCCACAAGCCAACCAAGCTTGATAGGACTCCTTCTTCAGCTTAATGGCCCCCCTCACCACTGGTGTCCACCACTTGGTTCAGGGGTTGCCACCACGAGATGCCCCGATGACCTTGCCGCTGCAGCTCTGGGCTGCTGCTTCAACAATGGAGGTGGAGAACATGGTCCATTCAGACTCCATGTCTCCAGACTCCCTCGGAATGTGGTTAAACTTCTTCCAGAGGTGGGAGTTGAAGACCTCCCGGACAGGGGCCTCAGCAAGACGTTCCCAGCACACCCTCACTATACGTTTGTGTCTACCAGGTCTGAATGGTATCCTCCCCTGCCATCGGATCCAACTCACCACCAGGTGGTGGACAGTTGACAGCTCTGAGCCTCTCTTTACCCAAGTGTCCAAGACATGCGGTCGCAGGTCTGATGACATGATAACAAAATCAATCATCGACCTGCAACCTAGGGTGTCCAGGTGCCAGGTGCACATGTGGACACCCTTATGCTTGAACATGGTGTTCATTATGGACAAACTGTGGTTAGCACAAAAGTCCAATAACTGAACACCACTCGGGTTCAGATCAGGCAGGCCGTTCCTCCCAATCATCCCCTTCCAGGTTTCACTGCCATTGCCCACATGCGCATTGAAGTCCCCCAGTAGGACAATGGAGTCTCTAAGAGGAGCACCCTCCAGCAACCCATTCAGAGACTCCAAAAAGGGTGTGTACTCTGAAACATCATTTGGTTCATAGGCACAAATGATGGTCAGGACACATTTCCCAACTCGAAGGAGCAGGGAAGCAACCCTTTCGTCCACCGGGGAAAACTCCAATATAGTGGCAGCAAGGTGGGGGGGGATACAAGAATACCCACCCCTACTCGTTGCCTCTCGCCCGGGGCAACTCCAGAGTAGGCCAAGCAATACTTGGAATACTGGAATACTGTTTGATTCAAAATTAACATGGAAAGATCATATAAACAGGATAATTACAAAGTGCAAAACAGTGGTAAATGTAATTCGGTGTCTTACAGCGACTGACTGGGGAGCAAGCAGGAAAGCTCTGAAGAATATTTATGTAGCCTTGATAACATCTGTCATTGATTATGGGTGTATAGTGTACCAGTCAGCTGCAAAAACATCTTTAAAGAAACTGGATGTGATACATAATCAAGCACTGAGATTATATTGTGGGACCATTAAGACCTCCCCATTTCAGCAGTGGGTTGGTCTGCAAGGTCAGGGTGAAAACCATCCAGCTGTGAATGCTATGAGACCGTGCTGGGAAAATGAAAAAGCAAAAGCTGATTGTTTCTCTTGGGCAGGAAATAAAATGGCCACACAGCTGAAGTTGAATGAGAACAGTTATTCCCCTGCAGTTCCTTTTCCGGTGACTCAGTCATGGTTTTTTTCTCTCTGTATTCATTGACTACTACATCCATGAAAGAATACAGAAGAACAAGAGTAAAGGAAACTTGGCAGACCTGTATAGTGGAGGAAAGACTCAAAACAATTCAGTTCTTTTATTCAAATATACTGTATACAGATGGATCAAAAGAACCAAAGAGTAAGCATACAGGATATGCATTTGTCATCCCACGTTTAAATATAATCATCAAGGAGAGAACATCAGATCATTTAGCAGTATATACGGTTGAGTAATTAGTAGTGGTTTTGGCATTATCACGTTAATCGCCCCTTAATGCTTTGCCCCTGTTAACAGTGACAAATTTTGTGATTGCCGTTAACAGCAGATAACGGCAAAAGCGCAAACAGTACTTTTTGGCCTAGCAGCTCTCTGTACCAAAGTCGTTCTGGCTACAGACACTGTGCATGCCATGCAGACATTGCAAAGTCAAAGAAGCTGGATTATAGCCATGGATATCCCCAAAGTGGGCGGCGCCGTGGTGGAGTGGTTAGCACTGCGGCAGCACAGCAACTCACCCTTGGCTGGGGGATCCTGGGTTCGATCCCAGCCCCCGACCAATAGTGATCTGTGAGGAGTTTGCATGTTCTCCCCATGTCTGCGTGGGCTTACTCTGGGATTTCTTCGGTTTCCTCCCACATGCCAAAAACATGCAAGTTAGGTTAATTGGCATCAAACTGGGGATTCTAAATTGTCCTTAGGTATGGCTGTGAGAGTGAATGGTTGTCTGTCTCTCTGTGTTGGTCCTGCGATGGACTGGCGATCTGTCCAGGGTGGACCCTGCCTCTCGCCCAAAAGATGCTGGGATAGGCTCCAGCCACCCCCACCCCACCCCCCCGCGACCCGAAAAGGATCAAGCGGAAGAAGATGAATGAATATCCCCAAAGTGCTGTCATGTTTAAATTTACAACATTATCTGTCAGAGCTCTCACCTGGATAATTGTTACAGCCTCCTCCAAAACTTTGCGAGGATGTTGGGTTGTTCTTCTTCTGTGGAAGCTGGCTAGCAGCTACATGCTAGGTTGTGGCTCACCTCCAGCAGCTGACACGGACAGAAATTTGCCTGTTTTCATCCTCATAGCTTTGGGTCCAACTGTTGGAGAGTAACAGTCTAAAAAAATTCTCAAGCTGTGTTCGTAATGTCCAGTCACTCCCCTGCCATTTTTGCAGCACAGTGGGGTGTCATCACGGGCAAGACAGTTGTTTGTTTATGTTTGCAATTTGTCTGCTAAAAGGGAAATTGTGTCTGTTGTGACACACAAAGTTTTGTGTTGATCTAACTAACTAACTAACTAACCTGCACTTATATAGCGCTTTTCTAGTCACAAAGACCACTCAAAGCGCTTTCATTAATACTAACCCTCTATTCTAAGGGCCTATAGGAAACAGATATCTAGGGACAATTTAGAACAGCCAATTAACCTAACATGCATGTTTTTGGCATGTGGGAGGAAACCGGAGAAATCCCGGAGTAAACCCACGCAACACGGGGAGAACATGCAAACTCCACACAGATCACTGTTGGTCGGGGGCTGGGATCGAACCCACGATCCCCACAATCCCCCGGCCAAGGGTAAACTGTGCTGCCGCAGTGCTAACCACTGCGCCACCGTGCAGCCCAAAAAAACTGATCTGCTTAAAAGTGGTGGATGTTTGCTATGGGAGAAAGAGCAAGCTCCTTTTGTGGCTGCTGGCTGGTTGTTGTTCAGGGATGTTATTGAGCCTTGGCATTCTGTTGTTTGCACATGCAGTCTACTTTTGAGAATTTTCTAGAGAATATTCTGGATAGGTTTTGTCGTTCTGGATATGATGAGAGCTTTAACCAGTTGAGGATTTCTGTCGCAGATACGCACCATCTGCACGCACCCTCTGGTGGTGAAGATTTTTTTGAAGAAAATATTCAGTTTAGATATCACAAATTCCAAAGGCTGTAACTTGAAAGTGGTAAGCGATAATGGCTTACTGCAAATGAAAAAGATGTAGAATATGATCCAAAGTTTATGACAGGAGTAAATTTACACATCTAATTTGCATAATGTGATGGCAGCCATATCGAATTACATAACTTTCAGTCAAAGTGGACTTTGGACATATTTACACAAAGGATGGTTTTATTTGTTTATCTTTGTTTTTTTGTAGTTTTTTGTTATCTTCAAAATATATGAATGGGAAAATCAGTAGAATGTAAACAAACTGATTAAAACATCAGACGTACCGCTTGTCAAGTGTCACCATGTGTCCGTGTGCTCATCCCCGGTCCTTATTTTGTCTTCTGTCAGTCATTTTCGCTTTCTCGCCCACATCCAGAAACTTTCACATTTATCTTCTGATTCATTCCACCTCGATTTCAGTTAGACAATGCCACTGAACCAGCAGTATTCCCCTCTCTGTCACGTGCAGCTTCGTCAATGGCAGACGAAAAGTGTACATGCTCTGGTCCATCTTGTGCTGTCACAGAAGGTAAATATTTCAATTCAGAAGCTAAATAATCCCTTTTAGAATCATAACTGGCAAAATTTGGAGCAAATGCTTCCTCCCTGTTGAAATATATGTTGCGCAATTGTTTGTACGTCTCTTCTTCTGCGCCCCGGAAGTGACATGAGATTCGAAGAAGTTCTGGATGGCTTAATTCAGTCCTCCAGAGAAGAGCAGTAAGCTACATGTGTCTCCCATCTAGTGAAGTGAAATGTATGGTACATCTGGGTTTATTTTGGGTTTTTTTTATATACTTTTTGACCTACCACGTGACAGGTGCATATCTGCAACACCAGCCACAGGTGAGTTGCATCATGTAATCAAATTTAATCCTTTAGGAGTTAATAATCCTGCAAGTGAAGACAGCAAGCATATTCGTCCACTCCCATGTTCATAACAGTATGACAAACTTGAAAAATTACCAACTTAAGGTACACTGCATCTGTATGGAAAAACACACAATTAACGTGTTATTAATCACAATTAACTCAATATTTCAAAAGATTAATCGCGATTAAAATTTTTAATCATCCAACACCACTAGTTTTTTTTTTTCCACAATATTTTTATTGAACCTTTTTACAAACATAACACAAACAATCAGACACTAACACTAAAGTAATAAAAAAAAAATACTAAAAAAACCCACCAACAACCACTAACAAGAACAGGTCTTCAACAATGCTCCTCTGTTTAGTCTAGGCAATCCATTACATAAGTATACATATTATACATTCACCAGTTTGGAATTTACAAGGTCCACACACATCATTCACCTTCTTCTTCAAAAGTTATGTTTAAATTCTTTACATAATCAATGAAAGGTCTCCATATATTCTCAAACACATTTTCTTTTGATTTCAGTATGTATGTTATTCTTTCTAGTGGAAGGTTTGTTAACATCTGTCTTAACCACTGAGTCACATCTGGTCTATGAGTCTTTTTTCCACAATAGTGCAATACATTTTTTGGCGTTAAGCAAACTGAGGTCTATGAATGCTCTTTCACTTTTATTAAAATTATGCTTTTCTGGATACAGACCCAACAAAAACAATTTAGGATTCAATATGATTTGTTTTGAAATTATTTTTTCAATTGTTACCCTCACCTCTTCCCAAAACACTCTAATTTTCCTACATTCCCATACACAATGAAATAAGGTTCCTTTACTTTCCATACATTTTGTGCATGTATCTGGTATGTTTTTGTTATATCTATTTAATTCCACCGGTGTAACATACATCCGCATTAACCATTTAAAATGTATCAATTTAAGACGTACATTTATTGATTTGGTTTGAGCTTCTGTACAAGCCAATTCCCATTGTTCCTCTGAAATTTCAATTTGCAGGTCTTCTTTCCAATAATTTAATCTTTTCTGTGAGTTTTCACTTGAAGATAGTGTCAATGAATTATAAAACTCTGAAATAATACCCTTTCTCTTACTATCTTTCGTCAAAATTTTTTCCAAGGATGAATAAATAGGTCGAGTGAGAGCATTGTTTTGATTTGATCGAATAAAGTTCCTAAGCTGAAGATATTTAAAAAAATGTGTTCTATTAAGATCAGCACCACTAGTTATTAGCAATATTAATGGCATTACAGTGGACAGAACAAAATAGCATCAAGAAAGTCAAAATGTGTTCAGATTCATTGTCATCATTAGTTTCATTGCAGTCCATGTCTTCTGAAAGTAGACCAGACACACTTTTTGAAATATGAGACACTATACAGATTGTATTGCAGCAAAGGAGAAGTCAGACTTATTTGGATTCCAGCACATCATGGAATCGAGGCGAATGATACTGCAAACACAATGGTTAAACGGACTTTAAGACAGAACACTTTTAAAGAAATACCACTTAGTAAGGCTGAGGCAAAAGCTCTCATATGAAGCTCCATCATCAAAAACTGGCAGAAACACTGGGATGAGGGACAGAAAGGACGTCACTTATATTCCATTAAACCAAAGGTGGAAGAAATGGATACGGTAGGGTAAAACACCTGACAACATACAGTTATATCAAGGCTTAGGCTGGGACATACAGGATTAAATAAGACAATGGTCATCATGGGGGAACATCTAACAGGGCTATGTGAATGTGGGACTGCGGCAGAGTCAGTTGAGCATGTTATTTGTCACTGTTAGAAGTATAAAACACAAAGAGAGAAACAGAAAACGGAATTAGAGGACTGTGGGGTAGGAGTTTTGAGTTTAAAATATATATTAAGTTCAAGAAATGTTAAAGTTTGGTCTCTGTTTAATTTCCTTAAAGAGACAGGTCTATTGAAGAGAATTTAGTTTTTTGTTTGTTTTTCTCTTCCACCCTTGACCACATTCCAGCATAGTAGGTGGCGATAATGCACCTAAATCGTTAATTGCCACCTGCCATTAATGGTGTATGGCGTTCAATTATATAGCACTTTTTCTCATCTCTAGATGACCAAAGCGCTTTCCAGATCCTGCTATCCACCCATTCACGCACACATTTACACACTGATGACGGCAGAGCTGCCATACACAGGTGCTGGCCTGGCCCACCAGGAGCAACTGGGGGTTCAGTGTCTTGCTCAAGGACACTTCGGCATTCAGACTGCAGACAGAGCGGGACTCAAACCCCTGACCCTCCAATCAGTAGTCGGCCACACTACACCTGCACCACAGCTGCCCATCAGAAGAAGAAGAAGACTCTTTGCCAGAAAAGCAGCCGACTTCAGCTGTGTGTGCCAACCTGGGATCTCTTCTGTGCCTTCTTCACTTCCCCACTGTTGGACCTATGTAAGGAAAACATTTCATCTCAACTTAACTCTCTCCTTAAATACCTACCTTCTCACTAGGACCTTCCACTGAGTTCAGTTGGCAGCGGGCAGACCCGTTCACTAAACCTGGATCATTCTGATCTTCAAGTAAGTCTCGAGCAATATCTGATTAACTTTTCCCCAAGTCCCCGACCAGGGCAAATTCCTACCTTGTCCGAATCACCTCCCTACAACCCACTGCTCACCGGACTAGAGGCCATGTCCTTCCTGTGTAGGCCTTTTTATCTTCCCTGCAAGTTAATGGCAATAATTGTAACAGCTGTTTACGTTCCTCTAGAGGCTAACGTTAGCTTAGTACGCAATCACCTTCAGCACATTGTCAGCAGGTGACAAAGAGATCACCCCAACACAGTCCAAATTATTGCAGGGGATTTTAACAAAGCATGCTTAAAGACTGTACTCCTCAAATTCCACCAACATGTTAAGTGTCCCACAAGAGGGGAAAGAACACTGGATCATGTTTACAGCAACATTAAGTACACCTACAGAGCCAACTCCCTCCCTCACCTTGGACAATCAGACCATCTCTCCCTGCTTCTAATACCTACCTACACCTCCCCTCAGGAAGAGTCCCCCCCCGCCCCGCAACCAACCAAACAATTAAAAGAAGGCCTGAAAATGCTCTCCTCCAGCTACAAGACTGCTTTGCCTGCACTGATTGGAGCTTCTTTGAACAGCAGGACCTGGACTCCTACACCGAGTCTGTCCTTTTCTACATTAAATGCTGTGTAGAAAATGTGACAGTCACCAAACACATCCGGGTATTTCCAAACCGCTGGTCAGAGCCAATCCAGGCTCTGATCAGAGCCTGCAACTCAGCCTTCAGATAGAGGGACAGCTCTTTGTACAGCACTGCCAGAGCCAACCTGAGGAAAGGCATAAAACTCGCTAAGAACGCCCATAGAAGGAAAGTGGGGGACTTCCTCACAGACAACAACCCCCAACAGATGTGGAATGGCATTCAGGCCCTCACCAACTACAGGGGCCAGGGCCCCCCAACATCAGACAGCAGCCTCACTCTGGCAGAGGAGCTTAACAGCTTCTTTGCCCAGTTTGAGCACACACACACCCCTCCATTCCCCTCCCCTCTCTCTCTACAGGTGCACGAGGTGAGGAGGCAACTGAGAGCAGTGAACCCCTGCAGAGCTGCTGATCCAGATGGCATCCCAGGAGTGGTGGCCAAAGTATGTGCAGACCAGCTGGCAGGGATCCTCACCAAGCTGTTCAATCTGTCCCTGACGCACGCCACCGTCCCTTCCTGCCTCAAGGCCTCTATCATCATCCCCATCCCTAAAAAGTCTGCAATTGACAGCCTGAATGACTACAGACCCATAGCACTCACATCTGTAGTCATAAAGTGTTCTGAATGACTGGTGTCCCAGCACATCAGGGGCTGTCTTTCCCCCTCCTTCGACCCCCACCAGTTCGCCTACAGGGAGAACCGGCCTACAGAAGACGCCATCACCACCACTCTCCACAGAGCGCTGAGCCACCTGGAGAACCCAAGGAGCTACGTGAGGATGCTCTCTGTGGACTACAGCTCAGCCTTCAACACCATCATCCCAGACATCCTGACCAACAAACTGCACCTCCGGTTGACCAACATCCTGACCAACAAACTGACCCAGGTTGACCCCGCGCTGCAGTGTTTGGTGGAAGTCGACGCGTCTGATACGGGAGTGGGGGCGGTGCTGTCCCAGCGATCACCCACCGACGGGGTTAAGCAACCCTGCGCCTTCTTCTCACGGCGTCTGTCTCCGGCTGAGCGTAACTACGACGTCGGGGACAGGGAGCTTCTCGCCATCAAGCTCGCCCTGCAGGAGTGGCGCCACTGGCTGGAGGGGGCTGCGTTGCCGTTCGTGGTGCTGACGGACCACAAGAACCTGGAATACCTAAGATCTGCCAGACGACTGAATGCCCGCCAGGCGCGCTGGTCCTTGTTCTTTGCCCGGTTCCGTTTTACCATCACCTACCGCCCTGGTTCTAAGAACGGCCTTCCCGATGCCCTGTCCAGGCAGTTTGCCCCTGAGATGCCGGAGGAGCCGGGTCATACCATTCTTCCCAGCTCGTGTGTTGTGGGGGTGATTTCCTGGTCCATTAGGGACAAGATCCGGAGGGCGCAGGAGACCGAACCGGACCCTGGCGGCGGACCGGAGGGAAAGCTGTTCGCTCCATCTACTGTCCGGGGGGAGGTCATCCATTGGGTTCACACCTCCAAACTCGCCTGTCACCCTGGGGTCTCCCGGCTAGTGGACCTCCTTCAGCGTTCCTTCTGGTGTCCGGGGCTTCAGAAGGACGCCACCAACTACGTCTGGGCGTGTCCTGTGTGTGCCACCGGCAAGTCAGGTAACTCTTCCCCCGCGGGTCTGCTCCAGCCCCTGCCAGTCCCCGGCAGGCCCTGGTCCCAAGTAGCCCTCGACTTCGTCACCGGTCTTCCGGTCTCCAACACCTATGACGCGGTGCTGACCGTCGTGGATCGGTTCTCCAATGCTGCCCACTTCGTGCCGCTCCGGGGTCTCCCTACGGCACGGGAGACAGCGGACCTTCTGGTTCAACACGTGGTCAGGCTGCATGGGATACCGGTGGACGTCGTCTCTGATCGGGGGCCCCAATTCGTCTCAGAAGTATGGAAGTGTTTCTGCAACGCCCTGGGGGCCACGGTAAGCCTCTCCTCCGGCCACCACCCGCAGTCCAATGGGCAGTGTGAACGGGCCAACCAGGAGCTGGAAGCTGCCTTACGCTGCATCACCTCCTCCAATCCGTCGTCCTGGAGCACTCACCTGGCCTGGGTAGAGTATGCCCACAACACGGCACGGTCTTCTGCCACAGGGATGTCCCCCTTCAAGGCGTCCTTGGGATACGACCCACCTTTGTTCCCGGAGCAGGAGGGTGAGCTGGCCATTCCATCCATCCAGGCGCACCTGAGACGTTGTCGGAGTCTGTGGACCAGGGCGCGCGATGCGCTTTTACACATGGCGACACGCAACAGCACCACGGCTAATCGCGACAGGAGACCGGCCCCTGCCTACCAGGTAGGCCAACGAGTCTGGTTAGCCTCTCAGGACATTCACCTCAAGGCTGAGAAGAGGAAGCTGGCCCCACACTTCATTGGCCCCTTCACCATCTCAAAAATCATTAGCCCGGTGGCTGTGCATCTGGCCCTCCCCCCCTTCCTCCGCATATGTCCCACCTTCCACATGTCTAAAATCAAGCCCGTGGTCTCCGATCCCCTCTGCCCCCCGCCCACGGCGCCGCCCGCGCCTCTGATGATCAACGGCCACCCGGCCTGGAGAGTTGCTTCCATCATGGACTCCCGGCACCGAGGTCGTGGGCTCCAGTACTTGGTGGACTGGGAGGGATTCGGTCCGGAGTGGAGGTCCTGGGTGCACTCTTCCTTGGTGTTGGACAGGAGTCTCATCACGGAGTTCCACCGGGCACATCTGGACAAACCAGCACCAGGAGGCGCTGCTGGGGGGGGGGGGGGGGGGGAGTACTGTCACGACTCGCCGCTCATCATCTGCCTTAGCTGCGCGCACACCTGCGCCTCATCAGCCACGAGCTATTTAACCCACTCAGCCATGTGCAGCCGTCTGCAGCCGTCTGTTCGCATCGGCACTTCTTCGCAGCTGGATCGTCTCCAAACGACAGCTAAACTACGCTTCACCGTAAGCATACCTTCCCTTACCTTTTGCAAATCTTCTCCCCTGTGCACAGGTGGATTCCTCGGCGGCGGACTTCCCGTCATCGCCATCCTACCCTCACCGTCGTCACAGGCTCTGCAGGACGCTGTCTTCCGGGCTTCTCCCTTGCCAACGCCAGCCACCTGTCGTCAACAAGTATGCAGCACACTGCTCATTATTCCTGTCCAGGTGTGGTGCCCTTTGGAGGAGGAATGGAGGAGGGAATGGAGGAGGGAAATCTGTGGCGGCGCCTTGCATGGCAGCGGCCCTCTGATTCTACACTTGGGGTGTGTGTGATTAACACTGTAGATAGGTAAAACACAATCTCGTTCTACTGTACATGATTGGTTGTATGGTTGAATGACAATAAAGGGTGATTTAATTTACCCCTGTCCTCTGTTCTCTCCATAGGGTTGCCCGGCTGTACGGCGCACTGCTCTGCTTCCTGCGTATCGGCGATCACCCTCACCACATATACATATCTCACACATCCATCCACACACGCCTGCTTGTTGAATAAAGCTGTTAAATCTCCCCTGAGCCTGCGTGCGTGTTTCCTGAACCGGACATTATGTCACTAATGATGTTATTTAACAACCTTAAAAAGGTGGGGTTTCATCTTTCACTTTGCAACCAAATTTAGGCAATACTGAGACGCATCTATAAAGATGTCTTTTCAACGACCTTAAGACGGCGCCTTTTCATCTTTCACTTTTCAACCAAATCCAGAGGTTTTTTAGGTGGTTGGCAGAGCCATCTTTTCAAGGTTTTGTTGTTTTTTTTGGGGTTTTTTTCAACCAAATTGTGCTGGGAGGGCATAGCTCTTTACATCACGCTATATTTTCTCTCCCAGTTATGAACAAACCCCAGATAACTACTACCATCCCTACTAGGTAAATTGATCTAAATTCTATCAGTCTGTCATTATTTGCAACAATTCTGTATTCTCAGGCTCATTACATCCAGTGGACCTGTGTCCCATTTTAATGCTTACACCAGCAGGTTACAAGACAGAAAGCAAAACTGGCACTCTTTCCCACAAACACACACGATAACCACTGACAGACTTCTCTCATCACATTTGAAAAACATGCTGCTAATGGGTGAATGCGGGACATAAAATCACTTTCAACGAGACATAAAAGCGGCATTGTGCTGTGGCCTGGTGGTAATTACACCACACGGGCCCACACTGAAGGATGCTATTTAGCGGCATGGCCCTGGCCTTAGCCTGCACTGCTGATCTCATTTGGATGCATTAATTAGCTTGCTCTGGGCTGGCTGCAGAGCTGGGTGTTAATGCTCCAGGCCGGTTGGTTGGTTAGTTAAGGTGACTAACACGACAGGCTGTTCGGTTCTGTTGTAAATATACAGGCCTCCTGAACTTCCTTACACCTCGCCGAGCCCCCCCCCCCCCCCCTCCCCAATCCTATCAGTCAGAGACAGCTGGGGCTACACAGAGGCCACGACTGCTATTCACCGCATTCAGAACGGCGGGAACACAAAAGGCCTCCCTGCCCATTTTTCTAGACAGAAGAACTACCTCATTTTGTGTTTTAATCGATTGTTATTATAAAGGCTGAAATTTCACTCATGGGTGTTGGCTGCATATTTTATATAGCCCAACAGGACACATTTTATATTTGACTTAAACATAAAACTCAAAAGGCCAAAGGAAAGGGCAGAACAAGTGTTCAAAAAGATAACAAGCACAAACACTTTTCCATAGTGGCTGCAAACATTGCCAATGTCTCTGCAGTTTAAGCATGAAAACGCAAGTCTTAAAAATGCTCAAGTTCTTCTTTCGATCAAAATTTGTGACACCTCCAGTGAGAACGAGAAAAATTGTTATGAAGTCTCTAAACCATAGTGGATTGCATTTAAAAAGCACCTTTCAAGATACCCAAAGCACTTTACAGTGAGTCCATAATTCATTCACTCCACAGACAGACAATGGTAGTGGTAAACTACTGCTGTAGCCACAGCTGCCCTGGGGCAGACTGACGGAAACGTGGCTGCTAATCCACAGCAACAGCCTCTCCAACCACTACCAAACGTTTATACACATTCATACCCAGTGTCATGGACACTGGAGGCAAGGTGGGTAAAGTGTCTTGCTCAGGGACACAACTGCAGGATGGCTGGGGAGAGTGGGATTCGAACCACCAACCCTCTGGTTATTGGACGACCCGCTCTACCTCCTGAGCCACTGCCGCCCACATTTTCCTCCTCCATTCCAGTTCTGCTGAGCACCAAGCTGAACGGCAGAAAGTTCCACTTTTATGTGGTCTTTGGCATGACCCGGCCGGGACTTGAACCCCGACCTCCCAATTGTGGGGCGGATGCTCTACCTCTCTAGACGTAGCTTAGCGATGTGAAGACAACCATGTGTCTTCACATCTCTTCTGAAAAGAGAAATACAAATATGTTAGCCTGATGCAGCACACATGACCCAAAATTACAGTTTTCTATCATCCATCATTTAATTCTCCAATATATATATGTTATCATCTTGGATACGAAATAATAGAAATAGTACGTTTACGAAAATTTAAACTCTTTTGCAAAATCAGTTTCTAAATCATGCTTTTATAGCAATATGTCTGTATTTTCATGCTGAAAAACACTGCTGCTTATGTCTTGCAACTCATAACTTTTTTTAATACCCTGCTCTTTTTCACACCAGAGCTTTTTTGCAGAAGGTGTGAGCTTTACAGATACAGGACGTCTTATTTTTAGAATTTAACTCGACATTTTCTCCTTCTTGTGAGCTTGGTGTTTTCTTTTTTGGTGTATGCAGTTTTGTACCACAGCCGTTACTTGCTAAAACTTGCTCTGCATGATGCTGTGATGGACGACACTAAACCCCACATGATTGCACTGAAGATCAAATATGGAGACACAAATGAAACCCCTCCACTCTGGCAACAGACCACATCAGAAACACACTTTTGTACTGCATATGTATGTGCCAAAACTCACTTTAAGCTGTAACAGTACCAGATGATATCTCAGCTACAAAAGAAGAAAAAGCAGCAGTACTATAAAACAAAGGCTGTACTGTCTTTCCGAGAAACTACTGACAGGAACATTTACAGTATATCAGGTATAAAAACGGGCACATTCCGACCAAACTTCACATGACTTCACATTACAAGAGGTTTGGATTTCTGCAGTCTTAATGTGGGTCAAAAAGTCAAACCAAATTAAAAAGCTAAAATAAGAAGCGATAGAGGAACCAAATATATGGATCTGGCATTCGTAAATCTAGGAGGAGAAGCCACAGAATCCATGGTGGCATATGTTGAAGGTGAGCCATGCGTGTCAGCTAGGTCAGGCAGCAGTAGCTCATTTCCATAAGGTGCCGATGGAGCAGGTGATGTGAAGGTGCTGGCACTGAGCAGGACAGAGGTACAGGGGCAGATGGACCTGTCTTGCACTGACCATGTATTCCTGCACCCTGCTGGGGCCCCAGGAGGGAACTGAGCAGGCTCCCAAAAAGGAGGGTACCCCACTGATACCCTGGCATTGATCCCTGCCCAGCTTTGGCCTGCACCCATCTTCATAATGTCCCATTTTACCCAGCCTCCCTCCTCAAACCGCCCCACAAAAACACCCTAAACGCTGACCAAGCCCTCGGGGCTCAGGCCAGCCTCTTTGGCTAACAATGGGCCAGACAACAAGCTGGTCGCTGGTAAGGTCCTTCCAAATGAGTGTGCCAGGATGGATTCTTGCAGGAGGGCAGAACGAGGCTGCACTGCTGTAGCTGTGCATCAAGATTTACCTGCAGTGTTGTTGTTTTTTTCAGCTCAAAAAACATTATTGTAGAGTTGAACTGGCACACTTTATATGTCTGGAAATGTATTTGTTTTCAATGTGAAATCGTAATCTGTTTATGCAGATGTAACTTCTCATCTTTTTATCTGCTTCTTTGGAGGTCCAGTCATTTTCTGTTATGTGGCAAACACACACAGCTTGAGCTGTGAATTTTCTTTGCAAGGTGACATTTCCTTGCTATGTGCAAATAAAGCACACACAGAAACTCTGCCACAGACAAAGACTGAGGTGGATCTGAGCAAATGGTGCCATAATTTCATATTAAATACATCCATCCATCTTCTTCCGTTTAATCCTTTTTGGGTCGCGGGGGTGGGGGGGTGGAGGCTGGAGCCTATCCCAGCATCTTTGGGCGAGAGGCAGGGTACACCCTGGACAGATCGCCAGTCCATTGCAGGGCCAACACAGAGAGACAGACAACCATTCACTCTCACAGCCATACCTAAGGGCAATTTAGAATCCCCAGTTGATGCCAATTAACCTAACTTGCATGTTTTTGGCATGTGGGGGGGAACCGGAGAAATCCCGGAGTAAACCCACGCAGACACGGGGAGAACATGCAAACTCCACACAGTTATAAGATAATATAAATGTAGCACAACCTTTAGGAAGTCGAAAGCATCATAAGGTGCTGATCAAAAGACAGGGTTGCCTGGTTATTTGTGATTGCCTGGTAATGTAGAGCAGCTAGAGCAATCCAGGTAGGGGGTCTTAAATCTCAAAGTAAGCTCTTCAAACTATTATTCTCCAATAGAAACTCAATTTGCACCACGCTGGATTACAAGTTGTCTTTATCGACCCATTGCTGCTTCTCTGCAGCTGCCTGAAGCCTGGTTAAATCATGAGGGAGGAGGATGGTGGGGGGCTGCAGAGCAGTAGATTGGTGATAATTGGTTGAAGGACAGTATACAGTAATAAAGGGTCTAAATAGCCAGGCTTGTTCCTGTCATGTTCCACCACTTCTGTTTCCATACCAATTAAACCTTGTTGAGGCTGCAGTGATGAGAAAATGGAGGTGTAAAGGATTTGGAATAGCTCAGCATATCAAAGCCATGTTTCACTTTATTTATGCAACTACTTATTGGGGATATTTAATGAAAGTGTAACATTTTAGCTGGTGTTTTCCAACATGACCAGACTATTCTGCACACTGCATCCAGCAGCACAGTGAGGGATTATATCATGTATACAGACGTGGACAAATTTTTTACTTAAAGAAAGAAAAGCCCACCATGATCACTGAAATAACTTGAAACTGACAAAAGTAATAAGTACTTTTTCCCTGAAAATTATCTAATGAAAATCAGACATTGCTTTTGAATTTTGGTTTGACAGAATCATTTTAAAAAACAAACTAATGAAACTGGCCTGGACAAAACTGATGACACCCCAAGAAAAGATTGAAAAGAATTTGACCATAGGGACATGTGAAACTAAGGTGTGTGCTGTAATTTGCATTACAGGTGTCTTCAAAAGTGTAATCAGTCAGTTTGCCTATTTAAAGGATGAAAAATAGTCACTGTGCTGTTTGGCATCTGTCACGATCTAAGCACGGGGGACTCCGCTGTGCTCAGTCTCTGCCTCTTTTTTTCATATTTGTATAGTGTTGTATTTTTGAGTTCTAGTTCCTGTTATTCTATCTTTGGTTGGTTTTCATATATTCTGTATTGTTTCTTGGTGTGACTTATTTTCCTGTATTCATTGTAGTTTTGTTATTTACATATTTGGGTTTACTTGTCTTTATTTGACATCACATTATATTTGTATCTTGCCAGTTCTTTCTCTCTCTCTCTCTCCAGGGTTGAAGCTGTCAGAGGCACTTCCGGGTTTTTCCCCTGGTTGTGGGTGGTGCCCCTGTCAAGCTGTCAGCCCTGTCTCCTCTCCTCATGACTCATAGCTGATTGTCATTGCCTTCTCCTCCAGCCTGCTCATGTGATCCACACCTGCTTTCATTTGTGTTCATTGGTTTTTGGCTTTATTTAAGGACGGTTATTTCTTTTCTTTATTGCTGGAGTCTAAAAGTGTCATTTGCATCAGAACCCTGTTCCCGTTCTGATGTTTGTTATCCGTGGAATCCCGTCTTCTCCTGTGCTGTTTCAGTTTGTAAGTTTTGCTTTGTGCACTGTCTGGACTTTGTGTTTGTGCTCTGTTTTGTTTTTGGTGCTTGGTTAATAAATATCACAAGTTGCAGTTCAGCGTCTGGGTCTCACCCCTCTGCCCCCAGGGGCAATTCATGACAGTATCATGGTGGGTACCACACTGAACATGGACCACAGAAAGCTGAGGAGAGAGTTGTCTCAATTATAGACAAACATGTTAAAGGTAAAGGCTATAGAACCATGTCCAAGCAGTTTGATGTTCCTGTGACCACGGTTGCCAATATTGTAAAAATATTACAAGGTTCATGTTACTGTAGCCAACCTCCCAGGACATGGACACAAGAGAAAATGCAACCCCAGGTTGATAAGAAGATTAGTGTGTATTGTAGAAAAAGAGCCTTCGAAACCATCCAAATTCATTCAAACTGAACTCCAAGGTCAAGATATATTGCTTTCTAATCGTATCATGGGTCACATGTAGAATAATAATGGACTAATTCAATTATTTAGTGATATAGTGCCATTTCTAACAGCAGTCCTCTCATACGCACTTTCAAACTTTAGGGGAAAATCCCACAATTGCAGAAAGACATCAGCAATTCGGCAATTCCCTGTGAGCAAGCATTTAGCAATGGTAGATGGTTCTTCCTTTTAGCTGGAAGAAACCTCTAGCAGAAGCAGGCTCAGGGAGGAGCGGTCATCTGCTGTGACTGGCTGGGGGGTGAGGGGATAGAGGAGAAGAAGAAAAGAACAGGCATGTACAGAGAAACAGCACGACAGGGACTCAATCTCTGAAAGAGAAGAAACAGATGTTGATGACCAGCAAAAATATTACATTGAGAGTGAAGAAAGGAGTGAAATCCATGGAAGAAGACCAGGAAGGCCCACTATTGACAGAAAACATTAAAAAAAAACAGCCAAAATGCATGATGACAAGCCCAAAATTTCTGGGAAGTTGTTCTTTCGACTGATGAGGCAAAACTGGAGCTTTTGGGCCAGTCACATCAACTGTGTGTTTACAGAAGGAAAAATGAAGCATATAAAGAAAACAACACTGTAATTACTGCGAAGCATGGGGGAGGCCTGGTTATGTTCTGGGGCTGCTTTGCTCCTTCTGGCACAGGGTGTCTTGAATCTGTGCAGGGTACAATGAAATCTCAAGAGTATCAAGGCATTCTGGAACAAAATGTACTACCCAGTTTCAGAAAACTTGGTCTCAGTCACGGGTCATGGGTCCTCCAATAGGATAATGACCCAAAACACACAGCTGAAAACAATCAAGAATGGCCAAGGACAAAACAATGGACTATTCCACACATGGAGTCTGGAGAAGGCACCCTTCAAAACTGAGACAGCTGGAGCAGTTTGCTCACAAGGAATGGGCCAAAATACCTTTCGACAAGTGCAGAAGTCTTATTGAGAGTTACAGAAGTCACTTGATTACAATGATTGCATCAAAAGGTTGTGCAACAAAGTACTAAGTTAAGAGTATCATCATTTTTGTACATGCCAGTTTCATTATTTTTTTTTATTCTTTTGAATCAAAATTCAAAAGCAATGTCTGATTTTAAATAGTTAATTTTCAGAAAATATTTATTTATTATTACTTTTGTCCGTTTCAATTTATTTCAGCGACCAGTGTGGAATTTTCTTTCTTTAAGGGAAGGTTACTAACAAATTTGTCCACATCTGTACAATAACTGTAACCCCTATTTCCCACAGTTTTAAAGAAATGAATGCCCATTGTTAGACAGGCTTCAAAATTCATTTGTAATAATACTTCTTATTAAGTTTTGGGCTGAATGAAGTAAGACAATCCAGCTACAGAGGAGGACTGTATAAAATGGAAAGAAAGGAAAGACTGAAAGGCAGATTTGTAGGTGAGTGCAGATGAGAGGGAGCAGATGGATACAGTCTCTAGAGATATCCACCAGTACTGTCATCCCATGATGAGCTACCTACGTATATAATCCATGAGGATGACTAGGTCTCATTTCAAAGTAAGATTTGGACTTGCATTGATTCCACTCGACTGAGAGAAGATCTGATTTAAGTTTTGAATGCAAGACTGTGAGCTAGTCCTCCACAATATCGGATATCAGCACAGATGAAATTGGCTTTGGTGCATTAGATATTCTTCTGCTGCCCAGCAGATTGTGTTGGCTGTACTGTTTTCTCACATTGTGACATAAGAAAAACAGGGTCTGCACTTGATGCCTCAGCAAGCCATATCATAATTTTAGCAAGCCCACCAACTAATGCATATCTCAGTCTGTAGTCAGTCATCCAGGAACCAAAAGTAGGACTTTCAATAACATATTTCTAATGCCTTGTAGTTAGTTTATGTTATAAAAGTAGGGTTTATTGCATCTAAAATTTTGAATCCTTTATCATTGGTTATTTGCATTTTTTGAACAAATAAAAAAGCAGCTTAAAAATGTCTTGATGTTTTGGCAACCATTTACAGACTTTGTTGCCAAGAAATTTATTTTTTTTTTGCAAAACTCTTGATTACAAAGTTCCACCGAAGTTTCTAATCTGCCGTTTCAGTTTTAAGCATGATATGTAAGATTGATCTCTGCAAAAACTGAGCTCAAACTGTCCAGAAATATCTTTCAAACTACAGCATAGTGGATAAATGTTTTTTTTTCTTCAATCCCTAGGAAAAACTTTTTTAAATGGCCTTAGTGTTACGTTTAGGTTAATCAAAACAGATGCTATTCAGGTCTTCATTCACTAATAGAAGTGGTTAAAATGTTATAGTGTCCCTGGGCAAGACACTTTACCCACCTTGCCACCAGTATCTATGACACCAGGTATGAATGTGTAGAAATATTCGGTAGAGGTCGGACAGGCCGTTGGAGTGGATTGGCAGCCATGTTTCTGTCAGTCTGCCCCAGGGCAGCTGTGGCTACAGTAGTAGCTTACCACTATCAATGTCTGTCTGGAATGAGTGAATAATGGACTCACTGTAAGCGCTTTGAGATGTCACTTGACATGTAAAGTGCCATATAAATCTAATCTATTATTATTATTATTACCTCCATATTATTAGATTTCCATACTTATATGCTTTAAATTGTACCAAGGCTACAAAAATGTCACAATGCACTTGAGACTGGTGTCTTATGAGTGTTGGAAGAAGAAGAAGCCAAGGGGCCCCAAATGGATGAAGCCCGAGTCCCTTATCTGGGCCCGTGTTTACATTTCCCATCCAGTGTTTCCCCCCATGGCACTCCATCCAATTCTCCTTAACAAGGGAACATGAGGGAGCGGGGTAAAATGAAGGTGGGCTTATGAACGGAAGGGGACAAATTGACATGTGGCGTTTTGTGAGGTGAGTGGCCAACCTCTCGACCGCTGATTACCATTCGCTAATGAGCACTCCTGTCTGTGTGTCTCCGCATCTCTCCCCACTTCTCGGGCAGAATGTGCTTTCTCCTCTCCAGCTTTGTGCGGGGCCCAGAATGGCCGGCGGAGCATAGGTGCTCCGTTAATAGGGAGACGCACACATCAGTAATTAAAGCAGTAGGGGGTCTTGTACTATACCAGCTCCCTCCATTCCTCCCTTTTTTTAAGTGGCCGCCCTCCCCCATAATTCAATCCAGTCTGCCGAATTGATCATTGTGCGAGGCCAGTTTTGCCCCTGGCAGTTTTGTCACTTTCTAATGATGCCTTTCAGAGAGGCAAAGCCTGGGTCCTACCAGCACCGGGACCAACTGGGGCGAGTCGCTGTTTTATCATCAGCCTCACACCATCTGACAAAAAAAAACCCACAAGTCACAGAGAAACGCTCGACAGGTAGAGAGACACAATATAAACAAACTCAAAACAAAATGCATCCATTGCGTAAAAGGCTAAAGATAATTTTGTGCTCCCACCACCCCTGAGTAGCTTCTGTTAGAAAGTAGTGAAAGCAGACAAACGACAGTGTTGGTTGAACAGCAATGAGAAAGAAATTAGGAAATTTGACTGTCATAGCTATAAACACACAGAAGAGCACCAAGCAAGCCCATTATAATTTGCATGTAACTTTATGAGCCAGAAAGGCTGGGTACACTGTCATATGAATCACAAATAAAGAAGAAAAAACAACACAATTCTACATGTTTGTACAAACCCATGAATGATGCTTGACATTTTCATCCTATATGAGCAGCTCTGACACAATATGTGTAACCCATGACAGATTATCTACCCAGCTGTATGTTTCCTTGTATTATTCATGTTCGTCTCTACCTATATATCTCCAAATCTCTTTAGTGCTCAGCAGGCTGCTACAATCTACTGGGAACGTCTCTCACTTCAGCTGGCCATCCATATCCAGAGCGGACAAAAGACACGAGAGAATAACTCGATCTAGTTTTGGAGGTAACTGCCATTTGCTGAGATAGATAATAAGTTTTAGAAGGGAAAATAGATGATTGATAGATATGGCTATGGTAGCCCAGAGAGCTCAGCAAAAGTCAAAAGTCAAAGCACAAATACAAAAGCATTGCTATATAAAGGAAGCCACAACACAAATGCAAAAGCTTGCTAATGTTAGCGTCAATGCTAATAGCATGCTAATGTTATTATGTTTCATTATTATTATTATGTTTCATAAGTTCGGATGCTAACATTAGTATGCTAATGTTAGTGTCAATGCTAATGTAAGCATGCTAATGTCAGTGCTGAAACTAATGCTAACCTTAGCATGCTAATGTTAGTGCTAACCTTAGCACTGATGCTAACATTAGCGTGCTTTTCTATTTGTGCTGTAACTTTTTCTATCCACCTTATTCCTGGGGGGTGCTGCTGTAGGAACAATTATGGATGAAACTTCCGGTTTTGGCTGCAGTAGTGTTAAATTAGTCAGTAAGAGTGGAGGAGCAGGGGCATTTAAAATAGCATTTTTAAAAGTTTTTCAAATTCATTTTAATGTATAGTCCACATACGTATTTTCCACTCAAGTGGCAGCTAATTTCAGTTCTTCTAGTTTTTGTATTTTTTGAATGTTTTGCCGTAGTTCTGGCTCTTGCTGGTGTTCGTGATTGTGCCAATAGACTGGATAAGTGGATGCTTCTCACCACACGGTGACAGACAACATTCAAGCACGGTGTTGTGACGTGCGTCTGCTCTAAGGTAAATTTGATTATGTCCAACATATTTTAACAAAATGCAGCCGACTTTATTGCAGTGGAGACGTGCTGGTTGGAATGCCCACCGCGTCATTATGAGTACAGGCAATGAGAAGTCATAAATCATGACTCTTTCTTTGTTTGGTAGCGGCAAAGTCCCAGGAAAACCCCCATGAGTGTCTGGTATCATTGTAAAGCTTAGAAATTGTACTTTCTAAAAGTACCTATGTCTGTGCAGAAGACTTAACTCCTGACCGATCAAACGCGAGTTTTCAGCCTAGCTAAAATATAAACAAATCATCTTTTTCTGGGTCAGTTTTTGCACACTACCTAACTAACCTGCACTTATATAGCGCTTTTCTAGTCACAAAGACCACTCAAAGCGCTTTCATTAATACTAACCCTCTATTCTAAGGGCCTATAGGAAACAGATATCTAGGGACAATTTAGAACAGCCAATTAACCTAACATGCATGTTTTTGGCATGTGGGAGGAAACCGGAGAAATCCCGGAGTAAACCCACGCAACACGGGGAGAACATGCAAACTCCACACAGATCACTGTTGGTCGGGGGCTGGGATCGAACCCACGATCCCACGATCCCCACAATCCCCCGGCCAAGGGTAAACTGTGCTGCCGCAGTGCTAACCACTGCGCCACCGTGCAGCCCAGTACCTACAAATTAATTATCATTTTGATGGTCTTTCAATACAGAATATGGAAATAACGTTACACCAGTTTTGAAAATGTCCTCAAAGTGACTCATTTTACCAGCAACGGTCATTTGTTTACATTGTTAGCATCTTAGCAGTAGCGCTAACTAATGGAGCTACTGTGTACGAGGCCACTTTTTAAAGTCATCTTTCCATCCCTTGATAGTTGTGGGAAGTGGTATAATTATGTTACTAGTCTGAGGTGCAAGAGGCTGTGTTCCCGCATTTCTGATGCCAAAGTCATTGTTTACTAACACGGAAAAGTGTCCCGTTTCAGTGACAACCATATGTTCTAAACTAGTACCGGAAGGTGCTACCATAATTCACGCAAGGCATCATGGGGCCTAGGAATAAGGTGGATTTGTGGTATGACTTCTTTTTGTATTGTGACTTTTGTGTTGTTACATTTGTATTTGGGTAGTCGTTTTTGTGTTGTTACATTTGTATTTTGGTAGTGTTTTTTTTTTGTTTGTTTTTTTAATTTGCCCCTCATGGATCGTCACCTTATCGTGGTGGGGGGTTTGCGTGCCCTAGTGATCCCAGGAGCTATGTTGTCTGGGGCAATTTGCCTCTGGTAGGGTCACCCAAGACAAACTGGTCCTGGGTGAAGGGCCAGACTAACGATCCAACAGACTCTCATGATGAATGCTAGAACAAGGATTCAGTGTACCCCGCTCGGTATGGGTTACCGGGGCCCCACCCTGAAGCCAGGCCTGGGGGAGGGGCTTGATGGCTAGCGTCCGGTGGCCAGATTTCCGCCCATGGGACCCGGCCGGGTTCAGCCCAAAGGAGTTACATGGGTCCGCAACTCTAGTGGGCTCACCACCTGCAGGAGGGACCATGGGGGTCCAGTGCTATGTGGATCAGATGGTGGTCGAAGGCAGAGACCTTGGTGGTCTGATCCCAGGCTTCCTAAACTGGCTTTTGGGATGTGGAATGTCACCTCTCTGGTGGGGAAGGAGCCTGAGCTGGTGCATGAGGTTGAGAGATACCGGCTAGATATAGTCTGCCTCACCTCAACACACATCTCCGGTTCCGTAACCAGTGAAAAAGGAAAGGGGCTGGAGTTTGGCCTACTCTGGAGTTGCCCCAGCCGAGAGGCGATGAGCAGGAGTGGGTATTCTTGTATCCCCCCACCTTGCTGCCTCTATATTGGAGTTTTCCCCGGTGGATGAAAGGGTTATTTCCCTGCGCCTTCAGGTTGGGAAATAGGTCCTGACCATCATTTGTGCCTACGCACCAAGTGATGGTTCAGAGTACCCACCCTTTTTGGATTCTCTGACTGGGGTGCTGGCGAGTGCTCCTCTTGGAGACTCCATTGTCCTACTGGGAGACTTCAATGTGAATGTGGGCAATGACAGTGAAACCTGGAGAGGGGTGATTGGGAGGAATGGCCTGCCCGATCTGAACCCGAGTGGTGTTCAGTTATTGGACTTCTGTGCCAACCACAGTTTGTCTATAACGAACACCATGTTCAAGCATAAGGGTGTCCATATGTGCACTTGGCATCAGGACACCCTAGGCCGCAGGTCGATGATCGACTTTGTTATCATGTCGTCAGACCTACAACCATATGTCTTAGACACTCGAGTAAAAAGATGTGCAGAGCTGTCAACTGATCACCACCTGGTGGTGAGTTGGATCCGATGGCAGGGGAGGATGCCATTCAGACCTGGTAGACCCAAACATATAGTGAGGGTGTGCTGGGAACATCTGGCTGAGGCCCCTGTCCGGGAGATCTTCAACTCCCATCTCCGGAAGAACTTCAACCACATTCCAAGGGAGTCTGGTGACATGGAGTCTGAATGGGCCCTGTTTTTCCACCTCCATTGTTGAAGCGGCTGCCCAGAGCTGCGGCTGCAGGGTCGTCAGTGCATCTCGTGGTGGCAATCCCTGAACCAAGTGGTGGACACCAATGGCGAGGGGGGCCATTAAGCTGAAGAAGGAGTCCTATCAAGCTTGGTTGGCTTGTGGGACTCCTGAAGCAGCTGAAGTGTAATGGCAGGCCAAGTGGAGTGCGGCTTGGGTGGTTGCTGAAGGAAAAACTCGGGTGTGGGAAGAGTTTGGTGAGGCCATGAAACGAGACTTTGAGTTGGTCTCAGAGATTCTGGCAAACTGTCCAGTGGCTCAGGAGGGGGAAGCAGCTCCCTGTCCACACTGTGTATGGTGCGGATGGGGTGCTGCTGACTTCGACTGGAGATATCGTTGGGGGGGTGGAAGGAATACTTCGAGGATCTCCTCAATCCCACTGACACACCTTCCACAGAGGAAGCAGGGCTTGTGGATGAGGAGGATGACTTGCCTATCACGGGGCTGAGGTCGCCAAGGTGGTTAAAAATCTCTTTGGTGGCTGGGCCCCGGGGGTGGATGAGATTCGCCCTGAGTACCTCAAGGCCCTGGATGTTGTAGGGCTGTCATGGTTGACACGCCTCTGCAACATTGCGTGGAGGTCCAGGAGGTCCATGCCTTTGGCATGGCAAACCGGGGTGGTGGTGCCTCTCTTCAAAAAAGGGGACCGGAGGGTGTGCTCCAACTTCAGAGGGATCACACTCCTCAGCCACCCTGGGACGGTCTATGCCAAGGTACTGGAAAGGAGAGTCCGACCACTGGTCAAACCTTGGATTCGGGAGGAGCAATGTGGTTTTCGTTCTGGCCGTGGCACATTGGACCAGCTCTTTATCCTCTCGAGAATCTTCGAGGGTTTGTGGGAGTTTGCCAAACCAGTTTACATGTGTTTTATGTACTTGGAGAAGGCATTTGACCGCGTCCCTTGTGGTTTTTTGTGGGGGGTGCTTCAGGAGTATGGGATATTAGGCTTGTTGTTACGAGCTATTCGGTCTCTATACAACTGTTGTGAGAGTTTGGTTCATATTGCCAACACTCGGTTGGACTCATTCCCAGTGAGAGTTGGACTCCACCAGGGCTGCCCTTTGTCACCGATCCTGTTCAAAATTTTTATGGACAAGATTTTTAGGCGCAGCCAGGGAATGGAGGGTGTCATGCTTGGTGATCACAAGATTTCATCTCTGTTGTTTGCAGTTGATGTTGTCCTGCTGGCTTCATCCAGCAATGACCTACAGATCTTACTGGGATGGTTTGCCGCTCAGTGTGAAGCAGCTGGGATGAGAATCAGTACCTCCAAGTCCAAGTCCATGGTCCTCAACCGGAAAAAGGTGGATTGTCCTCTCCAGGTTGAGAACAGGCTCCTGCCCCAAGTGGAGGAGTTTAAGTATCTTGGGGTCTTATTCACGAGTGAGGGGAGAATGGAGCGAGAGATTGACAGACAGATTGGAGCAGCATCTGCAGTGATGCAGACGTTGTACTGATCTGTTGTGGTGAAGAGGGAGCTAAGCTCTAAAGCAAAGCTGTCGATTTACCAGTCAATCTACGTTTCTACCCTCACCTATGGTCCTGAGCTTTTGGTAATGACCGAAAGAATGAGATCACGGATACAAGCAGCTGAAATGAGCTTTTTTCGTAGGATTGCTGGACTCACCCTTAGAGATAAGGTGAGAAGCTCAGTCATCCGGGAGAGGCTCAGAGTAGAACCGCTGCTCTCCACATTGAAAGGAGTCAGTTGAGGTGGTTTGGGCATCTGATCAGGATGCCTCCTGAACGCCTCCCACTTCAGGTGTTTCGGGCACATCCCACAGGGAGGAGGCCCCGGGGCAGACCCAGGACTCGCTGGAGAGACTATGTCTCCCAGTTAGTCTGGGAACGCCTTGGTATCCTCTCTGAAGAGCTGGCTGGGTAGAGTGAAATCTGAGCTTATCTGCTTGAACTGCTGCCTCCGCAACCCGGTCCTCCGGAAAAGTGGTAGAAGATGGATGAATGAATGGATGGTTTTTGAATTTGCGTTGTGACTTTTTCGATTTGTGTTATGATTTTTGTATTTGTGTTGTGGTTTTCTGTACTTGTGTTGCAGCATTTACCACTGTGTTGTAGCTTTTGCTTTTTGGTGAGCTCTCTGGGTTACTGTTTTATGCCAGTTGACTTCATGAATTTCCATCTCCTTTACAAAGTGCCAGTGGTATTGATCGGTTGTGTTCTGCTAGTGGCTGCAGTTAATTGTGCGGTATCTAATTAAAAGAAACTGTCGGAGGTGTTCTACCATGGCGTTCTCTGCTGTTTGTTCCTGTTTCCTGCCCTGTTCTGCTCCCACCCACCCCCCACCCCCCTTATCTCTTAGACCCCCATGAGTATGGCGTTTTACATTTCTGTTTGTAAAACTGTCAACACATCCACTGGCTGTACTAACGTGTGATTTAGCGCCAACTGAGAGGAGGGATGGAGAGTGAGAGAGAGGCAACTGCATGAGATCTTGCACATTCTCAAAGTGGAATATTTTTTCACGGTTATCCCTCTAACCCCCAACTCTCCACCTCAAAGATGCCTCGATGTTTGTGAAGAGCGTCTTTTACCCTTTAAGAGCTGCGCACCACCCCATCCTTTTGTCATTATAGCTGGCTCTATTTTGGAATTTTGTGGATTTTATGTGGGAAAATCATAACTTTTTTTAAAAAAAAAAATCATGTATAGGACTGATCAACATTTAAAAGCTTCCTTTTTTTAATTGGCAGAAGGATAACATATTCAGAATGAATTGGTTTGATGAGTGGAGGTAAATTGTGAGTCTGTGTGAAATTTGCACCTTCCTCACCCCTTGTCAAATCAGAAATCATTTGTCATTGTTAATAAGTACCTGGGGGAAGTCATGCGGGCATCAGGAAAAAAACAGCTTTGAAATTACTCCTGTTTCCATAAGTCAGTTTGTTATTTATAATATGAGATTTAAACATGAATGTCAACCATAAGAAAATGAAATAAAATCACAACAATAAAGATATTTAATGTCTTTTTTTGAAGAAGGAAAAAACAAACAAAAAAACATGAATGGCCCAAGAAAAATTATAATAAAATAAAAGCAAGTTTACTGTGTCTTTTCATCATTTTATCCCTTGTATTACTGTAGCCTGATTTTTTTTTTTTTGTACTTTAGTTGGCTTTAATTTACACCTCTGTTTTGCAGCTGTGAGCGGGGAATTTGGTTTTTGTCCCTTTGGAGAGGAGCACTGGCAGCAGAACATTAGCTCGTTTTTAACGGCCGGTGTAATAATCGGTGCACCGGAGGGCCTCCGCTGGAAGCGCCGAGGCACTGGAGGCTCCCCTGTCAATAACAAGCCAGTCACTTCATTATAGCTTCACAAGTCACCCATTTATTATCTATTGGCCCCAGCAGAGACTGACAGAACACAGAGTCACATACTACAATATATTAATCAAACTGACGCTGCTGTGTCAAAATGGAATTTTCTGCTACAGGACTTGCCGATGTAATTGTTTGATTTGATAACAGAAGTAGATAAGGAGCTCGGGGACAGGGCCATTCTCAGGCATAGGCAAATAGCCAAAGCTTGGGCCTGAAGCAGAGTTTAAATTTAAAACCACGGCCTGCCCTCTATATTAAAAAAAAGGAAGTGCAAGCACTATTGGCATATTACGAATAAAGGGGAACGTGAAGAGTGCTAAAAGTCACTTCTACTAATATTACCAAATGTGGATGCAACTAAAGTAGTAGCTTTGAACTGAGTGCAACAAAAAGTGTCAAAATAACTGTCAAAAACTTAAAAGTGACATTCATAGTGAGAATATAAGACACACATGCATATACAGTATAGAATTATGTTTTAGTATGCATTCATCCTTGATTAATACACTGTAAAAAAAAAAAAAAAAGGTGAATTTTATGGTAAATTACCGGCAGCTGTGGTAACCAGCAATTTACTGTAAAAAAATCTGATGATAATGTATACCTCTTGAAGGTATACTGTTCTGGCAACCTTAAATTACACAATTCAGAAATGTTCTTTTCAGAGTAAATCATCATTAAAATAACTACAGTATTGTAAATGCGATTATACTCTTGGAAATGCTGCATTCTGCTGCACTTTGCACCATCTCTAATTGAACGCTCCTTGATTATCGCTCACTCAAATCCAGCAACTCAGCTGCTTCACCTTCTTTAAGTTGAACGTGATCCTTTAATGGGCTTTTAAAAAAAAAATACTTTAGTGGGTACTTGGGAGGATTTTTTTTTTTTTTAAATTAAAAAGGAGATGGCACAACACTTTGAAGGCCTAAATGTGTGAATCCACAGACACGTCTGCATGCGCGTAGTGGCTTAGTGCCGATTATAGTTGCACCAAATGTTGAATAGGACTTTCAAAAAACACATTCACGAGAAGCTGTGAGAAATTCACTCGCACCAGCAAATGCAAAAGCTGACCACAGCCAAGTAAAGGAGCAGAGCAAAAAAAAAAAAAAAAAAAGGGAAAAAAGAAGCCACATAGCAAGCGGGCAACTGTAGCTGAAAAAGAGGAAGGGGGCATGCGGCGTGCCCAGAAATAAAGATATATGACTCACATCACAGTTTACAGAATTTTGAACTGATTGAGGACACAGTTTGCCGAGGAGAAAAGTGTTATTATAATTCTTGATAATAATGATATAACAGTAACCGAGTAAAATGATGGCATATTTCTCTCCCCCTCTCTCTCTCTCTCTCTCTCTCTCTCTTTTTTTTGCAAACTTGATTTAAAAAAAATCACCAAAATTACTAAACTGAAAGGCGAGCACAACCCAAACAAGGCAAAGTTCCCGCATCACACTCACAACAAACCGACAGAGAAAGACGAGCGCAAGACCCCAGCAAACCCCTTTCACATGTAATGATTACTCCCCTTCATTAAAACTGCTAGTAACCCTGTTAGGCTGGAATAGACTCACTACGGGTAATCGTGAAAACACTTTTAATCAACGCACAGCAACAGTAGAGACCTTGCTAGAATGCATTCACTCCAAATAAAGCAGGCTCTTTATAAACAGGCGCAGCAAAACAGCTAAGACCCTGATAAGACTCCTCACACTCTCCATGGCGAAACCTGCCTGTGAATGTCTCCTGACAGCTCCTTAGCCCTTGTTAGAGAGAATCACTTCCTAATGATTCAACCCAGCTTGGAAACATCAACAGCCACAAAAGTAACACTTCGGTGTGCAGTTTTACATGAACTAGCGTGCGGCCGACGGAGTGAGCCCGTGCACCGCAGATGAACTTTCCGGGCAAAATTCAAAATAATTCAAACTGACTTCAGCAATATGATTGACAAGAGGGAAAAAAAAAAAAAAAAAGGTTAAACATCACTCTAAAATGTGGTGTTAAACTTCAACTGTTTAGTAAACTGGTTCCACACTCAGCACCTCCTTCATGTTTTAAATAATAGCCAGTTGCCTTACATCACCTTAGTGTTAGTTTTTTTCTTTTGTTCGTTCTTACGTGAAACCTTTACACACACACCACAATAAAACTAACTGGACTGTGTTTCCCTTTCATATTTCACACCAAGCAAGGAGGAGAAAACAAGACACCTCAGTGCATGCGGCTGACACAGATGTACAGTATGCATGTGAGTGTCCATAGGCACCCATACGCATGCACACGCACACACACACACACACACACACACACACACTCGAGCTCAGACGGGGCAGTTGACACATGGTATGTCAGCAGGCGCAGTTCTTTTGTCCTCTTGCTAGTTTTTATCAGCACCACTTGGAACGTATTACGCTTTTGTCCTGAATATACACGATGCAAAGTGAAATCTACTCGTTACTGGCATGCTACTCTTTAAAAAGCAGATTTTCAGATTCTTCTAATTATAGTGCTGTGAAAAAAGTATTTGCCCCCTTCCTGAGTTCTTACATTTTTTGCATATTTGACTCATTTAAATGTTTCACATCATCAAACACATTTTAATATTGAAAAAGATAACCCGAGCAAATACAAAAAGCAGTTTTTAAATGATGATTTCTTTTATTAAGGGATAAAAAAAAAAAAAAAAAAAAAGCTATCCAAACCTACCTGGTCCTATGTGAAAAAGTAATTGCTCCCTAAACCTGACAACTGGTTGTGCCGCCCCTGGTGACAGTAACTGGCAATGAGTCTTTTACATCGCTGTTGAGGAATTTTGGCTCACTCTGCTTTTGCAGAATTGTTTTAATTCAGCCACATTGGAGAGTTTGAGCTTGAGGTCACCGACAGATGGTCGGACATTCTCCTTCAGGATTGTCCGGTAGGGAGCAGAATTCATGGTTCCATCAAGTCATCCAGGTCCTGGAGCAGCAAAGCAGCCCCAGACCATCACCCCACCATGTACGACTGTTGCTATGATGTTCTTTTTCGTCGGCTTGCTCTGACTCACAGTCATTTACTCTTCAGCTGCCATTTTCTGAGATGATCTGGTGTGATTCTTTTTTTTTTTTTTTTTTTTTTTTGTGCCCTGAACTGTCAAATATGCCAAACAGTGGGTTGGGTTTGAGTCATGGACGATATGATTTTGACAGGTATGATTCAGTGGAGCAAAGGAGCGGGGGGATCCATGTGCACAAGCAAGAGAAGTGAGCGAATGACTAAAAAAAAAAAAAACCAAAAAAATATTTGTAGGTCATGATGAAAACAAATTGTTGATCAGATTTAGTTGGATGTCAGCAGTGAAGCTTAGATAACATTTGTTTCCCATTTCCAATAAGTCTGTTCAGGTATGCTACCCACTCTTCCTTCTGCGGATCCAACACAATCTTATCCCACAGATGCTGTCACTCCTTCATCCTGGGTGTGAGAAATATGGCCGGCTAAGGTGCTACTCTGTAATCAGGCTGGACTGCTGTGTGCAGCATACAAACGAGGCATGCTGGTAAGCGCCGCCGCTTCACAAGGCTGCCGCGTGACCCCGTAGCCACGAGGCCCTCGGACGCCTCTTCATCTGTCAGACACTGACGGGCCCAGCAGACACAGGGACACAGAAACGCAGACGGCAACCGGGTCCAGACACTGGTATGGATGGCGTTAAGGGGCCTAAACGGATCCTACACAGCTTCAAAAATAGGGAAAAGGCAGATGTGGCACTGGTTCTATTTTCACTTGCATCTTTTTGGCAGTCAAGGCAGGTTATGAAATACAGTTTTCCATCCAATACTCTGCTCATGAACAGCAGATTCCACCACTGAAGCTTTTTCTGTCTGCCTTCCCCACATGCTCTCAGCAGCGCTCTTAACACCTACAATTATATTATTTATATACATATAAATGAAAGCAGGACTGGACCGAATTACTTACATCTTGCGTCAGTCTGTAAAAAATCTTAACATCTTGACACTGGCTTTTAGTGTAGGCTGCAGCTTCCCAGGAGTGAGGCATGCTGTGACAACAGATACCAGCAACTTCACCGTATCTCAAGGTTCTTCTCATGAGCTGGTGCCACTCGCGGGGAAAATGGATGCTGAACAGATTTTGGGTTCAACTCCGAAATGACACTCAGTTTAAGTGACGGGCTGACTCGTGCAGCAGCTGAGGAGGCTGTCTTTAAAAAGAGGCCTGCGATTAATTGATTTGGAATAAGGGTTCACAAAGCAAGGAACAGCTACAAAGATCATGATATGCAGCAAATGTAGATGGTACTTTTAAAAAAAAGGAACTTCACTGCTGTAAACACAAACTCACAAACAAGAAAACTTTTCACTTACAAAGTGGAGCTGATGCTGATGCTTTAGAGCCCAAGTCTCAAAGTGCCCCCTAGTGGCTACTTTCACTCTCTGCTCTCTAGGAGTGCTGGAGAACATCTGACCTGGTAATAAGGTCTTGGTGGTTCGCTGTGCTAATTAAGAGGGCATTTTCAACATGGGATCACAGGATAACACTGGGTGTCTGACACAGTTTGAGTGCGTTAGCTGCTGTTTGTACCGTAACAACCTGCTAAGTGTCTGTGAGGGTAAACTGACATCACAATGCCAACAAACTCCAAAGAAACTCTATCTGCACCACTATCACTTTTGTAAGACGTACTAATTCTAGTCACAAGATACGGACAATAACCCGATTAAAGCAATATATTGCTGCAAAAATTAAGCAATAATTCATCCTTGCTGCTTATTTTTAAAGCAAAATCTGACACAGGTGCTTAAATCTGCCCCGGCAATTTTATAATGGTTTAACTGTATTAATAAAAGCACACAAAATGTTCTGTGACTTTCCATCTTTCGCCCTCTGATTCAAGCTGTGTGGAGCACAAAGGAAAAGAAAAAAGAAAAAGAGCTGAACAGCCTGTGTTCAACAGACTCCAAAGCAGCTCTGATTGATAACAGCCTTCACTCTGTCTCGCCATCTCCCCAATAACTCCTTCCCACAGCCCAACCTGGCAACTCGTCCCACTGGCTGGCCCTGGAAGAAAACAATTACCGGGGAGGCGGAACAACAATACCCAATAAACATCTGTTTGTGCCGGCTGGAGCCATCAACACGCCCGACTGCGTGTCCCCGCTGGCTCCCACCGAGGACACATGCCTGCGTAGAGATGGCTGAGGGGGCCCCGGCTCGGCCTCCTGCTCCCCGCAGCCACGAACCGTCCGCCTGTTCGGCAGTCGATCCACCTGCCTGCCTGCCTGCCTGCCTGTCTGCCTCCGCTGGCGCTGTCAGAACAGACGAGGGTCCGCCTGTCTGAGCAGTTGTTCATTTGAGTAAAATCCTGCCTGCTTGGATCAGGCAGAGCAACAGTGTGCGGCTCCCGCGCTGAGGCGCGTACGAGCACGGTGCACATGCCGCAAAAGGGCCCACATGACGCTGTCCTCGTGGTTGGTTTAGCAGATGGAAAGGTCCACGTTCTGCAGTGTTGTGCACAGTGTGTGGTGCAAAATCTCAGACGTGTCTCCCCAAACTCATGCGCTACATTCAGACAAACAGCATAATAATTACGCAAACAAAAGGCCACTTGTTTCATTTCTATCAATAAGAAGTGTCATAGCTTTTGGATTACAATGCTAATTCTTTAAAGCAGCAATCTATGGCTCATGTTGTTAGTGTTGAGTGATTGCATATTGCCACCTGGTGGCCACTGTTGAGGTATACTAATTATTCCCAAGAAAAGTCGGTGTTCACTTTAATGAAAACTGTCAATGAAGACTCCGAGATAAGCACAAGTCCACTAGAAATTATTTAATCTCTATTGCATATTGTTTATTTCCAAAAATTTTAAAACTTTCAGCTTTTTGTAAACATCAGAAAGTTTGCAAATTCGGAGAATAATTTGCAATGAGGGCTGAAGAATTTCAAATGCGATTGTACTATCAAAGTTACTGGATAAGAATATGAATACTGTGTACTTAAGAATATTGTCCCGCAAACCTTCAGTGTTGCAGCAGTGTGCATCAGCTAAAATAATACTAAAAACTGAATTAAAAAAAACTTGAAAAAATCTACAAATATAAAACCTTATCAAGTAATACATAACAGCTTTAACTGTGTTCATTTCTAATTTGAGCAGGCTCCTTTCTAAATAAAACACAGTAAACAATTTATGTCCATTCAAAAAAGCAAAGTTCATTAAAAGGCAGGTCAAAAGTCAAAAAATTCAATTGTATATTAATGACGCAAGAAATACAGTTAAATCTCAATTATTTGATTATGTTGCGCATTATAATAGGCCTATAATAAGAATAATATTATATCATGCAAAAATCTTGTAGCTTCCAAAAAGGACAGTGCCATTCACTACTAGAGATGATTACGTTTTAAGCTCTTTTTTCCTCTTATATAATAAATCTCTTGCCACTTACAGGTTTTCTGGCCATCGTCACCTTTCCTCCACGTGTCGGCAGGCCCCGCCCACTGTCACACAGCCTGTGCTGCCTTCATGTACTGTAGGACATTTCAAGTTATATCAATGAGGCCCAAAATTTAACATCTTTGTTGACTTTTGGATTTTGTTTAGCGATTGTTTCTGTAATTTATGATTTATTAGAGAATTTTTTAAAAAGTCATTTGATATTTTAAAATGCAATAATGCTCAAAGATAATGGAACTGACTGGCGTTATTGCTCTTTGTAAAGTCAGCATACTTGGCAAAGTGACTAGGTGTCCCAATTGTTGACACAGTCTGGCAGGTCATCCTGCTAGCATTAGCTTAGCTGACCAACGGCAGTTGGTCTTTTTGGACATTTTCTATATAATGTGTTTATGGGGCGGTGCGGTGGCGCAGTGGTTAGCACTGCACCAGCACAGCAACTCTCCCTTGGCCATGGGATCCCCGGTTCGATCCCAGCCCCTGACCAACAGTGATCTGTGTGGAGTTTGCATGTTCTCCCCGTGTCTGCGTGGGTTTACTCCGGGATTTCTCCGGTTTCCTCCCACAGGCCAAAAACATGCAGGTTAGGTTAATTGGAGACTCTAAAGTGGCCCTAGGTGTGAATGTGTGTGTGAATGGTTAAGGGATAGCGCTGTACCGTGGCTGCTTCATCCATCCAGGTGGATGCCCTCAATTTCCCCTCTGGGGATCAATAAAGTATACAAAATCAAAAAAAAAAATCAATAAACATCTGTGATTCCAACCAGGTTGACCATACATGAGTTCAGTTCACAAAACAGTTCACTGAACATAGTTTGCAAAGCGAACTAACCTAAATGAATGGGCAGTTCTCGGCAAACGTTTTTTCTGTTTGGCTCATGCATTCTGTAGTTGTGTAGATCTACTGTATGGTCCTCTGTCAGCCAGACAGAGGATACAGTAACTACGGTGTAGACTGTAGCCTACTTCAACTTCATATTACCTAAGAATTCTCCACTATACCTTTTATGTCGGTAATCAGAGACTGGAGTCGGTCTTATGCCATGCAGCGAACTCACTCTTTATTGAACACACACAGAATATACACAGGCGCTGCAGCCCGCCTGACATCACACCCAGGGTGGGTACGGCAAGCTCCACAGGCCACACACACACACACACCACACTCTCCACACAACAATACCCCCACCAAAAACAGTATTTTATGCGTAGTATTGTTTTACTTACTAACTGACATAACCTCTACTCTTAAATTGATGGAATTGCTCGGAAAACAAAAGGATGTCGCAAACTATCTTACCTCGCCACCATCTTTGTTCACTACGCGAGTCACCTCCCTAAGGAGTTCGGCCAATGAGAAAATGGTTCGTGGCGACCGTGTCGTTCAGTTATAGAAACTAACAAACAATTCCGAACGGTTGCAAACGGTTTTGTCAGCTGAACGCAGGGCATATTTTTCATTCCTAGAAGTTATTTTAGCTTATTTTACTGTAGTTTATTATACACTAGCCCAGACCGCTACTGCTAGCAGAGCTAGCCATTCAGTTATTCAGGGTTGTTGTTTCAGTGTTGATGAGAGAGGAGGTTGCATGCTATCCACCACTCACCACACACCACTGTAACCGATAATGGATTATTTGGGCTCTTACACTCTCATATTTAGCCAGTATGTTAGTTAGCTCAGGCTGAGCTCACTCCTTAGCTCCATAAGAGTGCTGAGGCATTCACTGACTAATTATGTTCAACTGAATGACTTTTTACATAGAACGAAGGGATTCCAGTTGAAAATACTGGTCCAATATTCTGATCAGGAAAAATTTATTGCTGTCTATCCATCGTATTCCTGGGGGTGCTGCTGTAGGAACAATTATGGGCCCAACTTCCGGTTTCGGCTGAAGTAGTGTTAAATCAGTCAGTAAGAGTGGAGTGGCAGGGGCATTTAAAATAGCGTTTTTAAAAGTTCTTCAAATTCATTTTAATGTATAGTCCACATACGTGTTTTGCACTCAAGTGGCAACTAATTTCAGCACTTGTAGTTTCTGTGTTTTTTGAATGTTTTGGCGTAGTTCTGGTTCTTGTTGCTGGTGTTCGTGGTTGTGCCATAGACTGTATAAATGAAGGCTTCTCACCGGCGATGCGTAGATGATGCACTGAAAACGAAAAAGGACTGGTGGTGTGATCGGTGGTACAGACACAGGGCAGACACAACAGCACCAGGTATGTTTTCACTTATATGAATGTCACAGATCTGACGTTTATGTATTATATATGTCACCAGAATGAAGGCTGCATGAAGTAAAATAATAAATAAAAAATAGTAACAGTTTGCTTTCTAAGGCTTAACAATTTAAGAAAAATATCAAATAGTTTGTTTTTTTTGGGGGGGGGGTTTGCATTCATTGCACTGCCATGGAATGATATGGACTTCAGCATGCATTAATTTTTAAATTATCACAAAATATAGGTCAATAAAATTCTGAACAATTGTCAGAAATGGTCTGTATGTGTTAAGTTAAATAACAAGCATTCACGGCATGACAGCGGCATGAGCATTTTAATTTCAGGGTAGAACAAACAGCTGCAGCTGTCTGTATTTACCCCGACATTAAAACACCCAAGCAAGGTGTTGTGGTTCTTTGTAGCTCTGACTAGATTCTGCATCTGCTCTGAGGTAAATTTGATTATGTCCGACATATTTTAACAAAATTCAGCCAACTTTATTGCGGTGGAGACACTGATATATCTCAGAGCTTTTATTTGTTTACAGCGTTAGCATCTTAGCAGCAGTGCTAACAAACGGAGCGACTGTCTGCCAGGCCGCTTTTTAAGGTCATCTTCTTATCCCTAGATCACAGGTGTCAAACTCATTCCATGGAGGGCCAAGACCCTGCAGGTTTTACCTCCACCCAGTGTCTTCAACAGGTGCTTTCACTGAATTTCTTCCCACTGATTGCTGATCAGTGAAAACACCTGCTGATGACACTGGGTAGAAGCAAAACATGCAGAGTCTTGGCCCTCCATGGAATGAGTTTGACACCCCTGCATAGTCGTGGGAAGTGGTATGATTCTATGACTGTTTTTGAGGTGCAAAAGGCCGTGTTCCTGCATTTCTGATGCCGAGGTCATTGTTTTTTAACAAGGAAAAGTGTCCCATTTCAGTGACAACAATACGTTCTAAACTAGTTCTGGAAGTTGCTTCCATAATTCACACAAGGCATCATGGGGCCTAGGAATAAGGTGGATTTGTCATTTTTTTATGATGTGGATTATACTAATGTTAGTGGCAAGTTTCTATTGATTTCCCTCAAACTATTAAACTAGAAAAAGAAAAATAAAAAGAAACAAAACTGGTGGGAGTAAAGTTACAAGTTTACAAGAAAATGCTGGAAATTTGTGAGGAAAAAAGTCACAAATTCACAAGAAATATTAATAAATTTGTGTTAAAAAAAGCTCACATTTTTCAGGAAAAATGGCAAATCACTCAAAAAAGTAATACATTTACAAAAAAACAACAACTGGCAAATGTATGAGAAAATAAAATCACGAATTTATGGAGAAAAAAATGTAACTTTTGAGAAGGGCCATAATTTAAGAGAACAGATCTACACATCAGTACATGTAAACCGTTATAGCCTACTTTCTTATTCGTCATTTTTTTTGATGACTTGTTATACTGATAGTCTGCAGACATGACAAGGTGACGCTTCTTGAGCGCAGTTTCTGACTGCTCTATCCAAGTCCCTTTGTTTTTTAAGCGTCTTCTAATTAAGTGATAGGCCTAATGCTCTTATCTTTAAATGGATTTACTTGCCTTGCGTAGTGCAACTAAAGGAGAACAGCCTCCCCGCACTTTCTGTGACAGGTACAGAGGACGTGTCCCTTGAACGCATCCGCCCTGGCTCGGCGATACCGGGAGGAGGGCTCGGCTTGTCGTGACACTCCCTTGGCGGCAGCAGCGGCGTTAGCGGCGACGACCGAAGCGGCTTTGGCACCGTGGACGCTGCCCTCTTCGGCCGTTCACTTCACACCAGCCTCTCGGTCTGCGTTGGACGGAAGAACTTCTCGCCGCGACCCAATGAGGCGCTCCCTCGTTGCTGCTCTGGCCCAGACCGCTGCGGCTTCCAGCCACCACAGAGATGTAGAGCAAAGTTGCGCTGCCGCATCTTCCCCTTGATATGCTTCTGACATCCGGAGAAGCCAAGAAGTGACAGAGGTATTTGAGCCATCCTTAGACTTGTTTAAGCTCCAGGGTGTCGCTGTCAAAGCTGCAAAGACACAGCTTTAGGACCCCCCCTCCCTATAATAATAACAATAATAATAATAATGCTGTCCTTCAAAGTCCTGGTTGGAGAATTTTTATTATGCACTCTTTTTCTGTTTATGAATATTGTGTATTTAGAAATGGACATAACAGAAATTTCATATCACTATTATTCTACCCTAAATAATTGTGATTAACCATGTTATCATCAGAATAACCAAATTATTATCAAAAGTTTGAAAATATTAGAAAACTGGAATTATTTTACCATGCTTGTAGCTGGAAAACTATTTTTATTGCACTTTAAGTGAATGTCATTTTAAGTGAAGTGTAACATGAAATATAAAATACAAATGATAAAAAACTTCAAAAGACACTGTGGTATTAAAACGAACTACTTATTTAGGACCACTTCAAGTAAAAAACAAACAAACACCAAGGTACTTTTCAGTCAGTATTGGTAGCCTTGTGGCTTGTGGTCAATTTTTTTTCTCCCCTCGTCCTGTCAGGCAGCTAGGTGAGCAGAACAGAAATCTGCTTCCCTTATTGTGCCAAACAGATTTACTTTGCCAAAAGGAGCTTTATACAGTACATATACAATACATGTACTGTATATTGTTGTAAACGCCTCTTGTAATAACTTTTAATACTTTATTTAAATTGTTTTACCCATGAAGGACCCAACAGGGAGAATGGGGAATGGAGGGGTGGGGAGGGGGCAAGAAAAGGGAGAGGAACAAACAAAAAGACAAACAAACTAACCACTGAAACAAACAGAAGACAGACTGTTTCTTCCACTGAAGAGATCTCAACACAAATCTGGTATCTGCACACGTTAAAGGAGAGACATACAGTATGTGTGTGTGTGCATACGTGTGTGTGCATATGTGTGTGTGTGTGCATACGTGTGTGTGCGTGTGTGTGTGTGTGTGTGTATGAGAACGCGTGCAAAATAAGTGTGTGCATGTGAGTGGTTTGTCAGGAAACATATGAAGAGGGTGGCCGGTCACAGCATCAACCCCCCCCCCCCCCCCCCCCCCCGGAAACCCCAAGCAAGCAGGACAATGCCACCAACCCCCACAGAGCACAAATACCCCGAGGCCAGCAAGCCCCAGGACAGCCAGGCATCCATCCCAGTAGGGACAGCCGAGGGAGGCCGGGCCACCAAGTGGTTGGCGCGGCAGACCCACGCCCCTGGACCAACACCAGCCCATGGGCCCCAGGCGTCAGGAGGCCAGCGTCCCCATCTCCCGGGCCAGAGACTGGCCTGCGCCCCCGGTGTGAGTCCCTCCAGACCCCCCCAGTGGGCCTGCCCCCACCCCAGTGCCACCACCGCACACCCCAGGGACCCCCACGCCCAAAGAAGGCGGCAGCAAAGCACAGGGACCCCACAGGGGCTGCCCCCCGTCCAAAGGAGCCCACACAGCCAAGAGGTGCCGCCCCCTCAATCCAGCACCTCCCGACTAGCACACACACCCATTCCCACTCACTCACGCCGTCATGCCCTCATACGCACCCACTTGCACCCACATACACTCACTCACTCTCGCTTACCCTCTTCCCCACACAGTCCTACACTCGCACTCCTGGACCCACCCACTGTCTCCCACTCTTGTACCCATTCAGTCTCGCTCCCACTCCCATTCACCCTCAGAATCACCTGCATTCACTCACGTTCACCCATACACACACTCTCTCTCGTGCTCTGACCTACTCACATCCACTTGTGCTTTCCCCTACACACTCACCCACACTCATTCATCCTTCTTACTTAGGGGGGGTCGCGGTGCAGATGCAGTGAGCATGAATATGCACCAGCGCCTGGCAGCGGTTGGGGAGACCGTCAGCGCAGGCCGGCAGCCACACCCCCGCCAACCCATGCTAGGGCGGCTGCGGCCACAGAAGCAGACCACCACCCCCAATGCCCACTCAAAGCGACTGATCAGCGGACCACCGCAAGTGTTCCGAAATGCCGCCTGACATGCAAAGTGCCACACAAAACCGATCTACCATCACCATCCCCACTCATCACTTCCTCATTCTTGCTTACTCTCTTGTTCAATCACTCTCACTCCCTTGCTCACACCTATTCATTCAGCAGCACCCAGGGATTTTGACAACATGACGGGCCCCGCGCCTCCCGCATTGCCCCCAGGCCCCTGGCAGAAGGAGGGCAACAGGGGTGGGGGAAGACCCCGCCCCCATGCACAAATCATGATGTGTGTGTGCTAGTTGTGTGATGTGATTGTGTGCAGGTGTGTGAACTACCAGAGCGCAGTTAAAATTGGGGGGATATTGGTTGGAGCACCACTAACCACTGTGCTAGGCAGCGGGGCTCCCATCCTCCCAAGCCCTCTTGGCTTGTGTTCAATTTAAGTGAAAACTAGCGTTCTACAAAGGTATTAACCTGACCTTGTCTGGTAACAAATAAAGCTGCATTTATAAGATGTTAAAAAAGTCCTGTTCAGCCATAGCCCTGTTTCCACTCAAGGAACCAGGAACCAATTTTAGGGGACAGGAACTCGATAAGGCCCTGCCCTGTGTCTGGCCCTCTCCCCTTTCCTGTCCTCGTTATGGGGGTGGAAATCATTGAATACATTGAAATCATACAGAAATCATTATACATGAAATGAATGTGGAGTGGAGTTCTTAGGACCAACTTGCCACTATTGTTGTTTAATAACTCTGGAGAGGAACAGCTCGATTATACGGTATAGCTGCACGCCAAGCACCAGCGGGGACTGGTCCTGACTGGTCGACGGTGTGGATCCACTCCCTGGCTGGAGACAGCCTGCGCCACCAGTCCTGTGACTTGCCTCTCCGCTGTGTTCGTGCTACCCCGATGCATGTGTGGCCACATATATGATCTCTAGCTGCTCCTCTCCACAATCATGGCGGTATTAACTTAAAAATTTTAGGAATTATATGGCATAGCTGTGTGAGAACACCAGGAGAAGCACCAGCTGGGACTCTGTCCCCTGTTGGCAGACTGTGTGGGTTCACATCCCAGGAAAGCACAGCATGGCCATATGTCGATTAATCGTCCAGACCCTCCACAATCATGGTAACATTATATTAGAATTTTTTAAGCAGAAGATAATCACTATTATCTTTTGTGGTTGAATTTGGTGCTTCTCATTTCCTTGTGTTTTCTTATGTTGTTACGCCAAGTTTTATCCAGAGAGCACTGAGTCAATCCTAAACCCCACCCAGCAGCTTTCTAGGTTAAAGCTACAATTACAAAGATTCTTACGAGCGATGGGTTTGTCAGAATCTCCCAGTTCCTACAAATTCTGGAGTTTGCAGATGTTCGTGGAGAGGGGCATAGTTTCTTACGGCTGCCGTTTAGTTTGCAAGAGCAACTTTTTTTGTATACTTTATTAATCCCAGAGGGAAATTCAGGGCATTCACCTGGATGGATGATGCAGCCATGGTGCAGCACCAATCCCTTCACCATTCACACAAACATTCACACCTAGGGCCACTTTAGAGTCTCCAATTAACCTAACTTGCATGTTTTTGGCCTGTGGGAGGAAACCAGAGTACCCGGGATAAACCCACGTAGACACGGGGAGAACATGCAAACTCCACACAGAAGGGTTACCAATGGTCAGGGGGTGGGATTAAACCCACAATGGTTAGGGGAGGAATCAATCCCGTGACCTTCTAACTGTGCTGTCACAGTGCTATCTACTGCGCCACCGAGCATTCTTGAGAAATGCGGTGCTTTTCTATCATACAGTGGCCCTAAATTTCTTACGTTCTTCATAAGGGTGCCTTGGGATCTTCCTACAGCAGACTTACTGCCATCTTATGAAAATTTTTTTGCAACTCATGACACTCTCAAGTCGTTGGAAGGAAGATCTTACAGCTTTCAGCACATTTTGTCGGCACAAATGTTGCACGAATGATGTACTTCTGCCTTATGAGCACCTCACTACTGCCTTACACATGCTGTATGAATTTCCGTACAAGTGGGGTTTCTTAAAGGGCCCTCAAGAACAACTTAAGGTGTTCTTGAGGCGTACTTACTGCCTTGTGTAGTGCTTACGTTCTTCCTAAGGCATTCGTACGGCCGCCCTACGATGAGTGGCTTTTCATGGGGCGTTTGTAGAAATCTTGGAAAAGAGCATCGATATGGTCTACGAATGCTGGATTCTCCTACAGTCGCCTTAAGAACGCCATATGAAATGGTCCAAAAATCATTCATACGGTGTTTGCAGCTGCTGGTAAGGGTATTTATGACTGTAGCTTTATTTTTAAGTATCGACTCCTGACCAGGGCCTTATTTCAGCCACTACATGTTCCTGAAAACTTCCCCTTTGAGAGAGGTTCCTGTAAAATTGGTTCCTGGTTCCTGTAGTGGAAATGGGGCCCATGACACTGATGGAGTGAAGGGTTGAGAATACATAGGAGTTAGGAATACATGTGGAAAACAGGATTGTACTTCAGCAGGCCAGGGGAACAGCTTTCTGAACTCACTCATATTAGGATACTGACAATTATAATAATAAACAATTACCCCAATAATAGAAATTTGACATGATAAACTGATTGTTTAGGAAGCTTGGGATCAGACCGCCAAGGTCGCCGCCTTCAACCGCCACCTGATTCACACCTCCCACTTGAGGTGTTTCAAGCAGGTCCCACTGGGAGGAGACCCCAGGGCAGACCCAGGACCCGCTGGAGAGACTCTGTCTCCCATCTGGTCTGGGAACACCTTGGTATCCTCTCTAAAGAGCTGGAGCAGGTGGCTGGGGAGAGGGAAGTCTGGGCTTCTCTGCTTGAACTGCTGCCTCCACGACCCGGACCTCCAGAAAAGGGGTAAAAAATGGATGGATGGATGGATGGAAACTGATTGTGGGCATTACTACCACAATAAACAATAATATCGTATATCGTCCCACCCCCATGTGTCTTTGCCTAGTTGCTACTTCATTTGACTGGGAATTTCAACAGAAGGTTTAGCGAACACTTGCACATTAAGTAGCAATTAAAGAAGTAGCCATCTATAACTGTGCTGCATGCAGGAGTGTGTAGAATTACCAGAAATTCAACTCGGTCACTGCTGTTATTAGACACTTTCTCACACTTCTTCGAGTAATTTTGGGAAATTATTCTTACATTTAATTGCGTAATAATAATGGCCCAGGAATTTAGTTGTGCTCAACTCTAGGGGCCTTTTTAGGTCGTGAAAATACAGGTTGATTAAATAATTCACAAAATAACTGATTAGATCACCAAAAAGGTTGATATAAATCTATTCTAATATGAGAAAACACTCCTGTAGGCAAAGCATTTGCTCGGAGTTTGTGGGTTTTCTAGCAGGGTACGTTACAAAAAAGCCATGTAGAAATCTAATATACAAACGGCCAAGCTTTGAACTTAAAGCAGTGAGTCATTCACTCACCACTGTCCTCAGCAGGATTATCCAAAGCCTATCTGGGAAATTAATGTTAGGATTACTAAAATAGTATTTATACTGTCAGCAAAAATATTAAAATACTCTAATTAAGGCAAGACACTGCAGGTGAATGAGGTAAAATAAAAAAAGTTTCCCTGTTTCATAATTCTAAGTCAGTTATTCATGTATTACTGTTTTTTTTTTTTGCAATATAGTGTTTAGATATAAATATAAAACATTTTTTTTCTAAAATTACTTATTGTGCATACTTTATCAAAAACAAGAATGCAAATACTGACATATGTATGTATTTGAGACTAGAGGTTTTTAACAAGCAAGTATTTTAGATATCTGTTTTTGCTCTATCAATATGAGAATACTTTAAAACTCAGTAAATAAAATATCAAAAAATGTGTGGCATAGGCTTTATAAGTGCTACTTAAATGAAGATTTCTTTAGAAGTTGGGAAAAAAATGGTATTTTGAATATATTAAAACCTGGTCTTATGAGACGAGACAGCATTCATCCCACTTTGGATGGTGCTTCTCATTTATCTAACAATCTGGCATCTTTTTTATCCAAATTTCCAAAACCGTGACTACTCAGAGTTGGGACCAGGAAGCAGAGTCACAGTCTTAAACGCTTCTCTGCAGCTCCTCTTCATCCGCCACCCCTCAGCTTAGCCCCTGTCTTCCCCATCAGAGAATCGTTGTCTGCTCCCTCCAAAGTGAATAAAAATATAATGAATAAGCATCCCAAAGTGATAAAGCAAAATATTGGTAAAACTCAAATTAAACATAAAGCCTCTAAATTGAATGATTTGGCCTCTGTTCCTCCTCATAATTTAAAAATTAAATGTGGTTTATTAAATATTAGGTCTCTAACTCCCAAGTCTCTGTTAGTCCATGATCTGTTAATTGATCATCAGATTGATTTAATTTCCCTTACAGAGACTTGGTTAGGGCAAGACGATTATGTTGGTTTATATGAATCAACTCCCTCTGGTTATTTAAACTGTCAAAATCCCAGAAGTTCTGGTCGTGGAGGAGTAGTAGCAACAATTTACCATTCCAAATTACTAGTTAATGTAAAGCAAAAAACATGTTATATTTCCTTTGAGGGCCTGGTCCTCAGTGTTGGGCACTTTAGCAATTTCAGGTTAAACCCAATTTTATTTGCCATAGTTTATCGTCCCCCATCAACCTATTCAGAATTTTTATCCGAATTTGCTGATTTCTTAGCTGATTTAGTGCTGAAATCTGATAGAATAATTATAGTAGGGGACTTTAATATACATGTGGATGTAGATAGTGACTGCCTTAATGTGGCTTTTAATTCAATATTAGACTCGATTGGGTTTTCTCAGAAAGTAGGACATTCTACTCATTACCTCCACCATACATTGGACCTTGTTCTGACATATGGCATAGAAATAGAAAATCTTGTAGTGTCTCCTCATAACCCTGTACTGTCAGACCATTGTCTGTTAACCTCTGATTTTACTATTTCTGACTATTTGGCTCCTAAAGAAAAATATTATCACAGTAGATGCCTCTCAGATGATGCTGTTTCCAAATTTATGCAGATTGTTTCCTCTATGCCATGTGTCAACACAACGGAAATAAGCTATAGACAGCTTGCTCCTTCTGTAATTGATAACATGGTGGATAGTGTTTCAGCTTCTCTGCATCAGGCTCTAGACTTGGTGGCCCCCTTAAAAAAGAAAAAGTCTAATCAGAGATTTTTAACTCCTTGGTTCAACACAGAAACTCGTAGCTTAAAACAGAAGACTCGTCAATTAGAAAGAAAATGGCACTCTACTAATTTAGATGAAATCTATTTAGCTTGGAGAAATCATCTTTTAATTTATAAAAAATCTCTTAGAAAAGCTAGAACGAGTTATTACTCTGCATTAATAGAAGAGAACAAGAATAATCCCAGGTTTCTTTTCAGTACTGTAGCCAGGTTGACAAAGAGTCAGACTCTGTCAATCCTAGCATCCCCTTAGAGCTTACTAGTCAGGACTTTATGAACTTTTTCAATAATAAAAATTCATCCATCAGAGATAAAATCAATCAGATTCTTCCCACAGTTAACTTAAATACTGTAACTACTACAACTCCTTCTATTGATGTCTGTCTTGATGAGTTTACTCCAATCGACCTTTGTGAGTTAGACAAAATAGTTTCCTCATCCAAACCTTCAACTTGTCTTTTAGACCCTATTCCTACCAGGTTATTTAAAGAAGTCTTCCCACTTATTGGTAGCTTTATTCTTCATATAATCAATTCTTCATTAACTTCAGGCCATGTACCGCAGGCTTTTAAAACGGCTGTAATTAAACCCTTACTCAAAAAGCCAACGCTAGATCCAGGAGCTTTAGTTAACTATAGACCAATCTCTAATCTCCCTTTCATTTCAAAAATCTTAGAAAGAGTTGTTGCTACGCAATTATTTGACCACCTGCAGGGAAATGGTTTACTTGAAGAGTTTCAATCTGGGTTTAGAATCCATCATAGTACTGAAACAGCCTTAGCGAAGGTCACTAACGACCTCCTCATTGCATCTGATAATGGACTAGTTTCTGTACTTGTCCTTTTAGATCTTAGTGCAGCTTTTGATACTATTGATCATAATATTCTACTTGATAGATTAGAACACTATGTTGGACTTAATGGAACTTCGTTGCAGTGGTTTAGATCTTATTTATCTGATAGGTTCCAGTTTGTTCATGTAAATGATGAGTTTTCTTTCGGCTCAAAGCTTAGTCATGGAGTTCCACAGGGATCTGTGCTAGGCCCTACTCTTTTTAGTTTATATATGCTTCCGTTAGGCAACATTATTAGAAAGCACTGTATACATTTTCATTGTTATGCAGATGACACACAATTATACCTGTCAATGAAGCCAGATGATACTAATCAATTAGTCAAGTTAGAAGCCTGTCTTAAGGAAATCAAAGCTTGGATGACTTGTAATTTCCTGCTATTAAATTCAGATAAGACTGAAGTCATTCTTGTTGGTCCAAAAAACCTTAGAAATTCCTTTCCAAATCAAACTTTCAGTTTGGATGCAGTTACTCTTTCTCTTAATAGCTCTGTGAGGAACCTTGGAGTTATTTTTGATCAGGATTTGTCCTTCAATTCACATATTAAATTTGTTTCTAAGACTGCCTTCTATCATTTGCGTAATATTGCCAAGATTAGGAGCAATTTTTTTTTTTTTTTTTTTTTTTTTAATGCAAAAGATGCAATAGACTTACACAATGGTCCCTCTCCCGGCATACAACTAGGAAACATACCGGTCGCTATGGAGGGTGAGAATATGTATGGGCACATAATCATACCATGTAGGATAACTAAATAGACGGTTATGCTGTTTCATCCCACCTAGCAACAATGCTCTGCACTGTGTGTGTTTATATATTTACATATTTATTCCATCTAGCTACAATGCTCTGCCACTGGGTGTGTTTATATTTATATATCTATATATTTATTTCCATCTAGCTACAATGCTCCGCACTGTGTTTTTATATATCTACATATTATTCCATCTAGCTACATTGCTCCGCACTGTGTGTGTTTATATACTTGCATATTTATTCCACCTAGCTGCAATGCTCCATACTGTGGGTGTTTATATATTTACATATTATTCCATCTAGCTACAATGCTCTGCACTGTGTGTTCATATATGAATATTATTCCATCCAGCTACAATGCTCTGCACTGTGTGTCTGTGTGTGTGTGTGTGTATAAATATATATTTTATAGTAATATGTACATATGTATATTAGCTGCTCTTGCTTGCTTGTTTTTCTTGCCTTCTGATTGTTGCTCTGAGTGTTGCTATCCCTGTGCTGTTGCAATCCTGGAATTTCCCCGTTGTGGGACTAATAAAGGTTATTCTTATCTTATCTTATTCTTATCTTATCATCTTGTCTCAGAGTGATGCTGAGAAGCTGATCCACGCTTTTGTTAGCTCGAGATTAGATTATTGTAATTCTTTATTATCAGGCTGTCCTAAAACATCTTAAAAAGTCTTCAGCTGATCCAAAATGCTGCAGCAAGAGTTTTAAACAGGTACTAGAAAGAGAGATCATATCTCTCCGGTTCTGGCCTCCCTTTCATTGGCTTCCCATAGAGTTTAGAATTAAGTTTAAAATCCTTCTTCTTACGTACAAAGCTCTAAACAATCAGGCTCTTTTTATTTAAAAGATCTGATACTACCGTATTATCCTAACAGAGCACTACGCCTCTCAAAATGCAGATTACTTGTAATACCTAGAATCTCCAAAAGTACAATGGGAGGCAGAGCCTTCAGTTATCAAGCTCCTCTCCTGTGGAATCAGCTGCCAATCTGGATTCGGGAGTCAGACTCGATCTCTGTTTTTAAGAATAGGGATAAAACCTACCTTTTTGATATAGCCTACAATTAGGGGGCGGGAATCCATGTGTTTTCTGAACCCTCCCTTAGTATGCTGCTAATAGGTTTAGTCAGCCGGGGGACCTCCAGTAATGCACTGGGCCTCACGCCTTTCCTCACTCTCTATGAAATATTTTTTTTTGCTGGTCATTAACATTTGTTTGTTCTCTCCCATAGATGAGTCCCCATCGTGCTGTTTGCTCTCTACATGTCTGTTCTTTTCTTCTTCTCTATCCCCTCACCCCCCCAGCCAGTCGCAGCAGATGACTGCCCCTCCCTGAGCCTGGTTCTGCTGGAGGTTCTTCCTGTTAAAAGGAGTTTTTCCTCTCCACCGTCGCCAAGTGCTTGCTACAGGGGATCGCCTGATTGCTGGGGTCTTTCTGCAACTGTGGGGGTCCCCCCTACAGTTGATAGTGCTATGAGATGGACTGTTGTGTGAAATGGCGCTATATAAATAAAGTTGAATTGAATTGAATGAATATATTGCAAAATTTCAACCCTCATGAGAGTTTTGTGGACTAATGAAGCAAAATGTCATCTTATTCATGCCTTATATTTGCCTGTGTGGCTGTTGGCCTGCCTGCCTGATATACGGTAGTCTGTAGACAAAACCAAGCTAGCCCAAATAAGCCTGGTCATCGTCACCCTTACCATGTTACTAGTGCCGTCCCTGATCTTTGGGGCTTTGCTGGCTCTTGCTGTGGGGGCAGTGCCGGTTTTTGTATTGCCGTCTGTCTCACTCTAACCCACCACTGCAACACTGCTGTTGCCAGCCATCCTGTTGCCATTTCCACTACTTGAGGCAGATAGTGCAGCAACAGTAGAAAAGTTTGTTATTTTAAGGCAGTTGGATGCTCTTTTCCTCTTCATGTTTGTCTTTTTTGACCTGGGTTCTGTACATTGTTTACTTGTTCATGTTTGGCCCGATTTCAAAAATGTCTGATTGACATTGGCATGGAAGGGGGAGAGTAGACAGCAGGTAATTGGCTATAGGTAGAAGTTCATAAAACCATTTGGTAGACCATAGCCAATGACACTAAAACATCCTTCCACCCACTCCTGCCTGGGCCAGTAACTGCTCATTATGGGCTAAATCATCACAATACCTATCAGTCATTTAGGAGCTGCACATTTTTCTCTCCCTATTTTAACACTTTGTGGTTTATTGGCCCAGTTGTCCAGGGGCCCACTGGGAAAACTCTCAATACTCCCAATGAGACAACCCTCTTCACTGTTTTGAATTTGGATGCTAATTGTCAAGATTTCTCCTTAAAGAAAACCCAGTAATATACGTTTAACAACTGCCAACCTGAAAGTCTTTCAGCAATGTTTTCAAATAGGATTAAACATTCTTAAAGGTACTACACTCTGATACTTTATACCATAAAGTAGCAACATACAGTACATACAGTGGTGTGAAAAAAGTGTTTGCCCCCTTCCTGATTTCTCTTTTTTTTGTGTGTGTTTGTCACGCTTAAATGTTTCAGATCATAAAACAAATTTAAATATTAGACAAAGATAACACAAGTAAACACAAAATACAGTTTTTAAATGAAGGTGTTTATTATTAAGGGTAAAAAAAAATCCAATACTACATGACCCTGTGTGAAAAAGTGACCCCCCCATTAAAACATAAATTACTGTAACTGTGGCTTATCACATCTTTGGAAAGCTGAGTTCAGTTTCTCTAGCCACACCCAGGCCTGATTACTGCCATACCTGTTCTCAATCGAGAACTCACTTAAATAGGACCTGTCTGACAAAGTGAAGTCGACCAAAAGATCCTCAAAAGCTAGACATCATGCTGCAATCCAAAGAAATTCAGAAACAAATGAGCAGCAAAGTAATTGAGATCTATCAGTCAGGAAAAGGTTATAAAGCCATTTCTAAAGCTTTGGGACTCCAGCGAACCACAGTGAGAGCCATTATCCACAAATGGCGAAAACATGGAACAGTGGTGAACCTTCCTAGGAGTGGTCAGCGGACAAAAATTATCCCAAGAGCGCAGCGACGACTCATCCAAGAGGTCACAAAAGACCCCACAACAACATCCAAATAACTGCAGGCCTCACTTGCCTCAGTTAAGGTCAGTGTTCATGACTCCACCCTAAGAAAGAGACTGGGCACAAATGGCCTGCATGGCAGAGTTCCAAGACGAAAACCACTGCTGAGCAAAAAGACCATAAAGGCTCTTCTTAGTTTTACCAGAAAACATCTTGATGATCCCCAAGACTTTTGCGAGAATACTCTGTGGACTGACGAGACAGAAGTTGAACTTTTTGGAAGGTGTGTGTCCCATTATATCCGACGTAAAAGTAACAGAGCATTTCAGAAAAGGAACATCATACCAACAGTAAAATATGGTGGTGGTAGTGTGATGGTCTGGGGCTGTTTTTCTGCTTCAGGACGTGGAAGACTTGCTGTGGTAAATGGAACCATGAATTCTGCTGTCTACCAAAAAATCCTGAAGGAGAATGTCCGGCCATCTGTTTGTGATTTCAAGCTGAAGTGCACTTGGGTTCTGCAGCAGGACAATGATCCAAAACACACCAGCAAGTCCACCTCTAAGTGGTCTAAGAAAACCAAATGAAGACTTTGGAGTGGCCTAGTCAAAGTCCTGACCTGAATCTGATTGAGATGCTGTGGCATGACCTTAAAAAGGAGGTTCATGCTTGAAAACCCTCCAGTGTGGCTGAAGCACTGTAAAAGACTCATTGCCAGTTGTCGCAAACACTTGATCGCAGTTGTTGCTGCTAAGGGTGGCCCAACCAGTTATTAGGTTTAGGGGGCAATCACTTTTTTCACACAGGGCCATGTAGGTTTGGATTTATTTTTTTTTTTTTTGCCTTAACACCTTCATTTACAAACTACATTTTGTGTTTACTTGTGTTATCTTTGTCTAATATTTAAATTTGTTTGATGATTTGAAACATTTAAGTGTGACAAACATACAAAAAAATGAGAAATCAGGAAGGGGCAAACACTTTTTCACACAACTTTATGGTAGCCACAGATAATGTCATCTATGCCTCAATCCATCATACTAGTATAAATACATCAAGAGGCAATTAGGATATTCAGTATCTTGTCCAAGAATACTTTTACATAGGAGCATCCTGGGGCCTAGTGGTCTATGGCGTGGTGCTTACCATGCCCTGCTGCTCATGCAGGCAGTGGGGGTGTGAGTCACAACCCAGGCAAACTTCATGTTTCTCTCCTCTGCTCTCCATCCTATTTCCTGTCTGACTTCATCATGTCTACCCAATAATGGCTGGAAAAATGCCCAAACAATTAACTGTTAAAAAAAAAAAAGAATTCTTGGACAGGCAGACCAGGGAGACTGGGGATCAAATTGGCAACTTTCTACTTGGAGGACAAACTACTTTACCCCAGAGCCACAGCTACCCCATCTCACTCACTGTGTTTTCATCTGTCATAGTTTTTATATGTATGAAAGAAATTCTAGATGGAAATACATAGTTATTGCACTAACTCTATATTTTACATTAAAAACATACACTGTACATACACTTGGAATTTAGGGGTGGGAATCATGAGGGACCTCACGATGTGATACCCACAGCCATACTTGGGTCACGATGTGATGCTATCATGATACTATGATTACTTAAGTACTGCGATCACCCCTCCCCCCCATTTAATGTCAGTGACCCCAAAGTAAAACTATTTCATGTAAGTTTTCACTCTTTTCAACTCACCGTGGCTGCTTTTTGTTTTGTGGTGGCTTCAGACTCTAAGTCCTCTGTGCGATGGTGTGGTGTTGTGAGGTCCTTTCTGCTGGGCTCGAACATTTGACCATGGCGCCATGATGGAGTTACATGCCTGGGCTCCAGTGGGCTTATGTTCCAAGTCGGGGTTTGTTTTCCGTGGTGACACAGATATCAGCACACAGGGAGGGCGGTAGACTAATTGTCTTCTTGGCTGGTGCTACCTTTTGACGTTGCTTTTTTCATGGGGGATGTCCAGAGTTGGTTGATTATTACTGGGTGCAGTTTTGGCTTGACTGGTTTGACTTCACTCATGGAGTGTTTTTAGTTTAGCTGTCATCTGCTAATGCTCCTGTTGCTGGATGGTTCAGAGAGGAGTGTGCTGGCCCGTGTGTTCTGAGTGTTTTTTTCATAATGGCGCTTCTTGCAGGTTGAGTGTGTCATGTCAAGGTCTATGGGTCAGTCTTTCTCATAGAATCTAAAAACGCCCGACATTTGAGTTAACTTTTTGGCACATCCACCTGCTTGGACCTGGCTGCAAATCTCATGAGACAAGGTATGACTTCACTTGACAATGTGTGTGTGCTTACTTTGCACCACCTAGTGGACTGAAAACTCAATGGTTGATTAATACCCAAGAGTTAACATTTACATAAATATATATAATTAATAAAAGGTCGGTGCATGTGTTTAGGGAGCAGTGCATCATCTTGAGTGCCAAGTATCACGATACTACACTGAATTAATCTTTTGCCCCACCCGCATTGGAAATAGTTTTTAAACATTGATGCCACAGCAATTCAACAAGTTCAAGTTCAGACACAACAAATAAACTTTTGCCAGAGGAAGAACTGGGACCTGCCTGCCATCAAGCACTCAGCCTACTAATGCAAATGGCTTGACACATTGTGAAAGCACAACAACAGGCAGTTGTTTTACTCAATCTGTATGTTTCACCAATCCCTTATGTCACATATCGTGGATAAAAAGGACATCATTTTGCATTTTCTTATAATCCAGTAATCAGATATATGTATTATAAATGTTCAGTAAAAATCCAGAAATTGCCACCGTGATCCCTGCTTTTTAAAAAACGAATTGCTTGAGGATAAGTCCAAAAGTTATATCCTTAAATCCAATTCTTACAAACAGGTGCCAGCTGCATTAAATATTTAGGTATGGCACCTTTAATCTTACACCTGACCACACAAGAGCTTTTCATGCTCTAATAAAGCATAAAAAGGTTTCCTTTCATCAAAATAATAAGTCACTCTCCTTTCCAGTTATCGACATTTGTGTTACTTCATGAATGATTGGGAAACCACGTACCTCTTCATATAACAATGAGTTAACACGGGCCAACAGGTGTCATGTCGACATGCAAGATTCTGCTCTTTCTAACAGGACTGCTCATTTTAAGAAAGTCCTTCAGGACATGTATTTATGAGGCAGCTCATCTCAGTTGTGAGAACAACCGACTGACCTCATAACTTATTAATGCGTCCAGAATGCAGAATGAAGCCACCCAGCGCTAAACACCGACCCACTGCTGATTTCAGACTGTCCTTTCAAACGAGGTCGCTTCTCTCTTATTCTGTTTTTCTCTCCTTTATTGGTTGGGGACCCTGAGAAACAGCATGCTTGCTACTGATATAAAGCAATAAAACTTTTTTTATTTTCACCACACAGCTTGAATTGTTATTCATATTGTTTGGTTAAAGAAATATGGTCACCCCTACTTGTGTCCAACTTCTGGCTGAGTTAAGCTTCTTTTACATTTTCTGTCCTTTATCCCATTTAAAAAAATAAGAATTGAATCCAGATGTTAGCTTATCTGTAATACACTGTTCTGGAGCTGTTAGCTGATATTAGGCCTTTTTTTGTTTGTTTTTGGGGATTTCTTGTCATTGCATTGCAGTGAAATACAGTTTGTTTTTTGCATATTCACTGTGTTGCAATTAATAATAATAATAATACATTTTATTTAAAGACGCCTTTCAGGACACTCAAGGTCACCATACAGAGATAAGTAAAAGGACAGATCAAAGACACATTAACACCATACACAAAATTAAATTGAAATTGAAAAATAAAAGTTTGCAGCATAACATCAATAATCACAGTGAACAGGCCTGTTTAAAGAGGTCGGTTTCAGGTGGAATTTGAAAACTGAAATGGAGTGAATGTTCTGATGTCAGGCGGGAGGGAGTTCCACAGGTGAGGGGCAGATTAGGTGAAGCCTCTGGACCCCGCAGTAGTTATAGGTGGGCACGGGGCACTCTGAGGCTGATGGAAGAGGCAGACTTGCGAGTCCTTGTGGGGGTATGTCTGTGATGAAGGTCAGAGAGATATGGGGGAGCAGGATTATGGATGGCCTTGAATGTGTGGAGCAGAATTTTATAGTCAAGACAATGTTTGATGGGAAGCCAGAGGAGTTGCTGGAGAATGGCGTGATGCGACTAATGGATGGTGTTCTGGTGATCTGGTGATGAGCATTCTGGACCAGCTGGAGCTTGTGGATGAACATGTGGGGGAGACCAAAGAGAAGGGAGTTGTAATAATCCAGATGGGATGCAACCAGAGTGTGGACCAGGATGGTGGTCTAATTGGAAGTGAGGGATGGACGAAAGCAATTGATGTTGCATAGACAGAAATAAGCAGACTGGGTAATGTTGATGTGGGTCTGGAATGACAAGGAGCTGTTCAGTACAACACCCAGACTCTTAACCCAAGGGAAGGGTGAAATAGTTGTCATTGGTGACGGTGAGACTGGGAAGGTGAGTGTGAATGGATTTGGAGCTGATTAGGAGAACCTTGGTGTTATGACTGATGAATTTGAGGAACTTGGAAGAGAACCAACCTGTGATTTCCTGTAAACAGTCACGGAGAGAGGAAGACGGCAAGGTGGAGGAGGGTTTGGCAGAAAGGGAGAACTGGGTGTCCTCTGCATAGCAGAGTTTATGTCTGTATACACTCAAGGGATTTAATAATGCGCCACTACACCACTACATGTATTTGTAAATTCACTTGTGTGCGGGGGGAGGGGGGGGCTCAAAAGTTCATAGTGGTCATATTTGACCAAATGTGGTTTATTTTTCAACTGCAGGGAGCCAAGGGCTGCAACACCAATGGAAGAAGTGTGTGGACCAAAGGAGAGACTATGTTGAAAAATAAACCACATTTGGTCAAATTTGACTACGATGAACTTTTCAGCCCCCCCCCCCCCCCCATAGTTTGAGTCATATGCAAATGACCACTCATATATTGCTTCTCCTTACCTTTGAATGAATATCTTAACTTACTCAGTGAGCAAAAAACAAGAAAAGGACCAAAAAAATGCCAAGAAACGTAAGCATCATACATTGAGGCATTGTGACTTCTTCCCCAAAATTCAGTTTTGAGACACAGGACTACTCACAATAATCAATCAGGTGTGACCAAATCCCACATGTTGTTAATTAATTCAATTCAGTTCAACTTTATTTACATATACAGCGTAATTTCACAACAACAGTCATCTCATAGCACTGTCAAACTGTAGGGAAAACCCCCACAGTGGCAGAAAGACTCCAGCAATCAGGCAATCCCCTGTGAGCAAGCACTTGGTGAGGGTGGAGAGGAAAAACTCCCTTTTAGCAGAAGAAACCTCCAGCAGAACCAGGCTCGGGGAGGGGCAGTCATCTGCTGCGACTGGTTGGGGGGTGAAGGTATAGAGAAGAAGAAAAGAGCAGACATGTAGACAGCAAACAGCACAATGGGGTCTCAATCTATGGGAGAGAACAAACAGATGTTAATGACCAGCAAAAATGTTTATTTACCCTACATGCATTTGTACCACTAGTTTTCTTAATAGTGAAAAAAATTTCCCAAATTGGGCCACCAATGGGGCGGTGTGGTGGTGCAGTGGTTAGCACTGCGGCAGCACAGCAACTCACCCTTGGCCATGGGATCCCTGGTTTGATCCCAGCCCCTGACCAACAGTGATCTGTGTGGAGTTTGCATGTTCTCCCCATGTCTGCGTGGGTTTAGTCCGGGAGTTCTTCGGTTTCCTCCCACAGGCCAGAAACATGCAGGTTAGGTCAATTGGAGACTCTAAAAGTGGCCCTAGTGTGAATGTGTGTGTGAATGGTAAAGGGATAGTGCCGTACCGTGGCTGCTTCATCCATCCAGGTGGATGCCCTCAATTTCCCCTCTGGGGATCAATAAGGTATACAAAATCAAAATAAAAAATCAATTCAATAGAGTGGTGCATTATTAAATCCCTTGAGTGTATTTCTAGAAAGCCATGTTGCCTTTCTTATAGCAAAAGAAGAAACTGAAAATCCCCGACACATTTCCTATGTGTCTGTCCCCTCTTCAACTTACAGCTGTGTGCTTTTGAAAAGTAGTCTGCTATCCAGTTTTGCAACTGTGTCAGTGTGCAGGTTTGGGCTTGGTTCCTTTGGAAGTAAATCTTGACTGCAGCTCTTTTATTAAACCTTTTTGACTGTTTCAGCACTGAAGCTTCCATTTAAATGGACTTTATTTTCAACAGTCTACAGCATGAACAAAACTCATGCATATGTTGCCTGCCAATTTGAATTTTTTAGACTTTCCACCAAAAAAATATCACGTTCTGAGTGCCGGGGGGATTCCACCGGGCTCAGGTTGTCTGCTTTTTTTTTTTTTTTTTGTCATATTTGTACTGTGTTGTCATTTTGAGTTGTCACTTATCCTAAATTGTTTCTCAGTATGATTTATTTTCCCGTTTACGTTTGTTATAGTTGTATTCTGTTGTGTTCTTTTTCTTGGGGTTGACAGCTGTCAGTGGTTTTCTGGGGTTTTGCTCTGCGTGGGCGTAGCCCTGCCAGCTGTCAGCTCCGATGGCTCCCTCATTTATTCCCAGGTGGTCCAAATAATGTGTCATTGCTCTATCTCCTGCCCTTTTCAGATAACTCACCACCGGTCCATTAATTATGTAAAGGGTTTTTGATCCCTATTTAAGGGGAGTTAATGTCATTCCATTTTCCGCTGTCTTGGTTTGCATTCTCCTCATCTCCACCAGAGCCCTGCCCTGCTCTGGGTGTGCAAAATCTGTAAGTTTTCTCCTTCGTTTTGTTTTTCGTGTAAAGAAACATGTGTTGAACTTTATGTTTGTTGTTTCTTTTCAGTAAATTGCCCAACCTACAGTTCAGCACGTGGGTCTCATCTTCCTGCCCTAAGGGCATTCATGACAAAAAAAAAGGTTTAAAAAGCTTTGTCTCTGCTGTACATATGGGTGGGAATCACTAGAGGCCCACAATGCGATATCGCAATTCTTGGGGCTGCAATGCAATATTATCACAATCTTGTGCTATACAGGTATTGCGATTTCCCAATCCCAAGCATTGTCTTGTTCAACTCTTACTAAATTATTGCAATGTTTATCACCAATCTTTAGTAAAGTATCACATTATTAATGTTTCTCAATTGATACAGTATCACCACCAACGAAAGTATTGCAGTGTTACACTGTATTGATTTTTACCTCCACCCCTAGTTGTATGCACTATTGTCCACCATTTTGCTTTTACAGAGCCCTTCCAAGGATTTCTGGTCAAGATTCTTGTGTTGTGCCACCAAAAATTAGTCATGATGTCAGTGTTATTGAAATATGGCAGTTGTGACTCTTTTTTTAAGAAAAAAAAAAAAGAAAATTGGTAAAAATTTGGGGAACGCCATGCAGTGAAGGTCCACAAACTAGCCTGTGGGACAATATTTATGAATAGTGCAATGTCACCAAAGTGAATTTAGTAAAGATGACTGAAGAAGTTGTTGGTTATGAAGTAGAATAAATACAAACAACTTGTAATCCGAGTTAAGATCAAGTTAATACACACAAATTAAAGTTACAGAGGGTTACAGACCTTCTGAACCACCAATTCTTTTTTTTTTTCTTTCTCTCCTTTTTCACTGAGTTTCCATGAAGAAGGAAGACATGATAGTAAAGGCAGCTTGGATTATCCCTAGATCCTAGAACCAGTTTACCTGCAGAATGCATTACCATTAAAGTGCTAGATATGCTTTCTACCCTTTTTCAGAACAGAATCAAATTTGGTTGTTAAAACACAGCAATTACATTCCTATCTAGCTGTAGATTGAGGCCCCCAAAACAATATGAGTCTGACTTTAAGAGTTTTTATAGCATAAATAGGTAAGCTATGTTTGATTTTGCCAGAAATTTTTAGATGAAAATTTCTTTCATTGCTACCTCTGTGTCTTTTGTCATCTCACAGAGGCTTGAGAAATCATTTTCTTGTTTTGTTTCTTCCTGTTCTCATCAGTGCCACTGAGGATAAAAGCTGTAGATGCTAGTCACAGATCTTTTTTGAAAAGAGATGTGTAAGGACGTATCCATAAATCATGCTGCAGCCCACCTGTCTAATTCACTCCTTTTTTCAGTACTATTCTCTGCCATCTCCCTCTACATTTTAAAGGCACTGCAGGGGAAGATGGAGGTCCAAAGTGGTGCTCAGCAGTCAGAGCCCTGCCCTCTGGGCTCTCCTCGGTCAAGGGGCAATCAGCAGAATGAAGTGGACGACAGCAGGCCTTCCACTGACAATCACAGTAAGGGGGATGCACAGCCAGCAACACAGAAAGATGACAAGAATGTAAGTTGCAGAATCCCTGCAGCGGCATATTCTGCAGGCACTGTTGTCCTCTAGTTGTGTCAGGGTGTGTCCTGTACATATGCGATGAGTGATGAGCCTCCCTGCCTGTCCTGATGAGCTATGCATGATGTATCCTTTTATGTAAGGAGGACTGAAATACTCTTTGTGTTGTCTCATTGACTGCCTGAAAGCCTAGTTGTAGTGCAGTTTGCTTTTTTTCCGTCGTTTGTTAAATCATGTAAAATTGTTATCTAAGTACTGATTATTACAGAGAAATGTGGGTTATCCAGTGTTGAAGGATCTGTTTGCACACTGTTTGGTTGTATGCAAACCAACACTGTCGTTTTGTTCTGCAGTGTCAAAGGAAGAAGCAGACCACTATATGGTTATTTACAAAACAGGAACACATAGCACAAGTTACAGACCATCATCGCTCTGGTGTGCACACGTAGAACTGAATTTGATATGCAAACCTAAGTGGCTTATGCAGCCTCCACATGTGGGTGCTTATTCGCAAATGTATCAACCCGCTGCCATCTTGGAGCCCTCTGCTTGTCCGAGAGTGACAGTAAAATTCTCACTGGCCGTGCTCCATCTCGAGGACGTCAATCATGCTTCTCTGGCAGGAGCCAGAACCTCTTTCCATCAATCAGCCCAAGAGGCTTCGAACCTCTTGGAGCAGAGAAGAGATAGAGGCAGAATAAACATAACAGATATCAAAAACACTCCCTCAATGACTGGACTGACTGCTGCTGGCAGCCCTGAATGAGAGGCTTGTCATCGTTTGCTGTATCAATTTTGAGTCCTTCAGACTTTGAGTGAACACTAATCAGCATTACCCTTTAGAGTAATTGTTTTGACAGGATAAAGGACTTCAGTAGCATTAAACTGAAATCAACGACTCTTGAAAACATTAAATGGTACAGATGATTTATGTGTGTTGTCTTTCTAGATTGGCACCCCTTCATCTAC